>JAAALK010000290.1:19217537-19817537 GCA_019279435.1 Zizania palustris
GAGGTGGTTTCACCGAAGGGTGTTCGGTGTTTGCTTGCTGCAGCTGTGCAGCGGAGTGTGCCTGTCGGAGGGGTCCGACAGTACGCGATGACTGGGTTCGTACCGAAGGCTTCGATACTTTGGGCGGTACACCGGAGTGTGTGCCGGAGGTTGCTAACCCGGAGAGGTCTCCGGAGTACTGGATACACTTGTCTGCTTGTCTGTGGTGCGCAGGGACTGCGGAGGCGACGGACAAGGTTCGAGCCTGGTGAACCTGGGTCAAGCGGGAGGCTTGATGCTAGGGGAGCGGGGAGCTCCGTCACGGTGGCTGCGAAGGTGGTCCGGGTCGGTCCTCGGGTCGAGGCGTGCCAGGTGAAGGCAGAGAGTGCGGAGCGTGGCTCCGGCTGAAGGTACTCCGAGACAAAGTCCTCGGAGGCGAGGCACTTCGAAGGTACTCCGAATGGAGTGACTTCGGAGTTGGTTGGAAGAAGTCCTCTGCGGAGGCAAGGAGTTCGAAGTGTGCTCCGGAAGGAGACACTCGAAGGTGCCCGACGAAGGTCTCAGAAGTCGAGGCGCATCGAAGGCATGGTCCGGGTGAGGCTCGTCGAGGAGTGTGCTCGGAGAGAGACACTGCGTCGAAGTGCTCATGGAATGCTTCATGCGGAGGCCTTGGACGAAGGAGGGACTTCGAAGGGTGGTACTCCGAAGGTGGGGCTTCGGAGTGAGGATGACTTGAGGTACTTCGGCCTGCATGGCTTCGGTACACGGACTGACGGAGTTCGAGCTGGGTGAAGCTGCGAAGCCATGGTGGTCCACTCCGGAGGTGTTGGTGCGAAGGCCCAAGGAGCTTTGACGGCTTCGGCTCAAAACCGTCACTGTATCGAAGGTCATCTTCGGCGAAGCGAAGGCCACCAGGCTCAAGGCTTCTCGCCGAAGCTACCGCACCCCTCGCGTGCGATGGGAGGCAGCAGAAAGTCAAAGACTGCAAAGGCTGACACTGTCTGTTCTGTAAAAGGCTGACACTGTCCCCTCTGCAAAGCTGACAGAGAAGCCTCCAAAATAAAGGTGGACTACCTTTTGTACCCCTTAGTTCTGTAGAGACAAATCTTGTGTAAACCCTAGGGGTAAAGTAGTCTTTTCCTTTGGGTGAGCTGTGGGCTATAAATATGGGGGCTCGGTAGGTAACATTTAACACTTTGAGCATTTACTGTTGAGCTCCTGTAGCCACACTTCGATTGTAATACATCCAGAGAGTTCATTTTTGTGTTCCTTGTTCAAGCGGCGAAGCCCTGCTTCTTTGTGCTTTTTGCTTGAGCTTGCTTTGCATACCTCGCCTGTAGTAGTGCACCGAAGCCTATTTGAGGCGAAGGTTGTTTTTCGTGCGAGGTGTGTTTTGTCAGTGTGCATTCGCTCTGTGTAACAGGAGGCGTGACCTCGCTGCTTACTAGCGAAGCCCTGATTGTTTCCCGTTTTGCTTCTTGTGTCGAAGCCCCTAGTGTAGTCTGTTTGAGTGCGTGTAGACCTTCGTGTACGAAGTTCAGCACCAGTTGCTTCTGCCAAGTACTTGGTCGAAGTCCTCAGAGGGCTGTCCACTCTTGCGAAGGGTGAAGTGCGAAGCCTGCTCGAAGCACCCCGTGTGCGGAGCCTGCACTGACTAAGCAGAGTAGATTTCCGAGGGTTGTAAGTGGAGCGAAGTCTTCTTGGCTTCGAACTTTTGCTCCTCCGAAGCCTGTGTTCGAAGGTGTCGAAGTACCTCCGAACCAGACCTTCGAAGGTAGTGTTCGAAGCCTGTTCCGCAGAAGACAGAACTGAAACCGAAGGCTAGTTTTTAGCCCGAAATTTTAAAAGCTCCCATTCACCCCCCCTCTGGTCGCCGTTTCCGGTCCAACACTCTTGAAGCTCGGCCCATGTCAGGAGCCTTTCGGAGTCAGCCTCCGCAGGGTCTTCGGCCCGATACTCCGAGTCGGACCAGTCAATAGGTTCGAAGGACGAAGATCCCTCCGCCTTCTCTTCCTCTTTAATATAAGCTAAGACATCCCGACAGACTTCAAGGGTGATCTCTCCTCCGTCTCCACGAGGAACAGAAAAACGGGAGCGGCGGTAAGGCTTCAAGCCATCGAGGTTTGCCCACTCCTTGCGGAGCTCGTCGGTAATTTCCAAAAGTTCGAAGTCAGGGCTCGAAGGGCATGGCAAAACCTAAAAAAGAACAGAACGCCCAAGACAAGTTCTTGTTTATAACTTTTTCATTAATAAAAAGAGGCTTTACAAGGCTTCATGTACATAGTAACCCTAAGTGGCTAGACCTGCGGGTCGGTTGGTGGAGCAGGAATCGAAGGGGCTGGCGAAGCAGGAAGTGGTGGCTTTGTATGCGCTTGCTTCTGCCGACGGGCCTCGTCAATCCAAGCCTTAGCTGCGACCTTGTGGTACGTCTTCCAGGTCGACCGGAAGGCTTCCCAGGCCGAAGCCACCTCCGAAGATGGCCGCAGCAAGTCGTCTGCGAAGCCTCCAGGAGACGAACCCCCGACTGAGCCGAGGGGGATCCGAAGAGATTCAAGATGACGAAGAACCCCGATGCCGGCACACTGTCCGGAGATCTCTCCGTACCGAATGCCGGAGTTCTTCATCAGCGACGAAGCGACTTGGATCCTCGTCAGCTTTCGGTCAAGGGGCTCGTGGGTCGCAGCAGAAGACGAAGGGCACATGGTGCTGAAGTACTCCAGCGTACCCTGAAGAGCCTCCAAGGTACGGTCCGCAGTACTAGAATTCTTCTTCTCCGCTGCTTCCAGCCCTGCAGCAGTCGCAGACACTTCGGCCACCCAGAGCATTAAAGAACTCTTGAGGGCCATCGCCTGGCTAAGAGCCCCCTGAAGCTCCACCAACTGCGCACTCGAAGTAGCAGCCTCTTAACGGAGCCTTTCAACTTCCGCTCGAAGGACGACGCGCTCGGCCTCGACCTCTTGGGCAGAAGAGCGAAGGGCGTCGCTGTCTTGTCGCGCTACTCGGAGGGCTTCATCAGACGCCGCCTTTGCCCTCCGCTCCTCTAAGACCTCTTCCTCCAGCCTGAGAGATCTCTCGGTGGAGGCGTTGAGGGCCGTTTGGAGGGTGGTGACCTTCCGGTTAAGTCGATTAACCTCGACCTCGTTGGAAGTCGCTGCCGCTCTAGCAAGGACAAATTGCTGCAAGAGAAAACAATTAAGTATTAAAGTATTTATGATCACTAATGCGAAGCAGCTATGGTGTCTTTTCATACCTGAAGGGCAGCCCTTTCGAGGGCTGAATTGAGTGACGAAGCCCTAGCCTCGCTCAAGACGGAGACCAAGTCCGAATTGGCGATGTCTTGTCTTCTCTCTTCCAGGGGCTCCATAAGTTTCCGGAGGCCACTCCGATGCTCCAAGAACGGAGCCAGCAGAGGAAGCCAAGACGAAGCTTGAAGATCCTCTGTTGCATCCTCATCCTCCGAATTACTGGCGGAGGTCGCAGCTTGGCCATGAAGAAGGCCGAGGCTGGATATGCTTTTGCCCCTTCCCGATATGAAAGAGGCCGAAGCAGGGACACTCCGATCGTCGGCAGCCACCCCTTCGTCCAGAACCGCATTAGCGGAGGCAACTCCGGTGGTCGGGGCCGCCACTGCAGGGATGACCTCCGTCCCCAACTCCGTCCCGACAAGCGCATCTTTCGCTCCGGCCGACACGTCCTCCACCATCAGGCTCGGAGCGTCCAAAGGTATGAGAGGGTCCGCTTGAGCAGCAGCCTCCGAAGGCGCAGGAACGTCGGACGCCACCAAGGCATTGGCACCCGTCGAGGTACCTACTTCGATAACAAAATTAATAAGCATGCTTTCAGAAATAGTGTGCAGGTATTGATCAACAAAGGAGGGAGCTTCGGAAAGTACCTCCGGGAACCTCGTGGGGTAGGATCGCCGGATCCTCCAGGACCTCGTACATCTGAAGGATATCGGCGAAGTCATCTACTGAGGTCCTGCCCCCAACATTTCCTGTCGGGGCCGCGATCTCCTCCGTAACCACCTCCGGTGCAGGCAAGTTGGGAGTAGCGGGGTCTGACTCCACTTGCACGACGAGGTGCCTTCGTCGTCCAGGAGGTAGGCTTCGAAGACCGCCGCTGTCTGGGCGTCGGAGTCCTCTACCTCTTCGGAGGCTGAGCTCTGATCACCCGGTGATGAAGCAGACGAAGCAGGCGTCAATTGCGAAGGAGGCTTCGCCACTTTCTTCTTCCTAGGCGGCTGCTTGCCGGTCTTCTTGGATGGTTCGGCAGTGGCTTTCCTTTTACGAGCAGCCGCTCCGATTGGGGCGAAGTCGGGAAGATTTGGGGGCTCCATTCCGAGAGCTCTCCACACTCTGTTGGATCGCTCCCAGCTCCCCACCAGCTCTAACCTTTTTTGCCTCTCGGCCACCGAAGGGGCTCCAAGAACCCGTTTAGTGGCCCGAACTATGTCCTCCGGAGCCAATGCCAAAGGCGCCGCTGAAAGAAAAAGGTATGAAAGTATGAATATAATTGATTTCTTCATCTAATATGATGCTGTAGGGAGTAAGTTTTACCTAAGTTTCGGAGGTCCCCCTCCGAGGCCTATGGGAACACGATCGGCCAGTTGGCTCCGAGGGGAGGGATCCGAAGGGCGATGAACTCCTCGGCCAGGTCGCGCATGCTCATGCGACGGGCCACCGAAGTGAGCAGCCCTAGCCTCGTTGAGAGCAGGCTAGGGTTCGAAGAGATGTCCGCCTCCTTCCGGAACCAGATCTCCTGGAGAGGACCAGCGAGGGGGGAGTCCTCTCCGACTTTGGCGTAAAACCACCGAAGTATCCAGTTTGTATACCACCGGTCATTTATGGATTTTGCAGGGAAGTGGAGGGCATGCTCCCTCCGTAGCTGGAAGTTGACGCTGCCGATGGCTATAGTCACCTTGGACTCCCCAGGTCCATCTTGGGGCTTCGGCTGGCATATAGCTTCGTGGGTTGCGGCGAAGATCTCGGAGCATCCTTCGCATCCTTCTGCCCGGAGCGCCCACTCGAAGATGGCTAAGCGCGCGATGGCATTGGGGGAAAGCTGAGGTAGAGTTATGTGGAACAAGTCCAATACCTCCGCCAAGAAATCCACGGCTGGCAATCCCAGGCCTGCTTTGAAGAATGCTTCGAAGACCACCACCTCCCCGCTTCGCGGCCTTGGAGTTGATTCTATCCCGGGGACTCGAGTCCTCAGTCCGGCGCCCAGCTTTCCATCCACGGCTTCTTCTATGGATTCAGCAGTGCTCACGGATTGGCCGATGATGAAGCTTTGGGCAATCTTCTTCTTGGAGGGTAGACGGAGCGCCCGAGGGTTCTTTGGCCAAGCTCCACTCGAGGTCCCCGCCATTGCCGCCGCTGCCGAAGCAGCCCACGCCTGTCTCTGCGCTAAGGTGTTGGCTGCTGCCGGAGTGGTGTGGCTGGTTCTCGCCATTGCGCCTGGGTGCTCAAGAGATTGGAAGATTGAGGGAAAGTGAATCGTGAACAATGGATGCGGTAAAAAATTTCGGTTAATCCATGTCTTTCCCTTTTATAACCACACGACCAGTACTACTCTTCGATTGATTTCACACTACAGGTCCAGCTTCTGTCACCGACAAGTGGGTCCGATAATTGGAACGACGTGCAACCACTGTAAAAATCGACTGTTACCTTTTTTGCAGAGCGTAATGGCTACTTGCGCTGTAACGGCTACAATCTAACGGCGCTCCACGACGTTTGCACTCCGAGACCGTTCCCTTCCCAACGTGCGTTCTCACTGCATCAAGAACCCGAAGGGAGAAGTTCGAATGTGTTGGGCTCGAAGCCCTTGGCTAAGTCGCAGCATGCCCAAATCCTCTTTAAGCCTCAGAAAATAGAAATGTTCCTTCCGTATACTGCCTTCTTTCTAAACAGGTTAACCACAGAGAGGCGTATTCGAGGGGCTACTGTTGGGGGAAATTACTCCATTTCCAGGGCTTAAAGATTAATTCATCAAATGCTGAAGCTTGCTCCGAAGCTAGTGAGCAGATGTTCGAAGGGTGAAGCGCCACACCGAAGGGTACAGCGGTGCGAAGCCCTGGAGAACCCTCCGGATGGGAGTTGGAGGCCTCGAAGCCGAAGGACATGATTGATTGGATGTCCGCCTTATCCATCTACCTTGTAGTATTTTACCTTATATAACCTTGTTTATGGTACCGAATGGTTTCTACTATGTCGGTTGTAATCTAGGGGTAAATAGGTCTTTTCCTTATGCTTTTTCCCCTATAAATACCCCCCTTTGTACCTTGTAAAAGGGGATCCAGAACAAGTTATTCATTTACACTCATTCGGACCACTTGAGTTATTATCCATTTCGGAGGCTCAAAGTAGTCCTAAAACACAAACTCCCTATTTGTCCGTTCTTGATCTCAGAGAACCTGTTGGCGTAACATTTGCGCCAACAGATACAATTGCAAGAGATGTCAGACTCAACCGATGAAGCCTCAAACTACCACAACTAGATCACATCAATCTAATATACTGAGATAAATCGACGATCATACTGTTTCAACGTTCTCCTCAAGAGATCAAATTGATGCAGCTGTGAGGATACTGACCTAGTCGATACGGTCGTCGGGGGTGGTAGGACTTACCTCTTCGTTGGAGATCGAAACGATGCAGCCCATTTCCGAGTGCCGAATCCTGCCGGGATTAACCTTGAAAATTCAAGGGTGGCGATGCGCTGAGTAGTTGTTGGACAGAGATATGTATTTAGCAATCTGTCCTAACCGACTCTGGATAAATCTTCATCTTATCATCATCGGCTCCTCCATATCCGGTCATGTTGTAACGGATGGACTTCTTTGACCATCTTTGACTGGACCCTCCTTGACTTTCATTGACCATGCGACATCCTTGGTGGGCCCTAAGCTTCACCAAATCTTGGCGTCAACAACGGCAAACGACGACGCTGAGGATGGGGAATGGTGGGAGAGCAGAATGGGAAATCAACCGAGCCAAAGATGGAACCGAGCTAGAACTGCACATGCGAGCTTATCTGGAACCGACCTAGTGTGCACTGTCAGATTGTCCATCGCACCACGTGTCAAGCATCAGAGGTAGATATGTATTGTTTCCTATGTTTCCTATGGATACTGTATCCACCAAATTTTTTTCTAATTTTTTTTGAAGAGTTGGATAAATGGATAAAAAGAGAGTCAAAAATGAAAAGGTTTTTGAAGATGTTCTAAGAGGTAATGGGGTACCTAGACCCTTATATAAAAAATGCCAAACTTAATTTTAGATTATAATATCTATACTTAAGTATTTCTCTAGGCTAAATTTATTTGAGATTAGCCACTGGTAGGGATGGCAGTTTTACCGGCGGGTGTGGGTACCCACGGGTACCCGACGGGCACGGGTTTATGTTCAATTTTGTGCTCACGGGTTCGTGGGTTCGGGTAGGGGTGGGCAATCGGTTTGTTCGGTATATTCGGTTCGGTTTTTTTGGTTAGTAGGAATTTCGGTTTTGAAAAATAAAAACCGAATAATACATTCAAATTAATAAAACTGAACCGACAAAACCAAAGTATTTTGGTTTGGTTTTTTCTGTTTTCGGTTTTTACCGAATAATGCCAAGGCTGAGGGCAGGGCGCGCCGGCGCCATGGCGGCGGCCGCGTCGGCTCGACGGGAAAGAACGGGGGGGCGGTCAGTGACACGACCACTTCAGATCGACGGGGAAGGACAGGTGGGCGGCGGCCACTTCGGAGCACAGGGGCGGGCAGGAGTTGGCGCGACGGGGAAGACGCTGGACTTGACAAGTGCGACGACTAGAAGGCGGGACGGTGGCCTAGGCGGGCGAATCCACTGGACGCGGCGGCTAGGAGCTCATGGCGAGCGCGACAGCTAGGCGACATCCGCGTGCATAGTGGCGGCAGTGCCTGGCCAACGGCGGCGGCGTGAGTGCGACTGTGCAGGAGTGTAGGACGGGGGCTGCAGTAGGGCTTCCTACATTCCTACGGGAGTTTTTTTGGGCCTAGATGGGCCAATTTGATGGGCCTACACTCACAGATTGCAATCAATTTTGAGTAGTTAAGTGCGGATGCAACAAAGGTTCAATTCTACGGTTTTTTCGGTTTTGAGATGGCAAAAACCGAACCAAAAACCGTACACCGAACTTTTCCAAAATGAAAACCGAACTTTTTTAGAAAAACCGAAATGAGTTGTTTTTCGGTTCGGTTCGGTTCGGTGCGGTTCGGCTTTCGGTTTTCAGTTAATTTGTGCCCACCCCTAGGTTCGGGTACCCATTTATTATCGGGTTAGATTCAGGTTTAGATTTAAACCCGTGGGTTTCGTGGGTTTACCCGATTACTTAAAATTACATAGAGTCCATCTCATTCCCTATTTATTTTCCATGATAATGTTATGTTAAGTGATTCCATCATTTCAAATTATATATTGGTAATATCATAATCTTCTATTTATTGTGGTTTTTTAATTATATTTTTATTGTAATGTATTTCATTTAGAATATAAATTGAACCTGTGGGACCTGTCGGGCTTCGTGTACCCGACGAATTTGGGTTTGGATTTAATTTTGAACCCATAAATTTTATGGGTTCAAGTTTACATAAATTTTGTGGGTTTGCGAAATTCGTAAGTTCATCAAATCCGCGGGTTTTAAACCCATCGCCAACACTGGCCACCGGTTTTTCATACTAGAAAAGACTCAGAAAGAAAGATGCTGTTCCAAAAAAAGTCTTCCAGCCGCCTAATTATCTAAAGCAATGCCTAATAACAGCCAAGCTGGCCGTCAACGCCGACCAGACACGAGAGACATCCTTCCCTTCCTCCTCGAGAAACCCCAGAGGCGCAGAGCAGTAGAGGTAGGCGAGCGGTAGAGTTTGGCCGTTTGACGTTTGTCTCCGGTAGCCCATGTGACCTTCCACCCGACGTACCAAACCCCACACGGTCACACCACAGGTCCACCACCCTCCTCCCTCCTCCCTCCCGCGTCTGCTGCCGCCGCGGCGGTGGTGGTTCTCTTCCCACTCACAGACTCACTGACGCACGCACACTCTCTCGTCCCCCTCCTCCTCGTTGCCGCCTTTCTCGTTTCTCCTCGCCGATTTCTATATATAAAAAGCCAAAATACCTTGCCCCTTCCTCACTCCACCGGATCTAGAGCGGTACGCCCCCCTCCCCCCGTCTCTCCCCCCTAAAACCCCCCGCCGCCGCCCAGATCGCGCGCCTGCTAAAGATGGCGCCTTGGCCGTCGCCGCCGCCGAGGTCCGCGCTGCTGCTACTGCTCGTCGGGGTGCTTCTGTTGTCCCACATTGCGCTCTGCTCATCGGCGGCAGCTACGGCTGCGTCTGCCGGGAAGCCAAAGGGTAAGGTCGCTGTCGCCCGCAAGGTGCTCCTGGATGACGACGGGGAGGAGGTGCCGGCGAAGAAGGGGAAGAATGCTGCGGCGGTGGGGAAGATCAAGAAGAAGGTCGAGGTTGATGGCAAAGACCAGACCAAGGTTGTGAAGGTTAAGAAATCGGAGACAGCGGGTAAGGCGACGAAAGCGGATGCGGTCGTTGCCAAGGGTAAGGTCCCGAAACTGGAGAAGGCCTCCGCGGCGAAGACGACCAAGAAGACGACTACGGCCACGAAAGCTCCGGCGGATGCGGGCGTTGCCAACGGTAAGGTCCCGAAGCTGGAGAAGGCCTCCGTGGCGAAGTCCAAGGGCACCGACACCGCCAAGCCCGCCAAGGTGCCCAAGGCGGGGACTACCAAGGCGGTGAAACCGGTGAAGACGGTGAAATCTGAGTCCGCCGCCACCACCGCCAAGGTGAAGAAACCATCAAATTCGACCGACGATGCCGGTGTCAAGGTGGCTAAATCGAGCAAGAAGTCGCAGGTGGTCGGCGACGAGAAAGCGATTGCCAAGGTGAATGCGACCGCAAGCAATGAGGCGGCAGCGGAGGTGGAAGAGGATGTGGTTTTCGCGGAGGCGGCGGAGGGCACGGACGACCTGATCTCGGAGTTCCGGGGCCTGCCGTCGCGGCTGCAGGAGACGCTCATGCCAGACCTGGCGCGGCTGTCGCACACCTCCAAGGTATACCTGTCCGCGGCCAACGCCGGGATCGCCGACGGCGTGCGGCCGATCCTAGGGGGGCGGTGGGCGGCGGCCGCCGCGACGGCGGCTTCGGTGGCGCTACTGCTCCTGCCGCTGTTCATGCTCACGGCGCTGGTGCGGCGTTTGGGCCCGTACCTGCCGCTCCTCCACCGCGCTCTGCTTCTCGCGCAGGCGTACCTCGCCATCTACTTCGCCACGCTCGCGCTCGCCGCCGCCGCCACGGGGCTCGAGCCGCTCCGCTTCTTCCACGCCGCCTCGCCGGCGGCCTACGCCTGGACGCAGGCCGCGCAGTCTCTCGGCTTCATGGGCTACCTCGTGCTCCAGATGGTGGACCTCGTCGCCGTCTTCTCGGGAGCCGCCTCGCCGGAGGAGGAGAGCAACGGGGACGCCACCAAGGCGCTGGGCCTGGCGCAGATGGTGGTGGGGCTAGCCGTCGGCCTTCACTACTACGCCGCCGTGTTCCACCGCGCCGCGGCCGGCGAGGCCCCGCGCGCGAACTGGCGCGTCTACGCCGTGTACGCGGCATGCTTCGTCGTCGTCTGCGCGTGCGCGCGCGCCGAGAGAAGGAAGAAGGCCTACCTCGCCGGCAACGACGGCGCCGCCGAGGAGTGGAAGAAGAGCTGAGAAATGCATACTTCAGGGGCTCATGTGAAAATTTCGCAAAAAGGTGGAAGCCGAAGGGCTAAGAAGTAAGAAGACTGAAGACTTCAGATTTTAGGATTGGGGAAACAAATCCAAGAAAGGAAAACACGAAGGAAAAAACTGTCATTTTTCTGTTTCCTTTTCACTAGCATTATTATTGTTTTCCTTTCTCATATTTATTGGTTTGAGTACAGAGGGATAATGTCACAATGGTGGCAAAATAAGGGGTTAAGTTATTATCCACAATATTAGATCAAGAAATTATTGTGCCCAGTGGAGAAACTCTCCTGTGGCAACGTGCTAATGTAGGACTGGATTTTGTTGAAAAATGGAGGGGTTCATGTGGACTTTTGATGAAAAAGACATGGTCTTCCGTCTTCATCTCACATGCCAATATTCATAAAGCAATGGAATTTGGGAAATTAACGACGGAAAGATGAGTGGGTGATAGGGATTAAAGATTGTAGGAATTTGGTGAGCTGTTGTTGTATGGGGAAGTAAACAGGATTTGTGCCCCTAAGCTGTAAAAGAGCTCTCCTTTCACAAAGCTTCATGAGATCAATATTCTGTTCTGATGAAACCAGCAAATGCAGAAAAGCCTACCTACGTTATTCCAAATACAGGGAACAAACTTGCAATTCTTGAGCTAATTTTGCCATCTTTTTAAAAGACTCTGATCAGTGAAGTAACTTTGCCTTCATTGAGATGTTTGTTTGAGCTAATCTTGCATTGGCGTTTCCCATGGCTCATTCAATCAACGCATCCATGGTGGTGGGCACCCTGAAGCTTCGGCACTAGGCACCAGCAGACCAGCTACTGCTGCTTGCATCAATCATTCATCAGGGATGTTATGGCCTGGCAGGTTTAAAAAGGCAGCTCTGAGTAAGATACAGTGAGCAATTGGAGGAGAAGGGACCTCATGAAGGTTGGTGGTTTCTGTCTTCAAGCGTGTCATAGTTAGTACTGAAGAGCAAAAAAAACAGTGGTAGTAATTAACAGGACAGAATCAATGAACTCACAATTACAGCAACTGTACATACACAGCAACTGATAAAAGATATTGCACTGATGAGATGAGATGGATAGAGTAGGCACATTGCCGCAGCTGCCAAAAAAAAACAATCTGTGACTGAACTGAACTGAATTCGCCGTGTTGATGAAAGGGCAGGAACCAGGAAGGCTGGCATGCAACGCCGGCCGAACAGCTGCTGACCGGTAGAAAAGGTTGGCTTGAATTTGGAAGTAAAAGTATAAAACAAGTCAGCCTCCATGCCTGGCTGTCTGGTATTTACTCCTGGTACCCTTCTACGTAGTACGGAGTAGTACTAGTTAAGATGATGGGATCCAGATCCTCTGCATTACTGCAGGGAGGCACTGTGTGCCTAAACAAACGGTATTGTAGCAAAAAATACTCTTGCGTTTTGCTGTACAGTAGACTGATACTGCAGCGGTTTTACTGTAGCAGATAGTTGTGGCCGTCCATTTTTATGCGACGGTTCTGATCAACACCTAGTGCCGAGGGTCCATTTCCCTCCTAGTTGTAACTCGCCAGATTTGGTTGGGTGAGAAGCATTTGCTGCACTTTTGCAAGCATCAGTGCAACCCCCAATTACGACTGCTACAGCAGCTGCTGCTAATCATCCCGTGGTGCTGAAAGAAACACCATCAGAACAGATTTATTTGTAGTGGCGTCAACATCATCGCCATCCTATTCTGAATTATTAACCTGAGACTGATGATGGTGTGGGTGTACCACTGTATCGGTGTATGTATAAATGAGTTTGGCCCAAGGTCACCTTTTCCATGGCTTGCATGGCATGGCAGTGGCAAACCACCCACCGCACGAGCCAGCTCCTCGTCCTCGTCGTCATTTGGCCCGGCTCGATCTAACTATCGGTATATGCCAGTGTGTGTGCTCCAGGAGTCTGCGATTAAAGTAACTTGATTCCAGCCATCCTTTGAGTGAGAAATTTTGTGTTTCTCGAGGATCTAATCGAGGTTGATGCTGGTTGGACACTGGATGAACCAGAATTTCTTATGGTAGTGAATTGTGTTGTGGGGTAACGCGAACAAGAAATTGCTCCAGGACAGAATGCCTGAATCTACTTGCAAATAGATTTTTGTTTAGTATAGATCACATACTCCTCGAGTCAACCGCTGTACTAGTGTCTGGCTGCTCGCTGACAATTGATCGCCACCATTTCGCGGGTGAAAGCTGACCGAGACCATCAACAAGAAAAAGGAAGCGGCCGGCGGCCGGGGGAGATTGCATCTTACCTACTCCACTGAGCTGAAGTGCTCGCGAACCCGTGTCACCTCGTGGTAATCCGAACACACCATGCATGGTCAATTAGTCATATCCGGGCTAATGGCGTGTACCCTATTGACAATCTCCATGTCACCTGTCTTGGCCAAAAGATGGCATGCAAATGTGCAGTGAAGCTATAGAGCGAGAGAAGCAAAGGTCGTACGTACAGATAGTTAGAGAATCCGCTCTTTTCGCGTGAAAAAGCTCCATGCCACTCGCGTTTCCGCTGCCATGAGTAACACTGTATGTGACACCAACCGTACAATCGGTGAGCATAAATATATTAAATATCCTAATGAGTAATGACCCCATATGCCAGAATGTTAAATTAACTAATCAAGCAGGAGCAGAATGTTTATTTCATCAGTCAGAAGCAGAAGCAGGAGCATAAGCAGGAGCAGTAATGGTGAGGGGGAGATCGGGAGGTCTCTGTCAAGGAGGTGAGCACGGAACAGAGCTAGGTAGGTAGGAGGCGCAGGGGGACAAGGAGGAAACACGCGTGTTGGGTCACAGGCGCGCATCGGAATGCAGTGCTCGCGGCGTCGTCTTCCTCCGGCTGTCCACGCGCTTATGCAAATCTGGATGGGCGCCCGCCCAGGCACAGCGCAGGCTGATCGATCACCGACACTCCCTGCATTTATTCCAATTAACACGCGCGCCAGCACCACTACGTTCCATCTGTTTTCTCTGTGGACGGATTATTGCTAGTTTGCTACTCGATCCGATCCATCGCCGGTATTCCTGCTATGCTGATGGCAATTCGGCCGCCCGCGCGCGGTGCCACCGTGCCAGCATTGAGCAATCGTAATTCGTAGGCAAGGAAATAATTCGTAGCCACGGAAATTCTAGAATTTTTTACTCCAGCTAGGCGGTCAACAAACGCTGCTACGATTTTTTAGTAAACAAAATCAAATCTAAATTTGATAAAAAAAATAGTAAGTGTTAGCATTCGATTTTTTACAACTACGATGTGAAACATTTTCGTGCTATGAATAAAAAATCGAGCTGCTCGGTGCTTGAGCTATTCTGATTAGGGACGGCTAGCGTATCCGTGTACCTTTTTACACGTTAGTAAAAATTCTATTATAATTGATTATGTTTCAAATTTTATATCCGTGGATATTTTAATGAGTTAAAACTTATACCTAACAAGTTAACTAATGCGGGTATGGGTATTGACTATCCATACCGACTTCATTAGTTTACTCATTTAACATATTATATAAATATTGGCATAAATGATTACGCCAGCAGGTTTGAGTGGTTTAGGATGTAATTAAAGCGAGATGAAGGGGAAATATCATGTGCAATCGCTCATTTGGTGCAAGCGTGCAATCAAATCATCCAGAACATCCAATCTAGATCCAACGGTTACATATGATTGGGGTTAAAAGTAAAAAAGTACTAGGTTTCAGGTGGATAAACCAGATCGCTTGATTGGATGCACTAGATCGCTTGATTGCATGATTGCACCAATATAAGTGATTGCACAGGATATTTCCCTCGAGATGACCTGGCTTGGTCTCTGCAGAGCCTCCCGGGAAGGATAATAACTCTGCTAGATTGTTATCTTTCTTTTCTTAAGAGATGTCTGTACAATACGAGGGGAGGGTATTTATAGGAAGGGACCCTATGAGGAAAGTACCATTTAACCCCCGAGTTACATTCGTCACTACAGACCTTGTATCCCGGATTTCGTAGGGATGTGACGGTACTAGTTTTATACACCTGCCCGAGTAGGGCTAATGTCCGATTGGAGTGACGGCGCACGTCTGGCCCTAACGTGTGCTTGGTCACGGCCCGATGGCTACAGGACGCTCATGTCCCACCCAATAGGAGTCACCTGGCACGGTAGCCGTCACGTCTTGCTTTAGTGGTTGTCTTACGACGATGACCGAGGCCCGAAGGGTCCCGTACCGAGCCTCCCGCGCGGCTGTCTTCAGGATGCCTGCGGAGGCCCTGGACCCTCGTGGGGGCCTTCGTCTGGTCCTGGGCGAAGCCTCCCGCACGGTTGTCTTCGACACACCTGCGGAGGCCCGAATCCTCGCAAAGGCTCTCGTCTGGGGGCATGCTTAGTGCTCCGGGGCGACCGCCTTGCGGTGCAATGTTTACGCCGAGGAGCTTCGCGTACACGGGCTTTGAAGTCATCTTCGAGATTCGTGATTCTGCCTCTACTGTTGATGGGATTATTCCCCCCCCAACAATAGCCCTTCGCATGTGCCTCTTCGATTGGCCTACCAGTGAGAAAGGCGACATATGCAATAAATAATGTCGTAATAAAATTCCGAAGAGTGAACAAACCTTTCGTCTAGCTTTGGGACGCCCTTGACAGCTAGAGGGCTGGACCCACGGGATCTAGCGATGAGGCGCCTCGTTGCTTAGGCTCCATGTTGATGCCAAGATTTGGTAAAGCCCAAGGCCCACCAAGGGAGGCGCGCGGTCAGCAGAATGTCAAGGAAGATCCGGTCAAAGAAAGTTAAAGGAATCCGTCCGCAACAGCTGCATGACTGGATGGGGAGCCGATGAGGATAAGAGCAAGGGATGGTTACTGATTCATACAAAATCGGCTGGATAAGTTACTTAGACGGCAAGTCTATGGACTATAAATATGTATCCCTTAGGTTAGATTAGTTAACTCTTGTTCAATCAAATAATTAGCACATTGCCACCCTTGTGCCCCAAGGATAGCTGGCGGGACTCGGGCTCTCGAAGTTGGGCTACATAATTTTTGTTGGGGGAGATAATCCCGATGGTAATTAGGAACATGAAGAGCAGGTGCACGGTTTGAAGGAAGGGCTTCGTCGGCCGAAGGCTGGACGCCCCATCCTGGAGGCATCGGCGAACCCCAAGACGGGGAGGCCTGGGGCCTCCGGAGGCTTCGAAGCAGGCAAGAGGGGTCCCGGATCAGAGACCTGGTGGGAGGCCGGAGCCAAGTCTTCGGAAGGTGCGGAGGGTCCGAGGCCACGACAGAAGACCAAGGACCAGTCCGGTCAAAGTGGTCCGGGGACAGGATCACGATCGTATGCGCAGCGTCTGGCGCCACTGCAACACCTAGAACGGTTGATACACTGTTAGGGTTACACCTTTTGTCTATACTATGGGGCCGCCACCCTTGTCTGTATTGTAGGCCTGTGTCAGGCACTGTAACGACTAGAGGGTTTTGGAAGTATCGGACATCTCCTAGCTGGGTTTCCTCTATAAATACTCCCCTCCCTCCTGTTGTAAAGGACACGAGATCCAAGAATACAGCTTGGAGCTTAGCCTCTCATTACTCTCACACATTCTAAAACCTGTTGGTTTAGTCCGTTGCTCCAACAGTTGGCGCCGTCCGTGGGGATCCTAGTCCGAGAAGATAGTGTCCTCTACATCCACTCCAGAAGAATATGTCGGGCCGGAAGAGTGCGAGCACGGCTCCCCTCCGGAGATCGGCCCGCACCGCTGGGGCCGAGCCCACCCCAGTCATTGGACCAGACCCTCTTGTCATCACTCCCACCGAAATGCCGAGCGCGGAGCTAGGCCAGGCTCTTGGAGGGGTGCCGGAGGTGCGGGACCCTGCCGGTTCAGTGGGGCCTCAGGAGGGGCCCTTCGGGCTGCACATTCCAGGCGGGCCCCTAGCCGTGGCCCTCCGGACTGATTACGTCCACTCGCAAGACCCAGAGACTGCCTCCGGAGGTAGCGGGAGTTAGGCCGACGCCCTAGCAGCCGAGAACGCAAGGTTGAAGGTGGAGCTGGCCCAATGGCACCAAGAGGCGTCGCTACGCCCTCCTGAGCCTTCCAGGGCACTGGGGGTTACGGCCGTTGCCCTAAGCGATTATGAAGACCAAGGGGAGGAGGAGAACGCGTCGTACGATGAGGAGTCTCCGTTGCACCCTGACCTGCAGAGGGTGCAGTTCGACTCTAGGTTCCGTGCCGCAAAGCTTCCTGAGAAACCAAGGGTTGGTTTCAGTGTTTGTGATGAGTGCATTGACAGGTTTTTTACCCTCTGTTCGAAGGGTACCTCCGAAGGTGTTCGGAGGAGGGTACCTCCGGAGGGGTTTCGGAGGTGGTACCTCCGAAGGGTGTTCGGAGGTGGTTTTACCGAAGGGTGTTCGGTGTTTGCTTGCTGCAGCTGTGCAGCGGAGTGTGCTTGTCGGAGGGGTCCGACAGTACACGATGACTGGGTGTGTACCGAAGGGGCTTCGGTACTTTGGGCGGTACACCGGAGTGTGTGCCGGAGGTTGCTAACTCGGAGAGGTCTCCGGAGTACTGGATACACTTGTCTGTTTGTCTGTGGTGCGCAGGGACCTCGGAGGCGACGGACAAGGTTCGTAGCAGGTGAACTTGGGTCAAGCGGGAGGCTTGATGCCAAGGGAGCGGGAAGCTCCGTCACGGTGGCTGCGGAGGTGGTCCGGGTCGGTCCTCGGGTCGAGGTGCGCCAGGTGAAGGCAGAGAGTGCGGAGCGTGGCTCCGGCTAAAGGTACTCCGAGACAAAGTCCTCGGAGGTGAGGCACTTCGAAGGTACTCCGGATGGAGTGACTTCGGAGTTGGATGGAACAAGTCCTCTGCGGAGGCAAGGATTTCGATGTGTGCTCCGGAGGGAGACACTCGAAGGTACCCGACGAAGGTCTCAGAAGTCGAGGCGCATCGAAGGCATGGTCCAGGTGAGGCTCGTCGAGGAGTGTGCTCGGGGAGAGACACTACGACGAAGTGCTCATGGAATGCTACATGCGGAGGCCTTGGACGAAGGAGGGACTTCGAAGGGTGGTACTCCGAAGGTGGGGCTTCGGAGTGAGGAAGTCTTCGGAGCAAGGCTAGCTCCGGAGCGAGGTTGACTTGAGGTGCTTCGGCCTGCATGGCTTCGGTACACGGACTGACGGAGTTCGAGCTGAGTGAAGCTGCGAAGCCAAGGTGGTCCACTCCGGAGGTGTTGGTGCGAAGGCCCAAGGGCTTTGACGGCTTCGGCTCAAAACCGTCACTGTATCGAAGGCCATCTTCGGCGAAGCGAAGGCCACCAGGCTCAAGGCTTCTCGCCGAAGCTACCGCACCCTCGCGTGCGAAGGGAGGATTCCAGAAGGTCAAAGACTGCAAGGCTGACACTGTCTGTTCTGTAAAAGGCTGACACTGTCCCCTCTGCAAAGCTGACAGAGAAGCCTCCAGAATAAAGGTGGACTACCTTTTGTACCCCTTAGTTCTGTAGAGTCAAATCCTTTGTAAACCCTAGGGGTAATGTAGTCACTTTCTTTGGGTGAACTGTGGGCTATAAATATGGGGGCTCGGTAGGTAACATTTAACACTTTGAGCATTTACTGTTGAGCTCATGTAGTCACATACCTCGCTGTATTCATCCAGAGTTCAATATATTTGTGTTCCTTGTTCAAGCGGCGAAGCCCTGCTTCTTTTCCTTTTGCTTGAGCTCGCATTACATACCTCGCTAGTTATAGTGCACCGAAGCCTGTCTAGGCGAAGGTTGACTTTATGCGAAGTGTGTTTTTCAGCGTGCTGTCGCTCTGTGTAACTTGAGGCAAGTCCTCACAGCTTACTAGCGAAGCCCTATTCGAGGCCCGTTTTGCTTCTTGTGTCGAAGCCCTTAGCGGAGTCCGTTTGTGTGCGTGTAGACCTTCGTGTACGAAGCACAGCACCAATTGCTGTTGCCAAGTATCTGGTCGAAGTCCTCAGAGGGCAGTCCACTCTTGCGAAGGGTGAAGTGCGAAGCCTGCTCGAAGCATCTTGTGTGCGGAGCCTGCACTGACTTAGCAGAGTAGATTTTCGAGGGTTGTTAGTGGAGCGAAGTCTTCTTGGCTTCGAACTTTAGCTCCTGCGAAGCCTGTGTTCGGAGCTGTCGAAGTACCTCCGAACCAGACCTTCGAAGGTTGTGTTCGAAGCCTGTTCCGCAGAAGACAGAATCAAACCGAAGGCTAGTTTTTAGCCCGAAATTTTAAAAGCTCCCATTCACCCCCCCCCTCTGGTCGCTGTTTCCGGTCCAACACTTCCCAAATACTCCGGGGATTTCGACCCCGGAGAATTCTCCCGCTCGTATGCTCTGTCAATAGAATCTTGCAGAGGGAGACACGACACCATGGCCAAGTGCTTCCCCTTGGCGCTCGAAGGAATCGCTCTCCGGTGGTTCTGTTCGTTATGGCCTGGGACCATCAGGTCATGGGACCAGCTGAAGAAGAAGTTCGCCAACAATTTCCAAGGAACCTTCGTGGCCCCGATGTCAATCGGGAGCCTCTTCCAGGTGAAGCAGCAGCCCGGAGAGACGCTGCAACAGTACTCTCAGCACTTCGCACACACCAAGGGTCAGATTAAGGGGTTGTCGGCCTCCTCAGTCATTGACGCCACCCGGGAGGGCGTCACCAACCCGTGTCTCCTCGATAAGCTCCACCGGAAGCCGATATCCTCGGTAGCCCATCTCATGACGTACTTTGAGGAGTACGCTCGGTCGGAGGAGGGGCAACTGCGTCGTTAGGCAATGATCGTCCCCGTTCGAGCTCCGAGCGCTAAGGTGTATGAGGCGCCTCCCGGCCCCGCTCTAGACCTTCGTCATTGGGATTCCCGGTGAAGCCGGAAGCACCTTTGGGGAGAAGTCCTCAGTATTACCCCGAGGGGTCCTACCAAGCACACGCACACTACCGGTGGGGGGCATCACACCAGAGCTAAAGCGCCAGCAAGAGCGCTCCCGGGGGGCCAACCTTCTACTGCAGCGTACACGGCGAGAACCGAAGCCACGACATTGACTCCTGTCGAACCATCCTCGCCCTCCGGAACGACTACCTCGAGCGAAACTCCGGTCGCGGCTCCTCTAACAAAGGGGCTCCAATCCCCCGCGCCGACGTTGTCCAAGTAGTCGGGCACTGGGACGAACCAGAAGCTTCAGGGCTAATTCTGGAGGTCGGCAGGTTCCAAGCCCCCAAGCTCGAAGATGGAGCAGACCGAGGGAAGCAGGTGTTGAAGCAGCTCGAAGAAATCATCCGCAGCAACCTGGACATCTTCGCATGGTCCGACGAAGACATACCGGGCGTCGACCGCTCGATCATTGAGCACTCCCTGGCGGTGAACCCAAAGGCTCGCCCAGTACGCCAGGGGCTTCACATGCTATCCATCGAACGAGTTGATCTCGCCAAGGCTGAGTTGGAGAAGTTGCTTCAAGAAGGGGTCATCCGGGAAGTTAGTCATATCGAGTGGTTGTCAAACTCGGTGTTCGTCCAGAAGAAAACATCTGGCAAATGGCGCATGTGTATCGATTTTACATCTCTGAATAAAGCTTGCCCCCGTGACCCCTACCCCATGCCTCGCATAGACCAATTGGTTGATTCTACTGTGGGTTCCGAGCTCCTCAGCTTCCTTGACGCCTATTTGGGGTACCATCAGATTTGGCTGAAGCAGGAAGATCAAGTCAAGACGAGCTTCATTACCCCCTCGGGAGTGTTCTGCTATGTTCGGATGCCCTTCGGCCTCCGTAATGGTGGGGCCACCTTCTCCAGGTTGATATCTAAGGCCCTAGGGCACCAGATCGGTCGTAATATCGAAGCTTATATGGACGATATCGTCATTAAAAGCACGGATAAATGTTGCCATAACACAAATATAGCTGAAACATTTGACAGCCTCCGGAGGTGCGGAATCCGCCTCAATCCGGAAAAGTACGTCTTCGGAGCCCGGGTTGGAAAGTTGCTCGGTTACCTGGTTTCCAGTCGGGGCATTGAAGCCAGTCCAACCCAAGTCAGTGCACTGCAGAATATGTCTCCTCCTCAGAACTTGAAGTAGGCTCAGAAGTTGGTCGGGAGCCTCGCAGCTCTTAGCCATTTCTTGGCAAGATCGGCTGAGCGAAGTCTGCCCATTTTCAAGGCACTGCGAGGATCCAAGGACTTCGAGTGGACCCCCGAATGTCAAGATTGTTTCAACAAGATAAAGAAATACCTCGTCAACCTTATTGCCCTCGCAACACCCCAGAATGGCGACCCTCTTCTTGTCTACCTCGCCGCCTCGGGCAGCGTGGCAAGTGCGGCATTGATTCAAGAAGAAGACACTGGTGGGAAGCTGATACAACGCCCGGTGTACTTTGTGTCCGAAGCCCTCTTCGAAGCAAAAACCAGGTATACCAAGCTCGAGAAAGTAGCATATGCTCTCGTCATGGCATCCCAGAAGCTTCGGCACTACTTCTTGGCTCATGACATAGTCATTCCGACCGCTTATCCCCTGGGTGACATGTTCCGGAATAAGGACGCTACCGGGCGAATTGGCAAGTGGGCAGTAGAGCTTGCTCCGTTTGGTATCACCTTTGTGGCTCGGACTGCCATTAAGTCTCAGATCCTTGCTGATTTTGCCGCTGAATGGACACTAGCAGCCAGCTGCGCCACTGACGAAGCCGGTGAAGGGGTGTGGACTATTTATTCAGATGGTTCTTACCAAGCCTCCGGAGCGGGCACAGGGGAAGTAATTGTTTCTCCCTCTGGCCAGCAAGATTTATAGTCTGTTTGGTTGAACTTTAAAGCTACAAACAACATCGTCGAATATGAAGGAGTGTTGTTGGGCCTCCGCAAGGAGCACGCACTCGGAGCCACCCGAGTGATTGTCAAGACCGACTCTCAAGTCGTGGCCGGGCACGTGGATAAGAGTTTCCAAGCCCGACATCCTGATCTCGCCGCCTACCTCGAAGCCATTCGGAAGTTTGAGGCGTCTTTTAAAGGGATTTCTTTCCAAAGCATACCAAGAAGTGAAAATTGACAAGCTGACATCCTCGCTAAAGTCGGCGCAGGCGACCAAGCCCTCCCTCCCACTGCCTTCTTCGAAGAGCTTGCCAAGCCATCGGCGTCTCTCCGAGGAGATACACCGATCCAAGTGCCAACAGTTCCTTCGGTGTCCTCCTAGCCGGCTAAAGTCCTTTGCACAATCGATAGCGATTGGCGCGAGCCCATTCTACGGATACTCAACGGTGAAATGGATGACCGGCCTAGTTCGGAGCTGGCGCGGCTTTAGCTCCGCGCATGGCCCTATCAAGTCATTCACGGGGTTCTCTACAAGTCGGGTGTATGCTCTCCGTTGCTTCGATG
The DNA here is from genome assembly GCA_019279435.1 of Zizania palustris. NCBI lineage: Eukaryota > Viridiplantae > Streptophyta > Magnoliopsida > Poales > Poaceae > Zizania > Zizania palustris. The sequence continues at coordinate 19,239,601 of JAAALK010000290.1, forward strand.
CATCTTCCGTCCTGACGGACAGTAGATACTCCAAGAGATCCACGAGGGCCTGTGTGATAGCCACTTAGCCCCTCGAGCACTCACCGGGAAGACTCTCCGTCAGGGTGTGTACTGGCCCACTATCATCACCGACGCTGAAGATCTGGTGCGCACCTGCCAAGGATGTCAATGGATGGGACGGCAGAGCCATCGGCCCCTGGCTAGCCTACAGCTCATCGCACCCGTCTGGCCCCTAGCTCGGTAGGGCATGGACCTTATTGGGCCGTTTCCCAGGGCAAGGGGCAACCTGCGCTTCGCTGTCGTCACTGTCGAGTACTTCTCTAAGTGGGTCGAGGCCGAGCCATTGACCGCCATTACCTCCCGAAGCGTCCAGAAGTTCTTTTGGCAAAATATTATCTGTTGCTTCTGAGTGCCCAAGCATCTCACGCTGGATAACGACACTCAGTTCGACGCTGGTTCTTTCAAAGCATTCTGCGAAGAGTTGGGGGTGCAGCTATGCTTCGCACCAGTCTGGCATCCGTAGTCCAACGGAGCTGTTGAGAGGGCCAACGTGCATATATTGTCCGGTCTCAACAAGCGCAACGTGGGTTTGGCCAAGGGATTGTGGCCCGAAGAGCTGCCTAAGATCTTGTGGTCCATTCAGACCACCCCTTCCCGCGCAACCGGTTTTACCCCGTTCCGGCTGCTGTTCGGAGATGAAGCAATGACGCCAACGGAGCTCTGAGCCGGCTCTCTGCGGGTCACAACTCCCAAAACTGATCAAGAGTGCGTCGTCTCTCTCGACCTCATAGAAGAATCAAGGCTCTGAGCCATCGCCAACCTCTCTCAGTATCAAAGGCAGACGAAGGCATGGTACGACCCAAAAGTTAAGCGCAACGTGTTTCAGCCAGGGCATCTCGTCCTGCGCGTGGTTGCCGCTCCAACGAAGCTGGGCAATAATTGGGAAGGTCCATACATCGTAGTCGGCTCCGGGCGACCATGGTCCTATCGTCTAGCTACCCTAGAAGGCGAAGATCTGAAGCACACTCTACACGCGGAGCACCTGAAACGCTATTTTGCATAGTTTAGTAGATATGTGTTTCGCTGTTAGTTCTCGTTGTATCAGACTTCTCAGCTTCAATAATGAAATACGGTGAATGTTTTAACCGAAGTGGACGCACTACGGTACTAAGCATAATCCCACCGAACTCGAAGGGTTCCGAGCTCTGGCTCGAAGCACCCTAGTTTAGGGTTCTGAGCTCCGGCTCGACGCACCCTCTATCAGGGTTCCGAGCTCTGGCTCGATGCACCCCCTATCAGGGTTCCTAGATCCGGCTCGACGCACCCCCTATCAGGGTTCCGAGCTCTGTCTCGAGCACCCCCTATGCGGGTTCCGAGCTCTGGCTCGATGCACCCCTACTCGGGTTCCGAGCTCCGGCTCGAAGCACCCCGGCTCAGGGTCCCGAGCTCCGGCTCGAAGTTCCGAGCTCCAGCTCGAAGTACTCCATGTTCGAGCCCCACGTTCCGGCACGGGACACCCCAATTCAAGGTCCTGAGCTTCAGCCTAGTGTCCCGAGTTCCACCTCTGAGGATTCCTTTCCTCCCCTTCGATCTCTCCTAGTTGCCGGTCCTAGGCGTGAGCGCATTGCGCCCAGCCGACAAGTCGCCTACCCGCAAAGGAGGGGGGAAGGAGTGGGCAGAGAAATAATCGAAATTCGTAAGTGGCACAAGTAAGGCTTTGTTAGACACATAGAACATAAATAACACCTATTATAGAATCAAGCCGGGAAGTAAGACTAGGAAAACTCGTCATCTAAGACAAGCAAGAATCGGAAGCCTTTTCGGTCTGGAAGGTTGTCCGGGCCCTTAGAGACCCCTTCGGTCTGTGACTCCGTAGCCGCGCGGAGGGACTTCTCCTTCTTCTGTTTCTTCTCTTCTCTCTTTTGAGCTCGGAAGGCCTTCTGATCTTCTTGGAGTTGGGCCCAGCTGCGCAAGCCTTGATCTCCGAGCCGCGGTTCGTCAGGCCTAGTCTCCACGTCGGACCAGTTCACCAGCTCGGGCGATGAGGACGGGGCTCGAGTTTTCCCTTCCTCTTCCTTGATAAAACCCAAGACCTCATGAAGGATCTTGGGGACAACGCGCCTGTTGTCATTCCGAGGGATGATGTGCGAAGACCCTGGATGATTTCAGAAAACAACCACCCTTTATTAATAAAATTGTCAAGTTCCTATCTATTACAAGAGTTGCGATACTAAGGCCCTAAGAGGACTACACCTTTGGGTCCAGTTGGGGTGCAGCGGTCGGGGGCTTCGAGGAAGACGAAGGCAGGCTCGAGCGAAGGGCCTCGTCTATCAAGGCCTTGACTGCGTCCAGGCCTCCGCCTGCCAAGTCGCCTGGAGGGCCCTCTAAGACTGCGCAACCGCCGGAGTGGGGGAAAGAAGATGGCTCCCCCCGAAGGCGACTGGAGGGGAGCTCAAGGACGAAGGTAGGGGGCCCCGGAGGCTTCTAGTTGGTGGAGAACGCCGAGGGCAGCCACCCGGGATGACACTTCCCTGTACCTCGATACGGTGAAGCTTATCTGCTGGACGGTGGCCTGGATGAACTTCAGCCAGCAGCTAAGGGGCTCTTGGGCGATGTCGAAGGCCGCACACCCAGTGCCGAAGCGTGCCAAGACCCTTTGAAGGGACACCACGGTGTCAGCCGCGGTCTTTTCCCCCTGAGCCAGCGCCTTGGTCACCACTTCGTTCCGGGCCAGGAGGTCCACGGCGGTCCGCTCGAGCTTGAGCACCTGGGCTTTGTGGACTTTCGCGGCAGCAACCCTCTCCCGGAGCTCCTCCATTTCAGAGACCTGGGCTTGAAGTGCGAAGACCTCCGCCTCGAGTTTGTTCACCTTGTTAGCCCGAGATCGGAGCCTCTCCACCTCCGCAGCTTGGGCCCGGAAGGCGTTGACCTCTACTTCGAGCTTGTCCGCTTCGGCCGCTTGAGCTCAAAGTCCATCCAGCTCGGCAACTTAAGCCTTGAGGGCACCGATCTCCACGACCTGAGCCTGGAGCTCTTTGTCCCTAGCGTCCTGGGCGCGAAGGCCCTCGACCTCCGACTCCAGCGCCCGGAGCCGATCGATCTCGGTCGCGCGCTCCTGGACCACCCTTTCGGCGGCCTCAGCGCGCCCGACGAGCTCTGAAGCACTGTCCTCATGGCGGCTTGACTCGGAAAGTAGGGACATCAGTGAGCCCTGCGCCAGCGCGACTATTTGTGCACGAAACAATAAGTCAAAGTAAGGAAGGCGCTAGGGGCTTACCCGGAACCATTCCGAAGGCATACCTGACTCGCGGCGCTCTCGATAGCCCGGCCAAGGCCGACACTGTCCACTTGGCCAAGCTCCTCTATCAGCCCGGTCCCTCTCAGGCACAAGTAGGAGTCATGGAGAGGAGCAGTCATTGCCGCGAAATCTTGGCCCCTCTCCAAGAAAGGAACCAAGAGAGGCACGCTGGAGCACGCACGCCTCGGGTCGGTGGGGGCCGGATCTCGGTCTCCCGAGTGGCCTCCCCCGGGGCCTCCTCCAAGGTTTCCTCCGACTCCACCTTGCCGTCTAGCCCCAGGGCCTCCGCCACGTCCGCAGGGGCTTCGGGCCTCATGTCGGCAGCGCCTCCATAGGACATCGGTGATGGGGCCAGGACTCGGGCGGAAGTACCTGCGTGGGAGAAAGTCAAGTCAAGACCAGGGTGAGCCGATACGTCCGGACAAGGGGCCGGAGCGAAGCTACGCACCTTCGTTCGTGGTTTCGGCCGGACGCCTCCGGGAGTGCCGGGCCGGTAGAACAATTCATCCATCGAGTTTATCGGGGAGCCCACCAGCGCCGCGGCTAATTCGGCCTCGACATTGGCACTCCCCTCGACAGCCCCTAAGGGGTCGGTCAACCCCTCTCGGTCCAAGCTGTCAGTTTCCCGACTCCCACGGGAGTTGGCGGAACCCCCCTCCAATGTCGGGCCACACGGAGGGGTGGACTTAGGAGACATCGTCGCTCCAGTGTTAGGTGCCTCTTGTCCGGTCGTCGGGGCAGGCGGCCGTGGGCTTGATGAGGCTGGCGCCCCTCCGTCCGCAGCGCCACCGGAGACCGGCTATTCAGGACAAGTCGGGCCCAGGTCCGCCAGGGAATCGTATGGCTCTGTCCCCGCCCCCTCGTTGGAGTACCCCCATTCGGAGTTAGAGGCGGAGGAGCGAGCCGGAGAGAGTCGCTTGGGACCCCTCACGGTATTCTTCTTCTTCGAGGGCCGCTTTGGAGACAGCCCGGCGTCGAGGTCCGCCGCCCTCTTCTTCGAAGCCGGGCGAAGGGCTTCCCTTTCCGAGAGAGGCAGCGGAGAGAGCTCGAGCGCGTCACATACGTGGTTGAACAGCTCCCAGGACCCGATGAGCTCCATCCACCGCTTGTACTCGGCCAGAGTGGGAGCCCCGAGAATCTTCTCGGCAAGTCGGGTCACCTCGTCCGGAGTCTTGGCGACGAGCGACCCTGCAATCAAGTTAAATGTCTTAGCCCTCCAAAACCCTACGGTTGAATCATGAAGTTTTAAGGGAAGCAAGGGAAGCGGTCAAACCTAGCCGGTTGGAGAGCTCCGCTGAAGAGGATCCATCCTAGGTGCTCCAGAGCGATGCCGGCCACTCCTCCTTCGAGAGTGGAATCTCGAGTGCGACGAACTCCTCCGTCAGGTTTCGGATGCGGGAAGAAACTGAGCCGGTGCTGGCTTCGATGGTCGCCTCCCTCCGGAACCAGATGGTCGCCTCCCTACCTGGATGTAAAACCAGTGGTGTATCCACTTGGAGTACCACTACTCGTTGATGTCTTTCGTGGGGAAGGAGTTGAGGAGCCATGCTGAATAGCGTGGGCCTCATGGCTCCAGATGTGATGAGTCATTGTCAACGTTAGTCAAAGAGGACTGAAAAGAGAGAGAAGACCTGCTGCGTCTGGGCCGCGTGTGACTCAGGTACACGGGCAGCGAGCGACTGTCGGGCAGAGGGGCCGCGAAGTCGGGCTGGCCCAATCCGGGTACATGGGCTAGGAGCAGCAGAGGATCCACTGGACTGTTGACCGGGATTGACTCAGGTACACGGGCGGCGAGTGATTGCCGGGCTGAGGGAGCCGCGGAATCGGGCCGGCCCAATCCGGGTACCCGGTGCGAAGACGGTGGACGCTTTGTCAGTTTCGGCGCAAAACTGACGACCGTTGATTTCGGATCTGACCGTCCTGAGGCGAAGCCGTAGCTGCTACGAAAGCTCCGCATCAGGACAAGTTACCTTTATTTAGGTTTTTTACTATTTTGCCTTTAGGCCCACAGTCTGTCAGTCGAGTCTGTAAAAAACCCTAAGGGCATTTCGGTCTTTTCCATTTTTATTTAGCGTCTGTAAAAAACCCTAGGGGTATTTCTGCATTTCTCCATTTTATGGGCTGCCTATAAATAGGCCCCAATAGCCTAGGGTTAGGGCACCCATTTTTGAAATATCACTTTACCAATTCTGAAATTCGTGGGTCACTTTTTGTGTTCTTCTTCCGGGTTCTTCCTCCGCCGCCGGCGTGTTCTTTTTCTCTGAAATCGCCACCGCCGCCATTATTTTCCACCCTCTGCTGTTGCCTCTCTCCACGCGTCTCATCCGTGCTGCAAGCCATCGTGGCCGCTTGGCCGTCAAGTCCCTGGCTGGTGTGCGGACAGCACTCAAGTGCTGCTCCTTCGTGCTGCATGCGGCAGCAAGCCGTAGAGGCAGGGCCTAGCCACAGCTAGCAGCACTACTTCACACACACGGATCTTCTGTGGGCACAAGCAGCAGCGTCAAGTGGCGTGAACAGCAAGTGCACGGGCACGGGTTGCAAGGCAAAATGCAGCCGACCGGATGAACTAATCAAGGGGCACGCGGATCAAGGTACAAGTTCACTGTAGAAATTAAATTCTTGATTAAAATGCTAGATTAATCCGTGATGAATTTTTCTGATCTTCAATATTGTTGCTGCACGTCTCTTTGAGTATATCTCCTAATCTAGCTTGCATAGGGAAACGTGCCTAATCATGTACTTAACTTGCTATCTATATTAATGTTTGCGTGCTGTTCGTTTTTTAATGCTTTCCACAACATCCGGTTGCATGTGATGTAATAGTGCTAAGAAGTTTTTTTTATGAATGTATTTCATCTGTTGATTTAATCTTTGTGCTGTCAGTTGGTTCATCTGCTGTTTTTTAAACAGATGATATTGAATCTGGTGCTTTAATCTATGCACTGTTTTTATTTCGGTTGGAACTTCACTGTTTATCATCTTCATGTTTGTTGGTCTGATTAAATGTCTATGAGTTATTTAATCTGTTAATCTGCCCTTAAGCACTGTGTTGGTGTCTTTTTGTTTAGGACACCGGTCTTTTTTTGGGCTAGACCATTTTAGGTTCCGTTGATCTATTTATTTTTCCTTGTTGGTCATTTGAGGTGCGTTGGGTGTTGGGAGCAGGCCATTGATTCGAAAGAATTTTTTAGGCGCCCATTCACCCCCCCTCTGGTCGCTACTTTCGGTCCTACAAGTGGTATCAGAGCCTGGTTAGGTTTTTTCCATACCTTAACCGGTTCTAAACCCCAGTAGTGATCATGACTTCTCCTGGCAAGGTCCCGTCCTTGGAAGCTTATGGCTATAATTATTGGAAGACTCGCATGCGAGCCTATCTCATGAGCCAAAGCTCGGACATCTGGGACATTTGCGTTCACGCTACGTTTGTCATATTGCCAGTTGCTGAGCGTGATTCTCCTGGTATCATCGCCCAGCATGTGAACAATAGCAAAGCGGTGAACATCTTGTTTTCTGGTTTGGGTCCCACTGAGTTTGAGCGTGTGAGCCATCTCTCCACTACGAGAGAGATCTGGGCTACCCTCCAGGCACACCATGAGGGGACAGCTCAGGTCAAGGCTCGGCTCTATCAGACCTACCGGCGTGAGTACGAGAACTTCACACAAAAGCCGGGTGAATCTGTTGAAGCATTATTTGGTCGTTTTCAGTCGATCATAAACAAGCTTCGGGACAACAAGGCTGAGGGTGTTCAGTTGGTCTCAGATCACGAACAGGCGCTCAAGGTTCTTCATACCTTGGACCCAAAGATCTGGGAGATCAAGGTATCCTCTATCATTGAGAGCACTTCTTATGATACCTTGACCATTTCTGATTTGTTTAGCAAGCTGAAGGCCACCGAGGTTGATACCCAGTTGAGATCAAATCTCACTGGCTCTGGATCAAAGTCTCTGGCCCTTGCTACACCTTCTGTTGATCCCTCTTCTGTGAGTTGTGTTGGGTTCTCTTTGATGTCTATCACTGAGGATCAGCTTGAGTCGTTGGGAGATGATGATTTGTGTCTTTTTAACAACCGGGTGCGTCGTGTCTATGATAAGAGGATGTTCAAAAGACACGGCACAAAGACCGGATGCTTTGAGTGTGGTGATCCAGGACACTTCATCGTTGACTGCCCCAAGCGCAATGGCCACAAGAAGGGCACCGGTGGTGGCTTCCACGACTCCGGCAAGCACGACAGCTCCTCCTTCAACAAGGGCAAGCCAAAGACCAGATTCTTCAGAAAGGCCCTGAAGGACTACCGGCGAGAGAACAAAAAGCGAGACAAGGCCTTCTTCGCTGAGATGGAGAAGAGCTACTCCAAGCGGTCCACATCTTCTTCCTCTTCATCGAGCTCGAGCGATGAGGAGATCATCATCAGGAAGGGGAAGGACAAGGACGATCCAGCGGGCCTTTGCTTCATGGCCTTCGGTGACAGACCGAAGAGCCGCTCACATCAGCGCCGAAGATCCCGCGAGAGTTTCTGCTCAATGGCTCTTGGGGATAAGGAAGAGAAGAGCTCCTCCGATGACTCCGACGACGACGACAACGAAAAGGTATCATCCTATGAACGCGAAATCGTTGATTTACTTGAAAGCAATCGTCAGGAGTTAAAGTATCGGGAAAAACTGCTTAGAGGGGCTAAGGAGAGGATAGATGAGTTAGAGAGTGAGCTTGCCGTGGCCAACGGCAGAATTGAGAGTCTATCTTCTTCCCCTTGCTTGGGTGGTAGCAGTGAGTACCCAAAGTGTGAGGTGCTTCTGTGTGACCTGTCGACTCTGAAGTCCAGGTACACAGAAAGGGTTGATGAGAGGGACGTTTTGGCCACTGAGCTTGAAAGCGCTCAGCTGGAGCTGAAAGATGCTCAAGCCACCGTCGTCCTACCCTGTGCTGATTGCCCATCACATCTTGCTAGTTTAGCTGAGCTGAAAACTAAGGGCGATGAGTGTCTGGGTGATTTGGAGAGAATGAGAGCTGAGCTGGCGCAGACTAGGCTAGAGCTTGAGACACTGTCAGTTGCACCCACTGTCTGTGAGAACTGCCTGTCTCTTAGAATGGAGTTAATTAAGCTGAAAGCCGAGAAGTCTGTCCAGGTAGATAGCGAGTGTGAGACCTGCTTGTCTCAGGTGGAGGTACTAGCTTCCTTGAGAGAGGAGCTAGCTGATTCTCAGAATGAGAACTTTTACCTCCGGTCTATCCTGAGTTGGATCAGTGCCAGAGAGCCACAGCTCGGCATGATGATCCAGCAGTTCAAGAGGCAGGATGGGTTTGGGGTAGGTTATACCTACACCAAGGCTGACTTTGAGAGTGCCATTAGCCGGGCAGTGGAGTGGAGTAAAATGACTCCTGAACAGAGATATCCCAAGACCCATTCCACTGAGTCTTCCCAGGCTTGTCAGCCCAAGGATGGAGTAATCCATGAACAGCCCAAAGCTCCACCCAAGAAGCCCATCTGGGTTCCAAAGCCCAAACTCCTCCACACTTCTCTTGACTCTCTTCCTGGACCCTCTCAACCCAAGAAGACAACACCAAACACCACTAAGCCCAAGAACCCCAAGCCTCAACCTCATCACAAGAAGCCCACCTATCATTGTAAGTATTGTCAGAGAGACGGGCATCTTGCGGAGTTTTGCTTCAGGAGGAAGCGGGTTGAGAGAGCAGAGAGAGCTCGTGGTGGTCAGGAGCAGTTCTACCAGCAGGGTGGTGGACTGCGTGTTCATCGACGCGGGGAGAGGCTAGAGGCCAGGCCGCGTCGTGTAGGTGGTGGTAGAGGAGACGACTTTCTTGCTCGTACTCCAGTTGGTGGTGGTCGTTCCGGCAGAGCTCCAGGCCGTTTTGGCTACGGTCCTGGACCTCGTGGCCGAGGCTTTAGGCAGAACCGAGGACCGCGCTTTGAGCCGCATTTTGGTCCAAACTTTTCTGATGATTTCTGCTTTCCGTCTTTTGAGCAGATGGCTCGACACTGGTTTAGCTCTTTTGCTAAACCCGGTGCCGGACCATTTGCTCCTACTTACAGCCACTGATTGTGCAGGATCGGGGACTGGAGGACGTTTGGATCATGGACTCAGGGTGTTCTCGCCACATGACGGGACATCGCAGATGGTTCTCCAGTCTCACTTCCCCGAGCTCCAAAGAGTACATCACCTTCGGGAACAGTGGTCAAGGGAAAGTAAGTGGCATTGGCTCAATTCGCATTTCAGACCATTTTTCATTGAAGAACGTTGCTTTGGTTGGAAACTTGAACTTTAATTTGATTTCTGTTTCGCAACTTCTTGAGGATGGTTTGGAGGTGCGTTTTAAGAAGGGCAATTCTTCTGTGTTTGATTCTAGAGGGTCTTTGATTTGCCAGATTTTACCTTTCGGTAAGGTTTTTCGGATTGACTTCTCTAGTTCTTTTGGCCCTTCTCGCTGTTTGATTGCTGGATCCTCCTCTGAGCTCTGGAAGTGGCATAGGAGGTTAGGCCATTTGAGTTTTGACCTGCTAGTCAGGTTGAGCTCTATGGACCTCATCCGAGGATTGCCCAAGCTTAAGATGGAGAAGGATCTGGTTTGCCATCCCTGTCGTCACGGGAAAATGGTTGCCGCTTCTCACTCACCTGTGACTCAGGTGATGACTTCGTATCCGGGCGAGCTGTTACACATGGACACTGTCGGTCCAGCTCGGGTACGCTCAGTCGGTGGGAAGTGGTACGCACTTGTGATTGTTGACGATTTTTCTCGATTCTCGTGGGTTTTCTTTTTGGAGTCTAAGGATGAAACTTTTCATTTTGTTCATGACCTGATTTTGAAGCTGAAGAATGAGAACAATGGTCTGATGCGAGCAATTCGCTCCGACAACGGCTCTGAGTTCAAGAACTCTCAGTTCGTCAGCTTCTGTAGTGATCAGGGTCTTGACCATCAATTTTCTGCTCCTTACACTCCCCCACAGAATGGCGTTGTGGAACGAAAGAACCGCACGCTAGTCGAGATGGCCAGGACGATGCTCGATGAGCACAGGACTCCTAGGCGCTTTTGGGCTGAAGCCATGAACACGGCTTGCTATCTGGCTAACCGCATTTTTCTTAGAGCTTACCTAGGTAAGACCTCATATGAGTTGCGGTTTGGCAGACAGCCCAAGGTGAGCCACTTGCGAGCGTTTGGCTGCAAGTGCTTTGTGCTCAAGAAGGGAGGGCATTTGGACAAGTTTGAGTCTCGTTGTTGGGATGGTATTTTTCTTGGTTACGCTTTGCATTCTCGAGGCTTCCGTGTTTGGAACCTCGACTCTCAGCAGCTTGTCGAGACTTGCGAGGTTTCTTTTGATGAGTCCTTGCCTTCTTTGAATCCTTCTTTTGAGCTTTCTGGTGATGGTGAGCTCGGAGAGTCCATCTTCGAGGAAGATGAGGATACTCCAGCTGCTGATGAGGGTGGGCCTTCTGCACCTCCTGCAGAGCCCACACCTTCTGAGACTTCGACTGAGGATGAGGGCGGACCTCTGATCACTTCTTCCACTTCGATCGAGCCCCCTCAGTCGAGTCCAGAGGTGCCAGCTGCTGACTCCGGTGAGGTGACTTCAGATCACCAGGGATCCCGAGCAGTTCAGCGTGATCACCCCTCAGAGCTCATCATCGGTGATGTGTCTTCAAGAACTTTGCGTTCGTCTGTTGACTCTCTTGCTGTGTTTGCTGAATCTGCTTTTGTTGCATCTTTTGAGCCCAGAGACATTTCTCATGCTCTTTCTGACTCGAACTGGATTAATGCCATGCAAGAAGAGCTTGAAAATTTTGTCCGCAATCGGGTTTGGACATTGGTTGAGCTGCCACCCGGATGCAACCCCATAGGCACCAAGTGGGTGTTCAAGAACAAACAAGGTGAAGATGGGGTTGTGGTGCGCAACAAAGCTCGACTAGTTGCCCAGGGTTTTTGCCAGAAGGAAGGTATTGATTTTGAAGAAACCTTCGCTCCTGTTGCCCGTCTTGAGTCCATTCGCATTCTTTTAGCTTTTGCCGCTTCGAAGGGTTTTAAGCTTTTTCAAATGGACGTCAAGAGTGCTTTTCTGAATGGGTACATAGAGGAGGAGGTTTATGTTAGGCAGCCCCCCGGTTTTGAAAACCCCAAGTTTCCTCGACATGTTTTTAAATTGCAGAAAGCTTTGTACGGGTTAAAGCAAGCCCCCAGGGCTTGGTATGACCGGTTAAAGCAGTTTTTGTTGGGGAAGGGCTTTGTGATGGGTTCTGTGGATAAGACTCTCTTCTTGCTCAGAGATGCTTCAGAATTTTTAGTCGCTCAGATTTACGTGGACGATATTATCTTTGGCGGTACTACTAACGATCTTGTGTCCAAGTTTTCTGAGCAGATGCACAGCGAGTTCGAGATGAGCCTCATGGGTGAGCTCAAGTATTTTCTAGGGCTCCAGATCAAGCAGACCAAGGACGGCACCTTCATCCACCAGGGTAAGTACTCTCGGGACATGTTGAAGAAATTCGACTTTGGTGGAGAGCTGAAGCCTCAGATGACCCCAATGGGTACATCTGGGGGCCTGGACAAGGACGAGAGCGGCGTCAAGGTCAATGAGAGAGAGTTTCGAGGGATGATCGGTTCGCTGCTGTACTTGACGGCGACGAGGCCAGACATACAGTTCGCCGTGGGACTGTGCGCGCGCTTCCAGTCTTCACCACGCGCGTCTCATCGGCAAGCTGTCAAGCGCATCTTCAGGTATCTTACCTATGCGCCTGATCTCGGTCTTTACTATTCAGCATCATCTTCTCTTGATTTATCTGGCTTTTCGGACGCTGACTTTGGTGGGTGTCGGTTGGATCGCAAGTCGACTTCCGGTACTTGCCAGTTTCTTGGTTCTTCCCTTGTCTCTTGGTCTTCTCGAAAGCAATCTGGAGTTGCTCTTTCGACCACTGAGGCTGAGTATGTAGCTGCTGCTAGCTGCTGCTCACAGTTGGTTTGGATGATTTCCACTTTGAGAGATTTTGGGTTGTTCTTTCCTACCAGAGTTCCTTTGTTTTGCGACAGCACCAGTGCAATTAGTGTAGGGAAAAACCCATGTCTCCATTCAAAAACCAAACACATTGATGTGCGCTTTCACTTTTTGCGGGATCAATATGAGAAAGGTGTCATTGACCTTGTTCATGTTGATACCCATCATCAGTTGGCTGACATTTTCACCAAACCCCTAGATCAGTCTACTTTTGAGCGTTTACGAGGGGATTTGGGTGTTGTATATCCTTTTTAGGATATTTTGAGTCAGTTCATTTCTTTCTTCTTTACTCTTTTCTTGAGTCTTTTTGTGTGTGTTCATATCATACATATTCACATATCACACTTTTGAGTCTGCTTCTGTTATATGATTGAACTGCCTTACTTATTCTAGCTGGTACATGCTTTTGATTACTTGTCAATGATCATGCTTTGGTTCAGTTCACTTGATATGTCTGATATCTGTCATATGCATGGCTTTTATGCTTTAAACTTGAAAAATGATCACCATTGCTTCTGGTAACTAGCATGTGTAGGCTGAGTGCTTTTGCTATCTGTTACATACCTTGTAGCTAGTTCATCACATAGATGCAGATATGCAACTTGGACATCTTTATGCTTTAACATGGAAAATATGCTATAAAAATGATAAAAAAATCAAGAATGAATGAAAATTCCATGTCCTTTTATGCTTGAGTTGAAAAGATCCAAGTGGGTTTGCATTGTCGCATTGCATTGTTCTGGACTGCTTACCATAGCACTTTGGTATGAACTAGGACAGTGTAGTGTATGCCAAGACCAATGTCTTAAGCTTCTGATGGTCCAGTTCTGGCCTAGGCTTGACTTGGTCGGTTAGCATAAGGTTTGACATGCAAATAACCCTTGGCAAAAATGAAAAAGGAAAATGAAAAAGCCTGAAAATTAAAAAGACAACAAGTTTGCTGAAGCACTGTGTTTTGGACAATGCTTATCTTGGTAGATATCAGTTAGCTTCTGCATCTCATGTTTTATCTTGCTTGTTAACTGGAAAATGTGGTGATGCTTTTTGTTTGCAAAAACTAAAAAATGCGTGCTAATGACTTTCTTTAGATATCATCTGTTGCACTGATCATGCCATGTGTCTTAGACAGTATGTCTTTTGCTATACTTGTTAGATGTTGTAATTGCAGTCAATCATATCTGAGAAGCATGCTTTCTTCACTCCACCTGCACCCCAGTTGCATTCATTGCATATTTTGAGGGGGAGTTGTACTTCAGGGGAGTCAGTGTCGTTTTAGAGTGCTTGATGAGTTCACTTGTCAACAAGGGGGAGAAATTTTGGGAGAAGAGTTTAAGGGGGAGTTTTGGCTTTCTCTGGGATTTGTTTCAGGGGGAGTTTTTGTCCCATTTGTCCTTACTCTTTTGATATCCTCGTTGATGTTTCTGAGACACCATTTGTCCTTACTCTTTTGATATCCTCGTTGATGTTTCTGAGACTGCACTCGTTTTTGAGTTTTGACTTTTGGTTAACCATAATGACCGTCTCTTGCTTTTGTTCGGTTTTTTGGTCATTAGGGTTAAACTTTTACTTTATTTTCTTCTTCTTTGTTTTCTTGTGTTTTGTTTTTCGTGTTTCCACGGTTGCTTGCAGGTACTGGAAAGCTGAAGAAGAGAAGTGTTGACAATGCACTCATCAAGGGGGAGATTGAGGAGCCATGCTGAATAGCGTGGGCCTCATGGCTCCAGATGTGATGAGTCATTGTCAACGTTAGTCAAAGAGGACTGAAAAGAGAGAGAAGACCTGCTGCGTCTGGGCCGCGTGTGACTCAGGTACACGGGCAGCGAGCGACTGTCGGGCAGAGGGGCCGCGAAGTCGGGCTGGCCCAATCCGGGTACATGGGCTAGGAGCAGCAGAGGATCCACTGGACTGTTGACCGGGATTGACTCAGGTACACGGGCGGCGAGTGATTGCCGGGCTGAGGGAGCCGCGGAATCGGGCCGGCCCAATCCGGGTACCCGGTGCGAAGACGGTGGACGCTTTGTCAGTTTCGGCGCAAAACTGACGACCGTTGATTTCGGATCTGACCGTCCTGAGGCGAAGCCGTAGCTGCTACGAAAGCTCCGCATCAGGACAAGTTACCTTTATTTAGGTTTTTTACTATTTTGCCTTTAGGCCCACAGTCTGTCAGTCGAGTCTGTAAAAAACCCTAAGGGCATTTCGGTCTTTTCCATTTTTATTTAGCGTCTGTAAAAAACCCTAGGGGTATTTCTGCATTTCTCCATTTTATGGGCTGCCTATAAATAGGCCCCAATAGCCTAGGGTTAGGGCACCCATTTTTGAAATATCACTTTACAAATTCTGAAATTCGTGGGTCACTTTTTGTGTTCTTCTTCCGGGTTCTTCCTCCGCCGCCGGCGTGTTCTTTTTCTCTGAAATCGCCACCGCCGCCATTATTTTCCACCCTCTGCTGTTGCCTCTCTCCACGCGTCTCATCCGTGCTGCAAGCCATCGTGGCCGCTTGGCCGTCAAGTCCCTGGCTGGTGTGCGGACAGCACTCAAGTGCTGCTCCTTCGTGCTGCATGCGGCAGCAAGCCGTAGCGGCAGGGCCTAGCCACAGCTAGCAGCACTACTTCACACACACGGATCTTCTGTGGGCACAAGCAGCAGCGTCAAGTGGCGTGAACAGCAAGTGCACGGGCACGGGTTGCAAGGCAAAATGCAGCCGACCGGATGAACTAATCAAGGGGCACGCGGATCAAGGTACAAGTTCACTGTAGAAATTAAATTCTTGATTAAAATGCTAGATTAATCCGTGATGAATTTTTCTGATCTTCAATATTGTTGCTGCACGTCTCTTTGAGTATATCTCCTAATCTAGCTTGCATAGGGAAACGTGCCTAATCATGTACTTAACTTGCTATCTATATTAATGTTTGCGTGCTGTTCGTTTTTTAATGCTTTCCACAACATCCGGTTGCATGTGATGTAATAGTGCTAAGAAGTTTTTTTTATGAATGTATTTCATCTGTTGATTTAATCTTTGTGCTGTCAGTTGGTTCATCTGCTGTTTTTAAACAGATGATATTGAATCTGGTGCTTTAATCTATGCACTGTTTTTATTTCGGTTGGAACTTCACTGTTTATCATCTTCATGTTTGTCGGTCTGATTAAATGTCTATGAGTTATTTAATCTGTTAATCTGCCCTTAAGCACTGTGTTGGTGTCTTTTGTTTAGGACACCGGTCTTTTTTTTGGGCTAGACCATTTTAGGTTCCGTTGATCTATTTATTTTTCCTTGTTGGTCATTTGAGGTGCGTTGGGTGTTGGGAGCAGGCCATTGATTCGAAAGAATTTTTTAGGCGCCCATTCACCCCTCCTCTGGTCGCTACTTTCGGTCCTACAGGAGTCAGCATACCTCTTTCTGAGCTGAAAATTAATGCTTCCGTAAGCCTGCACCAAGCCATCTTTCTTCTTCGGCTCGCAGAGGGCTTCGTGCATCTATGCGAAGACCTTCGCTCGGCCCTCGCAACCCTTCGCACGCATGGCCCACTTAAAGATGGAGAGGTGAGCCACGGCGTTCGGAGACAACTAGGGGAGTTTGAGGTGGAAGGCATCCAGGACCCCCGACAGGAGCTCCGAGGCCGGGAACCCAAGCCCCGTGTCGAATAATGCCTCGAAGACAACGACTTCTCCTTCACGCGGCTCCAGGATGGTCTCCAAGCCCGGTTTCCTGGCCTCCGCATCGGGACTAAGGCGGCCCTGGGTTGCGAGTTCGATGGACCCGGCCGAGCATGCTGACGGCCCCAGCTCCAGGGTGTGCTCCCTAAATCTCTCCGACGTCGGGCAGAGCTCGCGTGGGTTGTGCATTCCCGACGGGCCGGGAGACATCACCGCCGCTGCTGCCACCGCCACCTGGCACTTTAGGAACCGAGGATCAACCACTGCTACGGCAGCACCCCTTTTCATCATGACTAAAGGTGGTGATGAGAGGAGTCTAGAAGTCTGGGAGATGAAGGTGAAAGTTGAAGCTCTAGAGGCTAGCTAGTTGAGCATGAGGAGTTTCGTTGGTCAGCAGGGGCTATTTATGCGCGCGCGGGCGGCTGCTCGGTCCGTTCGGTGCCCCGCCGGTTCGCATTCCCCCACGCACCGCGCGTGCGCCGGGCGCGCAGCTGCTGCATTAAAGTCTCGTCGGTCCACCATTTCCGTGTGCCGGCCCCCGATGGTCCATCTTCCCCACGCACCACGCGCGCTAGGCGCACAGTCCCTGCATTTAAGCCTCGCAGGTCCACTTTTTCCATGCACCGGTGCTCGACGGTCAAAGTTGTGCGGGCATTAGACTCAGCTGGTCAAACTCCTTCCACGAAACGGTGTGCGACGAACAGCCAGAGGGCGCTTGAGGATGTCTGCCAAGTTCCCAGCCGCGCCGGTATGCGCCAAGTGCGTCGGAGCCGCTTTGAGGCCAACCTCGCGCTCCGGGGCTTCGGAGCATTCCTAGGGCTCCGAATCGCCTCCAAGGCATTCGAGGTGAAGGATAGGGTTCACAGCTAGGCCTGCCATTGGGTATTCTTACCCATTATCCAAACCCATACCCATAAAGAATGGGGAGGGTATGGGTAAAAATTATTTACCCATTTTGAGTGGGGAGGGTATGGATATTATCCAATTATAATTGGGGAGGGGAGGGTATGGATAAATAAACCAATTATGTTTTATTTACAATACTATGTTTTACCCATTAACCAATGGATATGGGGAATTTTGGGTAATGGATAATTGGGGAGGGTAAGATTGGGTAAAGCTTAATATGGATATGAATATGGGTAAACATGGATATACCCATACCCTCCCCAATGGCAGGCCTATTCACAGCGAATGTCCAGGGCTCCGCTGTGAGTTGATTTCTTATAAGATTAAGCATCAGTATTATCTTGTGCGCTTCTTTCCTTTCTTCCATGTAGGGCCCTCGAGCAGAAAGAAGCGAGGGGCTACAGTTGGGGGAGATAATCCCGACGGTAATTAGGAACATGAAGAGCAGGTGCACGGTTCGAAGGAATGGCTTCGTCGGCCGAAGGCCGGACACCCTGTCCAGAGGCATCGGCGAACCCCAAGACGGGGAGGCCTGGAGCCTCCAGAGGCTTCGAAGCAGGTGAGAGGGGTCCCGGATCAGAGACCTGGCGGGAGGCCAGAGC
This sequence comes from Zizania palustris, assembly GCA_019279435.1. Lineage (NCBI taxonomy): Eukaryota > Viridiplantae > Streptophyta > Magnoliopsida > Poales > Poaceae > Zizania > Zizania palustris. The sequence goes on from JAAALK010000290.1 coordinate 19,257,062, forward strand.
CAAGTCTCTGGAAGGTGCGGAGGGTCCGAGGCCGCGATAGAAGACCAGGGACCAGTCCAGTCAAAGTTGTTCGGGGACAAGATCGCGATCGTTTGTGCAACGTCTGGCGCCGCTGCAACGCCCAGAACGGTTGATACGTTGTCAGGGTTACACCTTTTGTCTATACTATGGGGCTGCCACCCTTGTCTGTATTGTAGGCCTGTGTTAGGCATTGTAACGACTAGAGGGTTTTGGAATTATCGGACCCCTCCTAGCTGGGTTCCTCTATAAATACTCCCCTTCCCCTGTTGTAAAGGACACGAGATCCAAGAATATAGCTTGGATCTTAGCCTCTCATTACTCTCACACATTCTAAAACCTATTGGTTTAGTCCGCTGCTCCAACAATTTTGATCTCCGGCAAAGAGGTGAGTTCCGCCACCCCCGACGTCCGTGCCAACTAGGTTAGTACCCTCACGGCTGCATCGGTTCAGTCCGATCTCTTGAGGAGAACGGTGAAATAGCAGGGTCATTGGTTGTTCTCAGTGTATTTGGTTAGGTCTAAGGTTGTATCAGTTAGGTTTGATCTCTTAGATTGAAGTGATCTGGGTCTAATAGTCTGAGGCTTCATCGGTTAAGTCTGACATCTCTTGCTATTGTATATTTTTCATGTTGTATACTGTTCATCTAAATAAAGTTTGCTCGATTCATTGATATATTGTTCAGATCATCGTGACTAGCTACTGTCTCGGTTAGGTCCGATCTAGTTATTGTGATAATTTCAATGATATAGATATGTTATATGGCATGCTTTATTTATTTTTATCAGAGTACAAGCTGATAGGTTTTCTTTAATTCATCTCCGCATCATTTTCACCGTCGAAGGGTGCATATCGGCCTATATGCATATTCTATTTCTTCCCATCGACCGATGGCACGCTCGCTCGACTGGGCCAATTTAGGCATCGGTCGTCCGACCGATCGGCACGCTGGTTCACGGTTTTATCTTTCTGACACAGTCATCGACTTGCCAACCGATCGGCTATGCTACTAACGTTTATATTTTTCGATCCCTTATTAATTGCAGGATCAAATTGATTGGCACGCCTTGAACCCTTTTCTAAGACATAAGACCTGCACTGGAGCTAAGCAAATCTCACAAGTCGCGCGTGTGTAAGTGTGTGACCAAAAAGCACGCCAACACTCCCGCTCGTGAACTTAGGCTCATCGGGCGCCCTTTCCGATGCGTCTTGCCGCGGACCCACCTATCGGCTTCAAGGGAATGTGAACCGGCGCGGTGGAGACTTGTCGTGCAAGCCTCAGGCTTCTATAAAAGGCAGTGGTCCCCCGTCGCCGTTGAGTCCCCACACGTCTCTAGCTCTTCTTTCCCAACTGTTTGTCTCTTCCTAGCTCTCGCTTTCAACCTTTGGCTTTCTCCTCCGCGTGGACCTGTGTTCCGGGAAGATGACGAAGAAAAGAAGCATCGTTCCTGCCTTGGATTCCCACTTCATCCAGCAGCATACGATAGTGGCAGCAGCAGCCATGGTCGCTGGGGCATCGAGTTCTGCAAAGGCTGGTGGCCCTCGAGACCTCCGGTCACCCTTTGAGAAGTTCACCGAGCAGACCCTGGTTCTAGAAAGATCTATCTACACGGAGGAGTCAGTGAAGAATGCGGTTCAAGATCATCTTGAACCTGGCATCGAGGCAAGGCTTCCTAGAGACGAGGCCGTCCCTGAGCCACATGAGGGAGAAGTAGTCATTTTCGAGGCCTTCTTCGAGGCAAGACTCGGGTTCCCTGCTTTGGGACTCCTAGTGGAGGTACTTCGTTTCTACAATGTGAACTTGCCGCAGCTTTCCCCCGAACGTGGTCGCCTGCTTGGCCGTCTTCGAGTGGGCCATGAGGGCGGAGGGCTGTGAAGGGAGGGCCGAGGTCTTTGCGAAGATGCACGGCGCTAGCTGCCAGCCAAAGAAGCGATTCAAGACAGACGGCTCCACGATGCTTCTGGTGTACGGGAGCATCAATTTCTAGCTCCTGAAGGAGCATGCCGACTTCTTTCCTGCGAAGGCCATCAACAAACGGTGGTACTCCTATTGGATCCCCCGTTGGTTCTACATGGCAGTTGGGGTGGACTCTGGGCTATCGGGGCCCCTCTGCCAAATCCTCTACCAGAGGGAGGCCAACGTCTCAGCGGATGCAGGCTCGACTTTGGCCCGTATCCACCTTTTACACCTCGTGGCTCAGCGAATGAGCATGCAAGACTTGGCCGAGGATTTCGTCTCCCTCCTGATCTCCCCCTTGAAGTCGGCATGGCCCCTTGTCTTCGAGAGCGTCCAGGACAGAACTCTCCTAGAGACGTCCTCAGTCCCTCTTGGTATGCTTCAACTTCTCATTTCTACGGGGTTATCATAGTTTCTTTCATATTATAAGTATTTATGGGAAGGTACCTTCGTGCTCATAGGATCGCTTGTACTCATGACCTCGGAGCAGGTGATCCGGGCGGTCGAGAGGATCCTCAGGGACCCCACCCTAGCCGAGAATAATACATTAGTTGTAATTACAATATCCCTATGCGTAGTAGCGCTTGAGATGCTCCGCATGCCACATATGCTTTAGCTCTTCTCCTTCTAAGTTGGCTAGCTTGAATGAACTGGGTTGGATGGAACGGAGGATGATGAACTGGCCTTCCCACTTGTTGTCGAGCTTCCCTGGGTGATTACACTATGGAGAACAAGGTGTCCCGGCTTTAGGTCATTTAGCTTCACCTTGGGGTCATACCAAGCCTTCATCTGGTTGTGGTATTTGGTGAGGTTGGCGACGGCCCAGAGCCTTGTCTCTTTGGATAGATTGAGCAAGGCACGCCTTTCTTGTTTGTCATCAGGCTCCGTTGTTAGAAAGGATCCTCCTTTGAGCTCTGTTGGTGTCATTGCTTCGTCTCCAAATAGCAACCGGAACGGCGTGAATCCGGTTGACCGAGTTTGAGTGGTCTGAATGGACCATAGAATCTTTGGCAATTCCTCTGTCTAGAGTCATCTGGCGAGGCCCACAATCCGCTAGTTTAGACCGAACAATATGTTTTTGTTGGCTCATTCAATGGCGCTATTAGACTGTGGGTGTCTGACAGCAGCGAAGCATAATTGGATTCCTAGCCCCTCGCAGAATTGCCTGAATGGTTCGGCGTCGAATTGGGTACCATTGTCGATCGTCAGTTGCCTTGGTACTCCGAATCTGCAGATGACATTTTGCTAGAAAAATGTTTGGGCGTTCTTCGAGGTGATGGCTGTCAATGGTTCGGCCTCGACCCACTTTGAAAAATACTCAATCGCAACCACTGCAAATTTGAGGTTCCCTCTTGCTCTTGGAAATGGTCCTATCAGGTCCATTCCCCACCTGGCCAAGGGCCACACTAGAGCTATGACTTGGAGCGGGGTGGGGGGTCGATGGCTCTGCTACCCCATCCACCGACACCCTTGGAAGGTGTGCACCAGTGCTTCGGCATCAGACATAATGGTTGGACAATACAGGCTTTGGCGAAGGGTCTTCGCTGCTGAGGCTCGGGGTGCTAGGTGGCTCCCACATAGGCCTTTGTGGATGTATTTTAGTATCTGCTGCCCTTTGGCCCGAGAGATGCACCGGAGTAATGGCGATCATACTCTAGATTTGTATAGTACGTCGTTGATGATGTGGTAATGTTGTACCCTATGTTGTAGCCTTGAAAGCTCGTGGCCTGCGGGGAGTGTTTCTTCATTCAGAAGCATACTCAAAATTTGATCCTGTCAGTCTTCGGGGGGTATGCAGAGAACTTTGGTGGGATTTGTAGATGACACCGAGGGCCTGGATAGCTCATCGAAAAAAGCCTCTAGTGTGACGACTTGACCCCCAGCTGCTGCCTTAGCGAGGGCATCCGCTTACTGGTTGTCGGCTCCTGGGATGCTTCGGACAAAGATTCCCTTAAATGTTGCTCGGTCTTACGGATGGCCTCTAGGTACGCAGCGAGGTCTGTATGCCGCACTTGAAAGCTCTTATCTACGTGCCCAACGACAATCTAGGAATATGTTTTTACAATGACCCGGACGACGCCCAGCGCGCGTGCCTTTCGAAGGCCTAACAACACACCTTCATACTCAGCTACATTATTTGTGGCTTTAAAATTTAGCCTTATAGAGTATAGTGCCTTTTTCCCAGAGGGAAAAATGATAACTGCTCCTACGCTAGCTCCGGACGCTTGGTACGCACCGTTGGAGTAGATCGTCCAAATCCCTTCATTGGCTTCTTCCGGAGCCCATATCGCTGGTGGAGTCCACTCCGCTACAAAATCTACGAGGACTTGAGATTTGATAGTCGTTCGGGCGACGAATGTGATGTCAAAGGGGGCAAGCTCCACCACCCACTTTCTTATTCTCCTAGTGGCATCTTTGCTTTTAAGCATGTCTCCGAGGGGGTACGAAGTAGGGATGGTTATGCTATGTACTAGGAAGTAGTGGTGCAGCTTCCTTGAAGCCATTATGAGGGCATAAGCTATCTTTTTAAGCATGGTGTACCTCGTTTTGGCTCCCGAAAGTGCTTCAGACACAAAGTACACTAGTCTTTAGGTCAACTTTCCTTTGGAATCCACCTCTCGCACAAGCATGACACTTACAATGAAGCCTATAGCCGTGAGGTATACGAGGAGGGTTTCTTCATCGAGGAGGGTGGTGAGTGTGGCCAGGTTGGTGAGATATTTGTTGATTTCGTCGAAGCACTTCTCGCATTCGGGAGTCCAAGCGAAATCTACTGATCCTTTTAGTGCCTTAAAGATAGGGAGGCTTCACTCAGCAGACTTGGCGAGGAAGCGGCTGAGAGCGGCCAAGCGGCCGGCCAGCCTCTAGACCTGCTTTAGATTTTCTAGAGGAGTCATCTGTTGCAGGGCGCTGATCTGCGTAGGGCTAGCTTCGATCCCTTGGCTCGAAACTAGGTATCCTAATAGCTTGCCGGCTTGTGCCCCGAAGACACATTTTTCGGGGTTCAAACGGACTCCACAGGCTTAGAGACTATCAAATATATTTGCTATGTCTAGGATATGATGGTGCCTTTGTCCACTCTTAATTACAATGTCGTCCATGTATGCCTCAATGTTACGACCTATCTAATGGCCTAGGGCCTTCGCAGTTAGCCTAGAGAAAGTTGCCTTGGCATTTCGCAAGCCGAATTGCATTCTTACATAGCAGAAGACTCCGGATGGAGTGACAAAACTAGTTATAGCTTCGTCTTCACGTTTCAACCATATTTGATGGTAGCTGGAGTAGGCAACAAGGAAGCTAAGGAGCTCGGAGGTGGCTGTGGAATCGACCAATTGATCGATGCGAGGCATGGGATACAGGTCACGAGGGTATGCTTTATTTAAAGAAGTGAAGTCAATACACATGTGTCATTTGTTGGAGTTTTTCTTCTTTACGAAGACGGGGTTTGATAGCCACTCCGTATGGTCGATTTCTCTGATGACTCCTGCTCGGAGCTGCTTTTCTACTTCCTCTTTGGCGAGCTCGGCCCTTTCCGCGGATAGCTTCCGGAGCCCCTAGCACATGGGCCATGCCCTTGGATTCACCATCGAGGAGTGCTTGATGATGCTCTGATCTACTCCTGGGATTTCTTCGTCTGACCAAGCGAAGATGTCTAGATTATCCCGGACCACATCCTCCAGCATGGCCATGACTTTAGGAGCAAGCCCTCTGCTGAATTGGATGGGATATTCCCGCCCTCCTTGATGATGATATTTGTGATAACCTCACCTTCAGGCTGGGGTTTGGCGGTCGGCCCCCTTGCGTGGTTAGAGGAGGGCTGGGCTGGTGGTCTTAGTCTTTTGGGTGCTCCCGCACACTATTGAGTTGTCGTGCTTCCAGTGGGGCGGTGTGGCCATACTCCACCCTTCTAACTGTAGCTTGGTCACCGAGGATGGTGAGGACTCCCTCTGAGTCGGCATCTTCATGCATAGGTAGTTGTGGTACGTGATGGCTCTGAATCGGTTCAGCATGCCTCTTCTGAAGATAGCATTGTAAGCGTAGGGGGCATCCACGACATCAAATATGACTTCCTTGGTTCACGCGAGGGAGCCCTCGCTGAAGGTTACTTCGAGGCTTATCTGGCCGAGGGCATCGAGGGGTGGGTCGGCGAAGCCCTGCAGTGGCTAGCAGGTGTCTCCTTGAAATGAAGAGTTGGTCGAAGGCCTGCACAAAGATGATGTCATCAGAGCTTCCTCCGCTGATCAGCACGCGATGGACTTCGACGCCGACGATGTCGGTGGTGATGATGAGGGTGTCGTCGTGTGGGAACTTAACACCAATAGTGTCGTCGGCGGTGAAGTAGATGGGCACGTGCAACCAATCGAGCATTGCTGGAGCCGATGCCGAGGTCTCGATGTACCATACTTCACAAACGTACTCCCGGCATTGTCGCTTCGACATGCTGCCCATAGCAACTTCGTTGGTGATGGGCAGCACTATGCGTTTCCCCCCATCTAAGCTTTCTTCAGACTTGGGGGTTAGGAGCTTGCCCGGGTCTGGGAAGTATCTGGGAGCCTCGCGCTCCTCGATCTGCACGTCCACCTAGACTGGCTCGGAGCGGGCGGTAGGCGGTTCCCTATCAGTAGACTCTCGGTCGGATCTTCGCTCGAGGTAGTTGTTCCGAAGGATGAGGATGGTTCTGCAGGAATCGGTGACGTGGCTCCGATTCTCTCCATGGATGCTGCAATGGAAGACTTGGCCCATGCCTAGGGCCCTTGCTTGTGGCTTTGAGTTGTTGGCCCGACCTCTACCTTGGGTGTGCTGGAACTTTGGAGGATTTGAGGTGGGGCGACGCTGAGCACTTCTCCTCGGTAGTGCTTTCACCCCCTCTAGGAGTCGTGGTGTCGAGGCTCCACCGGCGCAGCTCGAGGGGGGCTACATCTTCTTGTTTCGGGGACTTTAGCCTCCGAGTCCCATACTGGGGCGATCGTCGAATGCCTTCAAAGCTACCCCTCCTCAGACCTAGCGTACTCCTTGAAGTACGTCATCAGCTGGGCCACCGAAGAGATGGGTTTTCGATGGATCTTGTCAAGTAGGTCAGGGTTGGTGATGCCTTCACGGGCCGTGTCGATGACAGAGGAAGCAGATAGCCCCTTAATTTGGGCTTTGGTGTGGGCGAAGCGTTGGGAGTACTAGAGGAGCGTCTCGCCGGGTTGCTGCTTCACCTGAAAAAGGCTCCATGTGGACATTGGAGCCACGAAGGTTCCCTGAAAGTTGTTGATGAACTTCTTCTTCAACTGCTCCCATGATTTGATGGAACCTGGCTTTAGCAACTAGAACCATTGGAGAGCGATACCTTCGAGTGCGAGGGGGAAGCACTTCACCATCGTGTCCCATTCCCCTCCACAGGCTTCAATCGCCAGGGCGTACGACCGAGAGAATTCTCCCAGGTCAGAATCCCCAGAGTATTTTGGGAGCTTGGATGCACGAAACTTGGAGTCGAACTGTACCCTATGTAAATCCGGATGCATCAGGGACTCTTCGTCGAAGGAGGCATTCCGCTCGCCCCTCCTAGCTTCTTGGTATTTTGTGTTGCTTATCACGATGGTTTCGGCTTCTGGTGCCCTCACCGGCCTACTTTGGCTAGGGAGCTGGTTTGCGGCCACCTGTCGCCACCTGATGAGCTCGGCCCTAAGCTGGGCGTTCTCGACGGCCAACGCATCGTCCTGTCTCCTACTTCCTCCAGAGTGGGTCTTTGGATCTTACGACAGGACAAAATATGTCCGGAGTACCATGGCTGGGAGGTCCCCAAACGAACGGAGGCCAACGACTCTTTGTCTTGCGGGGACTTGGAAGTCCATAGGAGGGTTTGCGGAGTCGGAGGGATCTCCGGCTCCTGGCACTGTTCTTGGGCTTTGGACCAGGGTGGCTTCGACTGCCGTCGTAGTGTCTACTTGCGGGGGGTTCCTGTCGTGAGGTCCGAGCGGACCTCCAGAGGGGAACCATGCTTACGCTCTTCTTGGGAGGCATGTTTCTGGAGGGTGTTTTTAGTGGAAAGGATGCTAGCTCTTGGTACTAGGATTCCCATGGACGGTGCCAACTGTTGGCATAAAGGATTACGCCAGCAGGTTTGAGTGGTTTAGGATGTAATTAAAGCTAGATGAACTGTCTTGGTCTCTGCAGAGCCTCCTTGGAAGGATAATAACTCTGCTAGACTGCTATCTTTCTTTTCTTAAGAGATGTCTGTACAATATGAGGGGAGGGTATTTATAGGAAGGGACCCTATGAGGAAAGTATCCTTTAACCCCCGAGTTACATTCATCACTACAGACCCTATATATCGGATTTCATAGGGATACGATGGTACTAGTTTTATACACCTGCTAGAGTAGGGCTAACGTCCGGTTGGAGTGACGGCGCACGTCTAGCCCTGACGTGTTCTTGGCCATGGCCTGATGGCTACAGGACGCTCATGTCCCACCTAACAGGAGTCACCCGGCACTATAGCCATCACGTCTTGCTTTAGTGGTTGTCTTCCGAGGATGACCGAGGCTCGAAGGGTCCCGTACCGAGCTTCCCATGCGGCTGTCTTCGAGATGCCTGCAGAGGCCTCGAACCCTCATGGGGGCCTTCATCTAGTCCCGGGTGAAGCCTCCCGCGCGAATGTCTTTGACACGCTAGCGGAGGCCCGAATCCTCATGGGGCTCTCGTTTAGGGGCGTGCTTAGTGCTCCGGGGCGACCGCCTTGCGATACAATGTTGACGCTGGGGGGATTCGCGTACACAGGCTTCGAAGTCATCTCCGACATCCATGATTTTGCCTCTACTGCTTACGGGATTACCCCCCCCCCCCCAACAACAATAAACCTTTCCAAGAAAACCCTAGACTCACACCTCTTCGCGAAAGTTGTGTTAGAGTTTTATTTGTGTGTTGGGCCTATATATATTAGGCATCTTTCTATTGATCTTGGTACCCATGGAGACCTGTGGATCAAACAATCGACCCAGATCTGGACCCAATTTAATGTGGGGACTCGACCCTAGCCTCATAGGGTCAGGTCTGTGGCCCCGTCGGATCCATTGCCACCCCTAGTGAGGACGGTTTGGGGATGGAACAAAGAGGTATTTTTAGACGGCTCGGGGGTATTTTTTCTAGTTTTGACTAAGAAGCCCTAAAATTTAGGGTAAAAATAATTTTCAACTTGTATAGGAAAAAGTTGTTGTTTTTTAAAAGCTAGTTTTTCTTTCCACCTGTTTAGTTCAGCTTTTAGCTTCCTACCCATGAAGTTGGTTAGAAAAACTGAACCAAACACTCTTATAGCAATGGAAAATACGAAAAAGAATTTTATGGATTAATAAAAGTGAACCATATTTTTCATTCTATAAAACTAAAATCACAAATTTCAGGTGATATGGTTGCTCCAAATATTAAGGTGTCATAAATGACACTAAGAAATGTGGTTACATCCTTAGTACAATAATAATGTCTTATAATAAAACTGTGTTATTATATGGTTGAATATCCTTGATCCACCCTTGGTTGGGTTGATCTTCATCATCATCTACTATGTTAATGTTGTCTTCCAAGAGCCTCTTAATTTCAAGCTTGGATAGTTTGGGTGGAGAGTAACTCTATTTCCGATGACAGACTATACGACCTCTACCTCCCAAATCTTCGCACCTACACAAACATTACCATATGTTTGGTTTGCAGCCACAAATTGCCATGCGCCACAGCAGATCTGCGCGAACTGCACCTCACTGCCATGGCACACCAGCAGCAATGGGAAGCAGCATACATGATCCTCCATGACCGTGAGGGTGAGATCTCATAGGCTCTACTTTGTTTTCTCCTCCTCTTCTTATTTGAGAGGCTGAGAGCTAATTGTGTACAATATTTTTGATGGCACCAGCTAGACGACTAGGTGCTGACGTGTTGTGCAGAATCCACAAGAAGAGCAACGACTTCTCCTCCAACCAACATGAGCATGAACCCGAGGGCTTGACCATGGATCAGCAGCTTGTAAGCCTAACATTTTCTCTTTTTTGACTTATTACTCTTTCCGATTGATATAGTCATGTAGATTGTAAATTTGTAATTATGTAAACATATAATACTGTATAATTGTTGAAATGTTAAATATTGCTTATTCGTTTATGATTTGCTATAATGAGAAACAATCGAACAGATATTTCGAGGTATTCAAAATGAACAAATTATAAGACAGTTCAAAGACATGAAAACGACATATGTTGATACCTAAATCAAATTTAATGGTACTTTCGTTGTATTTTATTCATCATATTATTGTATTTATATTTTGTTATTTTGCATATTATTGTATATATTACTACGCAATCCTCGTGAAGTGTAATTAGATATCATTGATACCTTATATCAGTTTATTTGGTACCATGATTTTCTTGATTCTCTTGTATTTTCATTGTTTTGGCTATGAAGTGAACTAAACATTTTAAATACAACCCCCCTACATTTTTGGTCTGGATCCGCCACTAATTACATTGTATTCTAAAAACACACTTAGATAAAATAGACAAATCGTCAGGTGATGGGGTAGTTCACAGTAACTAACAAATAACACCATTTTAGCGACTTCGAGTTCATAATCCAATAGATTTTAACACCCTCTTCCATTCCTGCTGAGTAGCTACTTTAGTCGCTAAGAGCATCTCCAACAACTTTTCCATTTTTGTCTCTATTTACCCATTTAGCCAACTTTCCAAAAAGATTCATCTCTATATCTATTGTATACTCCAATAGACTCTCCATTTCCAACTCTCCAAATCCCAACAATTAGTTTCCTCTCTAAAAATCCGCACTCTCCTTCCACTCTAACATGCACTATCCAATTACAAAAATACAATGTGTAATGCAACTATTTAAACATCACAACATTTTAAAGATAGAACAAAGCACATTCATACTTAATTGAAAATAGAGTACAATAATATGTATGAGCACGGTTCTCATCCAAAAATATAAATAGGTCGGTTGCCTTGGAACTATGAACGGTTGTTCACTTCCATTAAAATCATTGCCCTGACACAATATGTCACTCAAAAATTCACCCTCCATACAAGCAATAGCGAAGGTTCTATCAAGAATGTGATAAAATATCATCAGTAAAAATTCAATTAGAAAGTTAAGATATAAATAACTCTTCTCCTGAACATTACATCTGAAAAAAAATCAAGATGTAATTGTACCATTTATCTATCAAACATAAAAATGCATACAAAGTTTCCACAAATTGTAGGCATCTGGAGGGCACCAAAATGCTCATTCAGTACAGTTGAAGCTTTCGATCCTAGAACAAAACCGTAGTAAATGCGTGATTTGAACTTAACGGTCACTACAAAAAACCCTTTACATTTCCTAGCATAGACTTGCCCCATGCTTTTCTTTACGTTGACCCAGTATTCCACTTTGTGTTTCTTCCGAGCACAATGGCATTTCTTCCGGGCACAATGGACGAACAGAGAAACATGGGTCTTTTTCTTGCATTTTAGCTATTTAAGCGGCACATACGAATAGATCCTCACCTCGCAGGGCTAGGTCGGTTTTCAGCGGCTACTAGCGGAGTGGTGAGCGCAGAAGCGGCGGAGTGGCGGAGGAGCGATGGGGGCGGACGACCTGCGCCGTTGGTTTGAGCGGAGAGGTGGTGGTGCGGTGGGCAGAGGAGGATTGATGTTGTTGGGCGGAGGAGTGGCGACGCAGTGCAACAACCAGATGAAGAGAGGCTGAGCGCACGGGAGAGAGAATAGAGATGGAGGAGAAAGCCACTACCAGCATTGGCCCACAAAAAAATAGTCACCCAACATAGCCGGCCAAGTTTAGCCAACCAACAAACTCATTTGACCAGCCAGATTGACTTAGCAATCCATTTAGCATTCTGTTGTAGTGTATTTCTGGGGCTTAATAGGTAAAAGTTATCTTAGAGAGCTGGATAGCAACTTGTTGGAGATGCTCTAACAGGCATAGCAATATTAACTATAGCCGACGACAATCCGCCGCATTTGCTTAGTATTTCGCCTGCTCCTGAGGACACTCCTTATCAATGCCAAATGTTCTTTTCAAAAATAATCTCTTGGAATCATCATTAATAGAATAAGCACACGCTTAGTGTGGAAAGCAACAAGATTTGGCTGCATCGATCGTTGATGCGTGTAGTTGTCAATATTCGGCCTCCACAGTTATTATGAGGAAGAGCATATTGGATGGCTTCCCATGCTGTTTTGCTCCATATAGTTCCGCCGCCTCGCAGGCGGAGACCGGCCATGCGTTGCTCTGCGTGGGAACTATGGTAGAGCGGTGGACCGGGTGACATTTGCGGTGTCTGGCAGAATGAGAAGTGGCGACTGGAGTACAGAATTGGTATCATCGTGTCGCTTGCAGAATTCATTCTCTCGTGTCATAAAAAAGTCAGTGCAAGTAAAAGCACCCAACTCCCAACACTATAGTCCAGAATCCCGATGGAGAGTTCTATGACATTTCATACCATAGTGGATTAAAAACAAATGGTTTACCAGTCTATTTCATTAGAAAATGCAAAATTTAAGAAATCGGATGCAGATTCTAGTACTATGTAGATCCCCACATAAGAATGGGCTAGGATACCTGTGATTGGGCAGAGTATACCGTGCAGTGTAAATTTTGCACTGCGGGAAGATGCTAGGGAAATTCCACAGGGTGCATCCTAAAGCGCGGGTGTCTTCGTGGAGGGTAATGGATTTCAATTTTTCTGGAGCTACTATTCATAGGCAGAGAAATTTCCATGCTTCCTTGTGCAATATGGGTCACACTCATACAACACTGATTAAAGACACGTACAAGACAAAATGTTGTCATCTCTTGCTCGCTGAAATAAGCCAGTAATTTAACTCGACTGTCCTGTCACTAGCTGTCCAGTACGCTAATCCTCATCAAACTTGATCTTCTTAGCAGAAAGTTGAACGCTCCCAATCTGTACAACCAAAACATATTAGATCCTGACACATGTAGTGTCGTGTCATAGAATAATACAGAAGCAAAAAACGGGCTTACTATAGTTCAAATGAGAGCAGGAGGGAAAAGATTTGTGAATTGCATTTCAATGTTCATAAAGATTGCCATTCGCATAAACTAGGACTAGTAATTAAAATTATATCCAACATAAAAGTACCAAAGGTGACCAACATGTGAAGAATCAAATAGAGTGGATGGTTCCCAGACCAAAAACAGGCCCTAGTAAGCAACAATAGTATAGCATAAAACAGACAAGCAATAATTATCAAAGATCCGGATAAATGATTCATTAGAATGATAGAGTTCAACTTATATATCAAACACAGGACTTTGAGTGCGAAGTTGCAAACCTGCTTAAGTTTCAAAACAAGTAAGATAAAGCTATTAAATCAATCAAAAGAAAGTACAGTGTTACTTACAAGGGGTGGACACTCGTAATCAATACCCGTGGCTTTGATTCTTTTGCGACGCTTCTCATCCCGCTTTATGATTCTGTCCACCAACTTTTTGTGTTCTGCTAGTGTTTTATCCTGGTATTAACACAGCTAATTAGTTCAAATTGCCACACTTCTTTCTGGTCATAATTGCAGTTTGTAATGCACTACCTTGTTGTGCCTCTTCCGTTCAATTGCTACGTAATCAATTGGTACAAAACCCCGTCGCACCCCTTTCCACCTACACAAAAAATGGTTATAGATGTGAATGGTAAAATATAAAAATGATGTTCACATTTTCATCAATAGAAAAATATGTGGCGCACAAGCTACATCATACAAAGAAACACTATTGTAGTGCTCTATGGATTATTGCAAGCTACATGTTGAGTAAGCACATGAAAGAACAGGGATGGAAGAATAGTATGCTTAATCTTGATAGCCTGTTAGAGTTGTCATGGAATCTGTTCTGAACATATCAGTTTTCAGCTCAAGTTTGGGAATATGTTTGTTAAGAACAATTCATTTAGATGGACCAAATAACTTGCTAAGTTCTAACAATATAACTACCCACACTAGAATGGCAGACTTATCCATGCATGGCATGGATACACAACAATAAACTTATCTCATGCATTTCTGTTCACAGCCTTAGAGTATTCAAAGAAATTGTAAATTACTAACATTCTTCTACCTTAGCAGAATGCACTTATATGATCATTTTAGTTGTATTTGTATTTGCAGCAAATGACACAACAACATGTAGCAAGGAGCTGGAAAATGTTGTGTAAAAAGCAACCTGATTCATCTCTTAAAAAGGCTCTAGGAAACCAAATTATTGTAAACTAAATTCTTCGTAGGAAAATAGCATGACTAGATGATTAAACTTGTCTTTCTTCATAGAAGGCACTGATTACAAGTCGGCCGAATAATCGCAATTAGTCATGATTAGTCAGCCTGATCGGAAATTTTGGAGCGATCAGCACTTCATGCACGACTAGCACGCCTAGATTTCTGATTGGCCGATTAGTTGCAACTAATCACGAATCACGATTAGTCATCCGACTAATACAAGAGGCAAAACACAACACAGAACAAACATAGGACAGGAGGCGGAGGCATGCAAGACAGCAGAGGCTTCGGCACTCCAGATCTGATGGCGGCGCCGGCCCAGATCCAGCGGTGGCTGCGGCTCTACAGATCCGGCAGCGGCGGCGGAGGTCCACTCCAGCAAAGCAGCGGCAGATGTCCACTCTGGCAAGGAAGCGTCAGATCCACCGGTGAGGTCCTGCTCTACTCCAACCCTCACTGTTTTTTCCTCGCCTTTGCTTCTGCTTCTGTGCAATCTGTGGACTATGTTCTGGTGGGCAAATACTCTTATTTTCTCCTTATTTGTGGCCGGATACTTTCTTCTTGATGAAGAGTCATGTTTTGTCCAGGCAAGCCATATTAGTCTTTAAGGCTGGGCACTTGAGTAGTCTGTTCTAGGCATAGCAGTGGGTACTTGGGTAGCCTGGTCTAGGCATAGCAGTGGGCACTTAGGTAGTCTGTTCTGTGCACCGTAGCTATCACTCTTATTCTCTCCCCCACTCTCATGTGTGCTAAATTCTTATCTTTGTGCAATACAACAACTAATCTACAATTAGTAACGCTTAGTCACGACTAATCGATTAGTCAGTGCCCCTATGACTAGCATCGGCTAGACGATCTGAAATCATTTATAGAAGGGGAAAACATGAAAAATATAAAATATTTAAATTTAATAGGCATCATGTGAATTCAGAGGCTTACAACTTAGGATGAACTTTCTCAGGTGGAACAAGTGCAATTTGCAAAGTGTGCTCAAACAGCAGGTAGTTATTCATCTCATCCGCCACGATCTTTGCTACCTGGCAAACGAAACACATACACAAAATCACATCTTCATGAGCAATCAGCAAACAGATATTGTAACCAAATGTACCCAAAGCAGACTTACATCAGGATTTTCAAACTCAATGAATCCATAATGCTTGGACTTTCCTGTCTAAACAAATCATGAAACTGTAGTTAGGGATAACAAAGACAATACACCAAACATGTAATGTAGTATTTGATACCTTGCGGTTCCGGGAAATCCTTAGCCTCTTAACCGTTCCAAACTGCTGAAAAAATCCTACAGGAGGAACAGCAAGAGAGTATAACTGCATAAGTACCTCACGTGTTATAAGAATTCTATTATTGATCTGTCATCACCAACGAACACACCTTGCATCTGGTCCTCATAGAATCCGTGGGGGATGTGGCCAATGTACAGGACAGTAGACGTGTTCTCCGGCTCGCCGGGTTCCTCCTTCCGGACCCTCTTCTTCCCCAACCTTGGTTCCAGGGGCTGAACCGAGCATAAACATGGCAAACGGACATCACAAATTAGCACAAAAAACTGAGCCCTTTACTCCCGTGGAAGAAGAACGCCACGAATTAGGAGACACACACCAGGAAGCCCTTCTCCTCCCCGGAGAGGGGAGTAGCCGTGCGCCGCGCGAGCACGCGCCTCTGGTTTCGCTTCTTCTCCCTCAGACCCATCTCTCAGAGCCTCTCCCTCTGCCCTCGAATAATCCTGCGAGGCGCCGTCCCAGAGGAAGAGAGTCACGACCAGCGCGAGGAAAGCCCTCGAGACGATAGGAGACGGGGGTGAATCGGAGGGAGGATCCCGTCCGGCGTGTGTACCTGGCTACGGGCGTCGGGCGGAGGAGGCGCCGGAGTCCGTAGAGAGAGGCGGTGGGACAGCAGCGGGGGAGGAAGCCGTCGAAGCGCGACGGCGAAAGGGTTAGGGTTTTGGTGCTTGTGTCCTTTTATGGGAGTGGAGAGGAGATGGTGGGATTTGTTCGATCTGGGTGTGGTTCTGCTCTAGAAGGCCATTTGTTTCGTCGATTTTGGATTTTCGGCCCAAGCTGATACCACACATCCTCAAGCAGGCCCACCATACGGTCATGCAGATTTTTTTTCCGACACGACAACAGAGGATAACGAGAGAGCAACTATCATTTATTTTATTTTACATTTACATTTTACAGCGCCTACTGCCGCGATTAGAGATGATAAAAATAACGAAGAACTATTATACTTAATTATGATTTAATATTTTATAGTAAAATAAATCTAGACTATACAATATTAAACTTGATCGTAGTTATAATATTATGGAATATATGAATAGTTAAGATGAAAAAGGTTATACATAGCATAGCATTTGTCTCTTGCTCCGTTACAATGTGCTTGTTTTCAAATCCACCGTTTAAATTGAAACTTATAATTATAATTGTTGAAGTTTATTTTATACATTAAATTCAGGTTAGATAAGATATTTTGTAGAAAAAGGACTAGCTGATATTTCTAAGTATATAGCTATAAACGAATGTTTATCTAAACTATAAAACCAGGTTTTAAATCCCAGACTAATATATATCGGACAAATAAACTCTAAGACGGTTTTGCTGACATTGGTCCACATGATAAGAGATGATGTGGTAGTTATTATTGACATGGTTTTGCTGACAGCTCATTAGTGGGACCCAACTTGTTATTGATATGGAAATTTTGTTCTCTCTTTCTCTCCTCCTTCTTCATGCCTATGTTATTGTCCATGCCCCCACTGTTGTGCCCCTTCCTTGTTATCGTACGGTCATCATCTTTATATTTGTCTATTGTGTCATCGGGTTTTCTTTTAATTTTATGAACCCATTTAGAGTCTATGATGTTGGAGCCACGAGTAGATGGACAAGATGTCATATTTTGTTTCTTTGAAGAGCTAGATACTCAATGTCCATAGCTTGTTTACAATTTGTATCATTAAGGGATTTCAGAAAGATTGTTCGGCTCACCAGTAATAGCCAGAAAACCATACATTATTGTGCCATCAGTATATTGCTTTAGTTTTATGATATCGGATCGTGCCCTCGTGCATGGGTGACGAATCTGAGTTGGTGATGCGTCATTTGTGAAGTTATCTAGCGTTGGTGAAGAAAAAAATCTCATTGAAGATGGCTTAGAAGACACTAGATCGGGTCCTAGGGTAGGAGCATCAGAGTCTAACGAAGACGATGTACGCGTAGGTGATGCTGGTCCTCACGCATGGGCCAGTGGGGCGAATCCCCCGGCCTGTAGGCTCCTAGCATGCTCTTGGCACACGAACATGCACAGTGGACTCTGGTTGCACAGCAATCGAGACAACATCTTGATTTGTTTCGCTCGGTAGCATAGCAACTTCTCGGTAGCATAGCAACTTCTCATAGATAGATTTGTTGATCACGAGGAGATATTGATCACCATGATGCTAAAGTTCAAGGTGCATCTCTGTTGGACCGGAAACGGCGACCAGAGGGGGGGTGAATGGGAGCTTTTAAAAATCTGGGCTAAAAACTTAGCCTTCGGTTCTGTTCTGTCTTCTGCGGAACAGGCTTCGAACACAGCCTTCGAAGGTCTGGTTCGGAGGTACTTCGACACCTTCGAACACAGGCTTCGGAGAGGCAAAAGTTCGAAGCCAAGAAGACTTCGCTCCACTAACAACCCTCGAAAATCTACTCTGCTAAGTCAGTGCAGGCTCCGCACACGAGGTGCTTCGATCAGGCTTCGCACTTCACCCTTCGCAAGAGTGGACAGCCCTCTGAGGACTTCGACCAAGTACTTGGCGACAGCAACGAGTGCTGGGCTTCGTACCCGAAGGTCTACACGCACACGCAAATGAACTATGCTAGGGGCTTCGACACAAGAAGCACTACGGGAAAAGAACAGGGCTTCGCTAGTAAGCAGCGAGGTCTTGCCTCGTGTTACACAGAGCGACAGCACACTGTAAAACACACTTCGCAATAAAAGCACCCTTCGCCAAGACAGGCTTCGGTGAACTACAACTAGCGAAGTATGCACTACGAGCTCAAGCAAAAAGCACAAGACAAACAGGGCTTCGCCGCTTGAACAAGGAACACTGAAAATGAACTCAGGATGTATTCAATCGAAGTGTGGCTACAGGAGCTCAACAGTAAATGCTCAAAGTGTTAAATGTTACCTACCGAGCCCCCATATATATAGCCCACGGCTTCATCCTAAGGAAGTGACTACTTTACCCCTAGGGTTTACAACAGATTTGTCTCTACAGAACTAAGGGGTACAAAAGGTAGTCCACCTTTATTTTGGAGGCTTCTCTGTCAGCTGCAGAGGGGACAGTGTCAGCCTTTTTCAGAACAGACAGTGTCAGCCTTTACAGAGTTGACTTCTGGAACCTCCCAACGCACGCGAAGGTGCGGTAGCTTCGGCGAGAAGCCTGCAGCCTGTTGGCCTTCGCTCCGCCGAAGAAGACCTTCGATACAGTGACGGTTTTGAGCCGAAGCCGTCAAAGCCCTTGGGCCTTCGCACCACCACCTCCGGAGTGGATCACCACGGCTTCGCAGCTACTCCGAGCTCGAACACCGTCCGTCCGTGTACCGAAGCCATGCATGGCCGAAGCACCTCAAGTCATCCTCACTCCGAAGCCTCACCTTCGGAGTACCACCCTTCGAAGTCCCTCCTTCGTCCAAGGCCTCCGCATGAAGCATTCCATGAGCACTCCGTCGCAGTGCCTCTTCCCGAGCACACTCCTCGACGAGCCTCACCCGGACCATGCCTTCGATGCGCCTCGACTTCTGAGACCTTCGTCGGGTAACCTTCGAGTGTCTCCCTCCGGAGCACACTTCGAACACCTTGCCTCCGCAGAGGACTTGTTCCACCAACTCCGAAGTCACTCCATTCGGAGTACCTTCGAAGTGCCTCATGTCCGAGGACTTTATCTCGGAGTACCTTCAGCCGGAGCCACGCTCCGCACTCTCTGCCTTCACCTGGCACGCCTCGACCCGAGGACCGACCCGGACCACCTTCGCAGCCACCGTGACGGAGCTCCCCGCTCCCCTGGCATCAAGCCTCCTGCTTGACCCAGGTTCACCCGGCTCGAACCCTGTCCGTTGCCTCCGAAGTCCCTGCGCACCACAGACAAGCAAACAAGTGTATCCAGTACTCCGGAGACCTCTCCGGGTTAGCAACCTTCGGCACACACTCCGGTGTACCGCCCAAAGTACCGAAGCCCTCGGTACGAACCCTGTCATCGTGTACTGCCGGACCCCTCCGACAGGCACACTCCGCTGCAACAGCTGCAGCAAGCAAACACCGAACACACTCCGGTGACACACCTCCGAACACCCTTCGGAGGTACCACCTCCGAAGCCCCTTCGGAGGTACCCTTCGAACAGAGGGTAAAATCCAGTCAATCACTCATCACATACACCGAAACCACCCTTGGTTTCTCAATCTCCCCCTTGATGAGTGCATTGACAACCAAATCCAAGTTCAAGAAAATTTGAAAAAACTTTCAGCACACAAGTGACCATAAAAACTCAAAAAGAGCCAAAGTATGTCACTTGATAAAAGAATTTTTCTCCCCCTCTCTTGAAAGAGTAAAAGCCCCTTCGGCAAATCTCCCCTTGATAAGAACTCCCCCTGAGATGAGCAAATTTTTCTCCCCCTTTATGTCAAAAATCTCTCCCCCTTTTAGAAAATTATGCCTTCTTGCAGCAGAGAGCATAGCAAAATCTCTCCCCCTTTGGCAATGCAAGCATCAAGGAGCATTTAAAAGATGCAAAACTGCGAAATGAATAGAATTGCAAAGACATATAATGCAAAAATATGCCAAAATTAACACAAATGATCATGTGCTCAGCTCAATTTAACAATCTGTGAAACAAGATGATGGCATGTGATTTTGTCATTTTAAGATAAAAGCATCACCACTGAATCAAAGCAGCTAGACATGTGAAGGCAAGGACTGCGCAAAACTAACAAGTTCTACCTTAGACAGACAAGTCTTGTTCAAAAGGAGCTGTGAAAGCAAACTTGATGAACAGTTAATTTTGTTGTTCTTTTTCTTAATGCCAGGGGTTATTTGTTTGTCCACCTTATACTTTCCAATCAGGCCAAGCCTAGGCATGAAAGCCATCTGAAGCTTAAGGCGGTGATTTTGGCATACACTACACTATTCCAGTTCAGACCAAAGTGCAATGGTAAGCAGTCTAGAATAGAGTAGTGCGACAAACAAACCCTCCTGGATCTTTTCATTTAGACCAGGCAAATCATGGATTTATGATTTTGATTCAGATGAATGAAATATTTTGATGAATATCCATGAATAATGAACACATTTTTCAAGTTGCAAATTTTAGCATCCAAAAAACAGTGTCTTGCTGTCAAATAGATAAAAGATAGCTAAAAGCAGTCCAGCCTAAACAAGCTAGATACAAGATTGTGCGGTGAGCAATTTTTGAGTTTTAGAAAATAAAACATCATGCACAATCAATGTTCCAGACATATTTCATAGAGCTGAGCTGTCATGACTTCTTTGAATTAAAAGCAGGCATATAATGGCAAAATATGTAAGTGCAATTCCACACATAATGAGCATATGCAATACAATTAAGATCAGCTCCCCCTCACAAAATGCCGTAAGGGTGACAAATGCCAAGTTCCCCACGCAAGTAAGCAAATCGAGAAGCATCGAGGGGTTTTGTAAAAATGTCGGCAAGCTGGTGTTGGGTATCAACATATTGAAGTTCAATATCACCCTTCTCATTGTGATCTCTGAGAAAATGATACCGTACATCAATGTGTTTGGTTCTGGAGTGCTGAACCGGGTTGTTTGCAATACAAATAGCACTAGTGTTATCACAGAAAAGTGGAACACTTTTATAATCTAACCCGAAATCCCGCAAAGTGGAAACCATCCACAAAATCTGAGAGCAACAGCTAGCTGCAGCAACATACTCGGCCTCGGCCGTCGATTGTGCAACACTAGACTGTTTGCGGGAAGACCAGCAAACCAGAGACGTACCCAGAAAATGACAAGTACCAGAGGTACTCTTCCTATCAATTCTACACCCAGCAAAATTCGCATCTGAATAACCTCTAAGACATAAAGATGAAGATGATGAATACCATATGCCAAACTCAAGGGTGTGCTTGAGATACCTTAGAATGCGCTTAACCGCTTGGCGGTGCGAAGCTCGTGGTGAAGCCTGAAAACGAGCGCACAGACACACAGCGAAGTGTATGTCCGGCCTCGTGGCAGTCAAGTAGAGGAGGGAGCCGATCATGCTCCGGAACTCCTTCTGATCTACGGCTTCTCCATCTTCGTCAGGGTCCAACGCTACAGATGTAGCCATTGGAGTGGCGAGGGGCTTCGCATCGGACATGTCGAACTTCTTGAGCAGGTCCTTGGTGTACTTCGTCTGGTGGACAAAAGTACCTTGTTTGCTTTGCTTGATTTGCAAACCAAGGAAAAAGGTGAGTTCACCCATCATTGACATTTCAAACTCCCTGCTCATGGTATCTGCAAACTCGGCAACTAAAGCATGAGAAGAGCCACCAAAGATGATGTCATCCACATAAATCTGCACTAGAAGGAAATCTTTGCCATGCTTGAGAGTAAACAAAGTTTTATCAACAGAGCCCATCAAATACCCTCGCTCAAGCAGAAAAGACTTAAGTCTATCATACCAAGCCCGAGGGGCCTGCTTGAGTCCATAAAGAGCCTTATGAAGTTTAAGGACTTTATGTGGGTACTTGGGGTTTTCAAAACCAGGGGGTTGTTTTACATAAACATCTTCACCTATGAAGCCATTAAGAAAAGCACTTTTGACATCCATTTGATAGAGTTTGAATCCCCGGGATGTCGCAAAGGCAAGCAAAATCCTAATGGCCTCAAGGCGAGCAACAGGTGCAAAAGTTTCAGTAAAATCAATCCCTTCTAGTTGAGAAAAGCCCTGAGCTACTAGTCTAGCCTTATTTCTAACAATTGTTCCATCCTCCCCTTGTTTATTTTTGAAAATCCATTTTGTTCCAATGAAATGAACATTTGGTGGAGGATCAACTAAAGTCCAGACTTGGTTTCTTTCAAAATTCTCAAGCTCTTCATGCATGGCATTGATCCAACTAGAATCAGAAAGTGCATGACTAACATCTAAAGGCTCGAAAGAAGCAACAAAAGCAGCATTAGTGAAATGAGCGTGAGAACGTGTTACCCTTTGATCAAGCTCACCAATGATCTGCTCGGGAGGGTGCATCCTTTGGACATGATGTGGAGCCTCGCGGCGGGATGCAGTCTCCCCCTCAACTTGTGCGTTGGTGTGGTCCAAGATGACCGATGTTGAGGTAGTCGCTTCGGGACCTTGTGCCGAAGTAGTTGAAGCGGGGTCAGCTTCAGGGGTTGACGTCGAGGGTAGTAGGGGTTCATCCTCGAATTCTCCGGGATCTTCGTCTTCGAATAAGGTCTGTTCCATGTCGTGTTCATTTGCCTGTTCAAAAGCAGAACTAACAGAGGGGGTTGATTCATCAAAAGTCACATCACATGACTCGATGACAGTGTTAGTTTCCAAATTATAAACACGATAAGAATGACCATGAGTAGTATAACCCAAAAAGATCCCGTCAGAAGATCGCGACTCAAATTTATCCAAGTTACCACGTTTTAGGATAAAGCAGCGACAGCCAAAAACTCGAAGATGAGTAACCTTGGGCTGTCTCCCAAAACGCAGCTCATAAGATGTCAAATTTAAAATTGAGCGCAAGAAAATTCGGTTTGAGATGTAACATGCAGTGTTCATGGCCTCAGCCCAGAATTTTCTAGGAGTCCTATGCTCATCAAGCATCGTCCTAGCCATCTCAACCAAAGTGCGGTTTTTCCTCTCAACAACACCGTTCTGTTGAGGAACCCGCGGAGCAGAGAATTGATGTTCTATGCCATGCTCCATGCAAAAGTCAACAAAGAGACTATTTTTGAACTCGGTGCCATTATCGCTTCGAATGAATTTTAATGCACCAGGGAGTTCAGTAAAAAGTCTCAAAGCCAAGCTCCGAAAGTGTGAAAACACTTCATCCTTGCTGGCAAGAAGGAAGACCCAAGAGTAGCGAGAGTAATCGTCGACAATAACTAAAACATACCACTTGCCACCTAAAGAACTAACCCGAGAAGGACCTACAGTGTCCATATGGAGAAGTTCTCCGGGCTGTTCAGTCATCACTGTGGTGACTGGTGAATGCGAAGCGGCAATCATTTTTCCATGTCGACAAGGAGCGCAAACTAAATTCTTCTCAAACTTGAGCTTAGGCAATCCTCGGATCAAGCCTAGGGCGCTCAGACGAGCGAGCAACTCAAAGCTCATATGCCCTAGTCTCCTATGCCACTTCCAAAGCTCAGAGGTCGAATGAGCAACAAGGCAATGAGAAGAACCAGATGACTCTGAAAAATCAGCTCCAAAAACTCTCCCAACCCTAAAGATCTTACACACCACAACGCCATCAGAATTGAGCACTTGCGAAGTATCGCGATGAAATCGCACTTCGAAGCCCTCATCAAGCAACTGAGATACAGACAACAAATTGTATCCCAGGTTCTCAACCAAAGCAACATCTTTGAGAGTGAAGTTTGCGTTAATCCTTACCACACCTTTACCTTTCACTCTACTCCTTCGATTGTTTCCGAAGGTGATATGTTCCCTTTGCTTGGTTGTTGTGAGGCTGGAGAACCAGTTTGCATCTCCGGTCATGTGGCGCGAACAACCGGAGTCCATGATCCACGTGCCCTCCAAGCCTCGACCTGTCGCCTACACATGATAAGGACGCCTCGATCGCTCAGTGCTGGGGTGAGTGAAATAATGGCGAGGCATCCAGCACTGAGTGACACGAGTAGTAGGCACAGTAAAAGTAGACGGTCTACGCACATAAAAATCAGAATGATGCAAAGTGCGAGGTCTACCAACATGCAAAGAACGCAAAGCATGTCGAGGTCTCCTACTCTGACGAGGTACAAAGCTACTCGCCCGAGGTCTACCACCATATGGAACATGGTGAACACCTCGAGGAGCAAAACCTCTCCGAGAAGCACGAGGAGCCTCGAAAACAGGACGAGAGTAATACTCAGACTCATGCATACCTAAAGATGGGTAGTGCATGTCCTGATAGCTCATCGCCTGTGCACGTCGCTCATCCTTGATGCGACGGAAACAGAAACCAATCAAATGACCCGCCCGCTGACAATAAGAACAGTGAAACACTCTCCTGGGGGCACTCTCATGGGTCACAGGAGCAACTCTCACAGGCTCCTTGGGTTTCTTTTGAGTGGTTTTCTTGGGAGGATTTTTCTTGATAGGAGGTGTGGTTTTCTTTTGTGGATGGGTAGGCTTTTTGGCTGAAGGGGTGTCCAACAGAGCTCTCTCTTTCTCTAGGGTGGTAGGAGAGGTAAAAACAGTTTTGGACTTACTGTCTGAAGCTATCCTCTCAAAACCCAAACCTAGAGCTACCCCGGCTCTGTCAGCACACAACTTGGTCTTGGCCAAGAGCAAATCCATCCTACCCTTCCCTTCAGTGCATTTGTTCACCACAGAGAGAAGGTATTCATTTTCAGACATAAGGTTTTCAGCTCGCTCTCTAACAGTGCCTAGCTGGTCCTTAAGGGTAATGCATGTGTCACACACAGGCTGCACATCCTTAGAACTACCGGCCCTCTCCAATCTAGCCTCCAAATCATGAACATGCTTATCACGTAAATTAATGCTATCGCGTAATAAAGAGCAGTTCATGCAATCAATAACATCATGAGGTCTAGAATCCACCTCCAAAAGCTGCTTCTGTGCAGTCTCAAGCTCAGACAGAGTTTGAGCATGAACAGAACGCAACTGAGCAAGCTCACTCATGACAACAGAACATGATTCACATTCAGCATCATCATATTTAGACTTAAGCATGGCATATTCAGTAGATACAGATTCTAGCCTAAGTCTAAGGTCTTTTCGTTCTCTAGCGGCTTGCACAAGTAATCTATCCTGACCAAGCACAACCTCATTCAGCTCATCTAATTTAATTAGAAGCTGGTCAGATGATAGGTTTACCTCAGATGAGTCAAGCTCATCGCCGCTGTGATCGCTGTCGGCCATGAAGCAAAGGCCGGTGAAGTCACGTCCCTTCTTGTCCTTCTTGTCCTCCTTCCTTGGGGACTCCTCCTCCTCAGAGCTCGACTCCTCAGTTGAGGATGTGTCGATGTCGCTGAGAGCAGCAACAAAAGCTCTGGAAGCGGCCTTGGCTACTTTCTTAGCCATCTTGCCGCGCTTGCCCTTCACAAAGGGCTTCCTCTCCTTTTTGTGGAATTTGGGGCGGTCACTCTCATCTCTCTTTTTGACCTTGGGGCAATTGGCCTTGATGTGAGAAGTGTCGCCACATTCATAGCAGCCACTAAAACCACTTCTCCGCTGATCCCGTCTCTCATGGTGAAAGCGGGTGAACCTCCGGGCAATGAGAGCAAGCTCGTCATCAGCTAGAGTATCCACCTGCTCCTTTGTGACGGAGACCAGGGAGGACAAAGCAAAACCATCTGCAAGAACACAAGTGCCTGATGTGCTTGGTTCTGCAGTGGTGCCACGGCTAGTGCTAGAAACCAATGCCAATGGCTGTGGCAAAGAGCTTCTGTGCACTGCAAGAGATGCCTTGGCAATCTCTGTGGACTTCAGCTTGCTAAAAAGTTCGTCACAGGTCAAAGTGTCATAGCCTGTGGACTCCTCAATGCTGGATATCTTTACTTCCCATATGCTACGGTCAAGAGCATAGAGAAGCTTGATAGCCCTATCGTGATCACTGTAAGCAAGCGTCCCGTTGGATCGCAAGTTACTCACTATCGCATCAAAGCGCGAAAACATGGCATCTATAGATTCACCAGGTGCCTGCACAAACAGCTGATACTGTTGGTTGTAGGTGCTTTGGCGCCTGGCCTTAATCTGAGTAGAGCCCTCATGATAAATAGTGAGCGTTGTCCAAATTTCCCTAGCAGTCCTAAGGTGCTGCACCCTATCAAACTCACTCCGACTCAAACCAATGAACAGAATGTTCCTTGCCTTCGAGTTGGCAATATACTGATCTTTTTCGGTTTGAGTGGTGCGGGTATCAGGGATGGAGTATTGTGAGTCCACAATCTCCCAAATTGCATTTCCTTGGCTTAACAAGTAAGCCTCCATGCGCACCTTCCAGTACGCAAAATCTGTCCCATCGAACAGAGGAATTTTACTGCCTCTATCCATGTCGCCAACAGATCACAAAACCGGTTAAGGTCAACTGGTGATCTTAACCTGCTCTGATACCAATTGTTGGACCGGAAACGGCGACCAGAGGGGGGGTGAATGGGAGCTTTTAAAAATCTGGGCTAAAAACTTAGCCTTCGGTTCTGTTCTGTCTTCTGCGGAACAGGCTTCGAACACAGCCTTCGAAGGTCTGGTTCGGAGGTACTTCGACACCTTCGAACACAGGCTTCGGAGAGGCAAAAGTTCGAAGCCAAGAAGACTTCGCTCCACTAACAACCCTCGAAAATCTACTCTGCTAAGTCAGTGCAGGCTCCGCACACGAGGTGCTTCGATCAGGCTTCGCACTTCACCCTTCGCAAGAGTGGACAGCCCTCTGAGGACTTCGACCAAGTACTTGGCGACAGCAACGAGTGCTGGGCTTCGTACCCGAAGGTCTACACGCACACGCAAATGAACTATGCTAGGGGCTTCGACACAAGAAGCACTACGGGAAAAGAACAGGGCTTCGCTAGTAAGCAGCGAGGTCTTGCCTCGTGTTACACAGAGCGACAGCACACTGTAAAACACACTTCGCAATAAAAGCACCCTTCGCCAAGACAGGCTTCGGTGAACTACAACTAGCGAAGTATGCACTACGAGCTCAAGCAAAAAGCACAAGACAAACAGGGCTTCGCCGCTTGAACAAGGAACACTGAAAATGAACTCAGGATGTATTCAATCGAAGTGTGGCTACAGGAGCTCAACAGTAAATGCTCAAAGTGTTAAATGTTACCTACCGAGCCCCCATATATATAGCCCACGGCTTCATCCTAAGGAAGTGACTACTTTACCCCTAGGGTTTACAACAGATTTGTCTCTACAGAACTAAGGGGTACAAAAGGTAGTCCACCTTTATTTTGGAGGCTTCTCTGTCAGCTGCAGAGGGGACAGTGTCAGCCTTTTTCAGAACAGACAGTGTCAGCCTTTACAGAGTTGACTTCTGGAACCTCCCAACGCACGCGAAGGTGCGGTAGCTTCGGCGAGAAGCCTGCAGCCTGTTGGCCTTCGCTCCGCCGAAGAAGACCTTCGATACAGTGACGGTTTTGAGCCGAAGCCGTCAAAGCCCTTGGGCCTTCGCACCACCACCTCCGGAGTGGATCACCACGGCTTCGCAGCTACTCCGAGCTCGAACACCGTCCGTCCGTGTACCGAAGCCATGCATGGCCGAAGCACCTCAAGTCATCCTCACTCCGAAGCCTCACCTTCGGAGTACCACCCTTCGAAGTCCCTCCTTCGTCCAAGGCCTCCGCATGAAGCATTCCATGAGCACTCCGTCGCAGTGCCTCTTCCCGAGCACACTCCTCGACGAGCCTCACCCGGACCATGCCTTCGATGCGCCTCGACTTCTGAGACCTTCGTCGGGTAACCTTCGAGTGTCTCCCTCCGGAGCACACTTCGAACACCTTGCCTCCGCAGAGGACTTGTTCCACCAACTCCGAAGTCACTCCATTCGGAGTACCTTCGAAGTGCCTCATGTCCGAGGACTTTATCTCGGAGTACCTTCAGCCGGAGCCACGCTCCGCACTCTCTGCCTTCACCTGGCACGCCTCGACCCGAGGACCGACCCGGACCACCTTCGCAGCCACCGTGACGGAGCTCCCCGCTCCCCTGGCATCAAGCCTCCTGCTTGACCCAGGTTCACCCGGCTCGAACCCTGTCCGTTGCCTCCGAAGTCCCTGCGCACCACAGACAAGCAAACAAGTGTATCCAGTACTCCGGAGACCTCTCCGGGTTAGCAACCTTCGGCACACACTCCGGTGTACCGCCCAAAGTACCGAAGCCCTCGGTACGAACCCTGTCATCGTGTACTGCCGGACCCCTCCGACAGGCACACTCCGCTGCAACAGCTGCAGCAAGCAAACACCGAACACACTCCGGTGACACACCTCCGAACACCCTTCGGAGGTACCACCTCCGAAGCCCCTTCGGAGGTACCCTTCGAACAGAGGGTAAAATCCAGTCAATCACTCATCACATACACCGAAACCACCCTTGGTTTCTCAATCTCAAAACTCAGTACCTCTGGGAGTAGAGTTCATCCATCGTGATTGGTTCAAGGGTCGGTGATAACATGGATACAAAATCCTCATCGTCCAAGATTGTCCTTCTAGATCATAGCGTGTCACGGATGTCAGTAGATGGCTCAGAACATGTTGATCCTTATCAATCCAGGTAGCGTACTCTAGATTAGATGCTTTCACCTTCTCTCCGTCAACCATAGATTCAGTTTTCATTAGAGGAGCTTGTACGGTGGGATTTAGATGAGCTTCAAGCTGGGCACGTCGGACATAACCTACGCTTGCAAGAGGAAAAACATTTACTTGTTGATTGATGACAGGAAAAACCCCTGACGTAGCTCTTACATATATACACACGGTCATAGCAAACTTCTAACTAACATGATTACAAGAGACCAAAACCAATATAAAAGCTACACAAGACCAAGACTAATACGCAAGCAATCAGAAGGATAAACTAATTTTCAACAAGTTCTAGTGTATTTGAGTTGTGCACAGGGACGACAATCGTGACCGATTATCTGTTTACCCGTGTGTAAAAACCCTATTAGGGTTAAGTTTGTTTCCAATTTTATACCTGTTAGGGAAAATATTTCATCCTCCAGAAATTAAGGAAGCATCAACATCAACACAATCAGAAGAAAAGAAGTTAGAAGCTTTGGTCTCCAAAAATCCTAAAAGCATCAAGGTTTCATTGTATTTGGAGCTCTCTACGGTGAAGGCCTCTATCAAGGCTTCGGTGTAACAAAACCTCCCGAAGCCGCTCTACCCGAAGGGGTACTACCAGTGAGGACAGGAGAATTATCTTCTCACTGATTAGATTAGTCTTTTACTCTTTTAACCTTACGAAGAATATTAAACAATATCTTCTAAGTCAGTTGTAATTAGAGGGTAAAGGAGTTTTTTCCCAATGTATTATGTCTATAAATACCCCTCTTCACTCTCGTTAGAGGGTATCGAATACTCAAATATTCAATACACACTTCGAACTATCTCAAGCTATTATCTAATTCGGAGGCTTGGAATACTCCTCATAAGCAAACACTTCGTTTGTTAGTCTTTCAAGTTCTTTAAACATGTTAGCGTAATCTTTTACGCCAACAATTGGCATCGTCCGTGGGGAACCTAGTACAAAAACTTCGTTCTCTACCAATCCTTTCCTAGAGCCATGCCTCCTAAACGGAGCCTAGGCCTAGTCCCCTCCGAAGGTCTTCTCGGACTTCTGGGTTGGGATCTTCGAACACCACCGAGATCGGAGGACCCTCCGTGGCCCCCCCGCCTCAAACTTCTGAAGAAATACTCTTCCTCGAGCATACGGAGCCCTTCTTGCGGCTCCGTCTATACTCCAAACCGACGGAACCCCTCTAGCGGCTACGTCCGTGCTCCGAACTGACTTCCTCGGTTCTCAAGACCCGGAGGTCCCCTCCGGAGGAAACGCATACCATCTTGATGACGTGGTGACCCAGATGGCTCATTTTTAGGCTGAGGTAGGAAGATGGAGGCAGGAAGCTACCGATAGACTTCGCCCTCAGGCTAGCCCTGTCATCCTAGAGGTGCCTCAAGACGAAGGCCCTACTTACTATCCTAAAGCCCCTGAGATCCAGAGAAGCACTGAGAATGCTTCTTTCGATGATGAATCTCCGCTCCACCCAAACTTGCAAAAGGTGCGATTCGACCCTAAATTCAGGACTTCAAAGTTGAGCAAGTACTCCGGAGAGGAAGACCCTGGGAATTTTCCCGCTCTTATGCTCTAGCAATTATAGCCAGCGGAGGGGTTCGAGACACAATGGCGAAGTGTTTTCCCTTGCGCTCGAAGGAGTTGCTCTGCGTTGGTTCTGGTCTTTGAAACCAGGATCGATTAAATCCTAGGAGCAGTTGAGGAAGAAGTTTGTGAGTAATTTCCAAGGGACCTTCGTGTCCCCTATGTCTACAGGGAGTCTTTTTTAGTTGAAGCAGCAACCTGGAGAAACTCTGCGGCAATTTTTCAAGCGCTTCGCTCATACGAAGTCACAGATAAAGAGGGTATCTACATTGTTCGTCGTTGATGCAGCGCACGAAGGTGTCACGAATGTGGGCCTCCTCGACAAGCTTCATTGGAAGCATATTTCTTTGATAGCGCAACTGATGATCTACTTCGAGCAATATGCCAATTCCAAAGAATGATGGTTTCGAATAACTACTTCGTCCTCATCGACTTTCCTTCAAGAAGTCAAGATTGAGCAGAAGGCCTCAAGTTATTCACAAGTATCTCTCTTTGAGAATAATCACAATGATAGTCGAAGAGGGCAGAAACATCATCGCTCCGAGGTCTTAAACATTAACCCTTTTTGATGAAGACATCCCTACCAATGATACAAACATATATGAATACCAAGATCCAATTATTCAAGTTTGAGCACGACGATTAAATCTCTAGGCCAACTCGTTTCTAAATATCTTATTATATTATCTTAGGAATAAATTACTACCTAATATTATTATTATTGTTAGGAACCATGGAGATGATGAAAATCACTTGAAGATAAACAAAGATTTGGATAAGAACCAGGAAGGACATCCAAGCCAATTTGAGAGTCCAATCCAACTACAATTCGTGTCCAACTCGGATTCCAGGAGCAGCGTGCACTAAAATCATCGCCCAGGTCGCATACGGACTCCGTTTTTGACGTTCCACCCAACCACGGAAAGATAACTTCATAAAATTTCCAATGCCGCTAGTTTCATAGCAAAATTCGTTCTAGATCAACGGGAATCGTCAAAACAAGATAGAGTCCAAAATCTGTCAGCATGCTGTTTTCTGCGTTATTGGGCCGTGTATCCAGTTGATCCCATTAGGAGTGCGTCCCAAACTACTATATAAGGTGTTTTGTAACACCCCAAATTTTCAAAGAAATAAAAATATTATTTAATCCAATTTCCTAGAATTTATTAATTTTGGAAATACCTTTAATACCCTCCTTTACCATTTTGAACTACAACCTGGATGAAATGACCAAACTAGGAGCTGAAATTTTTTATATATGATCCAAAGGCCAATATATATTTTTGAGAATTTTTACAAATATTTATCAACCTTGGAAGTAGCCCTATTATTTTAAACCAATTTCTGCAATTATTTTTAATCAGAAAACATTTTAAACAGTAATGGGCCTCCCCCTCCCCTTCTCTCTCTCCCGGCCGGCCCAGCCCGCTACCCTCGCCCGCCTCGGACTGACAGCCCGACCCCACCCGTCAGTGAGCCCCTCTCCCCTCGCGCGCGCGCCCGACAACCCAACCCCACTTGTCGGCGCCAACCACCCCCTCTCGCGGCCGACCCCGACCCCACTCGTCAGCCACCTCCCTCGATCGCTCGCGCCCGCTGACATGTGGCCCCCGTTTGTCAGGCCCTTCGTCCCCGTGAGATCCGCCCCCAAATACCCCCTCTCGCCGGCCGAAGCCCTAATCCTGCCTCGGATCCGCCCCCACCGGCCCCCTCCCTTTAATCCATCGCCAGCAATGAATTCCCCTCAAAGCGCCGCCCGTTTCCCCCTCTTCAATTTCGATCAATTCGCGTCCAGGTGCGTTGAACCCTTGCAACCGAGCTCGCCGGCGTTTAAAAACGCGTTTACTCCCAGCCACCGTCAATTACGCCCCCTCTACCCCGCCGACGACCCTATTTAAACCCCCTGGCCGTCTGCATTGCACCCCTACGCTCTCACGCTGCGAGAACAAACAGAGCACTTGCATTTCGAGTTTTAGCGCACCACCGCCACCCACACTCCAGCCGTCGCTCGCCGTCGCCGGAATCCCCCTCCGCCCTCGTCGACCGCACCGCTGTGACCGCACGGACCTCGCCAGCCTCGGCCACCACTCCATCGTCGACGAACCCCGTCGGATCGCCGTCGCCAGCAAGGACCCGAACACCCTCGTCGCCTTCGCTCGTCGCCGGCCTTGCTCCATCGACCATTCGTCACCGCAAGGGTACCCTCATGTTCCCCTAGTCGTCCTCTTTCCGTTTTAGGCCTTAGGCACGACCGTCGTCGCTCGCCGTGGCCTCTGGCCCGCTCGCCGTCGTCGGAGAAGATGACCGGCACGGGCTGAGTACCCGTGTGTAGGACCGAAAGTAGCGACTAGAGGGGGGGTGAATGGGCGCCTTAAAAATTCTTTCGAATATATGGCCTGTTCCCAACACCCAACGCACCTCAAGAGACTAAGCAACAGAAAATGAACAGATAGCCTAAGTCTAAAGGTATCTAGCCTAGAATCAATTAATGTTAAACAGAGAGCTACCAAAGTAGTGCAACTAGGCAGATAAACAAAATATGGCAGGCCTAAACTTCTCAACGAAATAATCTAAGTGTATGTCCAGTGAGATGAGAAGTTACTGTTCAGATTTGTCTCTTGTTCAGAACTTGGCGAAGCCTGCTTCGCCTGTCGAGGTCTGCTTCGGAGATGATTGTCGAAGCCTGCTTCGCTGGTCGAAGCCTGCTTCGGAGGTTGGTGACGAAGCCTGCTTCGGAGGTCAGTTACGAAGCATGTCGAAGACTGTAGCAAAAATGCCGAAGGTGATTTGGTCTAGCCTAGTTCGAAGTGACAGGAAGCGAAGTATGACAACGCCGGAGCCTGCTTCGAAGTATGTACTTCGAAGGCAAGGCTTCGGACACAGCTTCGAACCGAGTGCTTCGAACCTAAACCTTCGAACAGAGAACTTCGAATGCAACACACAGACAGACTACCTTCGAAAAGAGAAGCGAAGGCTGACACGCCACAAAGAAACCAACGCGAAGCCTAGCAGAACGACAAGCTTCGAAGCCAACTTCGAAACATATCGAAGTGGGGACTTCGAACAACTAGAGCCGGAGAACCTTCGCACTGTCGTTCGAAGTATGCGATCATGTCCGTTCAAAAAGTACTCCGAAACTAGCAACACAGGACTCAAAACCAAGTTCGAAGTTTGAACGAAGCCTTCGAAGATGATAGATCGAAGCCTGCCTCACGGAGCTGAGGGGCTTCGAACAGAGAAGGATAGCTTCGCCAGAAAACAGCCAGAAAAGTTTCTAGATCCTGACAGCTTCGATCAAAAAGCTGCGCAGTAGAAGGTAAAAAGCTGGCAGCGAGTACTGTAGCAACAGTAGCAGTACTACTTGCAACAGCAAGAACTAGTACTACTTCTCAAGAAGAACACACGCAACAGAGAAGCTTCCGAAGCCTCAAAAATCATGGGAAAACTTGTTGTGCAAATGTAATGAGGCCATTAAAAACTCTGCACTTGCTGCACACGATTTGGGAATAGAACCTTCACTGCAATAATAAATGCAAGGCAACAAAAACAGGAGCAAAAACTCCCTGGCGACGCAAGCAAAACAGGAGAGGAGAGAGGCAAGGCAAGAGACAAAAAGTGACCCAAAAGAGTGGAATTGATTTCAGCCAAAAGGGTGAACCAAACCCTAGGGATTGGGGTCCTATTTATAGGCACCCAACACTAGGAATGTTCCACCTGCCCCTTAGGGTTTTTACAGACGCAAGAAAAAGACTCTACTGCCCTTAGGAATTTTTACAGACACGACTGACTGACTGTGGGCCTAGAGTTACAGATGACTTATCCGGAAGCTAAGTTTTCGTAGCGACTACGGCTTCTCTTCTGGACAGTCGGATACAAGATCAACGGTTGTCAGTTTTGCGTCGAAACTGACAAAGCCTCCACCGTGTTCATGGCTTCAGCCCAAAAACGCCTAGGAGTCCTGTGCTCATCGAGCATCGTCCTGGCCATCTCGACTAGCGTGCGGTTCTTTCGTTCCACAACGCCGTTCTGTGGGGGAGTGTAGGGAGAGGAAAACTGATGGTCCAGACCCTGATCACTACAGAAGCTGACGAACTGAGAATTTTTGAACTCAGAACCGTTGTCAGAGCAAATTGCTCGCATCCGACCATTGTTCTCATTTTTCAGCTTCAAAATCAGGTCATGAACAAATTGAAAAGTTTCATCCTTAGACTCCAAAAAGAAAACCCACGAGAAACGAGAAAAGTCGTCAACTATGACAAGTGCGTACCACTTCCCACCGACTGAACGTACCCGAGCTGGACCAACAGTGTCCAGGTGTAAAAG
This sequence comes from Zizania palustris, assembly GCA_019279435.1. Taxonomy (NCBI): domain Eukaryota; kingdom Viridiplantae; phylum Streptophyta; class Magnoliopsida; order Poales; family Poaceae; genus Zizania; species Zizania palustris. The sequence goes on from JAAALK010000290.1 coordinate 19,291,739, forward strand.
CTCGCCCGGATACGAAGTCATCACCTGAGTCACAGGTGAGTGAGAAGCGGCAACCATTTTCCCATTACGACAGGGATGACAGACTAGATCCTTCTCCAACTTAAGCTTGGGCAATCCTCGGATGAGGTCCATAGAGCTTAACCTGACTAGCAGATCAAAACTCAAGTGACCTAACCTCCTATGCCACTTCCAGAGCTCATAAGAAGATCCAGCAATCAAACAGCGAGAAGGGCCAAAAGAACTAGAGAAGTCAATTCGAAAAACTTTGCCGAATGGTAAAATCTGGCAAATCAAAGACCCTCTAGAATCAACCACAGAAGAATTACCCTTCTTAAAACGCACTTCCAAACCGTCCTCAAGAAGTTGCGAAACAAAAATCAAGTTGAAGTTCAAATTTTTAACCAAAGCAACATTCTTTAAAGAGAAATGATCTGAAATGCGAATTGAGCCTATGCCACTTACTTTCCCTTGACCGCTGTTCCCGAATGTGATGTACTATTTGGAGCTCGGGGGAGTGAGACTGGAGAACCATCTGCGATGTCCCGTCATATGGCGAGAGCATCCTAAGTCCATGATCCAAACATCCTCCAGTCCCCGGTCCTGCACAATCAGTGTCTGTAAGTGGGAGCAAATGGTCCGGCACCAGGTTTAGCAAAAGAGCTAAACCAGTGTCGAGCCATCTGCTCAAAAGATGGAAAGCGAAAACCATCAAAAGAGTTTGGACCAAAACGCGGCTCAAAACGCGGTCCTCGGTTCTGCCTAACCCTGCGGCCACGAGGTCCAGAACCGTAGCCAACACGGTCTGGAACTCTGCCGGAAAGGACATGTAGCGCCCCGATTTAACAAATCGAGACATTATTGAATTTCATAAGAAAAACAATAATACAAGAGGTTCATCATGCGACAATCATACATACGACAATATCCATGGTACGCAGACCATATTTATTACATCATTGTTTTAATAAAACAGTAAAGTAAAATAATTAGAAAACGGCATGACGAACATCTTCTTCAGGATTTTTCTTCTCGACTGGGTCGCTACTCCAGACCGTCTTCGTAGTAAGCATCCTCTGTGGGGTCCAACGGGTATGAGTACAAAAAGTACTCAACAAGCCACTGCAAATGCAAGTAATAATGCAGGATAATAAACAAGGAAGGGTAATGGCTAGCATTGCGGAAAAGTACAGTTTCAGTTATTGCATTTAGTGTAATCATATTTTAATTATGCGGAAAATAAACATGAACATCATCAACATCAACTAACTCGAGGGGTACAGTCAGCCCCACCTCGCTCAATGGTCCTTACATGTCAATCCATCATGCACATACTTATTCAAAGTAAACTAACTGGGGGATGTCACGCAACCCGCCCTTGACCGTGGGCTCGGCTTTTCGAAAAGATTTAAGACTCTGATCAGAGATGTACTACTGTACCCACAAGGCACGCACTCATCCCAAACGAGATGACCCATTTCACGGGAACTCGTGCCAAAACCTCAATATGAGATGTTCCAAGCGATAACCACCCGCTCTAGGTTTCGCCGGCGCGCCGGGCCGCATCCCGGCTAACGTCGCACCCCCTTTTGCGCCACATTGGTACAAGTCACCCGCAGGTTCAACTTGACCCATCTCCAATTGGTGGCCTCGGTTTGGAACAACCCATACCTTAGTTAGGACTTACCCACTAGACTTGTGGTTAGTACATAAGTGTATTGCAACGGATCCCTCAGACCGGTCCTTATAGTGCCCCGGGTGCTACCGACCAATGCCCTAGCTTGCACCCAGAACCCACCATGCATACACTCACAACCATAACTCATCACCAACAGAATTTTCAAGGATAAGAAGTAACGGGGATCATATAATAGAACCATTTTGCTACGACTCATTTTTATCCTATAGCGATCGTGTCAATACATTGGACACTAGCTAATATCATTGATCATATGGTGACAAGGAGGTTAGGCGAGATAGCATGGCTTGGGTTACACATCAAGGTCGGGGGATCCTAAATAAATATAATGTAAGGGTTCATTTGACTAATGCATATATAACCTATGTGTTTTAGCGATAGTTTAATCAAACATGGGTTCAATATGCTCAAAAGATTGGTTTGGTGACTTGCCTTGTTCAGCAAAGGGAGAGGGAGGGACTTCGGGGAAGTACTCCGGCTCCTCGGCGACGTCGTAGTCTTTTTAATGTAATAAAGTAAAATAAAAAGAACACATTCAATCAAACAATATAACATTACATTATAAGCACATAAGTTACAGTTGGTTTGATTAAAAATAAAATAATTTCAATTGTTAAGGTTCTGTGGTTTATCTCATAATTACATTTTAAAGGAATTTAAAAAAATAGTCCTCTTTTAAAAAGGGGTTTTAAAAGGGGTTTTAAAAGGGGTTATTATCATTTTTAAGTTCTCTAATAGATTTAAAATGAAGGTTCCATAGAAAACCTAGTGATTTATTCATATCAACAGGAAATAAATAAATATAAACTTTACTGGAATTTAAATAATTAAATTTTACATTTTTAACCTAAGGGTATTTAAACATTCATTTAAATAAACATGAAATGTCCAATGCAAACCTACTGTTTTTATTGTATAAACATGTAGAGAATAATATTATGAATTTTCTGAAATTGGAATGGCAATTTTTAGAGTTCAAATGCGCCAGATATGAATTTTACAAGTTTTAAACCTTTTCTGGAATTTATTTTCAAATTTTAAACTCCTCGGGTCCACGGTGAGCCAGGCTCACGGTGAACCCGCGCACTGTGCGCGTGCGCCGGGTCGATCTGGACCGTCGGATCCAGATCCGACGCGCGAGGGCGAGGCGGGGCGCGTAAGTTACGATGGACGGTCAGGATTAAAACGTGCGAAAGGGTACCACGTGGACGCTCGAGATCACACGCTGGTTTTAAATGAAAACGAACGCGTGAGATCAAAACGTAACGCTTTGACCGGATCCGACGGTGCGGATTAGATCGCGTACGTGGGCTCACGCGCGTCGTTTGATCGCGATCGCACGGTCGGGATCAGATCCGACACGGCACGGGTACTCGACCCGTGCCGGTCGTCTTCCTCGACGACGGCGAGCGGGCCAATGGCCACGGCGAGCGACGGCGGTCCTAGCTAAGCCTAGAAATGGAAGGGGGACGCTACGGCGGTCACGATGGTACCTTGGCGGCGGTCCGGGGACGACGGGGCATGGCCGGCGACGAGGTAGACGGCGAGGTGGTCACGGGTCCTTGGTGGCGACGGCGATCCGGCGGGGTTCATCGGTGACGGGGGGTGGCCGAGGTCGGGGTCGTTCTTGCGGTCACGATGGTGGCGGAGGCACGGGCGGAGGTGGTCCGAGGCGACGGCGAGCGGTGGCCGGAGACGAAACAGGGGGATGGCGCTAACAGGCGACGTGCGGGGCGCTCTGCTTGGTCTAAGTGCGAATGGATGCGTGAACCGAACGCGGCGGAGGCAGGGGGGTTTAAATAAGGCGTCGAAGGGGGCTCGCATGCAAGGAAACCGGGGGAGAGCTTTTACTCGCCGGCGATGGCTCGGCCATGCACGCGCAGCGGCGATCCCGTGGCGTAAAGGCGCTGTTTAACGGGGGAAAACGATCGGCCAGGCGCGGGGAGTCGTTTAATGGCGCCAATTCAATGCGGGAGGGACCAGCGAGGCGGATCCGAGGCGGGGGTCGTCGGCCGGCGTGATTTGGGGGCGACGGCGCGAGGTAGACGACGGGTCTGACAGATGGGGGCCACTGGTCAGCAGGCGCGAACGAGCGAACGGGAAGGCTGACGGGTGGGGCCGCGGTGTCGGGTGCGCGCGCGAGGGGAAGGGTTCGGCGCCGACGGGTGGGACCAGGGTGTCAGCTTCAGGCGCGCGAGGTAACGGGCTGGGCCGGCCGGGAGAGAGAGAAAGGAGGGAGAGGGCCCAATATTGTTCTAAAAGCATTTCTGAATAAAAATAATTCCAGGAAATAGAATAAAATATTAGGGCTACTTCCAAGGTTGGTAAAAATTTACAAAAATTCTCAAAAATGGATTTTGGTCTTAGGATCATATACAAAAAGTTTCATCTCCTGGTTTGGCCATCTACTCTATGTTGTAGTTCAAAAGGGTATAAAAGAGTATTAAAAGTATTTTCAGAAATATATATTCCAAGAAATTGAATTTTATAATATTTTTATTGTTGTGAAAATTTGGGGTGTTACAGGACACCACCAACTGGAGCACGGGCAAGAAAGCCGTCTCCTCTACCACCACCTACACGACGCGGCCTGGCCTCCAGCCTCTCCCCGCGCCGAGGAACACGCAGTCTACCACCCTGCTGGTAGAACTGCTCCTGATCACTACGAGCCCTCTTAGCTCTCTCAACCCGCTTCCTCCTGAAGCAGAACTCCGCAAGATGCCCGTCTCTCTGACAGTACTCACAATGATAGGTGGGCTTCTTGGGATGTGGTTGAGGCTTGGGATGTTTGGGCTTGGTGGTGTTAGGTGTAGTCTTCTTGGGTTGAGAAGGTCCAGGAAGAGAGTCTAGAGAAGAGTGGAGGTGTTTGGGCTTAGGAACCCAGATAGGTTTCTTGGGTGGAGCTTTAGGTGGTTCATGGATCACTCCATCCTTGGGCTGACAAACCTGGGAAGACTCAGTGGAGTGAGTCTTGGGATACCTCTGCTCTGGAGTCATTTTACTCCACTCCACTGTCCGGCTAATGGCACTCTCAAAGTCAGCCTTGGTGTAGGTGTAACCTACCCCAAACCCTTCCTGCCTCTTGAACTACTGGATCATCATGCCAAGCTGTGGCTCTCTGGCACTGATCCGACTCAAGATAGAACAGAGGTAAAAGTTCTCATTCTGAGAGTCTGCTAGCTCCTCTCTCAAGGAAGCTAGAACCTCCACATGAGACAAGCAGGTCTCACACTCACTCTCTACTTGGACAGACTTTTCGGCTTTCACCTTAATCAACTCCATTCTAAGAGACAGGCAGTTCTCACAGACAGTGGGTGGAACTGACAGTGTCTCAAGCTCTAGCCTAGTCTGGGCAAGCTCAGCTCTCAACCTCTCCAAATCACCCAAATGCTCATCGCCCTTGGATTTCAGCTCAGCTAAGGCAGTTAGATGAGTTGGGCAATGAACACAGGGTGTGACGACAGTGGCTTGAGCATCTTTCAGCTCCAGCTGAGCGCTTTCAAGCTCAGTGGCCAAAGCGTCCCTCTTATCAACCCTTTCTGTGTACCTGGACTTCAGAGTCGATAGGTCACACAGAAGCACCTCACACTTCGGGCACTCACTGCTATCACCCAAGCAAGGGGAAGAAGATAGACTCTCAATTCTGCCGTTGGCCACGGCAAGCTCACTCTCTAACTCATCTATCCTCTTCTTAGCCCCCCTAAGCAGTTTTTCCCAATATTTCAACTCCTGACGATTGCTCTCAAGTAAATCAACGATTTCGCGCTCATAGGATGATACCTTGTTGTCGTCGTCGTCGGAGTCGTCGGAGGAGCTCTTTTCTTCCTTATCCCCAAGAGCCATTGAGCAGAAGCTCTTGCGGGATCTTCGGCGCTGGTGTGAGCGGCTCTTCGGCTTGTCTCCGAAGGCCATGAAGCAGAGGCCCGCCGGATCATCCTTGTCCTTCCCCTTCCTGATGGCGATCTCCTCATCGCTTGAGCTCGATGAAGAGGAAGAAGACGTGGACCGCTTGGAGTAGCTCTTCTCCATCTCAGCGAAGAAGGCCTTGTCGCGCTTCTTGTTCTCTCGCCGGTAGTCCTTCAGGGCCTTCTTGAAGAATCGAGTCTTCGGCTTGCCCTTGTTGAAGGATGAGCTCTCGTGCTTGCCGGAGTCATGGAAGCTGCCACCGGTGCCCTTCTTGTATCCATTGCGCTTGGGGCAGTCGGCGATGAAGTGTCCTGGATCACCACACTCAAAGCATCCGGATTTTGTGCCGTGTCTTTTGAACATTCTCTTATCATAGACACGACGCACCCGGTTGTTAAAAAGACATAAATCATCATCTCCCAATAACTCTAGCTGGTCCTCAGTGATAGACATCAAAGAGAACCCAGCACAACTCACAGAAGAGGGATCAACAGAAGGTGTAGCAAGGGCCAGGGATTTGATCCAGAACCAGTGAGATTTGATCTCAGCTGGATATCTACCTCAGTGGCCTTCATCTTGCTAAACAACTCAGAAATGGTCAAGGTATCGTAAGAAGTGCTCTCAACGATAGAGGATACCTTGATCTCCCAGATCTTTGGGTCCAAGGTATGGAGAACCTTGAGCGCCTGCTCGTGATCTGAGACTAACTGAGCACCCTCAGCCTTGTTGTCTCGAAGCTTGTTTATGATCGACTGAAAATGACCAAACAAAGCCTCAACAGATTCACCCGGCTTCTGTGTGAAATTCTCATATTCACGCCGGTAGGTCTGATAGAGCTGAGCCTTGACCCGTGCTGTTCCCTCATGGTGTGCCTTGAGGGTGGCCCAGATCTCTCTCGCAGTGGAGAGATGACTCACACGCTCAAACTTAGTGGGACCTAAACCAGAGAAAAGAATGTTCACAGCCTTACTGTTGCTCAGATGCTGAGCAATGATACCAGCAGTACCCTGCTCAGTGACTGGCAATATGACAAACGTGGTGTGAACGCAAATGTCCCAAATGTCCGAACCCTGGCTCATGAGATAGGCTCGCATGCGAGTCTTCCAATAATTATAGCCATAGGCTTCCAAGGACGGGACCTTGCCAGGAGACGCCATGGTCACTACCGGGGTTTAGAACCGGTTAAGGTATGGAAAAACCCTAACCAAGCTCTGATACCACTTGTAGGACCGAAAGTAGCGACCAGAGGGGGGTGAATGGGCGCCTTAAAAATTCTTTCGAATATATGGCTTGTTCCCAACACCCAACGCACCTCAAGAGACTAAGCAACAGAAAATGAACAGATAGCCTAAGTCTAAAGGTATCTAGCCTAGAATCAATTAATGTTAAACAGAAAGCTACCAAAGTAGTGCAACTAGGCAGATAAACAAAATATGGCAGGCCTAAACTTCTCAACGAAATAATCTAAGTGTATGTCCAGTGAGATGAGAAGTTACTGTTCAGATTTGTCTCCTGTTCAGAACTTGGCGAAGCCTGCTTCGCCTGTCGAGGTCTGCTTCGGAGATGATTGTCGAAGCCTGCTTCGGAGGTTGGTGACGAAGCCTGCTTCGGAGGTCAGTTACGAAGCATGTCGAAGGCTGTAGCAAAAATGCCGAAGGTGATTTGGTCTAGCCTAGTTCGAAGTGATAGGAAGCGAAGTATGACAACACCGGAGCCTGCTTCGAAGTATGTACTTCGAAGGCAAGGCTTCGGACACAGCTTCGAACCGAGTGCTTCGAACCTAAACCTTCGAACAGAGAACTTCAAATGCAACACACAGACGGACTACCTTCGAAAAGAGAAGCGAAGGCTGACACGCCACAAAGAAACCAACGCGAAGCCTAGCAGAACGACAAGCTTCGAAGCCAACTTCGAAACATATCAAAGTGGGGACTTCGAACAACTAGAGCCGGAGAACCTTCGCACTGTCGTTCGAAGTATGCGATCCTGTCCATTCAAAAAGTACTCTGAAACTAGCAACACAGGACTCAAAACCAAGTTCGAAGTTTGAACGAAGCCTTCGAAGATGATAGATCGAAGCCTGCCTCACGGAGCTGAGGGGCTTCGAACAGAGAAGGATGGCTTCGCCAGAAAACAGCCAGAAAAGTTTCTAGATCCTGACAGCTTCGATCAAAAAGCTGCGCAGTAGAAGGTAAAAAGCTGGCAGCGAGTACTATAGCAACAGTAGCAGTACTACTTGCAACAGCAAGAACTAGTACTACTTCTCAAGAAGAACACACGCAACAGAGAAGCTTTCGAAGCCTCAAAAATCATGGGAAAACTTGTTGTGCAAATGTAATGAGGCCATTAAAAACTCTGCACTTGATGCACACGATTTGGGAATAGAACCTTCACTGCAATAATAAATGCAAGGCAACAAAAACAGGAGCAAAAACTCCCTGGCGGCGCAAGCAAGAACAGGAGAGGAGAGAGGCAAGGCAAGAGACAAAAAGTGACCCAAAAGAGTGGAATTGATTTCAGCCAAAAGGGTGAACCAAACCCTAGGGATTGGGGTCCTATTTATAGGCACCCAACACTAGGAATGTTCCACCTTCCCCTTAGGGTTTTTACAGACGCAAGAAAAGACTCTACTGCCCTTAGGAATTTTTACAGACACGACTAACTGACTGTGGGCCTAGAGTTACAGATGACTTATCCGGAAGCTAAGTTTTCGTAGCGACTACGGCTTCTCTTCTGGACAGTCGGATATAAGATCAACGGTTGTCAGTTTTGCGCCGAAACTGACAAAGCCTCCACCGACTTTGCACCAGGTACCCGGATTGGGCCGGGCCGACTCCGCAGCTCTCTCAGCCAGGCAATCGCTCACCGCCCGTGTACCTGAGTCAATCCTGGTCAACAGCCCAGTGGGTCTTCTACTACTTCTGGCCCATGTACCCGGATTGGGCCAGCCCGACTTCGCAGCCTCCTCTGCCCGACAGTCGCTCGCTGCCCGTGTACCTGAGTCACACGCGGCCCATGAAACAGCAGATCTCCTCTTTTCTTCTGTCCTCTTTGACTATCGTTGACAATGACTCATCACTTCTAGAGCCATGAGGCCCACGCTATTCAGCATGGCTCCTCACCGTGCCGTGTCGGATCTAACCACGGTCGTGCGATCGCGATCGGACGACGCCTGTGACCCCACGTGCGTGATCTAATCCACACCGTCGGATCTGAACGAAATGTTACGTTTTAATCTCGCGCGTTCATTTCTATTTAAAACCCATGTTTAATCTGAACCGTTCATCGCGTACTGGTTCGATGTTTTAATCTTGGCCGTCCACGTCACTTTAACTCCCCGCCTCGCCCTCGCGCGTTGGATCTAGATCCAACGGTCCAGATCGACCCGGACCACGCGCACAGTGCACGGGTTCACCGTGGGCCTGGCTCACCGTGGACCCGAGGGGATTTAAATTTGAAAATAAATTCCAGAAACTGTTTTAAACTTGTAAAATTCATATCTGGCGCATTTTAACTTCAAAAATTCCCATTCCACTTTCAGAAAACTTGTAATATTATTTTCTACATGTTCATTCAATAAAAACAATATGTTTACTTTGGATTTTTCAGGTTTATTTAAATTGGTATTCAAATGCCCTTAGAGTAAAAATGTAAATTTAATTATTTAAATTTCAGTAAAGCTTATATTTATTTATTCCCTGTTAGAATAATGAAACCACTAAGTTTTCTCTGAACCTTTCATTTTAAATTATTTAGAAAACTCAAAATGAGATTATTCACATTTAAAACCCATTTTTATAAAGGACAGTCCTTCATTATAATTCCTTCTAAATTATTTCTAACATAAATTTCAGAAACTTAACAACTTGATTTCCTTTAAATTAAAACAAATTTAAACCTATGTGCTTGTTGTGTGGTTTTAGATTGTTTAAATTGAATGTTGTATTTATTTTCATTTTATTTATATTGGGAAGATTACGACGCTGTCGAGGAGCCGGAATACTTCCCGGAAGTTCCTCTCCCTTCGCTGAACAAGGCAAGTCACCAAACAACACTTTTGAGCATATTGAACCCATGTTTTATTAAACTATCGCTAAAACACATAGGCTATACATGCATTAGTCAAATGAAACCCTTACAATATATTTATTTAGGATCCCCCGACCTTGATGTGCAACCCAAGCCATGCTATCTCGCCTAACCTCCTTGTCACCATATGATTAGTATTATTAGTTAGTGTCCAATGTATTGACACGATCGCTATAGGATAAAAATGAGTCGTAGCAAGATGGTTCTACTATATGATCCCCGTTACTTCTTATCCTTGGAATTCTGTCGGTGATGAGTTGTGGTTGTGAGTGGATGCATGGTGGGTTCTGGGTGCAAGCTAGGGCATTGGTCGGTAGCACCCGGGGCACTATAAGGACCGGTCTGCGGGATCCATTGCAACACACTTCCGTACTAACCACAAGTCTAATGGGTAAGTCCTAACTAAGGTATGGAGTGTTCCAAACCGAGGCCACCATTTGGAGATGGGTCAAGCAGCACCTGCGGGTGGCTTGTACCGACGTGGCGCAAAAGGGGTGCGACGTTAGTCGGGATGCAGCCCGACGCGCCGGTGAAACCTAGAGTGGGTGGTTATCGCTTGGAGCATTTCATGCTGAGGTTTTGACACGAGTTCCCATGGGATGGGTCATCTCGTTTGGGATGAGTGTGTGTCTTGTGGGTACAGTAGTACATCTCTGATCAGAGTCATAAATCTTTTCGAAAAACCGAGCCCACGGTCAAGGGCGGGTTGCGTGACATCCCACAGTTAGTTTACTATTGAAATGTATGTGCATGATGTTTGCCATGTAAGGACTGTTGTGCGAGGAGGTAAAACGTACTCCTTGAGTTAGATGATGTTATTGTTGTTCATGTTTACTTTCCGCATGATGAAATTTGACTACATTAACTGCAATAACTAAAAATGTACTTTTCCACACTTATTAGCCAATTATCCTTCCTTTGTTATTACCTTGCATTATTACCTGTATCTGCGGTGGCTTGTTGAGTACTTTTTGTACTCATACTCGTTGAACCCCACAGAGGGTGCCTACTATGAAGACGGTCTGGAATAGCGACCCAGTCAAGAAAACGATCTTGAAGAAGGCGTTCGTCATGCAATTCTACTTTTATTATTGTTTTTATTAAACTCTGATGTAATAAATATGGTCTGCGTACCATGAATACTTGTCGTATGTACGATTGTCGCATGATGAACCTCTTGTGTTATTGTTTTTCTTATGAAATTCAATAATGTTCCGATTTGTGAAATCGGGGCGCAACATGTTTCTACAACCATCTAGGGTTTTTGGGTTTAGTTTACACGTTGCTTTGATAGCCGCCGCTTCGCCGGATTTGTAAGTGAACCCCAATTCGCAGATTTCAATAGAATTTTCAGTTCAATTATGTTTTTTGTGTTCTTGCTTGTGTTCTTCAATTCACAGGCAATGATTAACCTTCTTGGCAAAGTCAATCAGTCTGTACTTGGTTGATAACCAACGGAGCAGTGGTGTAGCGATTGCAAGGGCTGATCTCGTGGATCGGAAGCCGGATCGTCAACGTCGAGTTCTCCACAAATCGTTGTTTATCCCCACCTAACGGAAGATCGGGCACCCCCTCCTCCATCAAGAGGTATCAGAGCTTTGTTTATCGCCAGGTTCGTGTATCTTAGATTAGATTAATTTCATATTCATTCCATAGTCCACGAAAAAGCCAACAAAAAATTTTTAGTCGTAGGTTTTCTCCAATCCAAGATCATCCCTAGCCTTTGCACGTTTTGGTTTCAGAGTCCGTAGTATTGAGTTTGTGTCCTTGGTCAAATCCGGTTGCTGGTTAGTATTGTGATCCCTTTTTCTAAATCCCTTATACTAGCCACCACCCATAAATCCCATTTGATTTGCAATTCGCGTCCGAACTAGAATCTCAAAACTCTGATTCAGACTGCCTCTGGTAAAACAGTCATATCTTTTGCATACGGACTTCGAATAAGACAAATAAATACATTTTCAAAATATACAGAAAAAGTTAGATCTAAGTTCTCCTAGGTAGCTAGGTTTGCCGATTTTAGTTTTTCCAAATTCGGCCAGAAAGATCGAGTTTTCCAACCCCGAATTTTCTCGCGCAGATTTTTCAGCTCATTTTTATTTATCTACATAGCACTTCTTTGCAGCAAAATTATATCACATCTTCTTGGTTTGTCTTCTATTTGCTCCTAGCCAAAAAAATAAGTGTAAAAAAAGTTCAAAAAAAGAGTTCAAAAAATATCGAAAAAAGAGAATAATATCGAAAAAAAGAGGAGCACTTAGGGATAAGCTTGGAAAATATTGGTTTTGTGTGGTGCTATTTTTGGTACTGTTTTTTGTTGATTTTGTCAATACACAAGTCATCCTTTGAACATCAACCACTCTCTCATATAAGCCTTGTTTTCATAGGGATCACATTCAGACCAGCAATTAGTACGAGTACTCTCGACACTTATTTAATATTACTATCTCTTTCTGAATTGTGTTCCACCATGTAGAATACTCTTGTTTAACCGCCTAGACTCCACATATATACTTATGATCGGTGCAGCTTGAGTATTTGCAATCGTATACCACTCTCTTTGGAAGTCACCACCAGTCAAGAATTGTGCCACGACCAAGATTGTGCCATCCGCTACCCTGTGATGGTAACAACCTTGTAAGATTGTGGTAAGATGCTTGAGTGTGAGCGAGAGCACCTTCCACTACCTAATAGTTGATATGGCTAATATTTTTTTCTAGTGTTTTTCCTTTTCTACTAACCATGGCAGGTATGGGAGGTACAACAAATCATAATCATGGCAACAATGTTTCTTCTATCAAAAGTAAGTTTATCATTCCATCTTTTCATGGTGAATATGATGCTGAAGAATACCTAGATTGGGAGATGACCGTAGAGCATAAATTTAACTTATATCTAGTTCCTGAACAACATAGAGTTAAACAAGCAACTGGTATGTTTAGAAATCGTGCTTTAATCTAGTGGGAAGATATAAGTGAACTTCAATTACAACCTGATACATGGGGCCATTTAAAAAGAGCTATGCGTAGTAAATTTGTCTCTCCTTCTTATCATCGTGAATTGTGTATGAAACTACAATGCTTAGTTCAAGGTAACATGTCTGTGAGAGAGTATTATGCTGAGCTTCGAGAGAGCATGACCCGTTGTGGTGTTGTGGAGCACTCAGATGACACGATGTGACGCTTCTATGATGGATTGAGGCATGAGATTCAAGATATCGTTTATTATAAAGAATTTAGTACTCTTAGTCATTTGTTCCATCTTGCCATCATTGCAGAGAAAGAATTGCAGGAACGACAATACAAGGCAAGAGACTCCTATCCACCACGAGTGACGAGCACACCGGTACTAACAAAGCCTTTCTCTTCTTCAAGTGTTCGTCATGCAGCTGCACATGTACATGCACCAACATCAACAAGTATATGGCCTTCCATCTCTACACGAGTTGAGGTGTCAAGTAAAAAGTCCTTATATGTACCCGTTGAGGTTGCTTCATTAACTAAAATAATAGAACACCTTTTGCAATTAGATAATGATGCACTTCACCATGATAGAACTAATAACTATACCGTTGTGCATGAGGATGCTAAATCTACTTTGTTACTTTCAACTTCTGATGAAATTGTTAAAGATGATATCGAGACGACAACTAATGAGAGCAAACAACTTGATATTAGATCTGAAATTCAACATGAAAACAAATTAAAATATTCTTCTATCCTTGCACATAAAACTGATCAAACAGAAATTCATAGTCAAGATGTGTGCTATGTTGTGATTTGTGAAACTCCTTATTATTCTCTTACTAATATAGTTTATATTTTGCCCCTAGTTATCACTAAGTATTTATCTCATATTGAGCTACATAATTGTAAATTTGATATGCCTCCCGAGTTTTTATCTTATGTTGAATTACATACATATAAACTTGTCTTGCCTCCCAAGTCTTAGGATAGTTCCACATTTAACGTTGCAGAATTAAAACCAACCATGGGAGCAAAAGATGAGTATGAGTCGAGGATGACTCTATTTCAAGAGGGGGAGAATGATGAGACCATCACCAGTTGGGATGGGATCATGATTGTGAGGAAACAAGTTAAGGTGCATGCTTTCTATGTTCGATTTAATTTTAATATATTTGATCCTCACATGCTATACCATGAGATGCGTTCATTTTCAATTTTAGAAATACTTTCTTGGATCAATAGAAGAGATGCATGTATATGAAACTCTTGTATTATCATGGAAGTTGATTGAGGACCAATAGACATTGAGTCGAGGATGACTCCAAATCAAGAAGGGGAGGATGATGAGGACATCCCTACAAATGATATAACCATACATGAATACCAAGATCCAATTATTCGAGTTCGAGCACGACGATTAAATCTCTAGGTCAACTCGTTTCTAAATATCTTAGTAGATTATCTTGGGAATAAATTACTACCTAATATTATTATTATTGTTAGGAACCATGGAGATGATGAAAATCACTTGAAGATAAACAAAGAGTTGGCGAAAAACCAGGAAGGACGTCCAAGCCAATTTGAGAGTCCAATCCAACTACAATTCGTGTAAAACTCGGATTTCAGGAGCAATGTGCACTAAAATCATCACCCAGACCGCATACGGACTCCGTTTTTGACGTTCCACCCAGCCACGGAAAGATAACTTCATAACATTTCCAATGCCTCTAGTTTCATATCAAAATTCGTTCTATATCAACAGGAATCTTCAAAACAAGATAGAGTCCAGAATCTGTCGGCATGCTGTTTTCTGCGTTTTTGGGCCTTTGGGTCGTGTATCCAGTTGAGCCCATTAGGGGTGCATCCCAAACTACTATATAAGGTGTTTCTACAGCCATCTAGGGTTTTTGGGTTTAGTTTACATGTTGCTTTGATAGCCGCCGCTTCGCCGAATTCGTAAGTGAACCCCAATTCGCAGATTCCAATAGAATTTTTAGTTCGATTGTGTTTTCTGAGTTCTTGCTTGTGTTCTTCGATTCACAGGCAAGGATTATCCTTCTTGGCAAGGTCAATCAGGCTGTGCTTGGTTGATAACCAACAGAGCAGTGGTGTAGCAATTGCAAGGGCCGATCTCGTGGATCGGAAGCTGGATCATCAACGTCGAGTTCTCCACAAATTGTTGTTTATCCCCACCTGACGGAAGATCAGGCACCCCCTCCTCCATCACTTTTGTTATGAATTTGCCTCCTAAGTATAAGCAGGCTTAGGGATGCAAGGTCAGCGGTGGGAGGCCGCTAGGGAAGCCTGTGACGCCCCGATTTACCGAAATCGGAACATTATTGAATTTCCAAAGAAAAACAATAATATAAGAGGTTCATCATGCGACAACGTATATACGACAAACATTAGTGGTACGCAGACCACATTATTACATAAGAGTAAAATTAAAATAAACAATAAAAATAAACTGCATGACGAACGCCCTCTTCAGGATCTTTCTTCTTGACTGAGTCGCTACTCCAGACCATCTTCGTAGTAAGCATTCTCTGAATTGTGTGTCCAACGGGTATGAGTACAAAAAGTACTCAACAAGCCACCGCAAAATGCAAATAGTAATGCAAGATAATAACAAAGGAAGGACAATGGCTAATAGTGCGGAAAAGTACATTTTTAAGTTATTGCATTTAGTGTCGTCAAATTTAATCGTGCAGAATAATAAACATGAACATCATAATACCATCTAACTCGAGGAGTATGTTTTCCCTCCTTGCACAACGGTCCTTACATGCCAAATCATCATGCACATTCACCATAAGTAAACTAACTAGGGGATGTCATGCAACCCGCCCTTGACCGTGGGCTCGGCTTTTCGAAAAGATTTATGACTCTGATCAGAGGTGTACTACTATACCCACAAGGCACGCACTCATCCAAAACACCAAAGTGTAACGAGATGACCCATACCATGGGAACTCGTGCCAAAACCTCAGCATGAAATGCTCCAAGCGATAACCACCCGCTCTAGGTTTCGCCGGCGCGCCGGGCCACATCTCGGCTAACGTCACACCCCCTTTTGCGCCACGTCAGTACAAGCCACTCGCAGGTGCTGCTTGACCCATCTCTAAGTGGTGGCCTCGGTTTGGAACACTCCATACCTTAGTTAGGACTTACCCACTAGACTTATGGTTAGTACAGAAGTGTATTGCAATGGATCCCGCAGACCGGTCCTTATAGTGCCCCGGGTGCTACCGACCAATGCCCTAGATTGCACCCGGAACCCACCATGCATACACTCTCAACTATAACTCTATCACCAACAGCATTCCAGGGATAAGAATAACGGGGATCATATAGTAGAACCAAGTTGTTACGACTCATTCTTAACTTATAATGATTGTGCCAATACATTGGACACTAGCTAGTAGTACTAATAATATGGTGACAAGGAGTTTAGGCTAGATAGCATGGCTTAGGTTGCACATCAAGGTCGGGGGATCCAAATAAATATATCGTAGGGCTTTCATTTGAACTTACTGGATGAATACAGAGTGGTGGCTAGTACAGGAGCTCAACAGTGAATGCTCAAAGTGTTAAATGTTTTCTACCCAGCCCCCATATTTATAGCCACAATTCACCCAAGTGAATTGACTACTTTACCCCTAGAGTTTACATTGGTTTTGTCTCTACAGAACAGAGGGGTACAAAAGGTAGTCAACTTTATTCTGGAGGCTTCTCTGTCAGCTTTGCAGAGGGGACAACGTCAACTTTTTGCAGAGCAGACAATGTCAGCCTTTGCAGTCTTTGACCTTTCTGAAGCCCCCCTTCGCACGCGAGGGGTGCGGTAGCTTTGGCGAGAAGCCTTGAGCCTGACGGCCTTCGCTTCACCGAAGATAGCCTCCGATACAGTGACGGTTTTGAGCCGAAGCCATCAAAGCCCTTGGGCCTTCGCACCACCACCTCCGGAGTGGACCACCACGGCTTCGCAGATTCTCCCAGCTCGAACTCCGTCAGTCCGTGTACCGAAGCCATGCATGGCCGAAGTACCACAAGTCAACCTTACTCCGGAGCTAGCCTCGCTCCGAAGCCTGCTTCACTCCGAAGCCCCACCTTCGGAGTACCACCCTTCGAAGTCCCTCCTTCGTCCAAGGCCTCCGCATGAAGCATTCCATGAGCACATCGTCGCAGTGTCTCTCCCCGAGCACACTCCTCGACGAGCCTCACCAGGACCATGCCTTCGATGCACCTCGACTTCTAAGACCTTCGTCGGGTACCTTCGAGTGTCTCCCTCCGGAGCACACCTCGAACACCTTGCCTCTGCTGAGGACTTGATCCACCATACTCCGAAGTCACCCCATCCGGAGTACCCTTCGAAGTGCCTCGACTCTGAGGACTTTATCTCGGAGTACCTTCACCCGGAGCCACGCTCCGCACTTACTGCCTTCTCCTGGTGCACCTCGACCCGAGGTCCGACCTAGACCCCTTCGCAGCCACCGTGACGGAGCTCCCCGCTCCCCTGGCATCAAGCCTCCCGCTTGACCCAGGTTCACCTGCTACGAACCGTCCGTCGCCTCCGAAGTCCCCTGCGCACCACAGACAAACAGACAAGTGTATCCAGTACTCCGGAGACCTCTTCGGGTTAACAACCTTCAGCACACACTCCAGTGTACCACCCAAAGTACCGAGACCTTTGGTACAAACCCAATCATCGTGTACCGTCGGACCCCTCCGACAGGCACACTCCGCTGCAACAGCTGCAGCAACCAAGTCTACTGAACCCTTCGGTGAAACCACCTCCGAACACCTTCGGAGATCCAACCTCCGAACCCCTTCGGAGGTACCCATTCGAACCAGAGGTTAAACACAGTCAATCACTCATCACAGACTCCGAAACCAACCCTTGGTTTCTCAATCTCCCCCTTGATGAGTGCATTGACAACCAAATTCAAGTTCAAGAAATTTTAAAGACTTTCAGCACACAAGTGACCATAAAAACTCAGAAACGAGCCAGATCATGTCACTTGACAAAAGAATTTTCCTCCCCCTTTTCAAAAGAGTAAAAGCCCCTTTGGCAAATCTTCCCTTTTTCAAGATAAAAACTCCCCCCGAGTTACTTTTCCCCCTTTGCAACAGAGAACTCAAATTTCTCCCCCTTTGGCAATGCAAGCATCAAGGAGCATTCAAAAGATGCATAGCTTCAAAATGGACAGAGTTGCAAAGACATATGACGCAAAAATATGCCAATATTAATACCAATTTTTCATGTGCTTAGCTCAATTTAACATTCTCTAAAAACATGATGACTGCATGTGATTTTAGCAGTTTGAAATAAAAGCATCACCACTCAATCAAGGTAACTAGACAAGTGAAAGTAAGGACTGTACAAAGCTAGTCAATTTCTACTCTAGACAGACAAGTCCAGTTCAAGTGGAGCATTTAAAAGCAAACTTGATGATCAGATGAATTTTGTTGTTCTTTTTATAATGCCAGGGGTTATTTGTTTGTCCACCTTATACTTTCCAATCAGGCCAAGCCTAGGCATGAAAACCATCAGAAGCTTAAGGCAATGATTTTGACAGACACTACACTATTCCAGTTCAGACCAATGTGCAATGGTAAGCAGTCTAGAATAGAGTAGTGTGACAAAACAAACCCACCTGGATCTTTTACTTTGAAGCATGCAAATCATGGATTTTTGGAATTGTGATTAAGTGAACAAATTGTTTAGCACTTTATGAATATCCATGAAGATGTAGAATAATTTTTCAAGTTGCAATGTTTAGCATCCAAAGAAAAGTGTCTTGCTATCAAGCAGATAAAAAATAGCTAAAGTAGTCCTGCTTATACATGCTAGATACAAGATTGAGCAGTGAGCATGATTTGAGTTTGGAAAGAAAACATCATGCACATTAATGTTTCAGATAAATTAAAAAGAGCTGAGCTGTCATGATTTCATGAGTTAAAATGAGGCATATAAGTGCAACAGATGTAAATGCAATTTCACACATGATGAGCATATGCAATTTCACACATGAAGAGCCACCAAAGATGATATCATCCACATAAATCTGAACTAGGAGGAAATCTTTGCCATGCTTGAGAGTGAACAGGGTTTTATCAACAAATCCCATCAAATACCCCCGCTCAAGCAGAAAAGACTTAAGTCTATCATACCATACCCGAGGGGCCTGCTTGAGTCCATAAAGAGCCTTATGAAGTTTAAGGACTTTATGCGGGTATTTGGGGTTTTCAAAACCAGGGGTTGTTTTACATAAACATCTTCGCCTATGAAACCATTAAGAAAAGCACTTTTGACATCCATTTGATAGAGTTTGAATCCCCGGGATGTCGCAAAGGAAAGTAAAATCCTAATGGCCTCAAGACGAGCAACAGGTGCAAAAGTTTCAGTAAAATCAATCCCTTCTAATTGAGAATAACCCTGAGCTACAAGTCTAGCCTTGATTCTAACTATAGTCCCATCCTCCCCTTGTTTATTTTTGAAAATTCATTTTGTTCCAATGAAATGAACATTTGGTGGAGGATCAACTAAAGTCCAGACTTGGTTTCTCTCAAAATTTTCAAGTTCTTCATGCATGGCATTGATCCAACTAGAATCAGAAAGTGCATGACTAACATCTAAGGGCTCGAAAGAAGCAACAAAAGCGGAATCAATGAAATGAGCATGAGAACGTGTTACCTTTTGATCAAGCTCACCAATGATCTGCTCGGGAGGGTGCATCCTTTGAACATGATGTGGAGCCTCACGGCGGGATGCAGTCTCCCCCTCAACTTGTGCATTGGAGTGGTCCAAGATGACTGATGTCGAGGTAGTTGCTTCGGGACCTTGTGCCGAAGTGGTCGAAGCGGGGTTGGCTTCGGGGGTTGATGTCGAGGGTAGTAGGGGTTCATCCTCGAAATTTCCGGGATCTTCTTCTTCGAAGATGGTCTGCTCCATGTCGTGTTCATTTGCCTGTTCAAGTGCAGAACTAACAGAGTGGGTTGATTCATCAAAAGTCACATCACATGACTCGATGACAGTGTTAGTTTCCAAATTATAAACACGATAAGAATGACCATGTGTAGTGTAACCCAGAAAGATCCCGTCAGAAGAACGCGACTCAAATTTATCCAAATTCCCACGTTTTAGGATAAAGCAACGACAGCCAAAAACTCGAAGATGAGTAACCTTGGGCTGTCTCCCAAAACGCAGCTCATAAGATGTCAAGTTTAAAATTTAGCGCAAGAATATTCGGTTCGAGATGTAACATGCAGTGTTCATGGCCTCAACCCAGAATTTTCTAGGAGTCCTATGCTCATCAAGCATCGTCCTAGCCATCTCAACCAAAGTGCAGTTCTTTCTCTCAACAACACCGTTCTGTTGAGGAACCCGCGGAGCAGAGAATTGATGTTCTATGCCATGCTCCATGCAAAAGTCAACAAAGAGACTGTTTTTTAACTCGGTGCCATTATCACTCCGAATGAATTTTAATGCACCAGGGAGTTTAGTGAAAAGTCTCAAAGCCAAGCTCCGAAAGTGTGAAAACATTTCATCCTTGCTGGCAAGAAAGAAGACCCAAGAGTAGCGAGAGAAATCGTCGACAATAACTAATACATACCACTTGCCACCTAAAGAACTAACCCGAGAAGGACCTACAGTGTCCATGTGGAGAAGTTCTCCGGGTTGTTCAGTCATCACTGTGGTGACTGGCGAATGCGAAGCAGCAATCATTTTTCCATGTCGACAAGGAGCGCAAACTAAATTCTTCTCAAACTTGAGCTTGGGCAATCCTCGGATCAGACCTAGGGCACTCAGACGAGCGAGCAACTCAAAGCTCATATGTCCTAGTCTCCTATGCCACTTCCAAAGCTCAGCGGTGGAATGTGCAACAAGACAATGAGAAGAACCAGATGACTCAGAAAAATCAGCTCCAAAAACTCTCCCAACTCTAAAGATCTTACAAACCACAATGCCATCAGAATTGAGTACTTGCGAAGTATCGCGATGGAATCGCACTTCGAAGCCCTCATCAAGCAACTGAGATACAGACAACAAATTGTATCCTAGGTTTTCAACCAAAGCAACATCTTTGAGAGTGAAATTCGAGTTGATTCTTACCACACCTTTACCTTTCACTCTACTCCTTCGATTGTTGCCGAAGGTGATATGTTCCCTTTGCTTGGTTGTGGTGAGGCTGGAGAACCATGCTGCATCTCCGGTCATACGGTGTGAACAACCGGAGTCCATGATCCACATGCCCTCCAAGCCTCGATCTGTCGCCTACACATGATAAGAATATCTCGATCGCTCAGTGCTGTGGTGAGTGAAAAAATGACGAGGCATCCAGCACTGAGTGACACGAGTAGTAGGCGCAGTAAAAGTAGACGGTCTACGCACATGATAATTCGAATGATGCAAAGTGCGAGGTCTACCTACATGCTGTGATCGAACAACATGTCGAGGTCTCCTACTCTGACGAGGTACAAAGCTACTCACCCGGGGTCTACCACCATATGGAACATGGTGAACACCTCGAGGAGCAAAACCTCTCCGAGAAGCACGAGGAGCCTCAAAAGCAGGACGATAGTAAAACTCAGACTCATGCATACCTAAAGATGGGTAATGCATGTCCTGGTAACTCATCGCCTGAGAGCGTCGCTCATCCTTGATGCGACGAAAACAGAACCCAACCAAATGACCCGCCCGCTGACAGTAGGAACAATGAAAAATTCTCCTAGGGGCACTCTCATGGGTCACAGGAGCAACTCTCACAGGCTCCTTGGGCTTCTGTTGAGTGGTTTTCTTTGGAGGGATTTTCTTGGCAGGAGGAGTGGTTTTCTTTTGAGCTCGGGTAGGTTTTTTGGCTGATGGAGTGTCTAACAGAGCTCTCTCTTTCTCTAGGGTAGTGGGAGAGGTAAAAACAGTTTTGTTTCCACTATCTGAAGGGATCCTCTCAAAACCCAAACCTAGAGCTAACCCTGCTCTGTCAGCACACATCTTGGTCTTGGCCAAGAGCAAATCCATTCTATCCTTTCCCTCAGTGCATTTGTTAACCACAGACAGAATGTATTCATTTCCAGACATGAGGTTCTTAGCTCGCTCTCTAACAGTGCCTAGTTGGTCCTTAAGGGTAATGCAAGTGTCACAAACAGGTTGCACATCCTTAGAACTACCGGCCCTCTCCAATCTATCCTCTAAATCATGAACATGTTTATCATGTAAATTAATGCTTTCGCGTAATAAAGAACAGTTCATGCAATCAATAATATCATGAGGTCTAGAATCAACCATCAAAAGCTGCTTCTGTGCAGTCTCAAGCTCAGATAGAGTTTGAGCATGTACAGAACGCAACTGAGCAAGCTCACCCATGACAATAGTACAAGATTCACATTCAGCATCATTAACTTTAGACTTAAGCATGACATACTCAGTAGAAACAGATTCTAGCCTAAGTCTAAGATCTTTTCTTTCTCTAGCGGCTTGCACAAGTAATCTATCCTGACCAAGAACTACTTCATTCAGTTCAACTAATTTAATTAATAGCTGGTCAGATGATAGTGGTACCTCAGATGAGTCAAGCTCATCGCCACTGTGATCGCTGTCGGCCATGAAGCAAAGGTCGGTGAAGTCTCGTCCCTTCTTGTCCTTCTTGTCCTCCTTCCTTGGGGACTCCTCCTCCTTAGAGCTTGACTCCTCGGTTGAGGAAGTGTCGATGTCGCTGAGAGCAGCAACAAACGCTCTGGAAGCGGCTTTGGCTACTCTCTTAGCCATTTTGCCGCGCTTGCCCTTCACAAAAGGCTTCCTCTCCTTCTTGTGGTATTTGGGGTGCTCACTCTCATCTCTCTTCTTGAGTTTTGGGCAATTGGCCTTAATATGAGAAGTGTCGCCACATTCAAAGCAACCACTAAAACCACTTCGCCTCTGATCCCGTCTTTCATGATAAAAACGGGTGAACCTTCTAGCAATGAGAGCAAGCTCATCATCATCCAGAGTATCCACTTGCTCCTTTGTGACGGAGACCAGAGAGGACAAAGCAAAACCATCTGCAAAAACACAAGTACCAGATGTGCTTGGTTCTGCAGCGATGCCACGGCTAGTTCTAGAAACCAATGCCAATGGTTGTGGCAAAGAGCTTCTGTGCACTGCATGAGATGCCTTGGCAATCTCTGTGGACTTCAGCTTGCTGAAGAGCTCATCACAGGTCAATGTGTCATAACCTGCAGACTCCTCAATGCTGGATATCTTCACTTCCCATATGCTACGATCAAGAGCATAGAGAAGCTTGATAGCCCTATCATGATCATTGTAAGCAAGCGTCCCGTTGGATCGCAAGTTACTCACTATCGCATCAAAGCGAGAAAACAAGGCATCTATAGATTCACCAGGTGCCTGCACAAACAGCTGATACTGTTGATTGTATGTGCTTTGGCGCCTGGCCTTAATCTGAGTAGAGCCCTCATGAAAAATAGTGAGTGTTGTCCAAATTTCCCTAGCGGTCCTAAGGTGCTGCACCCTATCAAACTCACTCCGGCTCAAACCAATGAACAGTATATTTATTGCCTTGGAGTTGGCATTATACTGATCCTTCTTTGTTTGAGAGGTGCGAGTATCAGAGATGGAGTATTGTGAATCCACAATCTCCCAAATTGCATTTCCTTGGCTTAGCAAGTAAGCCTCCATGCGCACCTTCCAGTATGCAAAATCAGTCCCATCGAACAGAGGAATTTTACTAGCTCTGTCCATGTCGCCAAGAGATCACAAAACCGGTTAAGGTCAACTGGTGATCTTAACCCGCTCTGATACCAATTGTTGGACCAGAAACGGCGACCAGAGGGGGGTGAATGGGAGCTTTTAAAATTTCGGGCTAAAAACAGCCTTCTGTTTTTAGTTCTGTCTTCTGCGGAACAGGCTTCGAACACAACCTTCGAAGGTCTGATTCAGAGGTAGTTGATAGCTCCGAACACAGGCTTTGCAAGGGAGCAAAAGTTCGAAGTCAAGAAGACTTCGCTCCATCCACAACCCCAAAAACAACTCTGCTAAGTCAGTGCAGGCTCCGCACACAGGGTGCTTTGAGCAGGCTTCGCACTTCACCCTTCGCAAGAGTGGACTACCCTCTGAGGACTTCGACCTAATACTTAGCGACAGCAATTGGTGCTGGGCTTCGTACTGCGAAGGTCTAAACGCACACTATGTGGACTTCGCTAAGGGCTTTGACACGAGAAGCAAAACGGGCTTCGATCAGGGCTTCGCTAGTAAGCAGCGAGGTCTAGCCTCCTGTTACACAGAGCGAACGCACACTGAAAAGCACACTTCGCACAAGACACACTTCGCCTAGACAAGCTTCGGTGCACTACTACTAGCGAGGTATGCAAACAAGCTCAAGCAGAAAAATGAACACAGAAGCAGGGCTTCGCTGCTTGAACAAGGAACACTAAAAATGAACTCACTGGATGAATATAGAGTGGTGGCTAGTACAGGAGCTCAACAGTGAATGCTCAAAGTGTTAAATGTTTCCTACCCAGCCCCCATATTTATAGCCACAATTCACCCAAGTGAATTGACTACTTTACCCCTAGGGTTTACATTGGTTTTGTCTCTACAGAACAGAGGGGTACAAAAGGTAGTCAACTTTATTCTGGAGGCTTCTCTGTCAGCTTTGCAGAGGGGACATCGTCAGCTTTTTGCAGAGCAGACAATGTCAGCCTTTGCAGTCTTTGACCTTTCTGAAGCCCCCCTTCGCACGCGAGGGGTGCGGTAGCTTCGGCGAGAAGCCTTGAGCCTGACGGCCTTCGCTTCACCGAAGATAGCCTCCGATACAGTGACGGTTTTGAGCCGAAGTCGTCAAAGCCCTTGGGCCTTCGCACCACCACCTCCAGAGTGGACCACCACAGCTTCGCAGCTTCTCCCAGCTCGAACTCCGTCAGTCCGTGTACCGAAGCCATGCATGGTCGAAGTACCACAAGTCAACCTTACTCCGGAGCTAGCCTCGCTCCGAAGCCTGCTTCACTCCGAAGCCCCACCTTCGGAGTACCACCCTTCGAAGTCCCTCCTTCGTCCAAGGCCTCCGCATGAAGCATTCCATGAGCACTTCGTCGCAGTGTCTCTCCCCGAGCACACTCCTCGATGAGCCTCACCCGGACCATGCCTTCGATGCACCTTGACTTCTGAGACCTTCGTCGGGTACCTTCGAGTGTGAGAAACCAAGGGTTGGTTTCAGTGTTTGTGATGAGTGATTGACAGGCTTTTTACCTCTGTTCGAAGGGGTACCTCCGAAGGGGGTTCGGAGGTTGGACCTCCGGAGGGTGTTCGGAGGTGGTACCTCCGAAGGGTGTTCGGAGGTGGTCTCACCGAAGGGTGTTCGGTGGTTGCTTGCTGCAGCTGTTGCAGCGGAGTGTGCCTGTCGGAGGGGTCCGACAGTACACGATGACTGGGTTTGTACCGAACGCTTCGGTACTTTGGGCGGTACACCGGAGTGTGTGCCGGAGGTTGCTAACCCGGAGAGGTCTCCGGAGTAGTGGATACACTTGTTTGCTTGTCTGTGGTGCGCAGGGACTTTGGAGGCGACGGACAGGTTCGCAGCGGGTGAACCTGGGTCAAGCGGGAGGCTTGATGCGAGGGGAGCGGGGAGCTCCGTCACGGTGGCTGCGAAGGTGGTCCGGGTCGGTCCTCGGGTCGAGGCGTGCCAGGTGAAGGCAGAGAGTGCGGAGCGTGGCTCCGGGTGAAGGTACTCCGAGACAAGTCCTCGGAGGTGAGGCACTTCGAAGGTACTCCGAATGGAGTGACTTCGGAGTTGGATGGATCAAGTCCTCTGCGGAGGCAAGGAGTTCGAAGTGTGCTCCGGAGGGAGACATTCGAAGGTGCCCGACGAAGGTCTCAGAAGTCGAGGCGCATCGAAGGCATGGTCCGGGTGAGGCTCGTCGAGGAGTGTGCTCGGGGAGAGACACTGCGACGAAGGGCTCATGGAATGCTTCATGCGGAGGCCTTGGACGAAGGAGGGACTTCAAAGGGTGGTATTCCGAAGGTGGGGCTTCGGAGTGAGGAAGGCTTCGGAGCGAGGCTAGCTCCGGAGCGAGGTTGACTTGAGGTGCTTCGGCCTGCATGGCTTCAGTACACGGACTGACGGAGTTCGAGCTGGGTGAAGCTGCGAAGCCGTGGTGGTCCACTCCAGAGGTGTTGGTGCGAAGGCCCAAGGGCTTTGACGGCTTCGGCTCAAAACCGTCACTGTATCGGAGGCTATCTTCGGCGAAGCGAAGGCCACCAGGCTCAAGGCTTCTCGCCGAAGCTACCGCACCCTCACGTGCGAAGGGAGGCTCCAGAAGGTCAAAGACTGCAAAGGCTGACACTGTCTGCTCTGCAAAAAGCTGACGCTGTCCCCTCTGCAAAGCTGACAGAGAAGCCTCCAGAATAAAGGTGGACTACCTTTTGTACCCCTTAGTTCTGTAGAGACAAAATCATGTAAACCCTAGGGGTAAAGTAGTCAATTCCTTTGGGTGAACTGTGGGCTATAAATATGGGGGCTCGGTAGGTAACATTTAACACTTTGAGCATTTACTGTTGAGCTCCTGTAGCCACATACCTCGCTGTATTCATCCAGAGTTCAATTTTATTGTGTTCCTTGTTCAAGCGGCGAAGCCCTGCTTCTTTGTGCTTTTTGCTTGAGCTCGCGTTACATACCTCGCTAGTTGTAATGCACCGAAGCCTGTCTAGGCGAAGGTTGTTTCTGTGCGAAGTGTGTTTTTCAGCGTGCGTTCGCTCTGTGTAACTTGAGGCCAGACCTCACAGTTTACTAGCGAAGCCCGTAGCGAAGTCCGTTTGTGTGCGTGTAGACCTTCGTGTACGAAGCCCAGCACCAGTTGCTGCTGCCAAGTACTCGGTCGAAGTCCTCAGTAGGGTATCCACTCTTGCGAAGGGTGAAGTGCGAAGCCTGCTCGAAGCACCCTGCGTGCGGAGCCTGCACTGACTTAGCAGAGTAGATTTTCGAGGATTGTTAGTGGAGCGAAGTCTTTTTGGCTTCGAACTTTTGCTCCTGCAAAGCCTGTGTTCGGAGCTGTCGAAGTACCTCCGAACCAGACATTCGAAGGTTGTGTTCGAAGCCTATTCCGCAGAAGACAGGTTTAAAACCGAAGGCTGTTTTTAGCCTGAAATTTTAAAAGCTCCCATTCACCCCCCTCTGGTCGCCGTTTCCGGTCCAACAGAGTGTCTCCCTCCGAAGCACACCTCGAACACCTTGCCTCTGCCGAGGACTTGATCCACCATACTCCGAAGTCACCCCATCCGGAGTACCCTTCGAAGTGCCTCGACTCCGAGGACTTTATCTCGGAGTACCTTCACCCGGAGCCATGCTCCGCACTTAGTGCCTTCTCCTGGTGCACCTCGACCCGAGGTCCGACCTAGACCCCTTCGCAGCCACCGTGACGAAGCTCCCCGCTCCCCTAGCATCAAGCCTCCCGCTTGACCCAGGTTCACCTGCTACGAACCGTCCGTCGCCTCCGAAGTCCCCTGCGCACCACAGACAAACAGACAAGTGTATCCAGTACTCTGGAGACCTCTCTGGGTTAACAACCTTCAGCACACACTCTAGTGTACCGCCCAAAGTACCGATACCTTCGGTACAAACCCAGTCATCGTGTACTGTCGGACCCCTCCGACAGGCACACTCCGCTGCAACAGCTGCAGCAACCAAGTCCACCGAACCCTTCGGTGAAACCACCTCCAAACACCTTCGGAGATCCAACCTTCGAACCCCTTCGGAGGTACCCCTTCGAACCAGAGGTTAAACACAGTCAATCACTCATCACAGACTCCGAAACCAACCCTTGGTTTCTCAGTTTTATTGCATTAACATGTAGAGAATAAAACTATAAATTTTCTAAAGTTGAAATGGTAATCTTTGGAGTTAAAATGAGCAAGATATGAATTTTAGAAGTTTAAAACTATTTATGGAATTTAATTTAAATCCAAAAACAGGCGTCGGTCCATGGTGAACCGAATCCACCGTGAACCCGCGCATTGTGCGCGTGCGCCGGATCTAGATCCACCGTTGGATCGCGATCGGGCGGCCACGGGCGAGCCAGGGGAGTTAAGTTAATGTGGACGGCCAGGATTAAAACATCGAACCGGTACGCGATGGATGGCCCATATTCATCGCGGGTTTTAAACACTAATAGATGCACAAGATTAAAAGGTACCGCTTCGCTTAGATCTGACGGGCCAGATTAAACCGAGGGATTGATTTAATCTCAGCCGTCGGATCACGATCGCACGGTCGGGGATGAATCCTACACGGTACGGGTATTTTACCCGCGCCGGTCATCTTCTCCGGCGACGGTGAGCGGGCCAGGGGCCACGGCGAGCGACGACGGCCCAAGCTATGCCTAGAAATGGAAAGAGGACGTCTAGGGGAGCACAGAGGTACCGTTGCGGGAGTCCAAGGTCGACGGAGCGTGGCCGGCGACGAGCGTAGATGGCGGAGGGGTTCGGGTCCCTTGTCGGCGAGGCGATTCCGGCGGGGTTCGTCGTCGACAGAGCGGTGGCCGAGGTCGGGGAGGTGTCGATGGTCACGTTGGTGCGGTCACCAAGGGTGGAGGAGTACTCCGGTGATGGCGAGCGGCAGCTAGAGCGAAGGTGGTGGGGTGGTGTTAAACAGAGTGTTGCGGGCGTTCTATTCGTTCTCTCTGCGGGTAAGCGTGAGGGTTGGGCGCAGTGGCAGTCGGGGGTTTAAATAGGGGTACCGGCAAGGGCAAAGGGGCGCAATTGGGGATGGCCGAGAGTAAACGCCGGCGAGGTGGTTTCCTTGCATGCGAGCGACTGCACCGGGGCGATTACGCGTGGAATTAAGAGGGGAAACGGTCGGTGGGGGGCGGATCTGAGGCAGGATCGGTGGTCGGCGAAGTTAGGGGGTTGGCGCGAGGTGGACGACGGGTCCAACAGGTGGGCCAAGGCGGTCAACGGGCATGGGCGTACGGGCGTGGCGACTGACGGGTAGGGTCGGGCGGTCGGGCGCGCGTGGAGGGGGAGAGGGTCTCTGACGGGTGGGGCCTGTCTGTCAGTCCGGGGTGTGGGGAGGGAGCGAGCTGGGCCGGCCGGTTGAGGGAGATTGAGGGAGGGATGCCCGGTACTGTTTCAATCATTTTCTAAATAATAATAATTGCAGAAATTAGTTTAAAATATTTGGGCTACTTCCAAGGGTGATAAAAAATTGTAAAAATTCTCAAAAATATATCTTGGTCTTGGGGCCATATACAAAATTTTCTAGCCTCTGGTTTGGTTATTCTGCCAAGGTTCTAGTTCAATTAAGCTTAGAAGGGCATTAAAGGTATTTCAAAATTAATTATTTCCATAAAAATATAATAAAAGGTATTTTTATTTCTCTGAAAATTTGGGGTGTTACAAAGCCGGTTGGCCGAGTCCAGGCCTTCTTCTGCTGTGTACATGGCGAAAACTGAAGCCATACTACCGACGCATGTAAGTCCATATTAGCTCTATGGAGCGAGTATCTCGAGAGGAACTCTGGTCGAGGCACTACGGACCAGGCCCCTCCCGTGACACATCCGGAGCCGGTGAAAACTATCAAACGTGTTGACAACTTTGAAGCCCCAAGGCAGCCTTCGGTGGCCAATGTTATGCCACCTCCGAAGCAAGAGAACAATCAAGACTGCGACAAACAGGTAGTCCTCCCCATCTCCGGAGGAGTGGCCTTAGGCGGCATGTCGAAGCGTCAGCGGAGATAGTATGTCCGCGAGGTATGGCATATTGGGACCTCCTCGTCGGCTGTTGAAATGCCCGAGTGGTCTCACGTGCCCATATTCTTCTAGACAGCTGATGCAGCTGGAATTAAATTCCCTCATGTGGACTGTAACACCCCAAATTTTCAGAGAAATAAAAATACCATTTAATATATTTTTCTGGAAATCATTTATTTTGAAATACCTTTAATGCCCTTCTAAGCTCAATTGAACTAGAACCTAGGTACAACATCCAAACCAGGGGCTAGAAAATTTTGTATGTGATCCCAAGGCCAAGATATATTTTTGAGAATTTTTACAAATTTTTATCACCCTTGGAAGTAGCACAAATATTTTAAACCAATTTCAGCAATTAAATTTATTCAGAAAAGAATTGAAACAATAACGGGCCCTTTCCCCCATTCTCCCTCCACCGGCCAGCCCAACCCGCTCCCTTCCTCGCGCCCATTCTGACAGGCGTACCCCACTCGTCAGCGACCCCCTCTCCCACCGCGTGCGCGACCGACAACCTGACCCCACCTGTCGGCACCAACCCCCTCTCGGCCGAGCCCGACCCTACCCGTCAGTCCCGCCCGTTGCCATGCTCGTGCCCGCTGACCGCCTTGGCCCACCTGTTGGACCCGTCGTCCACCTCGCGCCAACCCCCTAACTTCGCCGGCCACTGATCCCGCCTCGGATCCGCCCCCGCCGGCCCCCTCGCGTTAATTCGCCGACGCCATTAACACCCCCGCGACGCGTCGACCATTTCCCCCCCTTAACCCACACGCAATCACCCCGCTGTCACTCGCATGCATGGAAGGAGCTCGTTGGCGTTACTCTCGGCCTCCCCCAATTGCGCCCCCTCTGCCCCTGCCAGTGCCTCTATTTAAACCCTACACCTCCGCCGCGTCCAGCCCGCACGTCCATGCGCGCTTAGACTGAACAGAATGCCCGAGACGCTCCCTTAAATGCCACTCCGCCACCTTTGCTCCAGCCGCCGCTCGCCGTCGCCGGAGTCCCTCTCTATCCTCGACGACCGCACCTCCATGACTGCCGACACCTCCCCAACCTCGGCCACCTCTCCGTCGCCAACGAACCCCGCCGGAACACCATCGCCGACGAGGAACCCGAACACCTCCGTCGTCTACGCTCGTCGCCGGCCACGCTCCGTCAACCTCGGACCCCCGCACGGTACCCCCGTGTTCCCCTAGTCATCCTCTTTCCATTTCTAGGCATAGCTAGGACCGTCGTCGCTCGCCGTCGCCGGAGAAGACGACCGGCACGGGTAGGGTACCCGTGCCGTGTTGGATTCGATCGCGACCGTGCGATCCGGATCCGACGGTGGCAGTTAAATCGTTCGCGCAGTTTAATCAGATCTGTTGGATCTCGATGAAGCGTTATGTTCTAATCTCGTGCGTCCATTAGTATTTAAATCCCGCATCGAATCTGGGCCATCCATCGCGTACCGGTTCGACGTTTTAATCCTGGTCGTCCACGATGACTTAGCGCCCCCGCCTCGCCCGTGGCCGCCCGATCACGATCCTACGGTGGATCTTGATCCGGCGCACGCGCACAGTGCGTGGGTTCACGGTGAACCCGGTTCACCGTGGACCGACACCTGTATTTGGATTTAAATTAATTTCTAGAAATAGTTTTAAACTTATAAAATTCATATCTTGTGCATTTTAACTCCAAAAATTACCATTTAAATTCCAGAAAATTTATAATTTTATTCTCTACATGTTAATGCAAATAAAACATTAGGTTTATATTTAGTATTTTATTTTTATTTAATGACATATTCAAATGCACTTTAGGATAAACTACAAATTGGTCCATTTCAACTTTAGAAAAATTTATCTTTCCTTCTCTTCATACTAGAATGATTGAAACAATGGGTTTATTCTGAACTTTCTCTTTTAAATTAATTGGAAGTTTATAATACACTAGTTTACCATTTTATTCCTTTTAGAAAGGCCTTTATTCCATTAAAGTTAATTTAAAAATATCCATGAAATAAATTTCGGAAACTTAACAACTTTATTTTACTTGGTTCGAAACAAATCAAAACCTATATGCTTATTCGAGGGGCTACTGTTGGGGGAAAATATTTCATCCTCTAGAAATTAAGGAAGCCTCAACATCAACACAATCAGAAGAAATGAAGTCAGAAGCTTTGGTCTCTGAAGATCCTAAAAGCATCAAGGCTTCGCTGTATTCGGAGCTCTCTACGATGATGGCCTCCGTCAAGGCTTCGGCATGACAAAACCTCCCGGAGCCTCTTTACCCGAAGGGGTACTGCCAGCAAGGACAAAGAATTATCTTCTCACTGATTAGATTAGTCTTTTACTCTTTTAACCCTACGAAGAATATTAAACAATATCTTCTAAGTCGGTTGTAATAAGAGGGTAAAAGAGTCTTTTCCCAATGTATTCCGTCTATAAATACCCCTCTTCGCTCTCGTTAGAGGGTATCGAATACTCAGATATTCCATACACACTTCGAACTATCTCAAGCTATTATCCAATTCAGAGGCTTAGAATAGTCCTCATAAGCAAACACTTCGTTTGTTAGTCTTTCAAGTTCTTTAAACCCGTTAGCGTAATTGTTGGCGTAAAAGATTACGCTAACAGGTTCTCTAAGATTAAGAACTAACAAACAAAGAGTTTGTGAAGCGGACTATCTCAAGCCTCCGAATAGGATAATAGCTCGAAGTAGTTCGAAGTTGTGTATAGAATATCTGAATATTCGATGCCCATTACAGGATGAGAAGGGGGGTATTTATAGGTAAAAAATCTAAGGAAAAGATCTTTTTACCCCTCAATTACAACCGACATAGTGGAAACTATTTGGTACCCTGAATAGGGCTAAAATGGTAAAATATGTCCGAAGAAGATAGATAAGGCAGACGTCCCGTTAGTCTTGCCGTTTCCCACTATGGAGATGGAGCCTTCAGAGGGTATCTTCGAATTGGAATTCGGACAAACCCTTCGGCTTTAAACCTTCATCAATTCAGAGACAAGTCTTTGGCTTAGAACTTTATGAGTTATCTTTGTCTCTTAATCTTGAGGGTCCTGGGGATAAAGTATTTTCCCCCAATGGTAATCTTTTACGCCAACAATACCCGATGGGTAAATGAGTACATATATTGACGGGTTAATTTTTTCCGTGCCATTACAATTTTTGTGGTTTGCCAATATGCCATCGATGTGTCACTGACATATGGGGGCCGCCACAGTCACTGACAGTGGCATATAGGCAATTTCTGAAAATTATAATGGCATGTGAGTAATTTTCCCTATATTGACTACATACACCTATTTACCCATTTACCTGATTATCCTCATTATAAAAATAAAATCTCAAACCATACCCTCTCCTATCTCTCTCCTCTCTCCTCCCTCCACCACTACCGGTCGCCAACCCCCTCCTATCTCTTTCTCCCCTACCACATCCTTTCCTTTTCTCCTTCAATAAGCTAGTAGTGCTGCCACAATCCTTGCCCCTTCGCTAGGGCGCAGTGTAGGTCCACATCGATGCGTCGGTTCATGTTGTCCTACTCCACCCACGTCGATGCGCGTTGCCATGTGCCACCCTACATCAGCATGCGCTGCTACGCCCCGTCACCCACTGGTCCCCATCGTGCTATCGTACACTGCCGCACACTGGCCCTCTCCGCGCTGGCGCACACCACACCGTGCTAGCCCCATGCTACTATGGTCCTTCCTCATTGGCAGTCCTCTTTGGCAGTCTAGCTCACTCAGATGTGCTTCACGGGTACAGGTATGAACAATAATATTTACCCGTCGGGCTAACGAGTACGGGTATGTGTATGTACGTACTACCCATATCCATCATACTCGATTACCAACCCTAGTTGTGCATTCGTTGTACTCCTAGATTCTCATGTTCTCTGTCCTAGATTCTCATGTTTTCTGTCCTAGATTCTCATGTTATCTGATGTACGCAGAGGAAAATGATGAGGTAGGGTGAGGACAGGCTGAGGGGGAGAAGCTAGTGTGGCCCATTGCTCGCCATCTCTTCTATCATGCCCAACCTCGGCTGGCCACCTGCGGTCGGCGAGGTCCTTGACGAGCGCTCCTAGACTGACATCGATTACTGCGAGAAGAACACAACATGTCCATTTCCCCTCCGTCTCCATAATCACTAAATTTTTAAGGTAAGGAGATGACCGACACATCACCCTGAGGCCTTGTTGAATGGGAAATTTAATTATTTGCCACCCTTAACGTTGCCACCTCTTCAAATGCCATCTTCTTCGTTGGTTTTAATTTTTTGCCACTCTTATCGTGTGCAGCTTTATAATTTGCCATTATGTACATCTGGCTTGCCATATAGACTGCCAACTCATCATCCAACATGGCAAATATTTGTGGTTTTACCAATTTGCCCATGCTTCAAAATATCCCTAAATCTCTCTCCTCAGTGTCCCACAGCAGCAGCCAGCCCGCAGCAGCAGCTTGGCGCTTGGCGCTCGGTGCAGCAGCAGCAGCTTGGCGCGCTCGGCGCAGCAGCCCGCAGCAACGGCCAGCGCTCGCAACAGCGGCCAGCGCCCGCAGCAGCTTGGCGCAGCAGCCCGCGCCCGCAGCAGCCAGTAGCAATTTTTACTTCCAGAATATTATTTTGCTCATAGACCAATTTTTAATGCCTCAATTCAAGTGATTTTGCTCCTAATCACTCTCAAAATACTTGTGAATCAATGTAAAAATTCTTGAAATACACATACAAGTTTGATACAACCAATATATGTGAATCCATCAAATTAGCATCCATGTCTCATAGCTAGTTCACAAAAACAACACCGAACCAAAATAGAGTACCAAGTTCACAATCCAACACTAAACCAAAATACAGTATCAAGTTTCCACATTACAAGTCTTGAGCCAAAATACATCACAATTCTCAGAATTAAAATCTAACATCACTCAATTTTCTTCTTAGGAGTTAACTTCTTCCTCCATGCTGTTTTCTTCCTCGGAAATGTTAACTTTGTGGGTGTGGAAGAAGGTTGTCCACCAGATGGAGACTCCATGGAAGGAGGATGTGATGGTTGTAGCCATGTCTCCATTGTCGAACTCCTAATTGCAATGATAAAAAATTATACACGGTTCACAAATGTGCAAATACAAAATGGGTACAATGAGTTACCTTGTAGCAGTGGGATTTCCAACACTTGAAGTGCTTGCTTCTGCATCATTTCTTGTCTTCTTCCTTCCTAACTCAGACTTAGATTTGTTGTTTCTTTTCCTGAAAATAGTATTAGTATGGAGCAATAGAACTCAAAAAATATGCTATGAAAGTATTGTACCTTTTTTTAGTCCCATTCAAGCTACATTTTGCACTTGTCTGACGATGTCCTAGTTCTCCACATTTTTTACATTTAACCTGCCTTCTGATCTTGCCTTGTCCTTTCTCAAGGCAAGATGGTATTCTATTCTTTCTTTGCCTACCAACTCCTCTCTTTTTACACAATGGAGGCAATAATTTAAATCCTTTGTCAACTTGTGGCCACTGATTCTTGTCTGTGAGATGAGGGATGACTCCTGAATATGCTCTTTGCAAGTTATGGACAGAATAAGCCATGTCAACATACTGCTCCATATGTGGTTTCCTCTGTGTTGTGATCATGGCTAAAGCATGTGCACACGGCTTACCAGTCATTTGCCACTCTAAGCAAGTGCATTCTTTCCTATCAAGATAAACAATATGTCTTATGACATCCAAATCTTTGTAAAGTTCTGTCACCTAAGCTGACTCATCCCCTCCCTTTACTACCTTTAAGTGCCCTAATCCTTTTGAGGCTGCATTAAGCTGGTGTACCACTACTGGAAGTATTACACCAGAGAGCCTTTGTGCTATTCTTCTCCTCTTCTCAAATAACACCAATGTCTTTTCTCTTATTGCATCAGCAAGAGCATCTACAGGCAAGTCCTTGTAGTCCTTGATCCAATTATTCCAACACTCTGCTAAGTTATTGGTGATATAATCACATTTTATTTCACTAGAAAATTTACACCTAGTCCATAGCAAGTTGTGGTGCTTGCTAAGCCAATTAGCAACATCAGGACTAGCCTCTAACACCTTATTGAGATAAAACTCATATCTATCAACTTTATAAGCTCTAGCTGCAGACCACATGTTTCCATAAACATGACCATGATACTTTTTCTTCATGTTCTCCATGAGGTGCCTAAAGCACTCTCTTTGTTCAGCCCAAGGAAATATAGTTTTGACAACAGTTTCTAATCCCTTACAAGCATCTGTACAAATTGCTAATGCAGGAATATGTCCTAATGCCTTACTTAGCTTTTCCATAAACCAAGTCCAATTTTCTTTAGTCTCTGAATCAAAAAAACCAAATGCTAAAGGATACATCCAATTATGACCATCTAATGCAGTTGCAGAAGGTAAATGGCCATTCCATTGCCCATTGAGTGCAGTGGAATCAATACTAATATAAGGTCTGCAACCCTCTAAAAATCCATCTATGCAAGGTTTGAATGCGCAAAACATTCTACTAAAATAAACATCTTCTCCCACATTAATTGTGTCAATTTCAACTATACTACCAGGAGATCTAAGTTCCACCTCTGCTTTGAATCTATATAGCCAATCAAAACTGTCATCCCATACACCAAATAATTTTTGTGCAGCTCTCTGTTTCCCGTACCACACAGTCTGGTATGGTATGATGATTTTATACTTATCTTGCAATTCTTGTTGAAGTTCCTTAGCACCAATGCTAGGCTTCTTCTTTAAATATGGTACAGCTCTTTCTGCAACCCAAGCTTGAGAAGCCATCCTTCCAAAAACTCTACTATTGGATGCACATGTATGATCATTTGTATTTATTTGAACCTGTAAATAAAATATAAGTATAATTAGCAGCAGTACACAATATGCAAATATTTTTGCATATAATGTAAAAAAGAACAATGTTAGTACCCTGACACTCTTATCAACCTGCGTCCTAGCACAAATTTTCCATGGACACCCATCAACAGAACAATACCCTCTAAATCTAGCTCTATCGGACTTCGTTGTTCCAAGCTCAAACTCATTGACAATAGCATATTGTTTCACCGCCATTCTAAATTCATCCATGCTAGGATAAATGATTCCAACATCCATGTCAGGATCATCCAAATCCCATGTCCTTGTCAACATACTAGGATCACCATCATTTACAACCATACAAGCATCTGCAATATCATCTTCAACATCATCAGGAATAACCGGAACATCTGGTGGATTGTTAGCTACATGTTCTGTATTATAATCATCTACACCAAATCCCATTGTCATAAAAATGGTATCCTCATCCAACAAACCAAATCCATATCCATCCTCATTTTCAATCCGGAGCGAGCTCCAATCCACATTAATTTCAGTATTGTCTTCCTCCCTATTATCACCTATCTCTTCTTCATTTGGGTCATCATGTGCACTAGGTTCTTTTCTTAAAGTTGTGACATTACTTTCCATATACAAGTTAGAGCCAGGTTCAATCCTGGCATAATAATCAAGATAAAAAACTTGGAGTTAGAAATCAATCTAACTCCAAAAAAATATAATAATAGGACAAAACTTACCAAGAACGACAATCATGTGAATCCATTCTTAGTTCAATCTCTTACAATTCAATTCTTCACACACTGTATAAAAATTCAAAATGTTAATTCTAGACATAGATTATATCATATAAAAAGTTAATTTTATTCAGTTTCAAATAAATTTCATAAATGAGAATCACCTATTAATTTAATTGATCGTTTGCTCTAAAATCAGAACACATTTTAATGGCAATAATTATACAGGTGATATATCATATATCAATAGGAGAGAAACTTTACCTGGTCCTGCCAAGCAAGTAGGCGGCGGAGGCCAGCGAGCGCTGCGCTACGCGCTTGCGCTGGTCCTGGCCGAGCCGCAGCGGGGCGCGCGTGCTCCCTCGCGCGGGGCGCGCGTGCTGCGGCTGCGTCGGCTGCTACGCCAAGCTGCGGCTGCGCCCAGCTGCGGCTGCGCCGGCTGCTTCGCCAACTGCGGGCGCCGGCTGCTTCGCCCAGCTACGCGCGCGTGCTACGCACGCCAAGGGACGGCGAACGGCGGAGCAGCCGTCGGCACACTGTGAGAAGAGGAGAGGAGAGGGATGGCAGAGAAGAAAGTTAGGTTTGGAGAAAAAAACCCTAGGGATTTAGGGATATTTTGAAGCATGGGCAAATTGGTAAAACCACAAATATTTGCCATGTTGGATGATGAGTTGGCAGTCTATATGGCAAGCCAGATGTACATAATGGCAAATTATAAAGCTGCACGCGATAAAAGTGGCAAAAAATTAAAACCAACGAAGAAGATGGCATTTGAAGAGGTGGCAACGTTAAGGGTGGCAAATAATTAAATTTCCCTTGTTGAATTGTAGAAGGAAAAAGAATAGATGAGGGACAAATGGCATGAGATAATGATGATATGTTAACAAATAAAAAAATAATCTTTTTTTTCTCATTTATATGTTCATAGTTATCAATTTTTTCATGCCTATCTTTTAATAGAGCCATTACACATGGTAAACATGAATCAGATATCCTTCCTCTCTGGAATGATATAACATGATCATAAACAGAAATGTGACTGATTTTAATTATAAGTTACATAACTAATTATGATCGTTACTTAAGGTAACAACGTTTTTAACACGACTCACTTATATTTTAAAATATAAGCCGTCCCAGATCTAAGGGGGTGTTTAGATACCGGGACTAAATTTTAGTCTCCGTCACATTGAATGTTTAGATATTATTTTGGAGTATTAAATGTAAACTGTTTACAAAACCCATCCATAATCGGTGGATTATTCACAAGACGAATCTAATGAGTCTAATTACATCATGATTTGACAATATGATGCTAAAATAAATATTTGTTAATTAAGGATTAATTAGGCTTAATAAATTCATCTCGCGAATTATCCTCCAATCCTGCAATTATTTTTATATTTAGTTCACGTTTAGTGTTTCAAATTGATATCCAAACATCCCAATATGACACGAACTAAATTTTAATTCACGAAACCAAACATCTCTTAAGAAAAGCTAACTATAATAAAAAGGAAAAAAGCAAACAAAAGCTCCAGCCTCCAGCTCACGCTACCCGCGAGAAACGGGGGCGACCCAACCGGAGCCAGCAACTATCTTTGACCCTCCCTCCTCCCTCCCCTGCCCCTCCGGAGTCCGTTCCTCCCCTCTCCGGTGGCGCCACCCTGAGCCCATCCCCCTCCACTCCCTCGCAGAGGCGGGCGAGCGGGCCAGCTGCCGGATCTCGGAGCCTCTGCAATCTTCTGCTGGGCTACGGGCTCCACCCCGCCCTCCTCCCCCGCGTCATGTCGGCGACGGCCTCCGCGGCGTTCTTCCTCCTCCCGCTCCTCGCCGCCGCTGGCCAGGGGGTCTGCCCGAGTCCGCCCGCCGCCGCCTCCGTCCTGCGCCAGACGTCCACCTCATGCCCCGCGGCTGGCTCGCTGGGTCCCCGGCGAGCGCACCATGTGGGCGTCGTGGAGGTGAGCGATATTGTTTCTTTGTAATCTCGTCGCTCTGAATGCCGTTATGCGTGATCGGGTATACCGTTAATTTGGAGCGTTCTAATTAATGTCGTTTTGCTCTGGTCTGCTTTGCGTGGAGCAAATCACACGTTGGTACCCTCACGATCTAAGTTGTGTGACTAAGATATTTCTAAAAATTTAAATCAGTTTTACGGAAACTTAGAGTTTACTTGTATCATAACTCTGTAAGTTGTTCTGCCCAAGATAATTTTGTTGAACATATCTATGCCTATGCTACATCAACAGTTGAGTCAATTTTGTATTGGTTATTCTGAACAAGACAAATTTGGTAAATTACTCAAGTGTGTTTGCAATGTTTTTTTGGTTTTATTGGAAAGGTTGAAACCTCTCGGCAAATTTGGAACTATAGGGTCCCATGGCTTTGTGATGGTGTGGCTGTTGAATTGAATTTTGTGGAGAACATGGTACCAAGTAATACCATCGATTTTTTGGCTTCTCGTCCATGCCACTAGCTGAGCATAAATCTTCTAAAAATACTACTACCATCACTTATCAAGTTAATATCACTAGAAAAGATAGAATTGCCTTCCTACCTTCACTCACCGAGGCCAGTGTGACTAACGCCATATGGTAAAGCCATTGATGAATACAACTCTTTGAGGAACTTGTAACAACATGCTAGCATAACAAAGTTCATCCCTGTCTAGGGCTGAAAACGGCTCAGATAGTTTCCAAACAATTTTTGGAAACAAATCATGTCAGCCAGATAATTTCAGACATGGAAATGAATACAAACATTTTTATTCTGAAAAAAACAAATATAGTAACATCGGTCTACGGAAAAAACAGAAACGACGGAAACGGATACAAATTATGTGGATAAATAGTATCTGGGTATCCAGTAATAGAGGCTTTGGCCCATTTTATATGGTGCCCCTAAGGCCCATACCTATAGAATTTAATTCTAGCCCACTTGTGACTCAATGAGTGTTTAATATTTTATTTTAAAGACATGATTCCTACCTAGGAGTATTAATGTACATGCTGTCTACTTATTTTCCCCCACTCTATTGAATGCTTATCAACATGAAATCAAGTGATCTATACATATACCGATGTATGTTAAAATTTGAAAATTTGATCTATTTATTTAGATAAAATAACTACCTATATCTCTTATTTGATTTACGAAGCCTGGTTTAAGGGGTTTTCATGTTCCGATAAGTATCTACAACTGTATTTGTTCTTATTCGTATTCGCTTCATATATGTATTCAATGCTATTCATTTCCGTTTTCATTTCTGGGCTATTTGTTTCCGTTTCTGAATCCGAGAAGAAAATGAAAACAAATATGGTAGTGCCCTTTTCCATCCGTATTTGATCTATTTTCACCCCTATCCCTAGCCCATGAACTTTTCCATGTACACCTTCACTATCTTTGTTGTCTCAATTCCAATAGACCGAAATGACATGAACAAGCAGCTACTATGTATGAACACCAACAGCTAACCTGCTATGGACTTGCGAATTGCCCATCGGTTTGCCATTAATGCGTCTTCGACATCTGTCATGGGGAGAAAGGAAAGAGTATGGGGATGGAAAAGTGCGAGGATATTTTAGTCATCTCACATGGTTATGGAGAACGGAAAAGTTGTAGGACTGATTGTCACCGGTTGCAAGAGAGGACAGGTAGGGACGAACACTTTGCCTTAGATTATATTTAGAGGAAACAACAGGCCGGATTGCCAACCCACGACGGCGCGGAGGCGCCGTCCTGGCGTCGGCAATACCCTGGCTGAACCCTGGCTGAACCAGGGGGAAACAATCCCTATTAATTCTAATATGAGGAGCTAGCCTCCCCAGCCCTTGGTTTATATAGTACCAAGGCTAATCGTAACCCTAACAAACAGCTAATACTTGGAGATTAGATAACTAACAAAAGAGATAAACTAGGAGATTAACTAATTCTGAAATAGAGTCCTAACCATAGGGGTTAGGGCCGGCTAGGGCCTGGCGCAGCCTTGGGCTTGCGCCGGCCTCTCTAGGGCTAGGGCTGGGCGCATGCCCTAGGGCTTGCGCCGGCCATATGTCAGGCCCACCCTGACATCTCTCCCCCCCTTGGAAAAGAAGCTCGTCCTCGAGCTTGAAGAGCGGATAAAGCTGTCGGAACTCCTCGATGTCGACCCAAGACACATATGAGTTGGATTGTCCCAACCAATGTACCAAGACCTCTTTCTTGCCTCGCGCCAGACATCCTTGAAGCACCTTAGCCGGAACCGGGCAGGCTCGGCCGTGACGCACTAGCGGTAGCTCTCCTGGTCCCGACGGTGTATCCCTTGTGAATTTCTTCAATAGACCAACATGGAAAATGTCATGAAGCTTCGCTCGTGCTGGCAGCTGCAAATGATAGGCCACCTCCCCAATGCGTTCCAATATTTTGAATGGCCCGTAGAACTTGGGCCCTAGCTTACTGCGCCCTTTGACATCTAGAGATGCGATCGGTCGGTGAAGAAGCCTCAGCCAGGCCCACTCACCAACGGCGAACTCCAGTTGTCGATGCTTGCGGTCGTAAAATGCTTTATGTTGTTGTTGCTCCTGCTCCAAGCGATCACGAACCTCTGCCAAGAATTCATACCGTTCCACCAGTTGAGCCTCCACAACTGGTAGCCTCGCCTCTCCCGACGAGTATGACCTGATTGTTGGTGGATCTCGCCCATAGAACATTCGGAACAACGATGTACGCAAGGAGGACTGGAATGACGAGTTGTAGCAGTATTCTGCCCATAGCAGCCATTTGAGCCAATCCCGTGGGCGATCCCTTGAAAGACACCGAAGGTACATTGAGATGATCTTGTTTGTCGCCTCGGACTGGCCATCGGTCTGCGGGTGAAATGTTGATGAGAGGTGGAGAGAAACCCCGACCAAAGAGAACAACTCCTGCCAGAACCGCCTAGTGAACGTCGGGTCCCTGTCGCTCACCATCGAACTAGGCACCCCATGAAGCTTGACGATGGTGTCGAAGAATGCTCGTGCCACTGTAGTTGCTATGTAAGGATGTCCGAGCGGCACGAAGTGCGCGTACTTGGATAAGCGGACAACGACGGTGAGGATGACTGTTTTGTCGTTGACCTTTGGTAGCCCTTCAATAAAGTCGAGGGCGATATTTGCCCATACTGTAGTCGGTACTTCCAATGGTTGTAGCAACTCGACCGGCTGTAACTGCTCGATCTTGTTGTGTTGGCACACAAGACATGCGTGGACAAAGTCGCGGACCACCTTTCTGGCGCCTGGAATGTGGAAATCTGCCCGTAGTCGGTGAAGGGTCTTCTCGGTGCCTTCATGGCCTTGGCCATGGGAACATGTCAGGATGCCCTAGAGCAACGGGGAAGAGGTCGGCACCACCACCTTGCCGTCCCTAGTCACCAGGCCGTCCACAATGCGCCACTTGTCGTCATGTGCTCCCTCCTGGACTTCCTGCTTCAATTTGATTATGGCGGGATCCTGTCTCAAATCATCAAAATGGGTAAAGCTCGGGGCCGATAACGTCAAAACCTCCATGTGTTCTTCTGAGTCCCTGCGGGATAGTGCGTCGGCCACCACATTAGCCGTGCCCGGCCTGTACTCAACGCGGAAGTCAAACCCGATTAGCTTGCTTGCCCACTAATGTTGCGGTATCGTTGATAATCTCTGATCCAGAAGGAATTTAAGGCTAAAGTGGTCAGTCCGGATAAAAAATGGTCGCCCCCACAAGTATGGCCTCCAATGTCGTACGACTTGTACTAGGCGATGAGCTCTCGCTCATAAGCGGCCAATTTGGCGTGGCATAGTGCGAGCGGTTTGCTAAAGAAAGCCATCGGCCCTCTCCCTTGGTGTAACACTCCACCGATACTCGAACCCGATGCATCACATTCAACAATGAATTCCTTGGTGAAGTCGGGTAGTTGTAGTATCAACGCTGTGGTGAGGGCCTGCTGAAGTGTTTTGAATGAAACTTCGGCCTTTGTTCCCCAACTAAACCTGTCTTTGCGGAGAAGACGTGTTAGGGGTTGTGCGATGGTGCCGAAGTCCTTTATGAAGCGGCGATAGTATCCGACGAGTCCTAGGAAAGACCAGACTGTTTTGGCCGAATGGGGTAGGGGCCAATCTAGTACTGCTTGAACCTTCTGTGCATCCATGGCTACGCCGGCCGCTGAGATAACGTGGCCGAGGTAGGCTACTGATCGCTTGCCGAAGGTACACTTCGAGCGCTTGACCATCAAATGTTGCTCCTGTAATTTGGCCGAAATGAGATTGACGTGGCGGAGATGCTCCGACCACGACTTACTGTTTATGAGAATATCATAAAAAAACTAGGACAAACCGGCGAAGGAATGACCGCAGGATGTCGTTCATCAGCGCTTGGAAAGTTGTCGGTGCGTTCGTCAGTCCGAAGGGCATGACGAGAAACTCGAATAACCCCTGATGTGTGCGGAAAGCGGTCTTCTCCACATCGTCTTCGTGCATTCGGACTTGATGGTACCCTGAGCGCAAGTCCAACTTGGTGAAGAATACCACCTCTCGCAGTTCATCTAGCAGCTTCTCGACAACTGGAATCGGAAATTTATCTTTGACGGTGCAGTTGTTCAAGGCGCGGTAGTCGACACAGAATCGCCAGGATCCATCCGCTTTCTTGACCAAAAGGACTGGAGCTGAGAAGGCTGAGGAGCTTGGACGGATCACCCCTTGCCGCAACATCTCGTCGCACTGGCATTCCAGTTCGGCCTTCTGTGTGTGTGCATATCGGTAGGGCCGAACTGCGACCGGTGGCGTCCTCGGTAGTAGGTGAATCTGATGGCTCCGACTTCGGCGAGGGGGAAGCTCTGTTGGCTCCTTGAACAGAGCCTCATAACAAAGTAACGGCTCGTCCATCAACTCCCCCTCGGCGGAGTACAAGGTGGAGGCCGGACGTGTCATGTCCTTGGTCGACCATGCTACCTGGTGGCCGTTGCGGACAAAGGAAATGCGACGTCGGCCAAAGTCCCACAGAATGGGTCCCAACGACTCCAGCCACTGAACGCCGAGGACCATTTCGTAGGATCCCAATGAAAGCCCATAGCAGTCGATGTTGAAGCACTCATCGTCAATCTTCATGGCCAGCTGTCAGCAGCACCCTAGGCTAGTGATGTGATCGCCATTGGCCACCGCGACTCGTAGGGTGCCATGTGGTGTGAATGCCACGCCGATCTGGTCGGCGGCGGCAATGTCGATGAAGTTATGCGTTGAGCCTGAGTCGAGGAGTGCGGCGATCACCCTGGGCTAGTGATGTGATCGCCATTGGCCACCGCGACTCGTAGGGTGCCATGTGGTGTGAATGCCACGTCGATTCGGTCGGCGGCGTCGGTGTCGATGAAGTTATGCATTGAGCCTGAGTCGAGGAGTGCGGCGATTTGGGTCCCCTTGATGTCGACGACGAGCTGCATTGTCCTACTTGTTAGCATATTCTGTTATATGTGGCCGGCCAGGCTGTTATATCTCTTGGCAAGGGGTTATCTTCTAGACTAGTAATTCAGTTATAAGTAGTTATCCCCTTGCCTCTATATATGTACCTAAGCATGGCTCATCAATAACATATTCCATTCCATTCTATTCCATTCTCCCTCATGGTATCAGGAGACCGGGTTCCCCCCTCCCTCTCTCCCTTCCGCTGCCCTCCCTGATCGAGACCTGGAAACCCTCTTCCTCCCTCCCTTTGGCTGCCCTCCCTGATCAGCATGGCCGGGACTCCCCCCACTTCTGTCATCGACCCTGCCGACCTCGTCCATCGCAACGACAACGACGAGCCAAGGCGTCTTGCTGACACCCGCATGGCTGCCCGTGAGGCTGCCCTTGCAGAAGC
The DNA here is from genome assembly GCA_019279435.1 of Zizania palustris. Classification (NCBI taxonomy): domain Eukaryota; kingdom Viridiplantae; phylum Streptophyta; class Magnoliopsida; order Poales; family Poaceae; genus Zizania; species Zizania palustris. The sequence continues at coordinate 19,336,564 of JAAALK010000290.1, forward strand.
ATAGGCCGCTGAAGAAGAAGCTGCTGCTGCCTCTTCCGATCGCGACGCTGCCACCGAGCGCATCCGTGCTGCTCTAGCACGAGCAGCCAAAGCTCGGGCCAACGCCGCCGCTGCAGCTGATCCCATCGCACCTCCTCCAGGGGACGGCCTGGACATCTCCAACGCCATGGCCCTCCAAGAAGCAGCCGCCATCCTCAACCTCCACGCCCAGGCGGTCTCCGTCCAGAATGCCCGCAGCCTGGTTCCCATCACCCTTGACACAGCCGGCAACTACTCAAGATGGCGCGAACAATTCCTCCTCGCCGTCACAAAGTATTCGCTGCAAGATCATCTCTTTAGCGACCATGCCACCTCGGCCCTTCCTGATTGGATGCGGATGAACGCCGTGGTCAAATCTTGGCTCTACAGCACGACCTCTTCTGATCTTGCTGAGGCCGTCATTGATCACCGCGCCACCGCCCGAGAAGCTTGGCTTGCCATCGAGGGACATTTTCTTGGAAATCAGGAGACCCGTGCTCTACACCTTGACGCCAAGTTTCGCGCCTTCGCGCAAGGGGATCTTTCCATCACCGAGTACTGCAAGCGTTTCAAGAAGATGGCCGACGATCTTGGCGATCTTGGCGAACACGTGACCGACCGCACCTTGGTCCTCAACGTTATTCGCGGGCTCAACGAACGCTACAGGGACATCGGTGTTCACCTCCGGCGCGGGCGCCCCTTTCCCTCCTTTGCCGCTGTTCGAAATGAGCTTCTCCTTGAGGAGATCAATATGGTTCAGCACCCCGCTGCCCCCCCCACTGCCTTCGTCGCTGTCCCCTCTGCACCCCAGCAGTTCGCACCAACTGATGGCAGCACCCCTCGAACTGGCGCCCCAAAGCAGAACAAGAAAAAGAAACAGAAGGGGCGCAACTCTTCAGGTGGTCCTCCTGCCCCAGCCGGCAGCAGCCCCTCCCCCAACCTCGGATCAACCATCGGGCCCAACGGGACGTGGCCCTCCTTCTACAATCCATGGACAGGATCCATCCAGATGTGGCCTGGCCCACGGACTCCTCCCCTGGCCCAGCTCCCTCAAGGCCGAATGGGTCCTCAACAGCAGCAAGCAATGCTTGCGTTCCAGGGGCCCCAACAAATTTCACAGATGGCTCAACAAAATCCACAACAGCCGCTAATTTTTCCTCCCTACGGGACCCCTGCAGGACCTCTGTTGCAGCCTCAACAGCATGCATTGTCCCCCTGGACCCCTCAAGCACCGCACCAACCTATGGCAGGAGCTCCGGCTTGGGACCAGAGCTCCCTCGCCTCCACATTCAGCACCATGACTCTCACCCCTCTGGTGAATAACGACTGGTACTTCGATACTGGTGCTTCCTCCCACATGACATCCCATGACGGTACCCTCTCTCACTATTCGGTTCCACGGTATCCCTCTCCCACTTCTATTGTTGTCGATAATGGTTCGCTCCTGCCTAGATATCCCTTGGTGTATGCTTTTCGCTGACGATGTAGTTCTAGTAGATGAAAGCCGAGAAGGAGTAAATAGAAAGCTAGAGTTATGGCGTCAGACCCTAGAGTCAAAAGGATTTAGAATTAGCAGGACCAAAACCGAGTATATGAGATGTGACTTTGGTACTACAATTAGTGAGGATGGAGATGTAAGCTTGGGAGGCCAAGTAGTACCAAAGAAGGACACCTTTCGTTATTTGGGATCGATGCTTCAGAGAGATGGTGATATTGATGAAGATGTTAGCCATAGGATCAAAGCGGGGTGGATGAAATGGCGTCAAGCATCGGGAGTCCTATGTGACAAGAGAGTGCCACATAAGTTGAAAGGCAAGTTCTACAGGACGGCGATTAGGCCTGCTATGTTATATGGGGCTGAGTGTTGGCCTACTAAGAGGCGGCATATCCAACAACTATGTGTCACAGAGATGCGTATGTTGCGTTGGATATGTGGGCACACAAGATTGGACCGAGTGAGAAACGATGACATACGCGATCGGCTAGGAGTAGCGCCAATTGAAGAAAAGCTTATGCAACACCGGTTGAGATGGTTTGGGCATGTCCACCGGAGACCCCCAGAGGCACCGGTGCACAGAGGTATCATAAGACGGGTCAATAATGTGAAGAGAGGTAGAGGGCGACCAAACTTGACATGGGAGGAGGCAATCAAAAGGGACTTGAAGGAATGGAATATCCCAAAGGAGTTGTGTTTGGATAGAAGTGCTTGGAAAGAAGCTATCCACGTGCCCGAACCGTGATTAGGCTTTTTCCCTTTTAGTGCTCTTAAACGCTTTTCCCCTCCCCTTTCTCTCTCTCTCTTTTTGGTGACTTCTTGTTGGGTTTCAACTCTAGCCTACCCCAACTTGCTTGGGACTAAAAGGCTTTGTTGATGTTGATGTTGATGTTAATGGTTCGCTCCTGCCAGTCACCGCGACCGGGACGACATATCTTGGCCCCCTTACTTTAAATAATATTCTTGTTTCGCCACAGCTCATCAAGAATCTTATTTCCATTCGCCAATTTACTATCGATAACAACTGTTCTGTGGAATTTGATCCTTATGGTTGCTCTGTGAAGGATCTTCTCACGGGGACCGTGACCATCAGGTGCAATAGCTTTGAACCACTCTACCCTCTGCAGGTTCCATTGACGCACTCTGGTTGCGGGCTCCACACCAGCTTCACTTTGGCACCGTCGTCTTGGTCACCCTGGTCGCGAAACTCTTTCCAAACTTGTTTCGGCCATTCCCGCTTGTAATAAAGACTTAGATTCTATATGTCATGCATGTCAGTTAGGACGACATGTTCGTCTTCCTTTTGGTACTTCAGTCTCTAGGGCGTCGAACAACTTTGCTCTTATTCATTGTGACTTGTGGACATCTCATGTTGTTAGTGTCTCTGGTTACAAATATTACTTAGTTGTTGTCGATGACTGCTCACATTACTTGTGGACATTCCCCCTTCAGCTAAAGCCTGACACATTCATGACATTATCTAACTTTTTTGCCTATGTCTCTACCCAGTTCGGTGCTCGCATCTAAGCCGTCCAAACCGACAATGGTCGGGAGTTTGACAACTCCATCGCTCGCACTTTCTTTACGACACATGGCATCCTCTTCCGCATGTCGTGCCCTACACGTCTCCACAGAACGGTAAGGCCGAACGGATCATTCGTACCACTAATGACGTTATCCGCTCTCTTTTGTTTCAGGCGGGCATGCCTCCTTCATATTGGACTGAAGCGTTGCACACTGCGACTCTACTCCTCAACATCTTACCTACCAAGACCCTTGACTTCTCGACCCCGCACTTTGCCCTCCATGGTAGTGCGCCGTCCTACGATCATCTTCGGGTCTTCGGTTGTAAGTGTTACCCCAATCTCTCGGCCACTGCTCCCCATAAACTTTCACCCCGCTCCGCCCTCTGTATCTTCCTGGGATACTCTGCTCACCACAAGGGATACCACTGCCTTGATCCTACCACCAATAGAATCATTATTTCCCGTCATGTCATTTTCGACGAAACATCATTTCCCTTTGCTGAGCAACCCTCACCTCCCAATGCTACGGACTTCAGTTTTTTAGATGAATTTCCTAACACGGCAGCCGCTCCCGTAGGGCTGCCAATTTTATCTTCTACAGGTACCTCTCCCACCGTACCACTTTTGGCGCCACTGGTTCCACCAGGATATCACACCCTACCTCGCGCGGGTGATGTGCCACGCGCGGCCACGGGTCCCTCGACACCCACCGTACCACGCGCGGCCCCGACTTCATCTTCGACGCCTACCCCCGTGCCATGCGCAGATGCCACGTCTCCTGCACTCCCACGTGCGGGACCGGCTCTGCGTGTCTACTCCAGGCGTCCCCGACCAGCCGAGCCTCCTCCTCCAGCAGCATCCAGTCATCCACTACTTCCCCAGCACCGGTGCCGCTACCTCCTGGTGCCATTGCCGTTACCCCAACGGTGAACCATCATCGCATGACGACACGGGCCAAGGATGGGTTCCGAGTACCATCCTTGTTCCATGCCACACCACTATCTCCAGTACCGAAGACTTTTCGTGGTGCCCTTGCCGACCCCAATTGGCGGGCTGCCATGGAAGAAGAACATGCTGCCCTCATCAAAAACCAGACTTGGGATCTGGTTCCTCGACTGCGGCATGCCAACATTGTCACCGGTAAATGGATATTCAAGCACAAGTTCCTCACCAACGGTTCCTTGGAGCGTTACAAAGCACGTTGGGTCCTCCGCGGCTTCACTCAACGTCCAGGCATTGACTTTACAGAGACATTCAGCCCTGTTGTCAAGCCTGCCACAGTTCGCACAGTTCTCTCATTGGCTATCTCCCGCAAGTGGCCTGTTCATCAGCTCGATGTCAAGAATGCTTTCCTCCACGGCACTCTGACAGAGACAGTGTTTGCAGCTCAGCCGTCTGGTTTTGAAGACCCCGTTCACCCAGACTTTGTTTGCCGCCTCAACAAATCTCTTTATGGGCTGAAGCAAGCCCCTCGTGCTTGGTACAGTCGCTTTGCCACGCACCTGGTCTCCCTTGGTTTCGTAGAAGCCAAGTCAGATACTTCGCTGTTCATCTACCGTCGTGGCACTGATACAGCTTATCTGCTTCTCTACGTGGATGACATCGTTCTCACCGCTTCCTCAGCACAGCTCCTACGGCAAATTATCTCAGCTCTTCAGCAAGAATTTGCCATGAAGGATCTGGGTGAGCTCCACCATTTCCTGGGGATGCAGGTTCAGCGCAGTGATGATGGTATGATTCTCTCTCAGCGACAGTACATGCTTGACATCCTGGACCGAGCAGGCATGACAGAGTGCAAACCTTGCAATACGCCAGTCGACACTAACCCCAAAGTTTCTGCTGACTCTGAGACTCCAGTCGCCGATCCTTCAGATTACCGCAGCCTTGCTGGTGCCCTGCAGTATCTGACCTTTACGCGACCAGACATCTCCTATGCCGTACAGCAGGTCTGTCTCCACATGCATGATCCTCGAGAGGCTCACCTTGCTGCTCTCAAGCGCATTCTTCGGTACATTCGGGGTACTTTACATATGGGACTTCTTCTTCGGCCTTCGACGTTGGATGACTTGGTGGTCTATACTGATGCTGACTGGGCTGGTTGTCCAGACACTCGCAAGTCCACTTCGGGCTACGCTGTGTTCCTTGGCGACAACCTGGTTTCTTGGTCGTCTAAACGGCAGAACACCGTCTCCCGCTCCAGTGCTGAAGCAGAGTATCGCGCCGTGGCCAATGGCGTCGCTGAGGCTTCCTGGCTTCGCCAGCTTCTTCATGAGCTTCATACTCCGCTTCACCGCGCCATTCTTGTCTACTGCGACAACATTAGTGCGGTCTACATGTCTTCTAATCCAGTCCAGCATCAGCGAACGAAGCATATCGAGATCGATCTTCACTTCGTCCGTGAGAAGGTGGCCATGGGTGCCGTTCGGGTCCTTCATGTCCCCACGACATCTCAGTTCGCCGACGTCTTCACCAAAGGGCTGCCCTCTTCGATGTTCACTGAGTTTCGGTCCAGCCTGAATGTCCGTGGCTAAGCACCGACGTTCAGACTGCGGGGGCGTGTTAGCATATTCTGTTATATGTGGCCGGCCAGGCTGTTATATCTCTTGGCAAGGGGTTATCTTCTAGACTAGTAATTCAGTTATAAGTAGTTATCCCCTTGCCTCTATATATGTACCTAAGCATGGCTCATCAATAACATATTCCATTCCATTCTATTCCATTCTCCTTCACTACTAGACCGAGGGGTGATTCCAGTGAGGGCGTGGAGGCTGATTGTAGGATCAAGATCGTCCTCGGTTCCTGGAGTCGCGTCGTCGTCGTCGATGAGCTCAATGTTGAAGAGTTGCTTGCAGGCGAGCTTATGGCCGGAGCTGAATGGCTCGTCGCAATGGTAGCATTGTCCATCCTTGCGCCGTTGTGAAACATCTGTAGGTGTTAGACGACATATGTTAGATGTTGGAGATGCCGGTTTAGCTACTGAGGATGATGAAGAAGCTGAACGGTGGCCGCCCTTGTTGCCGAGTGGCTCCAGTAGGTGGAGTTGGCGTCGTTTGTATGGCGAGGTCGCGTTGCTCAAATGCCCTAGCGAACATAATTGTGTCATCCAGAGTTGTTGGACGCTGAAGGGCGACGTCTGTCTTTAGAGGCTTGTCGAGACCAGCGATGAAAAGTTGTACTTGATGGGCCTCAGTAATGGCGGTGTCGCGACATGAGAGCGCCATGAAGCACTTTGTGAAGTCATCGATGGAACCGTCGCACCTAAGGAGGGCGATCTCACCGATTGGGTTGTCGGTCAGGGGGGGTACGAACCTCTTGTTCACCAAGGCCACGAACCGTGGCCACGGGGGTACCCCTGTATTGAGCTCCAATCGGTGGTACCAAAGTTGGGCGTCGTCCGTGAGGTAGAACGAGGCCTAGGCCACCCGCCGGTGTTCCGACATGCGACGTATCCTGAAATAGCGCTCACAACGGTTCAACCATGGTAATGGATCTCCTGTTCCGTCGTACTTTGGGAAGTCAAGCTTATGGGTCGTAGGAAAACCCTCATCGTCATCGTGATCATCTCCAAGACGCTAGCCTCCTACCGGTGGGGCGCAGGCAGCACCTTGGCCGCGCTCCACGCGAAGTAGGCCGGCGCTCAACATCTGTTGTTGCTGCCCTTGTTCGGTGAGGGTCGTCTCCATGGCATTAATCTGATCGGCCAGGGGAATCAGGGGCTGCATCATGTCTTCAATGGTGTTGAGTCGGTTGATGATGGTGGTGATGGGGTCATCGTTCTTCTTCCCTGTGTTGTCATCAGCTACGGACTGTCCGCTCATCTAGGCGGCGGAAGCACCCTGGAAATCTAATACCAAGATGTCACCGGTTGCAAAAGAGGACAGGTAGGGACGAACACTTTGCCTTAGATTATATTTAGAGGAAACAACAGGACGGATTCCCAACCCACGACGGCGCGGAGGCGCCGTCTTGGCGTCGGCAATACCCTGGCTGAACCCTGGCTGAACCAGGGGGAAACAATCCCTATCAATTCTAATCTGAGGAGCTAGCCTCCCTAGCCCTTGGTTTATATAGTACCAAGGCTAATCGTAACCCTAACAAACAGCTAATACTTGGAGATTAGATAACTAACAAAAGAGATAAACTAGGAGATTAACTAATTCTGAAATAGAGTCCTAACCATAGGGGTTAGGGCCAGCTAGGGCCTGGTGCAGCCTTGGGCTTGCGCCGGCCTCTCCAGGGCTAGGGCCGGGCGCATGCCCTAGGGCTTGTGCCGGCCATATGTCAGGCCCACCCTGACACTGATGGTAGTGCTATTTTTACGAGATTTGTAGATTGGATGCCAAAATTTTGAGTGGTATTACTTGGTACCACATTGTTTTGGTGGTACAGATGCAATTTTCTCAATTTTGTGCCATTGAATCGAGAGTGGGAAAAGGGAATGCAAGGAATAAATGCACTTTGTGTCAAACACATTTTTAAGTAAAATTTGGATGTACTCTATGCTTGTCTTGGTGTGGTCTTCATTTGACATAATTATGCACATAAAGTATGTGATTTACACCGCTGTTTTAGCCTTTAGGTTATCTTTATGGACGTGATTCAATTTTATGGTAATCTTGCTTAGTTGAGTTTTGATTTGATAATTTTGGTTCTAGCATCAGGATATGCTTAATGTTTCTCAATCAGAATGGTATTGAATATTGATGGTATGGAGTATGCTGAAGATAGCAACAATTGGCTCTCGCTAAAAACTAATTGAGTCAAAGATTCTTTTGTTACCCAGGAGTACATAGAGCTTTTTAATTTATACTCCCTCCTCTCGAAAATTTATGGCATATTAGCTTTCTACATGGTCTCCAACGTTGTACTTTGACCATTAATTTGTTTCATAATATATCATCAACAACCATAAATTTAACATCATACATAAGTACTTTTAAATATGAATCTAATGGTGTCATTTATGTGGAACTAAACATATACATTGCAAGTTTAATTGTTAGTCAAAATTTACAAATGTTGATTTTACTAAAATTATGGGCATTTATGTTTTGGGAAGGAGGGACTACCAATTTCCTAGATTCTAATCTCAGAAACTGTGCAAGGCCAGATACCCCGATTTTAGGACTAGTAATCATCAATTGTTATAATTTGAGAATGGTGTCTAATCTATGTGTGGACGGTGGATCACACTTCAGACTTAATTTTCCATTTGTTTTATGAAGAGCTAGGTAACCATGGAGGAAGCCTTTTACCTCTTTTCGATGCTTGCACAATAAAAAAACAAATAATTAGTGTCTGTTTGCTATCCATGGAACTGCTGTGTTATTTGTGCATTCTATGGCCGTATAGGTTCATCTTTCAATTGGTGTCTATAAGTATAGATGATTTCACTAATTGGCTTTATTTTATTGGCTCTTGGTTTTCTTATCTTTCTGCACAAAGTAATCTATTGCTTTTTATGAGTGGAATATTATTTTCTTCCAATTCTTCATCCTCCATTTTTATGTGCCAGGGGGATGATATTGTTCTGCAAAAGGCAGTTACTCTCGTGCTGCAAAACAGGGAAGATTTTGTTGCAATTCTTTTCTATGCTTCATGGTGTCCTTTCTCCAAGATCTTCAGGACAGATTTTCAAAAGTTATCATCCTTTTTCCCAACAATTGATCACTTTTCCTTTGAAGAATCTCGTATCAAACCTAGGTGCGTACATCCTGAAAAAGGAAATTTGACGGTTAGCTTTGATTAATTTGATATGGCAGTTCACTTGAATATGAAACTGCAGAATGTTATCAAGATATGGAGTTCGTGCGTATCCAACACTTTTCCTTGTGAATTCTACAGTTCGTGTGCGCTATCATGGATCTCGCACCATGAACTCTCTTGCTATGTTTTATAAAGATGTTACAGGTATGACTGCGTATTTTCTTTTCATTTTTCAAATTGGTGAACCTATTTGTTTTTTAAAATTGAAGTACACCAAATTAAACCAACATTGTGTGTCTCCTGCTATATGTATGAGCTTGATCGCCTCCCATGCTGCTTTGGCCGTATCCTTGCTCACCACCGCGGACACCATTTCCGTTGGCAAAGCACTGGACAGCACATCCAGAGCTATCATGTCCTCCTGTGGATCACCGCCACCTTTCTCTACAGACGACCAGAGACCCCGTGCCCGGAGCTTCACCTTCATCAGCAAGGCCCAATTGGAGTAGTTCGTATTAGTGAGGGTGGGGTAGCTACTCCCACCTCCCACCTCCCGAATGACTCGCTGGACTTTGCCATCACCTGAGTTTGCACCCAAGCCACCTTTCCCCTTGTCACCGGTGTTAACCTTGGCTGGTGACGATGACATCGTAGATCCCTTGATCGAAACTGGGTGCTCTGATACCACTTGTCCGAGAAACGCCTGAGGAACAGCCACCTATAGGTCACCGACGAAACCTATCTGAACACTGGAGACGCACACGAGATTGAACTGCAATGAACCCACACCAGAGAGTTTTTGGTGCTGCTACAACCGGCACAGCTTTTCCAGGACATTTTCCATTGCTTAAACACCAAAGACGCGTGGCTCCTCACCGCACACGACGCAGGACGCACGCACGAACAACATTTTCTGGTTACAAGTTTGACCAAAAACAGACTGGAAAGACTAACAAACTGACTCCTGAACCTATGGCTAAGTATTATTCAACAATAAATGCATACTGTGCTGCAAATTTGGCATATCAGTTGTGTGATTACACAAGCATTAATTTCTTATGGAGCTGGTGTAGTAGCTAGTAAAAATTATGTGTCTTATAATGAACATTAAATGCTGTTCAGTTCCAAGTTTGGGATGTTGCTAGTGCATCTGTTCATTCATCCTTGCACAAGTTATCCAGGATTTTACTCATTTTTTAAATACTGAAGGTATGAATCCTGTGTCACTGGATGCAATATCCCTGGAGAGAATGGAAGAGACAGCAAATATAATTGAGAATAACGAAAAGACTGAGCAGGAGTATTCTCTGTTCTTATTTGCGCGATCACCAGACAGATTGCTTCACCAGGATACATGTCTTGCATTGGCTAGTTCATTTGTCCTCCTAAGGTTACTTTGTTTCCTTCTTCCCAAGATCAATGCATGTGTGAAGCAAGCATGGAGGATGCAACTTCATGAACTGAAGAGGTTATTTCCTAGCTTATCTTGAAGAAGCCAAAGTGCACCAGAAAACATAAAAATGACTGGATAGTGGATACAGCCGCAAATAGAAGAAAGTAGCGGAAGCAGCGAACTGAAATCACTCATGGATGGATTTCTGTCACTGTCAGCTTCAAGGCAACTTATATCGGTAATCGACAGATGACATGGATATTCTTTACCAGCTCAATGTAGCATGAAGGTCTCAACGGATGTAATTTAGCATTCCTCTTTGTGTCATCTCTGCATTTATTATTCTGACCTGGGAGAACTTGCAGCGATTTGTCACTGCAGTATTTGTGGAGCAACTAAACTTGTTCTTTCCTGTGAGATATTTGTTCAAACTATAGATAAGACGATTCTGGTTGGAAATTTTATTAGCAGTGACTTGTAATCCTATGCATTAATCCTGACGCGCATAAATGTACAGATGGCTGAGGTCTCCACAGAATTGGCCTACCTATTTAACATGTGGCCTATTTAGCCACCAGCCTAACTGAGAATAAGCCACCCCAGTTAATAAACACTCGACAGACTAACAACTGACCATCCTAACAATCTGCGCAAAAAAAAAAGAATAGGCCCACTCAAGAATCCTCGAAAAAATAGATTTTAAATATTATGTTTGTGGATTAACATAACATCTAATGATTTATCTTTGCAATTTTTAAATATTTTTAAGGCTATTTAGATAATATGCAGAAAAAAGCGAAGAGCAAGCCATATTTCTAGCCCATTTTCTATGGATGGCCAGGATTTTAAACTTAAAGGACTAGAAATATAACCTGCCAACAAGCGCTAAGGGTTTATTTGGTACCAGATTCATTTTCCATAATGAGCTGGGATGGGATTTTAGACTAAAATCCAATCCATCCGTAGAAAATGAGTCCGGATCAACGCATGTCAAACAAGTCCCAATGGATGAAAAATCACTTTCTGTTTTATCGTTATTGCTCTAGCTCATTCAAATGAATTGGATCAGTTATACATCGACCCATTCTGATTTCTGATTTTGTCCCGTCGTTTTCTGCTCATTCAAAATTATTTCGATCGAGATCGATCGATAGAGCGAGTCTGAACGGGTAGAAGAAACACCGTTCATGTTCACACCTGCAAACACTTGCTCACGAAAAGACTGATGTATTTAATGAAGCGATAAGTATTATTACGGTGCTTTTGGTTATATTTTGAAAAAACAGAAGTTAAATCAATTTATTAAACCTGCTTCTCCTACTAAAAATAGTTTTTTAAGTATAAATTTGAAAATAGCTTAGACCTTATTTTTATGTTTCTGATTTTCTGTTTTTGTAAGAATTAGATAACATGAATTCAAAGTATCTTGATTGATCTAACGTCATCATGACTTATAGTACATTGCGCAATTTCATTCGCGATAGCAACTTGAGAGACAAAGAGTTTGAGAGATGTGATGCAAATGAGAAATACATGCCTAAAGCATCAAGGCAAACAACACAAACGCAAGGGGGCGATGAGTTGGAAGAAGAGAACGAAGTTACCATGAACACCGTTCACGATAGAATAGTTATGTCATTGGCTAGTGTGAGAACTACATGAGATAGATATATCGTTGTGTTGACATCAAGATTTGGTAAAGCCCAAGGCCCACCAAGGAAGGCGCGCGTTCAACTGAAGGTCAAAGAAAATCAAAGGAGTCCGTCCACAACAACTGGATGATCGGATAGGGGAGCCGATTGAGATAAGAGCAAAAGATGGTTACAGATTTATCCGAAATCGGCTGGATCGAAATCGGTTGGATAAGTTACTTAGATGGCAAGTCTATAGACTATAAATATGTATCCCTTATGTTATATTAGGTAACTCTCGTTCAACCAATCAATCGGTGCATCGCCACCCTTGAGCCACAAGGTTATCCGACGGGACTCGGGCACTCAGAGCTGGGCTGCATCATCTTGATCTCCGGCGAAAAGGTGAGTCTCATCACCCCCGTCGTTCGTACCAACTAGATTAGTATCCTCACGATTGCATAGGTTTAGTTCGATCTTTTGAAGAGAACAATGAGACAGTACGGTCACCGGTTGTTCTCAGCGTATTTGGCTAGGTCTAAGGCTGCATCAGTTGGGTTTTATCTCTTAGATTGATGTGATCTAGGGTTGATAGTTTAAGGCTTTATCGATTAAGTTCGACATCTCTTGCTATTGTATCCTTTTCATGCCATATATTGTTCATCTAAATAAAGTTTGCCCAATTCGTTGATATATTGTTCAGATCATCGTGACTAGTACTATCTCGGTTAAATTCGATCTAGTTATTGTGATGATTTCCATGATATAGATATGTTATCTGGCATGTTTTATTTATTTCTATCAGAGTCCAAGCTGATAGGTTATCTTTAATTCATCTTCGTATCATGTTCACCGTTGAAGGGTGCACATCAACCTATATGCATGATCTATTTTTTCCATCGGCCGATGGTGCGCTCGCTCGATTGAGCCAATTTGGACTATCGGCCTTATGGCCGATCGGCATGCTGGCTTGTGATTTTACCGTTTCGGCCATAGTCATCGGCTTGCCAGCCGATCGGCTATGCTACTAACGTTTATCTTTTTCGACCTCTTATCAGTTGCAGGGTCAAACTGATTGGCACTGGAGTTAAGAAAATCTTCCAGGCTACGCGTGTGTCAGTGTGTGACCAAAAAGCACACCAACACATTACCGATTACTTTATGAGATAAACTATGTATTTTTTATTTATTTAATATATTTTTCGATTATTTAGTCGTAGCCACTTCCTATTTATGTATCAATGTTGGCTGTTTTCTATTATATCAGTTATAAAAAACAGTTAGCTAATGGTAATTTTTTCATAACAATTTCAACCAAACAATTTTTAGCTTTTTCACGTCAGACAACTTACAACAATTTTTTCGTATAACTAAACGTATGCTTCGACGTGTACCAGTCATTTGCACAATTACCTGAAGCTACACGTCGAGCCGAAAATAATGTCTAAATGTATAATTTCACATCCTATTTTTTTTCACATTCGTATTTTTTTATGCGGTCAAGCACTCAAGCCTAGATTTTAAGAAATAATAGATACTGAGTTTTTGGATGGATTAAACCCATTTAGTTGAGTGATTTGTTTTTTATTTTACATTGAAAAAAGTTTAAACCACTTTATCTTATCTTATAAATTCAATATCTAATATAAATCTTGTAGCCGGAGTTATACCAAACAGATAATATATCACGTCTACAATTGAACTAACTATACTTAACCATTCATTTAATTTTTTCGGTGATTTTATAACATATAGGTAAAATTTAATTGAACCAAGGTCACATTTTGCACAACTCAAGATCCAAAATTTCTTAAACCTGTTAAATCTAGCTTAAAAAAATTGAACCTGGGAGCTATATAGGATTGAGAGTATTTACCATTAGATGAGCCATGCAATTTTTATTTTATACCGAGGTTCTATTTAGGACAACTCCGCTACACCAAAAATTATTTCACTCCACAAAATCCTCTCATGATCGGATCTTAAATGGAGTTACAACTTTAATATGGAGCAGTCGTCTTGTTTAACTTGTAGACTAGATTTAAATTTATAAATATTAGAATTTGTTGTGTATAGTTTATTCTACCTTATAATTGAGGCCCACATGTTAGCTTCTCATTTTCCCCTTCTCTCCTCGGGTTTCCGTTTATGTGTCAATTTAAACCCATGATACAAACAAGCAACTCAATTTGCAAAACATAAACAAGGTGTTTAGCTGAGTGAGTACATGGAACATTAATACCACGAGTGCAACCATAACAGGCGGAAAATTCTCGATTCTTACAAGATAGACACTAAGGGCATCCCAATGCAATGATTGGGATGATTTCTATAGCATTAAATATCAGTCTACATAAACAAAAATCTGATGTGGCATGAGAGTTAATGAGGAAAGAGAGAAAAATTGAGGAAATAGTTTCTATCACTAATATCAAAGATGAAGAAATCACTCTAAATGCATTGAGAGAGTGTTGTAGTTTCTATAACTAAGATCTACTTATTTGTGATTGGACAAAGGAGAGAAAAATAAATAAAGATAAGAAATCATGCATTGTGAGATTGAGTTTCTATGAGTAGTTTCTTAGCGACATGTCATGTATAAAAACTATTAGATGATTTCTGGGTTGGGAATGCCTTAAACGAGTATTCTCATGTCTAAATACACAGACACAAAATCTAGAGTAAATAGTTAATCCTTCTGGCTTAAAACACACTCAATATAATGCTCTAAGCTGCATGCTGCACCACCCTTGCCCTAACCATGATAAGATTCAGCTAGCTCTAACCATAATTGCAATATTTCAATTATATAATATCTGACCATTTCTCTACATATCTACTGTTGGATATACATGGGTTTGTCCCATTTTGATTTATTCAATAATACGTTAAATGCAAAGGCCCACAATAATGCTACGGTGCACTAAAACTTTTAGTCCCATATTGAATGTTCACATGTCTTTGCTCAACTTAAATGGATGGACTAATTGTGTGTCTATTGAGAAGTTGAGACAGGCTAAGGGCGTACGCGGCGACGGTAATGGAACCGTGTTTTTCCACTGTGTCGCGCCACCCTAAAATACTGCGGTGACCGTTGGCCTTTCGTCTCCCCATTCATGAGGTGACCGTTGGCCTTTCGTCTCCCCATTCATGAGGTGACCGTTGGCCTTTCGTCTCCCCATTCATGAGGTGACCGTTGGCCTTCCGTTTTCCTCTGTATGAGAGCTATATAAAGGGGGCAGTAGCTGGACAGAACATTTTATCCTTCCTTCTTCTTCCTTGCGTCGTTGCCTCAAACCAGCCCCGTTCCAACCTTTTGCGCGCACAGAGAGTTGGGAGAGCAGGCCTCCGAAACCACGCCCGTGATCGAGACACCTGCCGGGTGTGCGGGCGATCAGGTTTTTGGGGAGCGTCTTCGCGACTGCTCGCTCCATCCTGGTGGTCGTGGTTGCTGCACACGCCATCGTCTTCCTCCCGGTGCCCGTTCGTGGGACTGCACTGCGAACAACGTCCTGCATCAAGCCCTGATCGACTACATCAAGTAACACGTTATGACGACTAACGTGAATGGAGAAACCGGTGCTTTGAGCATGGGTCCCTCCGCTGGGTACATCCTAGCAACCTTTGTGTTCTATTTCTTTAACTATATCATCTTGTGTTTGATGATAAATATGTTTCAAGCTACTGCTATTTATGTCGTCATAATAATCGCATGCTATTTATGGATTAAATTTAACATGAAAATGCCTAAATTCCTAACAGTCCAAAAACCTGATAATAGGCATTTTTCTGTTAGTGGTTTTGCTGCTGCGTTGAAGCCGAATGCTTTTGACGGTACATGCTATAAGAGATGGCACAGTAAGATGGTCTTATGGTTGACGGCTATGAACTGTTTTCACGTGGCACAAGGCAAGCCTGGGGATTTGGCCCCAGGCAGTTCTGAGGAAGAGACATTTGATGCGTCTCCTCAAGGACAGGCCTTTAAGGTTGCTGATAACCTTTTCAGAGGTGCCGTGATCAGTGCAATTGCTGAAAAATACCAGGACTCTTACCTAACCTTCAAAACTGGCAAAGAGTTATGGGATGCGCTTGAGGCAAAGTTCGGTGTTTCTGATGCTGGTAGTGAGCTGTATGTGATGGAGCAGTTCTACGACTACAAGATGGCTGAAAACCGTCCTGTAGTCGAACAAGCTCATGAGATACAGGCTCTAGCAAAAGAACTCGAACAGTTTCCCTGTGTGCTACCTGACAAGTTTGTGGCCGGCGGTATTATCGCCAAGTTGCCACCTTCTTGGAGGGATTTTGCTACCTCTCTAAAGCACAAGAGACAAGAGTTCACCGTGGCTGAACTCATTGGTACTCTTGATGTTGAGGAGAGGGCGAGGGCAAAGGACACACGCGGGAAAGGAATTGAGTCTTCTAGTGCCAATATGGTGCAGAAGAAAAATTCCAATAATGCATCTTGTAACAAGAAGAAGAAGAACAAGCAAGAAAATGTAAAGCCTAAACAAACATCCACATTTAAGAAGAAAAAGGGCAACAAAGAAGGTGGATGCTTTGTTTGCGGGAGCACTGAGCACTGGGCGAGTGCGTGCCCAGACCGCAAATTTAAGCATGAGAAGAAATCAGCTAACATGGTGATATGTGAGACCGGTGGAGGAACACCAGGGTATGGTAATTATTTACCTACCGTTCTTTCAGTTTGTCATTCGCCTGAGTGGTGGATTGACACCGGTGCTAATATTCATGTGTGTGCTGATATTTCTTTGTTTTCTTCTTATCAGGTCGGCGGGACTGGATCCTTGCTGATGGGAAACGGATCATCTGCGCGTGTTCTTGGTGTTGGTACGGTCATTCTGAAGTTTACTTCGGGAAAGACGATGCCATTTAAGAACGTGCAGCATGTCCCCTCCATCAAAAAGAATCTAGTTAGCGGATCTCAAGTGTGTCGAGATGGTTATAAACTTATGTTTGAATCCAATAAGTGTGTACTTTCGAAGTATGGTACATTTGTTGGTAAAGGTTATGACTGCGGAGGCTTGTTCCGTTTATCGTTGCATGATGTGTGTAATAATGATGTGAACAATGTCATTTCGAATGAGTCGAATATTTGGCATTCACGACTATGTCATGTTAACTTTGGTGTTCTATCGCGGTTAGCAAAATTAAATTTAATCCCAAAATTTGATTTAGTCAAAACTTCTAAGTGTCATGTGTGTGTGCAATCTAAGCAACCTCGCAAGCCTCACAAGGCTGCGGAGGCGAGGAACTTGGCACCGCTGGATTTAATTCATTCTGATTTATGTGAGATGAACGGAATATTGACTAAAGGTGGCAAGCGTTATTTTATCACATTTATAGATGACTCCACTAGATTTTGTTATGTGTATTTGTTAAAATCAAAAGATGAAGCGTTGTATTATTTTAAAACTTATAAAGCTGAAGTTGAGAACCAACTTGAGAAGAAAATTAAACGGTTACGGTCTGATCGCGGTGGAGAGTATTTTCCAAGAGAATTTTCTGATTTTTGTGCAGAACACGGGATTATTCATGAGAGGACACCGCCATATTCCCCACAATCCAATGGGATTGCCGAAAGAAAGAACCGTACTCTAACTGATTTGGTTAATGCCATGTTAGAGACTTCGGGTCTATCTAAGGAATGGTGGGGTGAGGCGATTTTGACTGCATGTCATGTCCTGAATAAAGTTCCCACAAAAGACAAAGAAATTACACCATTCGAGGAATGGGAAAAGAAAAAGTTAAATCTCTCATATTTGCGTACTTGGGGTTGTTTGGCCAAAGTGAATGTGCCAATTAACAAAAAGCGCAAATTAGGACCTAAAACTGTTGATTGTATTTTCCTTGGTTATGCTTTCCACAGCGTTGGATATAGGTTTTTAATCATAAATTCTGGGGTACCAGACATGCTAGTTGGCACAATCATGGAATCCAGAGACGCTACATTTTTTGAGAGTGATTTTCCTATGAAAATTACACATGACACATCTAGCACTGAACCTGAAATACCCCATGAGCATTTTATTCCGATAGAACACATTGAGGAACCTCATATGAATAATTATGACGAGGATGACAGTATAACAACTCGAAAGAGTAAGAGACAAAGGATTGCAAAATCTTTTGGTGATGATTATATTGTGTACCTTGTGGATGACACACCAAGAACTATTGAAGAGGCATATTCTTCTCCTGATGCTGACTTGTGGAAGGAAGCAATAAGGAGTGAGATGGATTCTATTATGTCTAATAGTACTTGGGAAGTCGTTAAACGTCCCTATGGGTGCAAACCCATTGGAAGTAAATGGGTGTTCAAGAAAAAGCTTAGGCCTGATGGTACGATTGAGAGGTACAAGGCAAGGCTTGTGATTAAAGGCTATTCACAGAGGGAAGGTGAAGATTTCTTTGATACATATTCACCGGTGGCTAGATTGACCACGATTCGGGTGTTACTTTCCTTGGCTGCCTCTCATGGTCTTCTCGTCCATCAGATGGACGTTAAAACAGCTTTCCTGAATGGAGAGTTAGATGAGGAGATCTATATGGAGCAGCCTGCGGGGTTTGTAGCAAATGGTCAAGAAGGCATGGTGTGTAAATTATTGAAATCATTATACGGTCTTAAACAAGCACCCAAGCAATGGCATGAAAAGTTTGATAAAACTTTGACATCTGTCGGTTTTGTTGTGAACGAAGCAGATAAATGTGTTTATTATCGGTATGGTGGGGGCGAGGGAGTTATCTTGTGTCTTTATGTTGACGACATACTGATTTTTGGCACTAGCTTTGACATGATCAAGGAAGTGAAGGACTTTTTGTCCAATAATTTTGAGATGAAAGATTTGGGAGAAGCTGATGTTATTCTTAACATTAAGCTATTGAGAGAAGGCAATGGTGGGATCACACTTGTGCAGTCCCATTATGTGGAAAAGGTTTTGAGTCGCTTTGGGTTTAGCGAATGTGAACCTGCTCCTACGCCTTATGATCCTAGCAAGAAATTGAGGAAAAATCGGAGAATAGCTAAGGATCAATTAAAATATTCCCAAATAATTGGTTCGCTCATGTATTTGGCTAGCGCTACGAGGCCTGACATCTCGTTTGCTGTGAGCAAACTCAGCCGGTTTGTGTCAAATCCGGGAGATGATCATTGGCGTGCTCTTGAGAGAGTATTGTGCTATCTAAAAGGGACAATGAGCTTTGGCATTCACTATACCGGGTACCCGAGGGTATTGGAGGGTTATTGTGATGCAAACTGGATATCTGATGCTGATGAGATATATGCCACAAGTGGATATGTGTTCTCACTAGGTGGTGGTGCTGTTTCTTGGAAGTCTTGCAAGCAGACCATTTTAACGAGGTCAACTATGGAAGCAGAACTCACAGCGTTGGACACCGCCTCGATTGAGGCTGAGTGGCTTCGTGAACTCCTTATGGATTTACCGATGGTTGAAAAACCCGTGCCGGCTATTTCTATGAACTGTGATAATCAGACCGTGATTATTAAGGTGAACAGTTCTAAGGATAACATGAAGTCGACTAGGCACATAAAGAGGCGTTTGAAATCTGTCAGAAAAATGAGAAACTCCGGAGTGATAGCGTTGGACTATGTCCATACGTCTAAAAATCTGGCAGATCAATTTACTAAGGGACTATCACGCAATGTGATAGATATTGCATCGAGTGAGATGGGCTTGAGACCCACTTGAAGTCTATCATGGTGGTAACCTATTCTTTGTGATCGGAGATCCCGTGAATTAGAATGGTGAAACAAGCTAGTGGTAGACTGAGAGGAAAGACCCTTAACAAGGTCCATTTCAGATGTATTTCTTTCCTAGCTGTATGGCAGGTTGGTGTTTTCACCTTAATGTGTTCCAAGTGGCTTGTTGAAGCAAAGATGTTGTCCTACAGAACATTTTTTGAGGAACACACCTATATGAGTTCAACTGCTAGTCACAGTTTATGAGATTTGGGTAATCTCTAGATACTCATAAAAGGCCCTGGAGTGTGACTTATATGCTCCAATCAGAGGGGATGCGTTTGGCAACCTAGTATCAGTAAATGACTTGGATGAAACTTATTACACACAAAACTGTCAATTCAAGGCATAGTCCATTGTACAGTTGTGAATAAGTGTAGTCTTTGCTCTAGGTGGATGTTCAACTTAACAGTCTCCACCGAAACACTGGTATATTAAACGCTTGAAAGACGAGAGCATTTATGTGGCTTCGCATTGGTGGGGATTGTTGGATATACATGGGTTTGTCCCATTTTGATTTATTCAATAATACGTTAAATGCAAAGGCCCACAATAATGCTACGGTGCACTAAAACTTTTAGTCCCATATTGAATGTTCACATGTCTTTGCTCAACTTAAATGGATGGACTAATTGTGTGTCTATTGAGAAGTTGAGACAGGCTAAGGGCGTACGCGGCGACGGTAATGGAACCGTGTTTTTCCACTGTGTCGCGCCACCCTAAAATACTGCGGTGACCGTTGGCCTTTCGTCTCCCCATTCATGAGGTGACCGTTGGCCTTTCGTCTCCCCATTCATGAGGTGACCGTTGGCCTTTCGTCTCCCCATTCATGAGGTGACCGTTGGCCTTCCGTTTTCCTCTGTATGAGAGCTATATAAAGGGGGCAGTAGCTGGACAGAACATTTTATCCTTCCTTCTTCTTCCTTGCGTCGTTGCCTCAAACCAGCCCCGTTCCAACCTTTTGCGCGCACAGAGAGTTGGGAGAGCAGGCCTCCGAAACCACGCCCGTGATCGAGACACCTGCCGGGTGTGCGGGCGATCAGGTTTTTGGGGAGCGTCTTCGCGACTGCTCGCTCCATCCTGGTGGTCGTGGTTGCTGCACACGCCATCGTCTTCCTCCCGGTGCCCGTTCGTGGGACTGCACTGCGAACAACGTCCTGCATCAAGCCCTGATCGACTACATCAAGTAACACGTTATGACGACTAACGTGAATGGAGAAACCGGTGCTTTGAGCATGGGTCCCTCCGCTGGGTACATCCTAGCAACCTTTGTGTTCTATTTCTTTAACTATATCATCTTGTGTTTGATGATAAATATGTTTCAAGCTACTGCTATTTATGTCGTCATAATAATCGCATGCTATTTATGGATTAAATTTAACATGAAAATGCCTAAATTCCTAACATCTACATACAATACTGGCATACAATAATCATTGTCTCAGCATTACCAGTTAGAATAGTTGAAAAATAAATGAAGCAGAGAATGGTAGCACTTTAATCAGAAAATCATATCAACTGGGGATAATGTCCACCGATGCTAGGACCTAGCGCCGCCGCTCCATGGCAGGGGACGGCAAGCCGGGGCGGAGCTCAACGGAGCCTAGGCATTCGTTGAAAACTAGATCTAAAAATCTTTTTAATATATACTTCTTAAATTAAATAAGGTGTACCGTTTAAAGTGATGTATCTCTTTTAATTTTTCTCTAGTCCGATGCAACCTCTCCATGGCAAGTTTTACCGGTCACTGCCTTGCCTAGAAAGGCACGGGCGCCGTCGTCGTCGTGCCATAGCCAGGCGCGGGTTTCATAGTCCCCGCCTTGGCCTCGCCAGGCACCGGCGCCGCCGCCATCATGCCCTGGCCAGGCGTGGGCGTTCCCACCGTCACCTCTCCTGGAGTCCTCAAGTCGTCCGACGTGCCGCCGAAATCCTATCCTTGCTCCATCGCCAAGCTGTCCGTCGGCCCTCGCTATGTGCGTAGATTGGTTCCAGTTGAATGTGCGGAAAACAAAACACGAATCCACGAAGGAAACGGAAATCAAATCGATAAGTTCAGTAATGGCATAAAGTTTTTTTGGATACCATAAAATTCTCTGATTATTGTTGATCGGATGTACTGTCATAAATCGCGGTGATTTTGATGTAGTTAGTGCTGCTGCTGCCGACGCCTACCGGACGCTGCAAAACCGACAATGACAATCCCGTCATATTAATTGCGTCTCAAAAACTAATCAAACAGATAATGACGTGTGTGATTTCTAACATGTTAGCCAGCTCCTCGAGAATAATATTTTCAAATAACCTTTTTTTCGTATCTTGAGCGTTCGTTCGAGGATAATTGGACGTCAACTAGATGGCCGACGAATCACCCAACTATTGAAATATTGGATTTGTAAATTAACTTAGCGAAATAATTACGGCTGGAGTGATTGTGGAGTTGTTTTATTTATTCTATTTTAGGGTTTAATCGGAACGAAACTAGTTATGCAATAGAAACTACAAGCTCGATGCATGTAGGATTAATATTTGTCCATGCATGCGAAAAGAGTAGACAATATGTCATGCACGTTATATAGCTTTATAAATATTATACAATTAATATTATGCATGTCGATTGTATTATTAGAGGATAAATTATTTCGAAAGACTCAGAAGTACTTCGCACAATACAGTCAACTTTTCACATTCAGATTGATTAGTGGTTACTTTACTGAAAGGGGAAGAAAAACACAGTTTTTACCATATGCCTGACACGCTGACATCTGTGACTCCGATCGGACAGATTTTTTTTACGATATTGAATTCAAATACTTGATTAGGATTAGATTATATATCGCTTTAGTTTAAAAACGGAGAGGCACTTTTATATATTAATAAAATATTTGTATCAGGTCGGTATTAATTGGAGCGGCCGATATTATTTAGTATTGAAATTGAAACGATATGTTTGTAAATACTAATTTGAGTGGTAGTCCAGGCCATTCTGATCGGTACCACAATAGAATTGACAACCTTGATTTAGTCACAAACATAAGATTCTCTTCCAATAAATTAAGAACAAATTAGATCGTACACTTTAACGACTAAAAAATTATGACAAGTTTCATAAGGCTTACTAATATATGACAAATAATTTAATAACTTTAATTTAAACAAGTGTAACAATTTTCAAATAAATAGTAATAAATTATGGCTAACCCAAAACATATGGAACCCACGTATAAATCTATCAGATGCGGACATGCCTGCGCCAAACCACGCTCTTTTAATTTAGACGCTTAATAAACCAAGGAAACGAGGAAGAATTTATACTTTTAGCCCCCACTCCAGTGTCCTCGTCGGATCCTCGATTCCTGGGAGGTCGTCGTCGTCCATGGGGGATAAGGCGGCGGCCAAGTTGCAGGGGAAGCAGCGGCGGCGCGGGCTGCTGGACCTGGAGGCGCAGTTCGCTTTCTTCCTGTCGCAGCACCGGCACCCGGTGAACGCCGCCGCGCACGCGCTGCTCACGGGGCCCATCCTCTTCACCGGCCTTCTCATCCTCCACTTCCTGCCGCTGGCGTCGCCGCTCGACCCGGCGCTCGTCTTCGCCCTCGCCTATGCCGCCGCCTACCTCGCCCTCGACCGTCGTGCCGGCGCGCTGGCCGCGCTCCTCTTCCTCGCCGGCTGGGCCGCCAGCCGCACCCTCGCCGCGCGCCTCGGTTTCGAGCTCGCGTGGAAGCTCGTGCTCGCCACGCAGCTCTTCTGCTGGAGCTGGCAGTTCCTCGGCCACGGCCTCTTCGAGGCAAGCTCTTCTGCATCCCCTCTCCGCCGCCATCTCCATCAATCGATTAACCTCTTGGAAACCGAGCTATGAATCTATGATTGCTTTGCTGAATCTGCTTCTTGTTGCAGAAAAGAGGGCCAGCTGTGAGTGACCTACCTGATGTGTTCTTGATGGAGCCATTCCTCATCTTGTTGCAGGTAATGCACCAAACAAACACATGCATCCATGACAACGTTCTAACTTCTAAAAAGGTGTAAGCCGTATCCGATTGGGTCATCAACCTAGTAGTGATTAGTGAGTAGGGACAAAGATTTACACTTACAGGGCCCAATTATGCGACCTAATTTCATGTTGTTTTTGGTTATGCCTCAAGTCAAACTTCCAAAACTTCTATTATCATTTTTTAGATTGGATGCAATGAAATCATACATATGGATTTGTCTAAAAAATACTTCGTATATTATTACGATTTTACCAACTTCTACAGATACTACATCTAAGCATATAGGAAGATAAATTAGTGATCAAAGTTGTATTCGAAGACCTGGCGATAACTAAAAGGATGAAACTAGCAAATGAATGTCCTAAAATCTGAAAAAAAAATCAGACGGTGTTTCAACACTCAATGCATAATGTTTCATTAGTTGATAAAAATGTTTCAGTAAAATAAACAAAGTAAAACATAGTCAAATTTAAGTTGAAGCATTTTACTTCCGTGTATGAAATATTGAGTTTTAACTACTGAAACATAACAATACGCTTGTTGAAACAGTTGTTTCTTTCTGTTGCAAACTTTATCGCTGAATGTTTCATCTGTTTGAAACATTTTTCATTAAGTGTTGAAATATTGTTTTTTTTAAAAAAAAAATCTTAGGACACCTGTTTTTGACTTTTGAGTATTTGGTAACAGGGAGGTACACCTGTTGTTGCATGCGACCTAGTATAAGGGCATCATGGAATCCCTTAGAACACTTGATCCATCCTTGTCTGATTTGCAGATATGGAAGTAAATGCATGCACCTGTTAGGAATTGAGTTGAAATGAATTGACATGTGAATCTGTGGTTGTGATCAGAACTTGTTGCTCTTGTGTTCACAGATACTCAACAAGCTGTTTGGCTACGAACCATACCCTGGATTCAGCAAGAATGTGGACAAGAAGCTGGAGACTGATCTCAGGGAGAGAAGAGAGCTCCAGCAGAGGAAGGTCACCTGATTGATCTTGTTTTAAAATCAATTGCAGCTACGAGAGAAATTATTGTGGAGTACATGTAGAAGTTAACATTCTGTTGCCTACTATTTGTGTTGTTCTTGTAGTAATACAATTCCAGGACATAGTAAAACTGAACTGTCTGAACATCATGGTGCCCGACTGCCAACGCTATTTGAAGCTTGCTTTGCCGATTGCTGGGAACAAGATGCAGAGATATGTAATATGTTAGAAATCTTGCTTACTGACCTTCAGAATTGTAGCTCTAAATGTTCATGCTTATAATTCTTCGGCAGAGCATTTCGTCGACCAAACTATACGAATACCACTGCAATTCTCTGCACACCCCGATTTCGTTTCAGGATTCATGCTGATTGTATAATTTGTATGCATGATGTGGTGTCTAAACTATCGGCTGCTCTGTTGCCGTGTGGAAAAAACCTACCCCCTGTTTATATTCGCAATTTCTTAGTGATTTGCTATGACGATTTCTGTTGCCGTTTGCTTTTACAGGGAAGTTCGCCGGCTAAAACTTTACTCTGTGTCCACATCTGATGCTGAACTGCTGATAAATCCCAATTTGAGCACTCACTGCTCACTCACTCACTTGTAGATGGTTCAATATTGTGAAATCTCAGTGTAGAAAGCTTTTGGCCCATTTGGAATTATTTGATAGTATTGTTACGATTTTTTTAAAATAATACATTTTTATTCTAAATTTTAAATTTGATATGCGGATTTCAAAAATTGTAAAAATGATCTTTAGTCGGTACTTGGTGTACTGATCTAGGTCGGATGACCCTAGATTGATAGATTATATGCTGATCTAGACAAGTCTAAGGATATTTTTGGCGTAACCCTTAGGTGTCGACACTTCACGTGACGAGCACCGAAGATGCGTGATGGGAAAAAGGAGATTTGGAGGAGAAGAAGCTAGGGTTTTAGCATTTTATACTCTAGCTACATTATTGGGCTATTGCCTATTGGGATGGGCCCTTTTATCTTGAGCTGAACAGGGTCTCCATGGGGCAGAGACAAGGAGTGGAGGATCATACCTGTCCTCATCAAATCTGACGGAGATTGTTTTTTCCTGTTTAATTCACCGTGGGTAAAAATGTCTACTATCTTTGACTCCTAATGGGGGGATTCCCCATGGAGAATCGGACAATGATCCCCATTGACTTCTCTACTTATAGGTGAAGCAGCAAGGCCATGTAGAAATCCACCTATGTGGCACATAAATGGTTTGGATAGGTGTATATGGGTATGGCTAGATAGATTGATAGGGTTTACCTATTGACACGTGCTCATCAAGATCTGCTAGTCCTGCTCACCGCTAGGGAGGTGCCATCGTCAAGTTCCTCTACCCATCACCTCTTCTAGGTGCCAGGGAGGTAGGAGCTGCCACTGCCAGGTTCATATCCTCCACCTGTCGCCACTAATAGCTACTAGGGAGTTTGCTATTACCAGGTGCTAGGGAGGTGGGAGCCAATGTCACTAGGTTCCTATCCTCTAGTCTCCACCGCTAGGTTCCTCTATCCATCGTCATCACTAGGCACTAGGAAGCCACCACCACTCGGGTCCTTACCATCGCGATTCGCAAGGGATTTTCTGTACGATTGGATGCGCTCGCTTGGTATTGACTCCCTTAGTCCCTTTGTACCTTTGTGGCCTTGTTAACGATGTAGAAACATGCTATTCATATTTTTTGTCTATGACTTAGGGGTAGTATTTAGTAATAACAGTTGAGTACATATGTCTTAGGTGAGTACACATGTCTTAGGCTGAGTACACATGTATTGTCTAGAATCTCGATGTCTAAATGACACTGCCTATGCAAAATTGCAGAAACGCCAAGCCAACACCTAGGTTCTCCACTTAAGCGGCCTAGGCGCTAGGTGAACCCTATCTGCCTGCTTACCGACTACCGTTTTTTGAAACATTACAACCATGGTAGGTGTTGACACTAAGATTTGGTAAAGCCTAGGCCCACTAAGGATGTCACACGGTCAACAAAAGTGAAGGAAGTCTGGTCAAAGGTTGGTCAACAAAGTCCGTCTATTTTTGTTACAAGTGGCTGGATAGGAGGAAGCCGATGGGAATAGAAGAAGATAAAGATAATCCAGAATCGGTTACAACAGATTTTACTTGTACAACAAGTCTCTAGACTAAATATGTATCCAATTAGCTAGGTTTGACACACACAATCAACCACAATAAAACTACTTCTTAGTGCATCGCCACCCTTGGGCTCCCAAGGTTAATCCCGGTGGGGCTCGGCACTCGAAACTGGGCTACATCGTTCCGATCTCCGGTGAAGAGGTGAGTCTCGCCACCACAACGATCATTATTGGCTAGGTTAGTGTTTTTCAAGGCTGCATCATATTGATCTCTTGAGGCATCAGTCTGGTTAGTGCGATCGCCGGTTTATCTTGGTGTATTTGCTAGGTCTAAGGCTGCATCACTTTGATCTCTTAGATTGATGTGAGTTAGGTATCATAGTTTGAGGCTTCATCGGTTAAGTCCGACATCTCGCTCTATTGTATATGATTTATGATGTATACCATTCATCTGAATAAAGCATGCCCGATATGTTGAAGCGTTATTGATTTCTCGTGATTAGCGACTGCCTTATTTAGGTCCAATCTTGTTGTTATGACAATTTAATAATACGAATATGTTATCTGGTATGCTAGATTTAGTTTCTATTGGGGTACAAGTTGACAGGTTATCTTTGATTCCACATCATACTTTACCTGCATCTAGGAGGTACTCATCAGCCTTTACACATAAGGACTTTATCTCATTGGCCGATGGCGTACTCGATCCCGATAGAATTGCCATGGTCATTGGCCTTACCGGCCGATCGACATCTTTACCCATAATTGTTTTATTCTCGCCACAGTCATTGGCTCGATAGCCGATTAACTTTGCTACAAACATTATTTTTTATTCTTCCTTATCAGTTGCAGGGTCAAATTGATTAGCACGCTCAGAACCTTTTTTCTAAGATTGTAAGAATGACACTAGAGTTAAGTAGACCTCCCAAGCCACGAATGTGACCAAAAAAGGCACCAACACACTTTTTGGTACGCCCGGTGGGACTTCCTTCAGACCATTCATCCATAGCGAGCAAAGTTGACAGCAATAACATCATCCCGGTCACTATGGAAGCATTGACCGATGAACAAAGGGTGGAGATACAAGACCACATATAAAATTACCAGAGATTGGGTCTCGAGGCCTTCGGCATGACTTAATCTAGTCATGTCCAGAGGAACCAATTGCCGAAGCCAGTCGTGGCTAGGGAGATTGACCAGTGGGCCGAGAGTCCACAGATCAGTTTTCAGGAAACCGTCAATAATGCTCACCATCATGACCTCATCAACCAGTTTGAGGTATTGGTTAATACCTTGCACGGGTTGATCAAGAAGTCTGGTGACGGTATGATTGTTTAGGAGCCGGCGCAAGGCCTAGTGTACTTCCCGGCTAACCATTCCCGTCTACTGCAAAACCCTCAACACACTTGGTCGGTGCCACCACCATAAGGGCTGATGAGGCAGGGTCCATCGAACACTTCATTCAGCTTGGAAGTTAGCATGACGACCCCGTTACCAACCCCTACGCTCCAAGGGATAAGCAGACAAGATCCGTCCCAGAATATGTATCCCTTCGGAAGAGGTATACCACCCTCCTAGCCTTCGGTCATGCCACAAGGGCCGATCAGGTAAGAAGTACCTCAACCTACATATGGAATTGTCAGGAATATGCTGGCTGACCTTGTACCGCCAAAGGGGCACCCGATGGCATCCCTCAGGGATACCATTAGACCGCATACTACGGACTGCCACCCTATCCCAATGAAGAACAAAGATACAATGTTGTTCGGTTGTATCAGTACCAACAACCTCCAATGACTGATCAGTATCCCACACCGAACCAGCATGAAGATGATTGGGTGAATCAAATCACTAAAGTTATTCGGGACCAGTTTGGGCTCAAACCTAAAGACTAGACGTACGTGTATCGGTGACCATACCTAGAGTGGTTCGATTAGGTGCCGCTACCTAACTGATACAAGATTCCTGACTTCACCAAGTTTTGGGGGCAGGACTTGATCTCCACGATCGAGCATATGAGATGTTTTCTTGCCTAGTGTGGTGAGGCATCGGGTGAGGAAGCACTCAAGGTCTGGTTCTTCCTGTTGTCGCTATTGGGATCAGCCTTCACGTGGTTCTCATCGTTGCCGGTGAACTTTGTCAGAGGATGGGCGGATCTAGAAAAGAAATTTCACAAGTATTTCTTCGTCGGCAAACATGAGATGAAGCTCACCGACCTAACGACAGTAAAGCAGATGATGGATGAGTCTGTGCAAGATTATGCATAGAGGTTCCGTGATGTAAGGAGTAGATGCTATAACCTGAACCTCATCGACACACAACTGGTTGAATTGGCATTCTAGGGACTCCTAAATCCAATAAATAAAAGGTTTTCGTCACAAGAATTCGTGAGACTCTCACACTTGGTGCAGGGGGTATCAACCCATGAGAGCTAATTCCAAGAAGCAAAAAAGGACATATATCAAAAGAAGGTGGCGTACACTTAGGCGTTCCATTCGGACTCCGATGAGGACCATGGGTCTGATGCATAGGTCAGTTCGACCGAATGGACCAGGGACAAGAAGCAGATCGCAAGTCCTTGGGGTGAAGGCATCTGATAAAGAATAAAAGTACGACTTCAACATCAATAAGGTCAATAGGATATTCGACCTATTGCTCAAAAAGAAGCAGATCCAGTTGCCACCTAACCACGTGATACCACCCGTCGATGAGATGAAGAAAACAAAATACTATAAGTGGCACAATTCACCATCGCATCACACTAATGAATGCAAGGTATTTAGGCAGCAGATCCAATCAGCCGTGGAGCAAGGCCGAATCAAGTTAGACAATGGAAGAAGCCAATGAATATTGAAGACCATCCTTTCCTGGTCAACATGGTGCATACGCATCGTGTTGACGATCGGCGTATGAGGAAGAGAAGACAAACTAGAAGCAGTATCACTTCGTCAGACCTAATCGAGAAATATGAAGAAAAATCGAGAGGAGTGGATAGTGAATATGACCTAAGTTACTCACAATTCAACCCCCATTGGAATTGTGAGTTTTTTAGGTTCTGCTGGAATGAAGGATTGCGTCTGCCGTCGATGGGAGATTGTCCCGAGTGTGGCAGCGAAGGCAGGTTGCAAGATGTCCATGGTTTGCACAGTGATAGGGCAAAGCCAAGTGATCAAAAAATGGCAGACACTCATCGAGGGCTAGCCCCAAGGGTGTCGATACTTGAAAGGCTCGACCCCGTCAATACTAAGAAAAATGACCAATCAACCGATGATAGTGCCTTGTCGGGAAAGCCGTAGTGGTGCTGCAATGGAATCTTCACAAGGAATCAGAAAAGGAGAATAAAATGGTTGTGGTAGAGAGAACTGAAAGCACAAAAGTGCAACGAGAAGATTGATCAGCCCCGAAGGATCAAAAGTGAATGGCGAGTGATAGATAAGTTCGATCACGATGACAAGAGAGATACAAGGGTAAACATGGTTTTCTTCCTCCCTATAGAGTATCGGGCTACTCCTGAAGACGACTCCGAGCAGGCCGATACAACGGCCCAACTAATACTGACCTCGCAACTAGTAGTATTTAGCAAGCCAAAAGTTCACGAGAATTGACACCTGAGACCTCTGTACATCAAGGGTCTGGTCAACGGGAAGCCGATGCCCAATATGATGATAGATGGAGGGGAAGCCGTCAACTTGATGTTGTATGCCACCTTCCGGAAGCTGGGAAAAGGGCCAGAGGACCTCATCAAAACTAATATGGTACTGAGGTACTTCGGCGGCAATTCATCAAAAACAATGGGGGGGGCTAAATGTAGAGTTGACGGTTAGATGTAAGACAATACTGACTACATTCTTTGTCATAGAGGGGAAATGATCCTATAGTCTACTGCTCGGACGCGATTGGATTTATGCAAATTGTTGCGTCCCATCAACAATGCATCAGAGTCTAGTGCAGTGGGTCGACGATCAAGTGGAAATAGTTCCCGCAGATAAATCGGTTAACATAGAAATAATCAATTTATCAGTATGGGAGATGGAAGAAGTTTTATGTCTGTCTGTCAGGCAGGGCTTGAGACGATGATTTTCTCGAAGTGTCAAACGATGGAGTCAAACCAATTAACAATAAACAACCCAAGCTTACCCTTTAAAGGTGACACTAACAAAGTAGAAGGTAAACTCGATCAAGGTTTCGCCGCAACCGATGAGCTACAGGAAGTATACATCAGACCCGGTGACAGACTGGGGCCAACCTTTGTAAGTGCTCAACTTCCCAATGAAATAAAAAGATGAATTAATTGCATTATTATGGGAATATCGGGATTGCTTTGCATGGGAGTATCATGAAATGCTAGGTTTAAGCCGATCAATTGTAGAACATTAGCTCTCAATAAAGAAGGGGTATCAGTCATTCAAGCAGCCACCTCGATGATTCAAGGCAAAAATATATCCAGATATCAAGGCTGAGGTAACAAGGTTATACGATGCAGGATTCATAAGATCGTGCTGATACGTAGAGTGGGTATTGAACATTGTACCGGTATGGAAGAAAAATGGGAAGCTCAGGATATGTGTTGACTTCAGATATCTGAACAAGGCAACCCCAAAAGATGAGTACCAATGCCGATCGCAGACTTACTGGTGGACGCCGCACCAGGTCACAAGATTATCAGCTTCATGGACGGGAATGTAGGTTATAATTAGATTTTCATGGCCGACGAAGACATCCACAGTATGGCCTTCCAGTGCCCAAGCGCTATCAGACTTTATGAGTGGGTGGTGATGACATTCGGCTTGAAAAATGCCGGAGCAACTTACTAGAGGATCATGAACTACATCTTCCATGACCTAATCGGTTTAGTGGTGGATATATACATAGATGACGTCGTATTAAAATCAAGCAACAACCAAGACCATGTGGCCGATTTACGTCGAGTTCTGGAGAGAGCTAGAAAATATGGACTAAAAATGAATCTTGAGAAGTGTGCTTTTGGTGTATCAACGGGGAAGTTTCTAGGCTTTATTGTGCATGAAAGAGGGATTGAGATAAACGAGCACATCATTGAAGCAATCAAGAACACTCAGCCCCCTACCGATAAAACCAAGTTGCAGTCATTAATCAGGAAGATAAACTTTCTCAGGAGATTCATAGCTGATCTTTCAAGAAAAATAGAGTCATTTACTCCACTGTTGAAGTTGAAGCCTGATTAGGAATTTAAATGGGGAGAGAAGCAGTAGAAGGTGTTTGATGAGATTAAAGAATACTTAAGCCCGCTGTCAGTGTTGATGCTGATGCAAAAAGGAATTCCGTTTAGGCTATACTTAGCGGTCGATAATAAAGCCATCGGGTCAGTTCTGGTGCAGGAGGTCGATAAGAAAGAAAAGGTGTTTTTATATCTCAGTAGAAGGCTACTAGACGCTGAGACCCGATACCCCGCAGTGGAAAAACTATGTTTGTGTTTGTATTTCTCGTGCACCAAATTAAGGCATTACCTGCTATCAACGGAGTGCAT
Source organism: Zizania palustris (assembly GCA_019279435.1). Taxonomy (NCBI): domain Eukaryota; kingdom Viridiplantae; phylum Streptophyta; class Magnoliopsida; order Poales; family Poaceae; genus Zizania; species Zizania palustris. Next base: position 19,368,705 of record JAAALK010000290.1, read on the forward strand.
CGTAGTGTGTAAGGCCGATGTCATTAAGTACATGCTGTCAACTCTAGTATTGAAAGGACGTATCAGAAAGTGGGTCCTCTCTCTCACTGAATTTGATCTTAGATATGAATTGGCTAAGGCAGTAAAGGGACATGCGATAGATGATTTCATAGTCCAACATATAGGTGAGGCAGTAACTTATGTTTAGCTGACACCATAGACTTTATTCTTCGATGAATCGATGTGTCAACATGGATGTGGTATAGGCCTGGTGATTATTTCCCCTCAGGGGGCATCATTTGAGTTTGCATACATCATCGGGCCTTTCTCCACTAACAATTAGGCTGAGTACGAAGTATTGAAAGGGTTGCAGCTGTTGGAAAGAAGTGGGCACCGATACAATAGAAATTTTGGGAGACTCTCTGCTAGTAATGAGGCAACTGTCGGATGAGTATGGATGCAAAGACGATATGCTAAAAGAATACCATGATCGGTGTCAAGCTATAATGTCAAGCTTTCAAGGCGTAACTCTTACTCATACCCCGAGGGAGCAAAACTCAGAAGCAAACGATTTGGCCCAAACGATGTCTGTATATAAGCCGATGGCTAGGTCGATCAAGGTAGAGATCACATAAATAGAGGCTGGTGATTGGAGGTATGATATTATTAATTATTTGAAAATCCTTCGACATTGACACCAAGAAGACTCAGATATCAAGCAATGAGATACGTGCTGCTCGACGAAGACTTGTACCATCAGACGACCGATGGAGTTCTCCTCAAATGCATAAGCATTGAAGAAGCTAAAATGGTGATGTGTGAATTACACGATGGCATATGTGGAACACACCAGACGATCCAGAAAATGAAGTGGTTGCTTCAGAGAGCAGGTTACTTTTGGTTGACTATGGTGAAGGACTGTATAAAATATTACAAGGGGTGCCAGGACTGTTAGAGGTTTGGAGCTATTCAAAGGGAACCTGCATCGGTCATGAACCCAATAATTAAACCATGGCCCTTTAGGGGATGGGGCATCGATATGATCAGCCAAATCTACCTAGCGTCATGTAAAGGACATAAGTTCATACTGGCGGCTACTGATTATTTCATAAAATGGGAAGATGTCGTTCCACTCAAAAGGGTTGCATATGCCGATGCCATTGAGTTCATTAGGGAACATAAAATATATCGGTTCAGGATTCCACAGACCATCAACATAGATCAGGGGCAATTTTCGTATTGGAGGAGTCCCAGCAATTCACAATTGGTATGAGAATCAAGCTCTTAAATTCATCACAATATTATGCACAAGCTAATGGGCAGGATGAAGCGTCCAACAAGAGTTTGATCAAGTTAATAAAGCATGATATTAATGAAGAACCGAAGCATTGGCATTAGTCTTTATAAGAAGTACTCTGGGCCTATCGGATGGCACGTCATGAATCCACTCAAGTACCACCATATCAGTTAGTTTATGGACATGAAGAAATATTACCCTAGGAAAATAACATCGGCTCAAGAAGGATAACACTACAAGACCAACTCACAGCCGATGATTATTATGATTTAATGATAGATGGCCTTGTTGACGCTAGAATTCACTGATCAAAGTGTCAACACACCAACGCCGATTCGACGATCCAAAAGCACGTGGATACCTAGCGATAGCACTAAGCATAACACGACGATGACGTCGTGTTTTGACGACCCTTGATAGTGACAAGAGAGGGTGGAGTCACCAGGAAATTAGATTACAAAAATAACCCAATTGGCCGAAGTGTGGAAAAAACAATCAACCGGCCAAATTAGGGTAGGTTGGACCGAAACAATAGGGGTGGTCAGACCGGCCTAGAGGAGACGGTCAGACCATGTAGCCAGAAAGGTGCGCGCCGTAGGCTGATTGCGCACAGTCGGTCGGACCGACCGTGCACCGTTGGCCAGACCAACATGTGCCGGCGATGAGATGATGGCCCGACACAACCTGATCGGACTGGCCTGTCAATGTCGGTCAAACCGATGGCAATAGATCCGGTTGGTGGCTTGCTGCAGGGGTTATTGGCGAAGAAAGGGAAGGTGAAACACTACAAAAAACACCAAAATATCAAAGGCAATTCGGCCTAGAGACCGAATTACCGACAAAAATCGATAAAACCGATAAAAAATTGTTACGTGGATTGAACGGACAATTCACGAGCGAATTGACAAGGATTAATGTGATTACGACGTGGTGGACGGAGAGTTTACAACGCAAAATCACAAAGATGGACGTAGTAGCTACTCCTAGGGCAAGGAAAGTAGATTGAAAGTAAAGAACGATTCAAGGTAAAATAATAGATTGGATCTGTTAGGGTTTTTGGGGGCCACCCTTGAATCAGCTTTGCCTCTATATTTATAGGGGTGAGTCTTGATGTTCTTGGGCTCTTAATTGAATCAACCACGCATCCAAACTATTAGGATTTGATTTGGATATCAAAACAACCTGAAACAGATTAAACCAGATCAGACTCAGAGTTGCTAGGTTTTACAACAAGAAAGTGGTGTCCAAGTCATTTGAAGATGAAGAACTCATGTGGAAGCTTATCCTACCAATCGGGTCTAAAGACAATCGATTTGATAAGTGGTCAACTAATTGGGAAGGACCATTTCAAATACATCGAGTGGTGCCTGGTAACGCCTATATTCTTGAAGGATTAGATAGATAACTGTTCAGGAAGGCATTAATGGAAAGTATCTTAAGAAGAATTTTCCGAGCGTTTGGATAAATGCCTAAAGATCTACACGCAAGCATCAAATGGCCGATATTGATGGTATCACCTTTACACGGTAGATGGTGAAACATCGCCCTTAGACAAAAAAATACTCAAGACCAACTAAAGGGTCAAAGAAAGTTAGAAGAATGAAGGGCGATCATGTTATAATGATGAATGCAAAAGTACTTACGTCAACTGGCCTAGCGGGAGCAGCCGATTGCGGGGCACCGTCGGCAGAAGAAGCCGCGGCATCACTCTCCGTCGTAGAAACCAGGAGGGTGTGTGAGCCCCCTCATCAAGGCTTCCTTAGAGGCAGACAAATCAACAACGTTGAACATTGGCTGCACCCAAGGACAGTTACATGAGAAAACAACATAAGACAAAAAGAGAACGAATAGGTGAAGTTACCTGACAAGAGGCATCAATAGTGGCAGGGGGATCCTTGGCATCGACATCCACCGGAGCAACATCGACGACGGTAATGATCGATACGTTAGGACTGGTGGAAGCAACCCCTAATGTATCGGCCTATGGAGTGGCCCCCATGACAACAAAATCGGCGGCTTGGGTCGGTTGGGAACCAACAATATCATTAGCCATGTTGTCAAATGCCGCGTAAAGTGAGTTGATGTCAATGGGAGAAGAAGGCGACTAAGAACAAAAGAGACATACAGAGTTAGCAATATGAAAGGGGAATATATGTACGACACAAAGTCAGGTACAAACCGAGGCCGATGGAGGAACTTCGGTTGTCGACAGGGAAGTGCTAGCATCGGGGACATGTACAACCGAAGAGGCGATCGACGTCGTCCACAGAACAAACAAGAGCTATAAGTTCAATCTAGAAAGTAGCGTTATGGGTAGAAGTTGAAGACTTACCGAGGGTCGCGGAGTCAAAGCTGATGGACTCGCCTGACCAGTCCGGGTCCTAGTGGATCAACGCATGACTGCGGCTGATGCCTAATGTTTGCGCGTGAGGACTTTAGTCCGTTTCCCATTCACCTAGGTCGTGGGAGTAGGGGCGCCGACACCCACATTGGTGGTGGTAGATACAAGTCCGTAGCATACCGTCCGACCGCTGAAGCTCACTGAAAGGGCATCGAGGTCATCCTCCTACACAAATGAAGGTGAGCAGATAGAAAGAAAGACAATTGGGGGTAAATAAAAGAGCGAGCTGAAGTGTTCACCTCAAGACCCACATCAGTATCACCTGGGCATAGCCGCTCCCGATACACCCTTGAGGGGCGGTTAAAAAGATGCTTCCTTAATTCATCCCACCATCGTTGGAAGATGGTGGAGGATTCTCGGTATGCCATCCAGGAGGCAAAATCACCAACAGGGACTTCATTGGTCATATGAAAGAGGCGATCCCACTCCATGATATCCTTGATTTCTCCACGAACTTGGATTTGATCAATGAAGAAAAGATGGGGCGGAAGCTGATTGAACCCTAACTACCTTGCGAAGACCGCCAGATGATAGAACTGATAAGAGGCCTTCTGAGGATGGCCGACAATGAAATTTATGGGTAGGAGGCAAGGAAAAACCGTGGCCTTGAACATACATATGGATACCTCATCCCGACACACATCAGTCAAGATCAGTCGTTGGGGGTATTCATACTCCGAATAATGTTCGTAGGGGTACCAAATGGCTAGATTGGAGAATCCAAGAGAAAAACCCTTAAAGCAGGTGGCCAAGGGTTCAAGAGACATGAGAAGAGTGGAACGACAAGCAGCCGCTTCACCCAAGGAAGAACATCGATGATAAACAAGAGCAACTGGTTCTGGAAAATCAGAAGGGAACCACATTAAAGCAAGAGGAGGACCATCAACAACATCAGCGGTATAAATGTTGAGACAAAGTTGAAGAAACCACCAAGGGCCATTAGGGTGTCTAACGGGATCACCAACCGATAGCTTGGCCGATACGAGATGGAGAAGGTGGTAGATAGATCCAAGGAGGTATCAACCAAGAGGAACTATTACCTGTCACTACACCACAACACAGAATTCCCTACCAACGTCTGTTGGGAAAAGTGAACATATACCGACCGATAGTTGGTCAGTACAACTAGCGATAAATTGTTGGTCGGTAATAATTACATATCGTATCAGACTATTGGTCGGTAAAACTAATATTTTTATTGTCAAACAGTTGGTTGGGAATCCCTAAATCTCAGCCACCCCACTCACCCGGCCGGCCCATGAGCCATCCCGTGAAATCCCTAAGTCTCATCAGCCGCGTGCCGCCTCTCTTCCACAGAGCCGACTCCCCGGACTCCTCCGCCGCAGCCATCGTCGCTGATGCCCTCCCCGCTTCCACGGCCCCAGCGCCCCCGCCTCCGCTCCTCACATGGTCCTCCCCCTCCGCCAAATCCGCCGCGCCTACCGGATGGACCGCTGTATGGGCCCTGGAGGACCAGCAGCGCCGCCGCCTCCTCCGGATCTGGGAGCGCAGCGTTGCCTGGAAGCCCCCCACCTCGCTCCCACTCCCTCCTCTCATCTTCCGCCTCAACCACGCGGGGGAGGTCAACACCGACGGCAACTGCCTCTTCACCGCCGCCCGAAGGGCCGCCGCCGCCAAGCCCGACGCGCGCGACCTCAGGCACCGCACCATCCACCGCTTCACCGACGTCTACGCCTCCGCCCTCGCCCCCGACAGGGACGCCATCTATGAGGCCGTGCGCCACCTCTACGCGCCGTCGCCCCTCCGCCTCCGCCATGTTCGAGGGCCACGTATGATCTCACCTTCTCTACCTACCCATGCTTACAGTAGGCCGCTATCCGTCGCTCTTGATCGAGCGGCGGGCTGTAGGTGCTAATCAGGGTGTTTGAGGGGTGCTCCCGCGGTAGAGCTGTAGGTTTAGTGGCGATCGCTCGGCCTGCTTGGGGAGCTGTTGGGCGTGCTGTGCACAACGGGCATTTTGAGCGGGTCTTGACTCTTGATCAGTTCATGGATTGCATGTTTATTTATTGGTGAAAGAGGTTACGGGATCGAAGCGTCTAAAGCAACGGGACGAAATGAGAAAGTTCTGCAGATTCTGCTGATTCCTAAGCTGATGTGTTCTGTCATTGCATTTATATTGCACTCATATGTATGCTGTTCCCCAGTATTGTTGCATCTCATATGTAGTTGATTAGTCCAACAACATGGTAACTGCTGCATTAAGCAGGGTTGGTCATTTTGGTTGCCTGATGCTACAGTGTGCATGGCTGATAACTTATGTGGCAACATTGCTTCTTTAATCTCAGTCATGAATGTAATTTTGAGCATCCACACTATCATGGCTGAAGCTTATTCTGTATGATCCTATTGTAAGCTTGCTTCCTATTCCTTCTCAGCTTTGCTTCACATCAGTATGTTAAGATATATAATTAGAGATAGAATGTGATATGCATACCGTAGGGTCATTTTTGTGTGCCTGTGTCAGCGTCAGCAGTGGGTGGGTGGGGTTGGGGCAGTGTAGAATTGTAACATGAATGGTGGATGTATCTCAGATCACCCATCTGTTTCAACACAGATTTCCCTCAACTATTGGAATCTAGAAGAGTGAATTGACTCTACATGGCAATATGGCATAGCCACATAACTTCCCTGTAATAATGAATGTGTTCACTATGACCTTATGAAGTTCTTATATGATATTTCATTATGTTCAGCTGTAAGATTCTTAAAATCTATGCAGTAGCAGGTCCTGCACTTATGCTGGAATAGAGAATAACATAGGCCGTGTTCAACCTCAAGTTCTCAATTCCTTATTCTTATCCCGAATTTCCAAATCTTTAGCATTTTCTTGTTCAATAAATTTTATGTGTAAGGTATTATTTTGATTCTGTTGAGTTACATAATGCCACATTTTTAACTGCAGGTGCTGTATTTACTTCGCAAGTATTTGGGCGAATATGTTGAAGGGCTCTCTGTTGAAGCGCTTCGGATAAGTGTCTGGAAAGGTTTGTTTCTTTCTTAATGTCTTTTCCTCCTATCTCCACCATCATCACCTTACAAGTTATAATTCTTTATGTCAGTTAGTCTATCTATAATGCCAGTTAGTCTATCTATAATTTAAGAAGTTTAGTTGCTTCTAATTCCCCCGAAATCCCTGCCGGTGACAATAAGAGTGATAGCTACTTTAGTCTTTTTATTTAAAGACTAATATCTACACACTGCCTGGCCACTGCCTAGAATAGAAGTATAGCTGCCTAAACAAAGAGTGAGAGAACAGAATAAAAAGCAAGCCAACAAACAAAGAGTGAGGACTGAGTTTGTGGATGTGTATGTTCTAAGCATTGTTTTCAGCTTTGTATTGTGATAAGCTTTGTATTGTTTTCAGTTTTGAATATTTGACAAGGTTGCTTGTTGATTCTAATGTTCTGATTTGTTGTGTGTTGATCTGGAAATGATCTGAAATTGAAACTTGTGAATTGTTTCAAAGTTTAACAAATGTGCTATGCTGAAATGAACTTTACTATTCACCGTCTGAAAAATTCAGAAATGCTTGAATCCCATTTGTGATGGAGTTAAATCGTTCTGATTTGGCTCTCCACGTGCACTACATTCCCAATCCCCTAGCTTTAATTAGAGCTAAACTGAATAGACTTTATATTAGATTTGTAATAATTCTATTGACATGGTTTATCTTATTGACATGTTTTGTAGGAAGGAAAAAAGGCAAGCTACCATTTTGGAGGCGAATGGATTAGTAGCTTTTTTGATTAATGTATGTCGTGGTAGACGATCTTCTAGCCATTGTTTGGGATCATCAAGGCCGAGTATTTTTTGAACTTGTTATGGATGATTATGACTTTCACACTAAGTGGTGGATGAACTTGTATTTTTAGTAATCAATACAATGAAAAGATCATGTATGGTTGACTATCAATTATTCGTTTAATTATGGTCATTTCCAAACATATAAATATATATTTGATTTCTATCAAATATTCACTTATGTTGGTCGGTAAAAGATTTTGAGCTATGCCTATTGACAGTCGGTCGGTAAAAGATTTTGAGCTATGCCTACTGATAGTCGGTCGGTAAAAGTATAGTGTCCAACCGTCGGTCGGGAAATGAACGTCGGTCGGGAAAGAATTTGTTGGTCGGTAAAGTTTTTATCCCCGACCAACAGTTGGTCGGCAAAAAAATGTTGGTCGGGAAAGAGCTTTGCCTACCGAACTTTTAGTGACCGACAAGGTTGGTCGGGAAAACTCTTTCCCGACCAACATTCGGTCGCTAAAAGTGGTTTTCCCTACCAACTTATATGTAGGGAATTCTATGCTGTGGTGTAGTGCAGGTACGCACCTGAGGAGGTCCGTACAGATGCGGCCAGGCAGGCCAAGTTCCTCCGGGAATTGAAGGATGAGCTGTCCCTACAGCTTATCTCTGGAGATTTCGCCAACTTCCAAAAGTTGGTGAACAAAGCTATTATTCAAGAGACCCAGCAGAACAAGGTCGACCTGAAAAGAAAGAGGATGATCGCCTTCAAGCAGAATCAAGGCATGGCTCAGAGGCCCCGTTTCACCCCTCCTCCACCAGCACCACAGTACCACCCCCGCCCGGTATATCGTCCGGCACCACCTGCCGCCAACACCGGAGCCGAACAACCTCGCCCCGCTCCCGCCGCACCAGCCGCCCCATCCGCCCTGGCTAAGAAGGCGGAGGTTTTGCGAGACAGGCACGGCAAGCCTGTGGTATGTTTCAACTGCCGCCAAGAGGGGCACTACTCTCACCAGTGCCCTCATCCCAAGCATACCCAAGGCGTCGCATCGAACCCCACCGTCCGAGCCAAAGTCAACCACGTCACCGCCGAAGAAGCCCAGGCCGCCCCGGAAATTGTCATGGGTAAGTTTATGGTACATTCATCACTTGCAGTGGTATTATTTGACACCGGAGCTACACACTCCTTTATATCGTCTGCTTTTGTGGAAAGAAATGCCCTGGACATAAGTGAACTGCCCAGACCAGTATTAATAGCTACCCCGGGCAAACAAACCCTCGCCTATTCCTTTAGTCCAAGGGTATGGGTAGATATCCAAGGCACAATATTTTGGGCCGACCTCATTCTAATAGAATGCCAAGGTTTGGATTTCATTCTAGGGATGGATTGGTTAAATAAACACCAAGGAGTAATAGAATGTGCCCAGAGAAAAGTGACTGTGACCAGTGAAGAAGGGACTGCCGTCACATTTCAGATGCCAAGCATGAAGTCCGGAAGACCAAGACTACATCAGATTACCTTGGAGGAAATACCGGTAGTCAGTGAATACCCGGACGTATTCCCAGAGGATTTACCAGGGATGCCACCCAAGAGGGACATCGAGTTCAGGATTGATTTGGTACCCGGGACCACCCCTATTTACAAGTGACCATACCGGATGGCCGCTAATGAGCTAGCTGAGATGAAGCAGCAGTTGGAGGATCTCGAGAGGAAAGGCTACATCAGACCAAGTACATCACCATGGGGTGCCCCCGTCATCTTTGTCGAGAATAAAGAAGACAAGGCTAAGCGTATGTGTGTGGATTACCGCGCTTTGAATGAATTGACCATCAAGAACAAGTACCCGTTGCCTCGGATCGATGATCTCTTTGACCAGCTGAAGGGAGCTACGGTATTCTCAAAGATCGACCTGCGGTCTGGTTATCATCAGTTAAGGATCCGAGAAGAGGATATACCCAAGACAACCTTCACCACCTGTTATGGTTTATATGAGTGTACGGTTATGTCGTTCGGATTGACCAACGCCCCTGCATTCTTCATGAACATGATGAACAAGGTGTTTATGGAATATTTGGACAAATTCATCGTGGTCTTTATAGACGACATCCTTATTTATTCCAAAGACCAGAAAGAGCACAAGACTCACCTCCGGTTAACCTTAGGCAAGCTAAGGGAACACCAGTTATACGCCAAGTACAGTAAATGCAAGTTTTGGACGGCGGAAGTGAAGTTCCTTGGACACATTATCTCTGCACAAGGCATTGCAGTAGATCCTACCACCGTGGAAACAGTTACAGATTGGTTGCCACCCACGAACGTATCTGAGATACGAAGTTTTCTGGGCTTGGCCGGATATTACCGGAGATTCATTGAGAATTTTTCCAAGATAGCCAAGCCAATGACCAAGTTGTTGCAGAAAGGAGAAAAGTTTGAATGGACCCCTGAATGCGAGGAAAGTTTCCGCACCCTCAAGACCCGTCTGGTGTCAGCACCCATACTGACCCTACCCGATATCCGGAAGGACTTCCATGTCTATTGCGACGCATCTCGCCAAGGATTAGGATGTGTACTTATGCAAGATGGAAAGGTCATCTCTTATGCCTCTTGTCAGTTGAGACCCCATGAGTTGAACTACCCAACCCATGATTTGGAATTAGCCGTTGTAGTGCACGCCCTTAAAATATGGAGGCATTATTTGGTCGGAAATCGTTGTGAGATCTTTACGGATCACAAGAGCTTGAAGTACATCTTCACACAGCCAGACCTTAATCTGAGGCAAAGACGATGGTTGGAATTAATAAAGGATTATGATTTAGGTATCCACTACCACCCCGGAAAAGCAAATGTGGTAGCCGATGCATTAAGTCGCAAGGGATATTGCACAGCCATTATGATTCAGGATCACGCGCCCTTGTTATGTAAAGAGATGGAAAAGTTGAATCTCGGGTTGACCACTAGAGCATACCTAGCCACCTTGGAGACTCAACCTGTCTTGTTCGAACAAATCCGAGAAGCTCAATTAGAAGACTCGGATATCGCCGCCATTAAGAAGAACATGAGGCAAGGAAAAGCCCCAGGATTTTCAGAGGACGAGAATGGCACCATATGGTTTGGAACCCGGATATGTGTGCCGGATAAACCAGAGATAAAAACCCTTCTCCTGAGAGAAGCCCATGAGACTTTGTACTCCATTCATCCCGGCAGTACCAAGATGTACCAGGACCTGAAGGAATGTTATTGGTGGGTTAGCATGAAGAGGGAGATTGCACTATTCGTCGCCAAGTGTGACACCTGTAGAAGAGTAAAGGCTGAACATCAGAGACCTGCAGGATTGTTACAGCCATTGAAAGTACCTGAATGGAAGTGGGAAGAGATCGGTATGGACTTCATCACCGGACTCCCAAAGACCCAGCTTGAATATGATTCTATTTGGGTGATTATTGACCGACTCACAAAAGTAGCGCATTTCATAGCCGTCAAGACGACCTTTAGTGGCCCTAAGCTTGCAGAACTATACATGGCCCGCATTGTGTGTCTTCATGGAGTACCCAAGAAGATAGTGTCCGATAGAGGAAGTCAGTTCACCTCTCGTTTTTGGAAGAACCTTCAAGAAGAGACGGGAACAAGATTGAACTTTAGCACTGCCTACCACCCTCAGACAGATGGACAAACTGAAAGGGTGAACCAGATATTGGAGGATATGCTTCGGGCATGTGTCTTGGATTTTGGAGCAACTTGGGACAAGAGCTTACCGTACGCTGAGTTTTCGTACAACAACAGCTATCAAGCCAGTCTTCAGATGTCTCCTTTTGAAGCCCTATATGGACGTAAGTGCAGAACGCCTCTACTTTTGGATCAAACCGGTGAATCTCAAGTGTTCGGAACAGACATCCTTCGAGAAGCTGAAGAGAAGGTACGGATCATCGGAGACCGACTCAAGACAGCCCAATCACGACAAAAGAGCTACGCGGACAACCGACACCGAGACCTAGCCTTTGAAGAGGGAGATCATGTCTACCTTCGAGTTATGCCTCTCCGTGGTACTCAACGGTTTAACATGAGAGGAAAGTTGGCCCCTCTATATATTGGACCATTTCCCATTGTTTGACGCCAAGGCGAAGTTGCTTATCAGTTGGAACTACCGCCCTCATTGGCTAGAGTACATGACGTGTTTCATGTTTCCCAACTCAAGAAGTGTCTTCGCGTCCCTATAGAGCAAGTAGACCTACAGCAGTTGGATGTTCAAGAGGATCTGGCCTATGTAGAAAAACCTGTCAAGATATTGGAGGTCAAGGAAAGGATCACCAGGAGTCGGGTCATCCGCTTCTGCAAAGTACAATGGAGCAATCATCCTGTAGAAGAGGCTACATGGGAAAAAGAAGATGAACTTAAGGCACAGCATCCTGAGCTATTCGAGGATTGATTCGAATCTCGAGGACGAGATTCTCTGTAAGGGGGATAGGATTGTAACACCCCAAGAAATAAAAACAAATAAAATAAAAGAAAATTATTATTAAAATCATTTCTGAATTTCATTAAAGAAAATCCTAAAAGAGCCCTATTAAAGCCAAATAGGGAGAAATATTCAAAATCTGGACTTGAAAATTTTATGAGATAAACTAGAGGCCAAAATATAATTTTAGGAATTTTTACAAATTTTTATCAACAGTGCTTCAATCCTTAAACAAATATATGAATTACTATAATTATTTTAAATCAAAAAACAATTGAAATTCTAAACGGGCCGCCTACCTCCAAAGTGCCCCAAGCCCGGCCCAGTCCGCCCGCCAGCCGCTGACATGTGGGACCCGCCTATCGACACACTTCCACGTTTCTCTCCCCACGCCCGCACTCCGCTTGGCCCCACCAGTCAGCCACCTTCTGCCACCGACCACCCCGGCCCGCCTGTCTGGCTTTCCTTTTTCGCTCACTCGCCGACAGGTGGGGGCCACCTGTCGGATCCATCTTCTCCGATGGAATTCCTCTCTCCCCTTTCCTTTCCTGGCGATCACCTTCCAATTTTTCGCCGCCGGCCGCCCGCGTTCGCCTGGATTCGCCTCGGATCACCTTCCCCGACCGCCTCCGACCTCCTTCCATCGAAACCCGACGCGTTTTTCCGTATATAGAAGCTTGGCCATGAGATAGGAATCCCTCGCCGGAGATCCTGTGAAGCCCTCGGCCCCCTTCCCATTTTACGCCGGCGAGCCCCCTATTTAAACCCTACCCGAGCACCGCACTCAGCCCACGCCAACGTAGCCCTTCTTGCAAGAAAACAGAGCGTCGCCGCCCTCTTCTCGGTCTTCGGTCATGTTTCGCCTCCGGCAAGCCCTCGCCGTCGATCCCGGCCCCCATCACCCTAGCCACCGCCACCGACGGGTCCACCGTCGACCACCCGTCCTCGGCCACACCTCCCTTGGCCGTGAACACCACCGAATCGTCGTCGCCGTCAAGCTCCCGAGGATCCATCAACGTCTACCCTAACCGCCGGTCACCTCCGGACCCCCTTCTTCACCGTCAAAGGTACGGTCATGACCGCCCTCCCCTCCCCGTTCCATTTTTGCCGTTAGCTATGCCCGTAGGCGCTCACCGCCACCGTCGCCATCGCACCCGCGGCCGCCGTCGCCGAAGACGTAGGGGGGTACGCGCCCCCTTACGTCGTGCCGTGCCGGATCGGGCCGCGACCGCACGATCGCGATCGGAGGGCTAGGATTAAATCCCTCCGGGATTTAATCTGGGCCCTCGGATCTGGTCAAAGGGGTATCGTGCGCTCACAGCCGTCGATCACGACTTAAGGCGCTGGAGCAATCTGGTGCGTCCAAGCGTACCGGTTCGGTGCGATTTAATCTGAGCCGTCTGTTTTCACTTAAATGAACGCGCCTCGTGCCTGGCCGCTTGATCTGGATCGGATGATCCAGATCGGTCCGGTCCACGCGCACAGTACGCCTGTCCACCGTGGGCCTGGCTCACCGTGGACTAAAACCCATTTTCTGTTTAAATAAAATTCCAGAAATTGATTTAAACTTTGAAAATTCATAACTTGCTCATTTTAACTCCAAATTTCACCATTCAAATTTTGTTAAATTCAGTATATTATTCTCTACACATTAATGCCATAAAAACAGTAGGTTACTGTCACCCAAAATATTCTTAATAAATAAATGAATAAAAACCCCTTAGGGTTAAAAATATTAATTCAGAAATTAAATTAAGAAAAATCCTAAAAATGTAAGATTACTGTTCTTCACTAAATTTTAGAAATATTAAAACCTTATTTCACAGAATACAACCCACAAATATGTATGTTCATTATTTGGTGGATTTTTATCTGTTTATTGAATATACTGTTTATTTTTCTGTATCGAGAAGACTACGAGTTCGTCGAGGAGCCGGAGTTCTACCCCGAGGTTCCTCCATCCCCATTTGCTGATCAAGGCAAGTCATCGACCACCTCTGTGGAAACAGTTTATCATTATTGAGCCCATGATTTAATAAATTATCGCTATAACTCATAGGTTAATATTGCATTAGTCAAATATCAAGCCTTACACTTATATTTATTAGATCCCCGTTCTTGTGTGCAAACCCAAGCCATGCTTATTGAGCCTTAACTCCTTGTCACTCTACTATAAAATTATTAGCTAGTGCCCAATGTACCGGCACAACTGCTATAGGATAAAAAGAATGAGTCGTAGATAGCTGGATTCTGATATATGAATTTCCCCGTTATTCTCGTCTCTGGACTCTGTTGGAGTTGGCTAAGTTATAAGTATGGTGGGTTCCGGGTGCAAGCTCGGGCATTGGTTTGTCGCACCCGGGGCACTATAAGGACCAGTCTGCGGGATCTGTTGCAAAGCACTTCCGTACCAACCACAAGTCTAATGGGTAAGTCCTAACTGGAAGTATGGAATGCTCCGACTCGATGCACCATATTGGAGGGGGCAAGGGGCAAGCCTGCGGGCGACTTGTACCGACGAGGCTCAAGGGGGGTATGGTGGGGCTCCGACGCATCGGGACACCATATGAAACCTATAAGAGGGTGCTGTTGAGTCGGGGAAGACTATATGGAAGGTTTTGGCACGAGTTCCCGTGAAATGGGTCATCTCGTTACACTTTGGTGTAGGTGATGAGTGCGTGCCTTGTGGGTACAGTGGTACATCTCTGATCAGAGTAATTTAATCTTTTCGAAAAGTCGAGCCCACGGTCAAGGGCGGGTTGTGTGACTATTCGCAGTTAGTTTACAATTGATTGAATGGTTGAGTTATTCATGGCATGTAAGGACTGTTGAGCGAGGTGGGGCTGACTGTACCCCTCGAGTTAGAAGATGATGATGCATACACATGTTTATGTTTCAGTACTAATAAATCGTTCACATTAAATTGCTTTACAAATTACTCTCTTCCGCAAAATTAGCCACTATCTCCCTTGTTATTACCTTGCATTATATTTGCATTCGGTGGCTTGCTGAGTACTCATGTACTCACCCCGTTGACTTACACCATCGTGCAAGTTGCTGGGGCTTGAGACCAACTGAGAAGGTGAAGATGGTGAGAAGGTGGTCACGAGGGCGCTGGAGGTAGACCGACAACGAGCTCGAGGGCTAGAGTGAGGAACGCGTATGCAGAAAGCGTGTAGAAGAAAAAAGAAGAGTAGTCGGGGATACTGTTGATAGCAAAAAATGACATTAATTGCCAAGATTACCAAAATATCAATTTTGGTAATTTGTGCCAGAAATACGCAAGTCCTGGTACAGGACGAAGCCTTATAGTGCCGAAGGCCCATCCTCACGAGGCCTCGTAGGCTTTTTAGCGGCCTGCTGGCTTCAGCCCGAAGGCCCTTCGGAGGCCTGCTTCGCCGAAGTTTTGGCCCAAGGAGTAGGCTTCGGCGGGCCTGCCGAAGGCCCACTTCGGGCCAACTTTAGAGATAGAGTCTGATACAGATTCTAGTTGTTTATATCCCTAAACTTGATTAGGCCGAATCTTATTAGATTAGGATTAGAGATAAGAAGACTAGCCCCTATAAATACAGGGGTGAGGCCGGTTCATCAGCCCCCCCGAAAAAAATAAATCACAAAGCCCTAGCTTTGAACCTTACTTTACTTTTCTTTACTTTTCCATACACCTTTGTGGGTTTGCCTGGAAGCCCTCCGTCGGCCACGCCGTAACTATGGTAAGCCTTGTTGGTTTGCCTGTGAATCATACGTTAATCTAGGTAACAGATTGCTATCACCTTGTTGGCTCGCTTGTGAACCCTCCGTTAATCTATGCAACAGATTGCTACCTTCGTTCTACATACTGCAACAGTTAGTAATTCGGTATCCATGCTGAATTGGCACTTGATCTTAACTTTGCTGCAGGTTTCATGTTCGGAGTTCCCTTCGCCAAAGGTTTCCAGACTTAGGAAGCTGGTTTCGGAAGCTGCTAGAGCACCCTTCGGTGAGTCCTTGCTTCGTCCGTCCGTGCCGGATTCGTCACGTTGTTGTCGACCTGGAAAAGTCCCGCACGCCAGAGCTACTTCGCATCGGGATCACTTCGCACCGAGGTCACGCCAGAATGCTCCGCAACAGACTTCATCGCGCTAGCATTCCGTACCGGACTCCGTCGCGCTGGCGCTCCGCGTTGGATTTTGTCGTGTCAAGAGGCTTCACACTGAACCCTGTCGTTCGGAGCGATTTCGTGTCGCGATCTGTTCAGAGCCTGTCTTAAGCCAGATCAATCCAAACGCTGAAGGCTACCTTCGGTGACCCTTCGCACGGTACACTTCGAACCAATCAGGCTTCGTTCGGCCGATTGGATTATTTTCATTTATATATTACTTTTCAGCTAATTGGATTATTTCTGTGTGATTTGATTACCTGGCGACTCCACCCCCTTGCCACTGTTACGGGTAGTCAGAACGCGACGTCAGTGTTGTGTTACACTTAGGTTCATCCCTAAGTATCCACACGCTTTTGGATCGTCGAACTGACCTAAGTGCGGGGGCACGTTTTCATGTCAACACACTTTTTGGCGACTCCACCGAGGAGGGCTACGCCAACATGACAAGTACATCTACATCGAATGCAAGTACCTCTACGACAACTACTACGTCTACGACACCGATGGATCCCATGGGGGGCGTAGAAAGCGACAACCGCAACATCATGACGCCCACCCTTGAAGATATCCCCGAGGAAGGTCGGGCGGAGATCGAGGTGAATATGAAAGAGATCCAAGATCTCATGCTCGGGAGCTACGTCAAGACACGCGCAAGCTTCATCAAGCGTGACGTCAACATCCCCGAGGAAGGTCGGGCGGAGATCGAGGTGAATATGAAAGAGATCCAAGATCTAATGCTCGGGAGCTACGTCAAGACACGCGCAAGCTTCATCAAGCGTGACGTCAACATCCCCGACCTCGCTCGAACCTAGGTAAGACCAATGTCGCCTCCTTTATCTTCTTTAGAGATTGAGCAAAAGATAGCCGCATTGGTATATCAAGCTGTTAGCGCTTCGCTAGCCAACCGTCTAGATGCGGTAGTTAGCTCTCAGGTAGAGGCGATGTTTAGAAGGTTCGGCTTTACCGAGTCCATTCCTTCGACTCCAATTGCTAGTGTACCCCTGGTAAATCATATATATAAAAGAACTGACGGTAGTATTGGCAAAGCTATCATGTCTCCGGCCTCAACATCTACGACCGAGACAAGTCGTTACACTTATGGCCAAGCTAACCCTGCTTACTATGTGCCGCCTCTGCCTACACCCGCACCGACTTTTCCCGCGCTGCCCGCGCCGCATCCTCCTACGCAAACGCATAGTCTCGAGCACGTATTATATCCCGAGCCAGCACATGAGGAAGACCCCCACGGCCGACACACCGACATACCGCTGCGTGTCGTGCCCCCGCATGAGAGACATGCGTAGGCAGGAGGCCAGGACGACATTGAGGAGCGGATCCACGCGTTGTTTAGGGAGTGCACCGGCTTCATGCCTAGAGATCGGGCTAGGGTTTACCGAAAGTCATACCCCGATCACTTCGACACCATACCCTACCCTCGCATCTATAGAGTCCCTAAATTCACCAAATTCGATGGTGAGGGTAACAAGACCACACTAGAGCATATCAGATAGTTCTTAGCACTGTGTGGAGAAGCTAGTGGGTCGGATGCATTAAAACTTAGATTGTTTTCTCTTTCACTATCCGGCACCATTTCACTTGGTTTTTGGCACTCCCGCTGAACTCCGTCCAAACGTGGGCCCAATTAGAATAAAAGTTCCATGACTATTTTTATATGGGCGAGACAAAACTTAGGCTTTCACACTTGACATCGGTCAAACAGAAATTTAGCGAGAGTGTCTCCGAGTACATCAAGCGCTTTAGAGATACCAGAAACTGATGTTTTAGCCTCAATATTTCAGAAAGGGATTTGGCGGATCTAGCTTTTAACGGGTTGCGCTCTGAGATTAAAGAGAGGCTAGACAACCAGAACTTTTTAGAAGTCAGCCAAGTCCTACAGCAGGCTCTAGTCCAAGTAGGCTGAGCCAAATATAAAAAATTCATTAAAACGTTCAATAAGCCTAGGGATGAAGTCCACATCATGGAACACTCCGACGAGGAAGAGCCGGAGGAAGAGGAAGATTCGGCTGACATGTATGCGGCTGACTTGTTCTGAGCTATGGCCATCTCCCACTAAGAGTCAGCCCAGCGAAGTTAAATATTCGTTTGATGTAATTAAGTGTGATAAAATATTTGATTTCCTCTTGAAAAGCCAGCTTCTCAGGTTGCCTAAAGGCCAAGTCATCCCGACCGCCGATGAACTGAAGAAACGCCCCTACTGTAAGTGGCATGATTCACATTCTCATTATACTAACGACTGCAATGTTTTTCATCGGCAGGTTCAATCGGCCATAGAAGAAGGACGATTGAAAATAGATTCCAGTCGAAAGATGAAGCTGGACAAAGACCCCTTTCCCGTGAACAACATTGACCTCGATGAGAAGAAGGTGTTGATTCGGCCAGATCAGGCCGAGTCAGCTGAGGGGAAAGCAGTCATTATCGGAGAATCATGCACGCGCACACTCATACCAAAAAACCCTGAAGTAGGGGTGTGGAAAAATAACATCAATACATCTCCTTCGGCTATGGCTCGCAAGAAGCCAAAGGTAACATACTAGATGTTGTTGAGTGTTGAGTAAACACCAGAATAGGGCTAAGGAAACATGCCCCCGGCCAAAATAGCTAAGACAACCGAAATAAAAAGTACCAAATATCAACACATAAATCATAACACATAATTTCTAGGGTTAATTTTTTCTGTGCCATTACGATTTTTACGGTTTGCCAAAATGCCATCATTGTGTCACTGCCAGATGGGGGCCGCCACAGTCACTGACAGTGGCATGTAGGCAATTTTTGAAAATTATAATGTCATGTGAGTAATTTTCCCTAATTTCTAAATAGAAATAGTTCGAAGTTCTAACTTTTATTTTGAAATACAAATAGTTCGAAGTTCCAACTTTTATTTCAAAATACAAATAGTTCAAAGCAGGGGAGGACCTACCATGGAGCAAGGGGTACAACTGTACCCCCAATTTTTTTTTTGAAATTTTTATATATAAAAACATTTGTATAGTTATTTGGCCAAAATCAATCTAATAGTCTAATATGCTGCCCAATAGACAGTCCAAAGCCCACTGATCTATTTTCTAACCCTATCTCTTCTTCCCCTCCCACTCGCAGGCCGCAACACTCCCCCTAAGACCATATTCCAGCCGCCACACTCAAACCCGCACAAATGCATGGCCGCACGGTCCACCGCCTGCCAGTTGCCACCCCTACGTCCATCGCCTTGGTTTCTGCCGCCCCTTTCTGTCGCCCCTTTCTACTGCACCCTTCTGCCTCCCCCTTTCTACTGCCGCTCAGCCGTATCCGCTATTTTGCTCCCTCTTCCACCTCCCCACCACACCGACGATGTTGCCACCGGCTGTCGTCGCCCGTCCTCCTCTAGCCCAATGCCACCTCCCCATCCGCCAATCCACCGTCCACTAGCTAGGTGACCCCTGCCCCCTAGCTCATATCCGTCGGGTCGCATCCTTCTACCACGGCGCCGCGCCACTGGCACCCCCCTTCTGGCCCAGCGGCCAGCGACCCTCCCCTTCTACCGACCACAAGCCATTTCTGTAAATTTTGTTTGACTGTTTGTGTCTTTTAAAATGTTGAAATTACATATACTTGCATATTAAAATAATTGTGATATATTTGTAGGACTGCCTATATCCCTAGATGGAAGACAATATCAACTCACGATTGAAAAAAAACAACATATAGAATAATGGATTGTTGCAGGATGACAAGATTAATATGTTTAATTTACTTTATCATTGATGTAGTGTAATTATGATTGTATATATAGATTGAGTGTTTATCATTAATTTACTTTATTTTTATGGTCAAGCTATTTTTTGCTATATTATATAGGTATTTTGTAGTATGTTCAATTTCACACACCCATTATAGAAATCCTAGATCCGCCTCTAGTTTGAAGTTCCAACTTTCATCATCAATCTTTTATCTACGTATCTTCCTATAAGTTATTCTTCATATCGTACTTATCATCTACACTATTATTCTATTGATCCAACTAAATGACAATGAAAATGAAAATGTGGGATAAATTAAAATACAATGAAATTACCTAATCAATTTTACCCAAAACAGTAATAAATTCAGTAGGAACCAAATTAGACAACGAAGGATTGAAATATAATTTTTTTTTGACAATTTTATATACTATTCAGCAGTTGCTCATATCTCATCAATTGGGAGGTGGTGAGCCGGCGACACCATGGTGGGCTGGCCATTAATTTACTGAACAACTGAAGAAATTTCTCTGCTTCTCATGACAAAAATATCACTAACTAGAAAGTTGACACAATGATGTATCAAGATTCACATAATTAACTAAAATTATACACTACATCACTGTAGATAGCTAAGCAAGACTATTTGAATCATCAAATTGACTGCCTGACATTATCATAATAGTTAGAAAATGTTCACATTGCAATTTTACTCAAAATTATCATAACACTGCATTAGCAATTCATTAAGAAGTTAACGGAATTGGTAAATTTGTAGGTTGCAGAGCAAGACCATACCAATCCATCATCACCATTTTCACAGCAAAAAGCTATTGCAAAAAGCTAGAAACAAAATTAAGCTTTGGATAATTTTTAGAAAAGAACTGTATTTTTAAATTCTAACTAGAGACCACTGCTATAAGATTGAAAGAACTAACAAGCTAAGTAAGATCCTTCAAGAATATTACAATCTACAAATAACACATTCAATTACGAAGATGGGAACAAGAAACTTCAATTCTAGTTGTCAAACAACTCAAGAAATATACCAAAATTGTATCTCGTCTATGTTTGTGTGGAGTTGCTAATCAAACATATGCACGCCGAATCGAGTCTAACTTAGTTAGGCAGTTTGCAGGCTAGCAACTAGTAACTGGGTTTAGCAATGGTGCGTGGCAGCGCGGGGCAGCTGATGCATGGCGACTAGATTTAGCATTGGTGCGTAGGGTACCTAGCACTTGGCAACCAAATCTAGCACGCTGAGGGTAGTAAGAGGCACAAGGTGATTGGACACAAGGGGCGGTAGGCCAAGGTGATAGCCGATGACTGCTTTTGGCATGGGTGGATCCAACAAGTTATTGGGTGGCAGACACTAGGAAAGGACATATGGGGTGTACAGCGATGGGCGAAGTGGTGTCACACCGGGGGCTAAGTAGTAGAAGCTAGGTGCTAGCCCGCTCGTTGGTGCCTGATGGAGTGGCGACGGTGGTGAACCGACGATGAAAATATGTGGAGATGGAGCAGCGCAAAAAGAAGAAAGAAGGTAGCGGCATTGGTCAGCGATTAGGTAATGGATGCTGAGCGCTGACCAGCTGGCTGGACGTTGGGTGGGGGCGGTGGCTAGATCTAGTGGTGGCAACAATGAAGTGGCTAGAGGAAGTGGCAAGGGGGCGCAAAAAGAAACCCAACGTTGGTAGGTGTTTTTTCTCTTCTAGTTGATTGATCGGGATAGGGTACTAATAAACCTGTGAAAATTTTAGCCCACCCACATTCAAAAAGCCGTAGCAGTCCGACAAGACATAAGGCCCGGGGCCAGAATAACCTCATGGATTGGGCCAAAATCCTCATAGGGTTTGGGCTTCCCAAAAAAACCCTAAATGAATTACTATCCTTAAAGCCTCAGAGAAATGGAGGCCTCTCCGCGCTCCGGCTCCTGTTGGCCTTTCAGCGAGTGACGTGTGGCCTCCTGAGCGAGCTTCCATTTTTGCGAAAAGGACCTCATGTTTATCTCTAATCGTGTAAAGGTCCAGCACTGTGCGGTCCGCTCTCTTGCTTCTTTTGCGTCTGCGTCCTTTCTTTCTGGTAATTTATACACGACGGAGTGAAAATTCAAGAAATAGGAGCGCGCTCTAAATGTGAGAAACACAGGGGCTTTTGTGAAAAAGTGTAGGCCGCTGGGAGCCCCAGCTCCCGCGAGCCCCGTCCCGATCCCCATTCGGCCACTCCCTCCCCCATCCCCCTAACCCTAGTCGCCGCTCCATCTCCTCTTCGTCGCCACCGCCAGCACTGGTGGCCTCCCCGGCTCCCCCTGCTTCCTCCGCCTGCAGAGCAAAGGATCTCTCCCCACCACTGGTGTCCCCACGAGTGCTGCCTCTAGATCCAGCACCCTCCCTCAGCTCTGCTGGTGCCCTCCCCCGAGCCATCATTTGTAGTGGTGGC
The DNA here is from genome assembly GCA_019279435.1 of Zizania palustris. Classification (NCBI taxonomy): domain Eukaryota; kingdom Viridiplantae; phylum Streptophyta; class Magnoliopsida; order Poales; family Poaceae; genus Zizania; species Zizania palustris. The sequence goes on from JAAALK010000290.1 coordinate 19,390,924, forward strand.
CAGAGCTATGGATTCACGCCATAGGGAATACGACGACGACGCCGTTGATGCCTCTGCCTCCGCCAGATCAGAAGGACTTCTTGTACAGGGAAGGCTGCAGGCATGACGCCGGTGACGGCATCCTTCTCCCACCGGTAGCCCCCACGTCGTCACTGCCCCTCCGTGACTCACGGCCCTCACCCCTAATAGCCTAACTTACAGAACATTGCTTGATGGATATTGTAAAATAGGTGACCTGGGTAGAGCTACTCATATTAAGAATGAGATGGAGCGTTTAGGTTTTGCTCCTTCGGTCCAAATGTTCAATTCTTTTATAACTGGACATTTTGTAGGTAAGAAATGTTGCGAGGTGAATGACATCCGCAGTGAAATGAGTGCAAAGGGATTTTCTCCTAATTTAGTCACTTATGGAGCTCCGATAGCTGGATGGTGCAAACAAGGAGATCTGCATGAAGCCTGTAACTTGTGTTTTGAAATGATTGACAAAGGTATGACTCTAAATTTGTTCATATGCAGTGCGTTAATGAGTTGTTTCTATAGGGAGGGGAAGGTCGATGAGGCAAATTTGGTGCTCCAAAAACTCGTAAATACTGACATGATTCCAGGTTGCAGTATAAGCACACTTGAGATTGATAAAATAGCACATGTCCTTGATACTATTGCCGATGGAAATCCTCATTCTGTAATTGTGATGTGGAATGTTGTTATTTTTGGGCTATGCAAATCAGGAAGGATTGCAGATGCTAGGAGTTTGTTTGAGGGTCTACGAAACAAGAGATTTCTTCTAGATAATTTCACTTATTCTAGCCTAATTCATGGTTGTTCTGCTTCTGGGTCTGTTGATGTAGCTTTTACTCTCAGGGATGCAATGTTGAGTGTTGATCTCACTCCAAATATTATAACATACAATTCTCTTATCTATGACCTCTGCAAGTATGGGAACCTATCAAGGGCAGTGAATATTTTCAATAAGTTGTAGTCAAAGGGTATATCTCCGAATGCTATCACCTATAACACACTTATTGATGAACACTACAAGGAAGGTAAAACAACAGAAGCCTTTAAATTAAAACAAAAGATGGTAAAGGAAGGTATTCAGCCTACTGTAGTAACCTATTCTATACTGATCCATGGTATGTGTACTCAAGGGTATATGGAAGAAGCAATCAAGCTTTTGGACCAAATGATTGTGAACAATGTAGATCCAAATTATATTGCATATTGTACACTAATTCATGGTTACATTAGATCTGGTAACATGAAAGAGATTTCGAAGCTTTATGATGAAATGCATATTCGTGGACTTCTCCCCGCCAATTGGATTGGAAATGGAAAACAATTAGATTCAGATCATGTGGTTGTAAACAACTAGAACAGAAAAATACATTGTATTAAGATGTACAGTCAGGGATAGCTCATCTTTGCATATGCTTTTCATACCTATAGATGCTGAGATGCTTGTCACTTGTGGTTTGTATGAGAAAGCAAACCATAAGGGTCGATTGCTGACCTGAAGATGAATTGGTAAGTGAATCCTTGCCTGGTGGTCTTGTTTAAAACTTCTATAATTTCAGTCGGCTATATTTATTTGTTGTTTATATTTATGGCGCATATCAAGTTAGGTAGTGTTAGACATTCCACAAACTTTTTTAATTTAAAATACCTTATTAGCTTCAAAGTTCAAGTGCATCTGTGCATGCACCGTAAAATAGGCCTTCTGATTTTCCTCTTTTCAGCAGCATGATTCTCCTATCCCTAGATAAGGGCCCTTTCTTTCTTGATTGACTCTTTCTTTGTATATTCCAGAGTTTTAGTATCATGTAGACCATCTCTCATTGATTCTTTCTTATTTTGTTCATCTAGGAAGGATTTTATCAGGTTCACGACATGTGTCCTAGAGGGTCTGGCAGCTTTTCAACAAAAGGGTGACTTGTCTAAAATATTTCATCACTAAATACAATATATCCAAAGTTTTCATGGTGGTTGGATGTAAAGGAGGGTTATCATACGCAAAAAAAAAGATTCAAAGAACTTTTCTGCCTTTGTAGTGCTAAGGAGAAAACCAAAAAAGAAGTAATCAACAATTGCTGCCGCTAACACCTCTGGCTTTGAAAAAAATTGTCAATGGAAAACGTATGTTCTGTCAATTCTGTCCACTTGTAAATGTATTCGATGTATCATTTTCTAATGATAGATTTTCTGCAGGTTCTTGTGATCGAAGAGCTGATGCTGAAACTAACAATCATGTCGTCCTCTACTCATATGTATTAGCTATTATGCTCAACATATAAATGGGGCGCACAACGTGCGCCTCATGTCTAGTATAGTTAAGGTCCAACAGAAGAGAGTGTGATATAAATATGGGGAAAATCCTTTTTTTTGGGTGGAATATCCATTAGCATATTCATTTCTGGTAAAAATCGTAGTTCTATTTTCGGCTCCGTTTCCGTAAAAAAATTCATATCTATATCTATTCCAAAAAATTGCGTTTCCGCTTCTAAACCTTTCCGTATTCGTTTTTTCTCGGTTGGAAAGATGTAGGGTAGGTTTAGCCTGAGCCCACTCACGGAAGAATTGGTAAAGAAATGGTATCTATTATTTTGTCAAATATCACATTAAGCCTATTTCCTACCTAGCCCAGCCTCACATTAAGCCTTAGCCCAGCCCCACAAGTAGCCCAGGGAAATAGCCCATTAATTCAGCCCAATTCTTCCACCCCACTTTAATCTCAACCCTATAACTCCTTCTCGGGCAGCTCATGCCGATTCCGCAATTACATCCGTCCCGCTCGTCGCCGCAATCACATCCGTCCCGCCGCCCGCCGCCCGCCGCAATCTGCCCCGCCTCGGCCCCCGCTGCGCCCGCCGCAATCTGCCCCGCCTCGGCCCCCGCTGCGCCCGCCGCAAGCCGCCCCACCTCGGCAACCCCTGCGCCCGCCGCCCCCCGCCCGCCGCCCTCGCCCCCGCCGCGCCCGTCGCGACCGACCCCCGCTGCAGGCTCTTGTGCCGCTCCCGGCAAGGCAGTCTGCTCTCTGGACCAGGTATTACGAGCCCCAGACTTAGGGAAATCCTGACTCCGCCACTGGCCGGAACACTAGCCTTGCGACCTCGCTTTCTTCATCGCCTTCGACGGAGAGTTGATTGCGCCACGGCCTGCCGCCTCTCCTGACCGAGTGCCCTGCCTTGCTGCGTCGGTGGTCAGGATGAGGGTCAAGGTGATATCGCGCTCCACCGACGATTTCACGCGGGAGCGCAGCCAGGACCTACAGGTGCGATGCCTCTCCTTACATTTGCTGCTTCTGTTGCTGTTGCTAGGTTTGCTAGGTGGTAGCAATGTTTACAAGTCGCCTAGTCGAACCTAGTCGCCATGGGACCGACTAGGTGACTAATCGCGATTAGTCGTCGACCAGGGCCGATTAGTCGTGTAGTCAGTCCTAGGGTTCTAGCTGAAAAGAATCACTCACCTTAGGAGGCGGATCTTGAGTCTTGACGACCGGAGCAGGCCGTGCGCGCGGCGTGCCTGGAGCAGGCGTGCGCGCGGCGTGGCTGGAGCAGGCCGTGCGCAAGCCGTGGCTGGAGCAGGCGTGCGCGTGGCGTGGCTGGCCGCTGGAGGCTGGACAAGCGACAGCTGGAGGCGTGCGCGCGGGGTTGGTGTCGGCGCGACGTTAGCTGGAGGCGTGCCGTGTGCGCGTCGGCGCCGGCGTTGGCTGGCGGCGTGCGCGTCGGCGCCGGCGTTGGCTGGCGGTGTGCGCGTCGGCGCGGGCGATGTCTGGCGGCGTGTGGGTCGGCGCGGCGTTAGCTGGAGGTGTGCGGCTGTGCGCGTCGGCTGTGCCCTAACAGAATAGGGGTTGGCTTGGTTGAAACAGAATAGGGGCTGGGCTCTAACCCTAATAGGCCCAGCCAGAAGAAGAAAAGGCCCAGTGAAATACAAAAATCTAACCTGGTCGCCTGGTCGCCATATTCACCCTAATCGTCCGACTAATCGCGATTAGTCGTCGACTAATCGGACGACTAGCTTTCTCGTCGCTCTGATCGGGTCGGCGCGTCTGGTCGTTCCCACAAAACCGACCAGGCCGATTAGTCGCGATTAATCGCGACTAATCGGACGATTTGTAAACACTGGGTGGTAGGGATGAATTCGTTGGTTTGTCCTTAAGCGAGAGTGCGATGTAGTCATGTTCTATGGTATGGTACATTCAGAATTGTGTTGTTGCAATCTGCTCATGGCCTCTGAAGCATTGGGAGTGTTTGCGAGAACAAAAAAAAGTATGCATAGTCAATTTGGTGTATCTAAAAAAAATTTAGCGGCTAATTTGATCCCCTTTTGTTGCAATTGTGTCAACCTTCTAGAATTCATTACTTGCAATGTTTACAAGTCGCCTAGTCGAACCTAGTTGCCATGGGACCGACCAGGTGACTAATCGTGATTAGTCGTCAACCTGGGCCGATTAGTTGATCTAGTCAGTCCTAGGGTTCTAGCTGAAAAGAATCACTCACCTGAGGAGGAGGATCTTAAGTCTTGACGGTTGGACGACTGGAGTAGGCGCCAAAACATGAGCGTTGTGGATGGCTGGGCCTAGAGCATGCACTGCATCATTTGCTGGCTGCCAGAGCATGCGTGCGCCACCGGAGCAGAAGCTTGCCATCGGAGCACCAGACAAGGTTGCGGGAGCTTCGGCTAGCTGGCTGTTGGATGGTGGTCAGCGGGAGCTTCGACGTCCACACGGTGACAAGGCGTGCACACGACGTCGGTTGGAGCTTCGCTTCGACGTGCATGCGATGTCGGTGGGAGCTTTGGCGTGCGCGCGGCATTAGCTGGACAAGGCGTGTATGCGGCATGAGAGGCTAGGCGGTGCACAAGTGAGGAGACCTGGGCAGTTGGCGGTGCACAAGGGAGGAGACTTGGAGCTAGGTCACAACAATAATAACCCTAAGTCACTAACATGCCAATAGGTAACAAGCCCACCAGACTAGGCCCACTAAAAACACAGAAAGGAACTTGGCTGGCTAGTCGCCAATCTTCTCCTAATCAGCCGATTAATTGCTCAAGTTTCTAATCGGGCTAATCAGGTCGGAGCAGCTGGTCGGCTCCAGAAAACCGACCAGACCGATTAATTGCAATTAATCATACGATTTGTAAACATTGATTACTTGTCAATTAGTTGGATGGCTAAATTCTCTTGCAGCTGCAGATCTTCATTTTTTCTAGTTCGGTTCTAACTGAGGTTAAAAAGAGCTTTGAGCCAAATATCTGGCGAAGTATTGATAGCTTACAATAGTTTGAGATAGCCACCATCAATTTTTTAATCAAGCAATATACTACATAATTATGAGCTTTTGATCCTTATTTTTCCTGAAATATTTGGTGAAGTATTTGAATGCTATGGCCATTTGGCCAACTCCTCTAGGTTCAGGTCATTGAAAGTTTGCTTGGTTGCTTCCTTAGGCGGTTAGGCCATATGATTATTCTGGTTGCAGACACTGACAATATTTATCTTACCTTTTGCTCCCAACAGAAAGTATTCCGTAATTATGATCCAGCACTTCGCACTCAGGAGAAAGCTGTTGAATACACTAGGGCCCTCAATGCTGCAAAGTTAGAGAAGGTTTGTGTGTTCTTCCTTCCGTTTCTTACGTTTTGCTTTTCTTACCTAGCACGAATTTCAATATGGATTTTCCTGTGGTTTTTTTGCAGATCTTTGCTAAGCCATTTATTGGAGCAATGGATGGACATATTGATGCTATATCTTGTATGGCGAAAAACCCCAATTATCTGAAAGCAATATTTTCTGGCTCAATGGATGGGGGTAATTACCAATTTACCATACTTCTGTACTAGCTTGCTGCTTTTGTCTCCTTGTTATGAATTCTTATTTGTGCCTTTGATGAAGTAGTTCAATCGATGGAGTAGGTTATGATAATGTACATACCTTTTGGTTTTCTTATGCACTTGAAATTATATTACTGTCATTGGCACGGGCCTAGAGGAAAGAGTCCCATCCCAGGAAGAAACTGCTGGCAAGAATCCTGATTAGGAATACAAACTGCCGGCATTATTTGTGTTAGGAGATAAATCAGAGTCAATATTTGTCTTAGGAGATAAATTAGAGTCAGTATTTGTGTTAGGAGATAAAGTCCTAGTAGGAGATAAGGTAGAATCAGAATAGTATTTGACCAATCAAAGAATCAAGGAATCAATAATTTAGGTATTTAGATCGAAAGGCCAGGATTGGAAACCTGCCTCGTCGGTGTAAAAGGCTTGAGTCGTAGCTCTATTAGGTGTCATGTTAGAGTTGAGGCTGCACTGCAGCTCGAGGACGAGTTGCTCAAAAAGAGGGGTGTAATCAATGTCATGGGCATGGGCCTAGAGGAAAGAGCCTTGGCCCAGGAAGAAACTGTTGGCAAGAGTCCTGATTCAGAATAGAAGCTGCTGGCAGTATTTGTGTTAGGAGATAAAGTCCTAGTAGGAAATAAGGTAGAATTAGAATAGGATTAGAGTTTGTTAGTCTAAAGGATTGTAAGGCTGATATATATACCTTGCCAGTGCGTCGGCCATCATGGCTCAACCACGCTGATGAAGTCTAGGGCCAAGACCAATCATTGTCTTCAAGTACAACCTTAGATCAAGATCCTCTTGCTACCTTCAAGTACAATCTGCGTTCCTGTTCATCTCTGTCTCTGAATCCAGCCTATGACAATTTCAAATCTGCACATTTATTTGCACTCCTTGTCTCCTTGTGGACTGCTTAATACTTAAAGTTAAAGAGTACTCAGAACTTAGTTGACCAATGAAGAGAATATAAAATGCATATATTTTAAGTGAACTGCTGTTTGTGTGGTTTAATTGTATCCGATGATGAATGCAAATAGTTTATGCTAGCACATTATAATGTTTTTATAATCACAATATTCTCAGGAATTGACTTCTAGAACAGAAAGTGTACATTTGTGTTATGCATTTACAAGTATAATCTGACTGTAATTTTATGTTAGTTTAAAAATTAGAACTGGTTTTAGTTCAATTTTTATTATGTTGATGTTGAAGCAGATGATTTTATTTATTTATTTATCAAAACAAAGTGACAATCATCTCACTGCTTCTATTTTGCTGGCAGATATCCGTTTATGGGACATTGCTGCAAGGTAGTAATGTAACGGTGACAATACTTTTCCTAGTGGATCATCCTTTTTTTATTCTCTCCAAACACATGCCACCAATTGTTTCATCTTTGCATATCCTTGTTGCTAGGAGAGCTGTTCTTAATTATGTCACATAAATGTAATTTTATTTTGTTAAATACAACAAAAACAGGAAGACAGTTTGCCAGTTCCCTGGACATCAGGGTGCCGTGAGGGGTTTGGCAACATCGACCGATGGTGATCTTCTAGTATCTTGTGGTGTTGACTGCACGTAAGTTATATTGTGGATGTCTTATGAAACAATCTTATACCCAAATTCAGTGTTAGTTGAGTATATGTTAAAGGCATGTATGTCATTTTTGAGCTTAGAGCTGCCACAAGTTTAATCCCAACAAAACAACCTTTCTTTACATGTCTACTTATATAGCTTTTAAGACCCATTCATTCTAAGAAAGTGAGAAGCTTACGTTCCCTTGGCATAAGTGAACTGCCAGTGTCTGTGTTCTTACTGTGCACTTATCCTTCTATGGGTTGTAGTGTTCGTATGTGGAAAGTTCCTATGCTCAAGATGGTAGACACTAACGATGCTATTGGAGATGCTTCTCAGGTATACACTGAATGGACACATCTACATTATTTTGCTCTATACTAGTACTATCTTATTTGATTATTTTTCAATGTTTACAGCCTTCAGCGATCTATACATGGAAGCATGCATTTTGGTAAGAGTATTGGTTTATTTCTTCCCAGGTTTAATTGATCATATTTAGATGCTCAGGTTGACCACAAAGTTTCTTATTTTTAGGGGTGTTGACCACCAGTGGGATGGTAATCTTTTTGCAACGGTAGGTGCTCAGGTTGATGTATGGGATCAGAACAGGTAGAATATTTGACGATTCATTTTCTAGCAATAATTTCTTTTTTTTTGTTCATTAGGAGCACCAACAATATTCTCATTTGTATAGGTCAGAGCCAGTAAGTAGCTTTGAATGGGGTAAAGATACCGTTCTTTCTGTGAGATTCAATCCTGGAGAACCTGATGTTCTAATTACATCAGCTAGGTAAGTTTAGTTGTGGTAAATAATTTATGACTAAGTGTTTTAAAATATTTCTTGTCCCTTTGACCCCCTGATGCTTACGACCTTGTGTCTTTGTGTGTTTTTTTTCTTTCTCAATGATCTTATTGCTATTTTTCATTGCCAATCCTATTTCTTGGTTACGATGTTATGGGGTGAAATTTTGACAGGATAAACACTGATAGGACGAGGACCAGGGGGAAACAATACTGCTATGGGTCAGGGCCACTTGGCCCAAGGGTGAACAGTCCACGAGGTACTGTTCACGTGAACAGTACCCGCATGGCAAGCCATGAGTTAGTTAGGGTTAATTAGAGTTTTGTTAGTTTATTGATCTAATTGTAGTTAGAGTCGGTTAGAAATAAAGGGGATCCCTATTTTATATAAAGTGGTCCATAGCGTATAATTAGGCAAGCATAAAATAAAGATTAGTCTACAATCTTTACCTTAGTTCTCTAAAGTCTTCCCCGTTCTCCAACATAGCTCGGCAAGGGGATCAACCCCGCGCTAATCTATCCTATCGTTACGATCTAGGGAGTCAAGGGCCCTACCCTAGGTGCCGACACCATTGACATGTAGACTTAGGTTGGGGAGAGGATATTGGGGAGAGATTATATTAATTCTTTCTTGCTTGTCCCTGAATAGTGAATAACCCATCTATATATAGATATAGATGGAACTGTAACTTTTAAGGACTCAATCTGACATTATCTAATCTTACTTTTTAAACCAGCAAATCTCTAATTCTTGCTACAGTAACATATGGGTACTGTTCACATTACCATACCCACATGGGTACTGTTCCTGTGGGCTAGGCTGGGCCTGTCCCAATACCCATGGCACCACACCCCTCCTTTTGAGCAGCTTGTCCTCGAACTGTAGAGTGGTCTTAATCCTAAGTCCTAACTAGACATCTAACATAAATAAGATTCAAACCTTTTACATATTAGCTTGCTACAATATTTGGAATGGAAAATACTGCTAAGATTAAAGTAGGATAAGATGAATGTTGTAATTTATTGTTTTTGCCCCTCAAAATTTCTGAATATACTAAAGTAGAATGGTATTGATTTTGCAGTGACCGGAGTATAACACTTTATGATCTTCGCATGTCATCCCCAGCTAGAAAGTTAATCATGAAGGTTTGTTGTATTTGTGGATGCTTGTCATATCTTAAAATGTCGAAAGAGATACGTGCAACATGTTTACATTATCAACTCTGATATGCAGAAAAAAGTACACTTTGTTCTCATACAAAATTAAAGGTGCTTGCTCTAGTTATTAGTTGATAGTGTCTCCCTTGAATGCTTTGTGCTGTAGTTGCTGCAGCATTTATTCACTACAAAACTGAAAGTATAAATCAGAAAGATTAGCTTATGAAGAAAAGTCGTTTCTGCTTGAGAGTTGAGAATGAATGTTATCCCAAGACATAGCTACTATTTTCAGAATGAATGTTATCCCAAGACATAGCTACTATTTTCAGAACGAATGTTATCCCAAGACATAGCTACTATTTTCAGAATGAATGTTATCCCAAGACATAGCTACTATTTTCCTTTTTAGTTTTTTTGGGCATCTTGTTGAATATCTATTGCTTTTAGCTTCTATCTCAGTAACTGCAGAACTATTGAGAAACTAATGTGTCATTTACCTATGCAGACAAGGTGCAATTCAATATGCTGGAATCCTAGGGAGCCTATGAACTTCACTGCTGTAAGATTTAAATTTTTTTATTAAAGGGCTGAACTATCTCTTGTTTATAATGCTAACTGTGAGCTAGGTCTGTTTATCAATTAGGAACATCTGTCTGATGCTTTTTGTTGCTAGGCAAATGAAGATACAAATTGTTATTCCTTTGACGCTAGAAAGCTGGATGAAGCCAGAGTTGTTCACAAGGGCCATGTTTCAGCAGTGTAAGTAGTATCTGGAAGCCATTCTTGGCTAAGGTAGATTAGATATATTTGCAAAGGTCGCTCCTTTGGTGACTATTAGACTAGCTAACTGGTCTTTTGTTGCAACAGGTTAATGATAAGCATATCATCATCCTAAGTTCTAAACTCAGCCAACATGATTATATCTAAATCTCAGAATTGCATACTTATATTGCATCAGATCAATAATCTATCGAGATACTTAGCAGAAGAAATAATGTGTGAAATCATATCCTTCACAGGAGATCTTTAAGTAACATTTATATGTATTCACTAATCCATCCAACAAGGACCTCAACAACTCACTTTAAGGAAATGGCAGGAGACAATCACCACAATCTATAACCACTTTTTTTAGAAGTAAAGAATTGTAAATTGTTTATTGCTTATATTATCTTGTCAATATGAAGATCATATGAACAAATCAAGGGTACATTAAGTGAAAAGTAAAGCTGTGTTTTATATATTTTTGGTACTTACTCTTTCATGGAGTTACTAAGTTGTCTCAATGCTGATTTAGTATGTGCTGATGAACTCTCTGAAAATGCACATTTGCCAATCATGTTATATCCTGCAAGTTAATATCTCATGCATATGATAGTTATCAATATTGTTATATCCTGCCACTTTCTTTCTCTGTTCTTGATTTTGGGAAGTTGTTCTTACATGAATTGAGTTCTTCACAGGATGGATATTGATTATTCGCCTACAGGACGTGAATTTGTTACGGGTTCCTATGATAGAACAGTATGTGAAACTCTTGAAGATCCTACAGAAACCTTACAATTAAATCATCTATTGGCAGATTTTCCATTAACAATTTTTTTACCAATGCTTTTGCAGATACGGATCTTCCAGTACAACGGTGATCATAGCAGGGAGATATACCATACCAAGAGGATGCAAAGGTTCTTTTCCATTGTATCATTGGCCTTCTTCCGTACTTTCACTGCTGTTGTGCTCTTTTTAAGACCAAACATCAGGCTTTTCTCAACCTAGTGGACATCAATTAGATCAAATATGACATTTTACCTGTAAATGCATATAGTAATTACTTGTTTGTTACTTGTTACCTGTCAGACAGTTAGCTATCTTATTTAACACATTGTCGTATGGGATTTCACTACATCAGTCTATCTGAACAAATTTATCTCTTATATTTGCAGGGTGTTTTGTGTAAAATACACCTATGATGGAACCTATTTAGTTTCTGGCAGTGATGATACAAATCTTCGGTTGTGGAAGTCCAAAGCTTCAGAACAGTTGGGAGTTGTAAGTTTTGTATCACCATCTGCTGTTTGCCCATTGATGTGATATCTACCATGTCTCTGGCTTGTACATATGCCATGTGATTGCACTCATCCCCTTCATACAAGTGGAAACTAGGTTGGAAAATACACTTGGTTTGTCACTGTAGATCCTCAATGAAGTAGCATGCCAGCAACCATTGATTTTTGTTCATCTTAATTGCTTTGTGTAGCTAAACATTCACTGCCACCAAACAAAATGACATACTTAACTAAGAATAATAGTCAACCGCCAGAAAAATGTTGGCATATATACATGAGTACATGACCAATGAGAAAAAGGAAAAAGAAACTTGTACAATTTTCTATTGTTGATCTTTAAGGCAATGGTTTGAGGTCTACTCTGTAAAAACAGAAACTCCTAGTGCTGGTAAAAAGAATTCCAGCATGCTGTCCAATGTACATGATGCATGGTCATCAGGATATTGTCATATGCACCTAAAAACATAAACACAGTGACCAACTGACCATCAAACAACTACTGCATCTTCCATATTTCCTGCTAAGAACTAGTATGTACTTGAAAATTGGTGGTAAGGTCGGTTCTAACCGATTCAGACTATTTCACATTATTTCATTTCATGAAATACATTGTTTTATGATGTTATTTAAAGAAAAGAATAATAACTCTTTGCATTGCCCAATTTTGCCCAAAGTATGAGTTGTTTCTGGTCAAGTTGATCTACAGAAAAACCCTTGCTTTGCTAAATCTGCCATGAATGAATAAGTGATGCTATATGCTAGAGTGTCCTTGGGTGCTAGAGTGGTTTAATAAGGTATCAGTTTACATCAGCAAAAAACTCCTCAGAACTTAGGTGGAGAGCAACAAAGAAGACGATTCATCCATTGCGATTGGATTGATCTTATCTGCTACTGCATACAATTCACGGAACGGTCTTCTGTTTCAACATGCTTTAATTGGTGTGCAATTCTGCCTTGTATGCTTGAAGTTTGATGATAATTCAATGAGGGTGTGAATCATGCCTTATTCTTAGAAATAGCTGTACCACTCAATACCAACTCTACATTTTCTGTCCATTTTAGTTCATGTACATTTATTTTGAAAATGGCTGCACTTCTTATAATGTCCAGTCTTGCCATCCAATTTCTCCATAGACGCAAAAGTCTTTTGGTTCATATGAATTACATACAGTACCGTCATTGAACAAGGCAGCTGATTCATCAAGCATTGTTTATTTATGCTTCACGATATTTTAGAAAGTATTTTATTAACAATTCACTGTTGGAAGTGATGTATAACGAGCGAATTTCTTTTGCAGCTTCTCCCAAGAGAACGCAGAAAACAAGAATACCTAGACGCTGTCAAGGAGCGGTATAAGCACCTCCCAGAAGTCAAACGGATTGTGAGGTAATATACTGCTTGGCATTGGGAAATGCTACTTAGTACATTCATCTCGTTTGCAATCATGGCCTTATCTGGATGGTTTCATGAATGGTGTGCTACTGCAGGCATAGACACTTACCTAAGCCAATCTACAAGGCGGCCAACTTAAGGCGTACAATTATTGAAGCAGAAAACCGTAAAGAAGAAAGGAGGAGGGCACACCGTGCCCCAGGGAGCATGCCTGAGCAGCCCTTCAGGAAGAGAAGAATCATCAAAGAAATTGAATAGGATCCAATTCTAGTAGCGCGAAGCCAAACGCAGTGATCCTACATGTCCAGCTCATTGTTGTTGTTACAACAGAGTTACTCTGAGAAAGCCCCAGGCAGTAGGAATCGAAATGTTTATGTTTTAGTGTAAGTGTTGACGTTTTTGGTCTTGCAATTTTGCTGTCAGCGTCCACGAACCTCTTCGTTGTTTATGAGATAAGTATGTTTTGAGGATGTGTGGTACATGTGTATGTCTTTGGTAATGTCATGGATCAATATTGATGTCATTAGCTAACCTCTAATTCTCTGCAGCCAAAGTTTGAACTTCGGTGACTCTTGACAGGGATAGAAGCAAGTGCAGCAAGTCAAAGGTTCCTTTGATTTGGCTTTTGGGAGTAGTTTTTGTTTCATAGAAATCAAAAGCCAACCAAAAGGTCTGGTCTAGGCCAATTGTTTTTAGAGAAAGCAGCTTCTACCACAGTGAAAGTTAGAAAGCTCCATCGGAGCTGCTTCGGCCGGCTTCTGCTGCAGGTATTTTAAAGATATTACTCGCCTACCACTGCTTAAGTGAAAAAAATGGTTTGTTTTTTTCATTTAGCCACCGTCGATAGCTAGCGTCCTCCACTCCTCTGCCATGCGCCCATGACTTGCTCGTTGATGCCCACCCGTCGGTGCTCTCCAATGTTTATCGGTCTCCAACCTCACCAACATTCGTTGGCCATTGAACGGGAGCTCCACCCGTTGAGGTTTCCTTTCCCTTCTCTAACCGTGGCGCCACCACCTAGTGTTGCAGGGCCATCTTCGTCGCCTTCCTTGCTGTCGTTGCTGTGTCAGTGTAGTCGCAGCTTAACCAAAGATACCAACAAATGATCCCTATACATCATCAATCTTAGGATCTACAAACTACAAGACTACAGGCCACAACAATGCATGCAGCAGCATGTGGCGTGACTGCCATCCAGTTCCCATCGACGCCATCATGTTGGGAAAAAACTTGCACTGACCGCGGATGGCATACGCGTGTCACTTTGTGAATCCGACTAATTGTAATGCATTTTCCTCCTCTACATCGGCTCTTCAATCGACTTGCTGTAGGGGAATGGGGAAGCTACGCTAGTCGACAATTTCAAAAATTTACCCCAAAACCCAAGAACCATGCGTGTGAGGGATCATAGATCGGTACCTTCTAGCACAAGATGCGCTAGGTGCGGCAGACGAAGATGTCGGGGAAGCGTGTCCTCACCTCGCTCCAGCGCGTCCTCGCCTCGCTCCTGGCGATCCAATCGATGAAGACGATGACGGTGTTCACGTGAAGAAGCCCACGAGCGCCGCTATTGGAGCAGCGTCTCCACGGTATCCACACATACAAGTATGAGATCCTTCCCGCACCAGCGTGCTAGCACTGCACCTGAGAAACGGGAGAATCATCAATCTCAAGTCTTGAGATCAAGAAAGGGAGAGATGAAGACGATGACGGTGTTCACGTGAAGAAGCCCACGAGCGCTGCTATTGGAGCAGCGTCTCTACGGTATCCACACATACAAGGATGAGATCCTCCCCACACCGGCGTGCTAGCACTGCACCTGAGAAACGGGAGAATCATCAATCTCAAGTCTTGAGATCAAGAAAGGGAGGAGAGGAGTTCTTAATGGCTAGGATTTAGATCTGATCTAAACTATCAATAACTTGATATCTAAGACCTCCTCCTCTCTTTATATAGAGGTGAGAGCCCTAGTCTCTAACAATTTGAGACCCAACAAATCGGCCTCACATCCCAAGACATGTTTCACAACACACCTGAAAACAACTCTTATTACTACTCTATTACGGAATAGTGTTAGGAAGAATTTAAGTGTGTCACTACGCATTCTGGAATCAAATGATGATCTCAGGTCTGAGGACTCTGCAAGTATACCATTTGAGATGACAACTGATGGCACATTACAATAACAATCTCAGTAGTATCTCAAGTGGGTCTATCCAACACCATGTTCACTAACATGTGTCCACATCACTGATTTTACATCTCTATGTTTATGATCTATGAAACGTGATCATCAATCAGTCAGATGTGTTAATCTATGTGTCATCACTATCCCACATGATGACAAGATCTCGGATCCCTTTTGAACAATATCATTGTAACACAAATAGTTTCACATAACAAGTCATCATCTCATTAATTAAATGTAAACGACATTTATTCAAGGAACAAGATAACAATTATTCTCTTACATTAGCATAGACACTACTAACATCTTTCACATACACATAACTCACTCACAAGTATCTAATACTCATGGAGCTCACGTGCGCCTCATGCTTGGGCTGTGGAAGAGGTTTTGTCAATGGATCTGCTATGTTCAAATCCGTGTGCACCTTGCAAATCTTCATATCACCTCTCTCTATGATCTAATGGATTAGGTGATATCGCCGAAGTGTATGTTTAGATTTCTGGTGTGATCTAGGCTCCTTGGCTAATGCAATGGCACCACTATTATCACAATAGAGTCTGTTGGACTAGACGCACTAGGAATAACACCCAGCTCAGAAAAAAACTTTATGATACAAACAACCTCCTTCACAACTTTTGAAGCTACGATATACTTAGATTCTATTGTAGAATCGGCCGCCGTTTCTTGCTTGGACCTCTTCCAACTCACTGTGTCTCTATTGAGGCAAAATACAAAACCTGATTGCGATCGAGAATCATCTTTATCGGTCTGAAAGTTAGCATCGATGTAACCATTTACAATGAGCTCCTCATCACTACTGTACACTAGGAACATTTTCGTAGTTCTTCTCAAGTACTCGAGGATACTTTTTACTATAGCCCAGTGACTTTCACCCGAATTTGATTGGTACTTGCTCAGAACACTTATAGCATATGAAACATCTGGGCTTGTACGTGGCATACATGATGGACCATATCACGGAGGCATATGGAATCACACTCATTTTCTCTAGCTCATCACGTGTTGCAGCACACTGATTCTTACTAAGAGAAATGCCATATGACATTGGAAGAAACCTCTTTTTGGAATTCTCCATTTTGAACCGTTTCAAAACTTTGTCAATGTACATACTCTAGCTTAACCTAGCTAGTCGTTTTGATCTATCTCTATTGATCTTTATGCCCAAAACGTATGCTGCCTCTCAAAGATCTTTCATCGAAAAATTGTTTTTCAATTAAGTCTTGACAACATTCAACAAAGGAATGCCATTTCCGATCAATAATATGTCATCCACATATAAGACCAGAAATACAAGTGAGCTCCCACTAGGCTTCTTGTAAACACAAGGCTCTTCTTTGTTCTTGATGAAGCCAAACCTTTTGACTACCTCATCAAAACGAAGATTTCAACTCCGAGAAACTTGTTTTAGCCCATAAATGGACTTCTGCAACTTACAAACTTTCCCAGCATTTTCCAGATCGTCAAGACCTTCAGGTTGTGTCATGTACACATCCCCACTTAGGTTTCCATTTAGGAAAGTCGTCTTAACATCCATTTGTCATATCTCATAATCATAAAATGCGGCAATTGCTAGGATGATCCGAATAGATTTAAGCATAGCGACGGGCGAAAACATTTCCTTATAATCAACACCTTGAATTTATCTGAAACCTTTCACCACCAATCGTGCCTTATAGATGTGAACATTTCCATCAACGTCTATCTTTTTCTTGAAAATCCATTTACACTCAATAGTTTTTACACCATCGAGTGGATCGACCAAGTTCCAAACTTGGTTTTCTCATATGGACTCCAATTTGTCTGGATCGGAACTTTCGATCTGACATTGGAAATTCTGATCTGACTCCTCTATCGCAAATCTTGTCTAGCATCGGAACTTCCAATCAACCATCAGAACTTCCGATCAAGCATCAGAACTTCCAAAATTTTGCAAACAGAAACATATCTAATCTATTTTAATTCGGATATGATGGCTCCAAGCCATTTCTCGGAGTCTAGTCTCATCACTGCTTCTGCATAGGTCTTGGGCTCACTGCTGTCCAACAACAACGCGTCACGCTGCCCAGTGGTCAAAAACATAAACTGCTCTGGCACATGACTCGCCCTTCCAGACCTTCATGGGGCTGGTGTCTCTTCAACGGGCTGTGCAACACCTTGCATGTCCTATTGTGATTTAGTGGGATGTGGAACACCTTCTAGTGGCTCTCGAACCTCTTCTAGAAGCATCGTTCTCCCACTAACTCCTTTTGAGAGAAACTCTTTCTCAAGGAATACACCATTCCGAGCGATAAACACTTTGCTCTCTTCTCTATTATAGAAATAATATCATTTGGATTCCTTAGGATACCCCACAAAGATGCACTTGTCAGATTTAGGAGTGAGCTTGTCAAACATCAAACGTTTGACATACGCCTCATAACCCCAAATATTTAGAAAAGATAAACTAGGACGCCTCCTAGACCACATGTCATATGGCGTCTTCTCTACTGACTTAGATGGAACTCTATTTATCGTGAAAGTGGCAATTTCTAGAGCAAGTCCCCAAAAGGATAATGGAAGATCATCATGACTCATCATAGACTGAACCATGTCTAACAAGGTGCGGTTTCTCCACTCAGACACTCCATTCCACTGGTGTGTGCCGGGTGGAGTCAGCTATGGAACAATTCCACACTACTTCAGATGATCACTGAACTCAAGACTCAAATATTCACCTCCACGATCAGATCATGGAAATTTAATTGTCTTGCTCATATGATTTTGTACCTCATTTTGGAACTCATAGAACTTTTCAAATGACTCCTACTTATGCCTCATCAAGTAGACATAACCATATCTACTAAAGTCATCGGTAAAAGTGATGAGGTACTGAAAACCACCTCTTGCGACATGGCTCATTGGTCCACATACATCAGTATGTACAATGGCCAATATCTCACTCGCCCTCTGTAACACCCTGAATTTTCTAAAATAAATAAATTGGAGAAAATAAAATTTTTAAATGAATTAATTGAGTTTAGATAATAAAATAATTGAATTAATTGGAAAAACCTTAAGGAGAAATAAAATAAAGTAATTAAAAGTTTATTTGACTGAAGTCAATTAATTAGGTTTGAACCAAAAGAGGCATCCAAATAAAAATTTTGAGAAAATTTATTTTTAACAGGAAAAAGATTATTTGTGATTTTTGGATAAACTGAAAATGTCAAAATAAATGAAAACATGAAGAAATAATTCAAATTTTGAGCTAAGAAAATTATGTTAGATTCCTAAGACCAAAATATATTTTTGAGAGTTTTTACAAATTTTTAGAACATCTACTGAGAGCTCATATTTTATAAATGGATTTATGGAATTATTTTTATTGAAAAAAATAGTTTTAAATACCATCAGCCCCCGCTCCTCTCTCCCACACGCAGGCCCCACCTATCAGCATCGTCTGCCTTACTCTCAGCCCCGCCAACATGCCCGCTGACCTCCATGGCCCACCGTTCAGACTCGTCTTCCTCGCGAGGACCGCCCTCAATCCCCCCGACGCCAGCCGAAACCCTAGCCCTTCCAATCTGCTGCCACCGACCACCTCTCCTCAAATTGAGCCCACGGATTAATTCCCCTAACTCCGGTGATCATTTCCCCTTCGCACACGTACCCAATTGCGTCTAGGTTCAGCATACCCTGAGCATTTAGCCTCGCCATCATTATTGTGCTTTTACTCCCAGCTTCCCCCGATTGCACCCCATTTAGCCCCGCCAGCAGCCTCTATTTAACCTCCTATCCCCCACCGCGTCTACACATCCGACGACCACCCGAAGATCACCACCAGAACACCCTCTGACACCTTTTTCTCACCGCCACCTCTACCACCGCTCCAGCCACCGCTCGGCGCCGCTAGAGGCCGTCGTCTGCCTCACCATCAACACCGTTGTGACCATCATCACCCGCTCATCCTCGGCCGCCCTCTGTTTGTGCCGCCGACCACCAGAAAACCACCGTCGTCATCGACCCAAACAGCCTTCGCTACCCCCACTCGTCGCCAGTAGGGCTGGATAACGAGCCAGCTCGGCTCGTTATAGCTCATTATGTTAACGAGCTAGCTCGACTCGGCTTGTTAATCTAACGAGCAAAAAACCTAGCTCGACTCGGCTCGGTCCAGCTCACGAGCTAGCTCATTTAGCTCGCGGGCCAACTATTTAAAAGATGATTAAATAATAAATATTCAAATAATCACATATCAAACATCAAAATATGAAATAAATAGAATACATAAGGTTTCAAAAATTAATCATCCATAGTTCCATCATTATTTCTACGATTCCATCAAATTCATCACACATGTTATTTGTTTCGTACTTTTATATGAGAAATTCTATATACTTTTATATGATAAATTCTATAGGCCATAATAATAAATTTATAATAGCAAGTTAGCAAGTAATAACTTGATATTAACAAATAAATTATAAAATAATGAGTCTCATACTCTAAGATAGTGTTTTATTATTGCTTTAATGGGTTGACTTGACTACTTGTGCTGAGCTCGTTAAGCTCGTGAGCAGCTCGCGAGCCAGCTCGAACTCGCTCGTTATACTAACGAGCTAAAATACCAGCTCAGCTCATTAGGAAAATAGAACGAGCCGAGCTAGTCACGAGCCGAGCGAGTTAACGAGCTACGAGTTTTTTGTCCAGCCCTAGTCGCCAGCCTCATCCCTCCACCGCCGACCCCTAAGTCTGGTATAATAATGACCCCGCGTTATTCTATTTCCATTTCTGCGATCGCCCGAGGCCCTAGGCCTTCACCGTCATCGTCGTGCTCACCGTCGCGTCTTGCCGTCGCCGGAGACGAAGGCCCCGTGCCGGATGCGATCTCCACCACCGGATCACGAGCGAACGGCCAGGATTAGATCCCGGATTGGAGCGCCCAAATACGGTCAGACCCCGTTGACCGGTATCAGATAATCTAGACCGTCCATCGTCACTTAACCGTCCGCTTTGATCTCCGCCGTCTATCGCGTACCCTTTCGTGCTTTTAATCTAGAGCGTCCATTTTCATTTAAACCCCCTCGCCTCGCCCTCAGCCGCCGGATCTAGATCGTGCGGTCCAAAGTGACCCGACTCATGCGCACAGTGTGCTGGTTCATGGTGAACCTTCCTCACCGTGGACCAGAGGCTGTTTTATATTAAATAAAAATTTTAGAAATTGTTTTAAACTTCAAAAATTCATATCTCCTCCAAATTAACTCCAAATTTCACCATTCAAATTTCCGAGAGTTTGTCTTTTTATTCTCTTCATGTTCATCCAGAAAAATATATATGTTTACATTGAAAATTTTATATTGTCTTAATTGGAATTAAAATAAAATCCTAGAAATTGTTTTAAACTTCAAAAACTCATAACTTCTTTGAATTAACTCTAAACTTCACCGTTCAAATTTTAGAAGGTTTACCTTTTTGTCCTCTTCCCATTCATCCAATAAAATTGATATGTTTAAAATAAACTTTCATATTGTTTTGATTAAAATTTAAATATAATTTGAGAATAATCATTTCAAACTTCAAAATTCCTAAACTCATTATAATTGACTCTACAATTTACTATTCGAAATTCAGAAGATTTATCTCTTTATCTCTTACATTTTTAACCAATTTAATTGATAGGTGTGTATTCTTTATTATTCAAAATAAAACCAAGAAACCATTGTTAAACTTTAGAAATTCTTACTCCAAAATTCACCATTTCCATTCTAGGGAGTCTCTCCTTTCATTCTCTACAACTTTAACCAATTTAATTAAAATGCTTGCACTGTTTGTTTTATTGTTTCTCTCAATTGTTTATTATTCTCGTTTTGCGTGCCGAGGAGAGTACGACACCGTCAAGGAGTCGGACTAATTTCCTGAGGTTCCTCCATCTCCATTCACAAATCCAAGCAAGTCACCACCATAATTTTTGAGCATATTGAACCCAATTTCCTTAAAATATCGTTAAAACCCATAGGTTATAAATGCATTAGTCAAATTGAAAGCCTTACATTATATTTATTTAGATCCCCGACCTTGAAGTGCAAACCCAAACCATGCTATCGAGCCTAAAACTCCTTGTCCCCTTAATAGTATTAGAGATTTGGATTCTATCATATGATCCCGTTATTCTCTCATCCCTGGAATTCTATTGGTCTTGGAGTTTTGGTTAAGTATGTTAGCATGGTGGGTTCTGGGTGCAAGCGAGAGCATTGGTCAGTCGCACCCGGGGCACTATAAGGACCGATATGTGGGATCCGTTGCAAAGCACTTCCGTACTAACCACAAGTCTAGTGGGTAAGTCCTAACCAGAGGTATGGGGTGTTCCAACTAGAGGCACCACTTGGAGATGGGTCAAGCAGCACCTGCGGGTGGCTTGTACTAACGTGGCACAAAAGGGGGTGTGACATTGTCCAATGCGCTGGCGCGCTGGCAAAACCTAGAGCGGGTGTTATTGGATTGGAGCATCTCATGCTGAGGTTTTGGCACAAGTTTCTGTGACTTGGGTCATCTAAACACACTACGGTGTGCAGGGATGAGTGCCTTGTGGGTACAGTAGTACACCTCTGATCAGAGTCTAAATCTTTTCGAAAAGTCGAGCCCACGGTAAAGGGCGGGTTGCGTGACATATCGCAGTTAGTTTATATTTATGAGTGTTGCATAATGAATTGGCATGTAAGGACTGTTGAGCGAGGAGAGCCAACTAGGCTCCTCGAGTTAGGTGATGATGCATTGTTCATGTTTATTATTTTGTACAATTAAACTTGACTACATTAAACATTGCAACTTAAAAACATTCTTTTCCGCACTTTAAACCCTTACCATTCCTTTGTTATTACCCCTACATTACTATTGCATTCTCGGTGGCTTGTTTAGTACTTTTGTACTCATACCCGTTGACAAAATCTTTTAGACGACGAATTCATCGAAGACGGAGGTCTGGTGTAGCTGTCCTAGTCAGGGATGCGAGTCCTCGAGCAAGATGTTCATTGCCAATAATTTTTCTCTTTATTACTTTAAAAAATTTGTGTAATAAAATAGCCTGCGAGCTATACTTTGCTTGTCGTATGTACAAGGTCGTGTGATGAACATCTTGTATTTATTGTTTTTCTCTGGAAATTCAATAAATTCTTGGTTTGGTAAAATCGGGACGTGACACCCTCTCACTCTGACCAGTGAGAGACGTCTTTGTCATTTTGCGAAGTAAACAAGACTTGCATGTGTCATATGATTCAAAATAAAATAACTCCAAAAGTCCATCGCTATGAAGCTTCTGCACACGCTTCTCATTTATATGATCCAAACAACAATACTAGACGTAGGTAGAATTCAAATCATTGAGTCGTTGTTTCTTTGTACTAATGTTATGAACATGTGCATCCTCAAGACTTAAAATGTATAATCCATTCACCAATGGACAAACACCATGGAGCATACCATTCGAGAATATCGAACAACACTTGTTATTTATCACAAACTCATAACCTTCTTCCCCCAAACATGATGAAGAGCTAATGTTTCTACCCAATGCTGGAACATAATAACAATTATTCAATTCCATAACTAATTTTAAGGGTAGTGACAAAGAATAAATGTCGATGGCTAATGCTGCAACCTTTGCACCATTGCCGATGTGGATATCCAGTTCACCTACTGCACACTTTCTTAACCTACTAAGTCCTTGCAACGATTTGCAAGTATGAATCATCAACCCGATATCAAATACCCATGAAACATTTGGACGAGTAGAAAGATTAATTTCAATAACATTTATACTTGAAGTAGAAGCGGAAGTCCTACTTCCCTTCTTCTTTCGAATTTCTTCCAAGTACAATTTGCAATTTCTGAACCATTGACCAATTTTGCAAGCAAACAAGGACACTAAGGTATCATACCTCTTAGCCCGAGCCTGGCTCTCAAAAAATCCTTGGTGTCCCATAATCATATTATGGATATTCTTGTTCTCATCTTGCTTCCAAATCTCAGATGACAAACATGCATGCATGAGACAACATACATTAAGTGACTCATTCGAGTGCTTCTCACAAAACCTCTGGTCAACTAGTTCATCATGATTGGACTCCTCTAGAACATTTTCCTTTTGTTTGAGAACACTTCTTAGGTTTCTAAACCAATCAATAAAAATTGTTCCAAAAATAATCGATCGCAAAATAAAGAATAAATTGTTCTTAACAGTTGGTGCCATGATCTACAAAAGATTAAATGCAAGGTTCAGCACTATGCGATGTTTATCTTCTATCCTATAAAATATATTCAACTATTTTAAAAACAATCACTTTTCCTCTAATGACTAATAGTGGCAGAAGATCCATATTCATTCTAACTCCTAGTGAGTTTTGGCATCACTGCTAGAATCTAGGTGACATAGGTAAGCAACGCTTTGCTAATCACATCGTATATGACTCTTGTCATTGGAGAAGCATCCAATGCTCTATGCCAACTCTATGCCCCAAGGCCCAAAACCGTTTTGATAGCTCCGTTAAGCAAACCAATACTATACGTGCGGAAGTCCGACTTCCACCCCAACTGGTCAAGATAAAAGATAGCACCCTGCTTTGGCAGACCCACTATCAATGATCAAGATCCTTGGTGGGTGCAGCTATTGGAAAGAGCATCAATACTTAATTTTCTAATGAAAAACTATTCTAGCAAGGTTATGTCCCTAGCACGCACAAAACATGCAAGAATAGTATAACAGGAACATAAGAAAGCATCACAGACAATCATATTAAATGTGACATAGCATGACCCTCTTCATATAGCGATCACTATCTCCATGGCTCCCGTCATTCAGTGTGTGCTTCAGGCCTCTAGGAACTGTACTAGTCTATCACTATAGCACCTATACTAGTTATATGAGCCGAAGCATCAATTCTCGACACACAGGTTGCAAATGTACACCAGCCTTGGCTATAAATAATCATGACACACATGTAATATTTAATTTATATTCATTGCATGCATCTCATACATCACATTTATAAAGTCCATACCAGTCACAACATTCTCTTAAAAACAAAGTTAGGTGGAGAATCTAAAAGTGACTAAACTGGATAGGAACTTCTAATTTCAAATCAGAAATTCTGACAACCCTATTGCTCTCTGTATTGAATCGTATTCAATATCGGAACTACCAATCTGGTATCAGAACTTTCAATCCAACAAACATCGGAACTTCTGATCTAGCATCGGAACTTCCAATTTTCTACAGATAGAAAATAGATCTAATCTTTTTTCCACCACATATCACCATATATGAGGGATCCAGACCGAACACTATGCACGTAGACTCTGATACCACTGTGGGGGAATGGGGAAGCTATGCTAGCCGACAATTTCAAAAAATTGCCCCAAAGCCCAAGAACCATGCACATGAGGGATCATAGATTGATACCTTTTAGCACAAGACGTGCTAGGTGCAGCGAAAGAATATGTCGGGGAAGCGCGTACTTGCATGTCCTCGCTTCGCTCCGGTCATTCACCGGTGATCCAATCGACGAAGACAATGACGGTGTTCACGTGAAGAAACCCATGAGCGCTGTTATTGGATGAGATCCTTTCCACACCAGCGTGCTAGCACTGCACGTGAGAAATGAGAGAATCCTCAATCTCAACTCTTGAAATCAAGAAAGGGAGGAGAGGAGTTTTTAGTGGCTAGGGTTTAGATCTGATCTAAACTATCAATAACTTGATCTCCAAGACTTCCTCCTCCTTTCTTTATATAGAGGTGAGAGCCTTGGTCTCCAACAATTCAAGACCCAACAAATCGGCCTCAAACAATTCGAGACCCAATAGATTCAATCTATTACGCTCACTTCGGAACTTCCAATCAGGGATCTCGGACTATAATTCCAGGAATCATCGGAACTTCCGATACCCCTATCAGAACTTTCGATCAGTGCAATTTTTCCCGATACACATCGGAACTTCCGGTTTCAACTCTCTGTCTCTTAATTATAAATTATCGTAACTTCTGATACCATATCAAAACTTCTGATTTGATCTCTTTTTTTCGCAAACAATAAATTATCAAAACTTCCGATACCATATCAGAACTTCTGATTTGAGCTCTCTGTTTCCAATTCAGAAAATAATCGAAACTTCTGATCCAACCGTAATTTTCTTGGGCACTGTTCCTTCACTCGCTCCTTTCAGCTCTTCACAAAACTTCAATCGGCTCCTTTCTACAAAGCATTTTCCTCTATGCTTGCTCCTCTATCGGCAAAGAAAAGTCTTGGCACACTGCCTTGCCTAGCCGTCTACTCCATACAATGACGCCGACCTCCCCCTGCACTGCCACAAGTAAGATTCAGCTGCTATATTCGATGAAGAAAAACCTGGGGAATGTAAGTAATAGAAATCTTTCTACGAGATTGGAAGTCCTCATCCAACTCATTGTTACGTAGATTGTTGAATATCTTATCACATTCTGCAAGCAGTTCGAAAATACCAAGTTTCTTATGAAATCTTTTCTTAAATATGGTATTCATGTCTTCACTCCTTTGAGTGGAGTTCATATCAACTGTAAATGAGTCATGGTACACAATAGACCACTTCATCATCAAATTATATAGGTTTAGCATACATTCATTGTCATCAAGGTTGTACTCATGTAATAATTCATTCCACTTCTTGTTAAAATAAAACTATGATCTGTCTTCATATACACATCTCTTAAAATCAGGAAGAAACCTCTTAGGATATATATGAATCAAATGCCCAAGATGTTTAGTGGCATTTAAATAAATGTGCCATAAACAAAGACGATGAATTGTTTTTCAAAATACTTAAGAAATTTTTCCTGCCATGGCCGCATCTTGATCAGTGAAAATTGTGCTACGATACTTGCTTGACATTGCTGTTAGAAATGTTTCGAAAAGCTAAACAAATGATTCGATGGTCTCGTTAAATAATAGTATGGCCACAAAAATAATTGGCTGCTTATGATAGTTGGTTCCAAGGAGAGGAGTAAAAGGTATTTTAAACTTATTAGTTTGAAACATGATGTCCAAAGATACAACATTAGCCATCATGACATATTTCGAATCTATTTGAATGACATAAAATAAAGTTAGATATTCTTTTTGCTTAATTTTTAAGTATTCCAATAATGTATGTGTGTAATTTGATTCTAAGTACTTTTTGTGTAGTCGATCCATTTGATTGTTGCCATCTTTATTTGAGAATGACACTTTATTAACTCCTCCATAAAATTGCACCATAAACTTGAGAAATTGTGTCGCTGGCTTCAACCCACTCTCCCTCATCTAGCAAATTAGCTTCTTGTCTGCATCTTGAACACTACATTGGGACCTCAAATTCTACCTTTTATTTGGACTAGCAAGGTAATGATTGTGATCAAGAATAACCTTGTGCACTCTCTAAACACCGTCCTTGCTGATATTGAACTGAACACGAGCATTGCAACTTGTCCTTGTACACTTTGTTGATCCAGGTGGTCCATGACCTTGACAACTACAAACTATATGTTTGTGATAGATAGTACCATCTCCTCGACGCTTTATGTCTCTTTTTCTTATGCTAAATCCAATAGCGTCTACATAGGTGTTGTACATATCATAAGCTTCCTTCTCCGATTCAAATGCCATGCCAACTTTTAGAACAATCATTGTTTTCTCAACTGTATCAGCCACACACAATAATTCAAGTCATGTAAACACTTCATTCACAATATGATATTTTCTATTTATTTGATTAGTATTGGATCAACATTGTATACCTCATGTGCATTTTGTGGCATGGCTTCAGGTTGAATAGTTCTAACAATTGTTGTCGTTGACTCGATTAGTGTGGATGATACCATGGTATAATAGTTGTATGCACATTCTCCTAAGCACATACACGATAATCGATTACAGCCAAACAATAAAAAACATGTACCACAAAACAAATTTCCATCAGCAATCTTCTTAAACCATACCTGCATTGATATTAGTCTATACAATGAATTATCTTTCTCTTTTTTAACAATCCACACAAGATTATGTAGATGTATGTATTAATATAGAAGAATTAAAGTAATTATGATCATGAAAAACAGTAATTAGGAAAAAACAAAAACACTATCACAAAGGACAAGTAACACCCTACCACCCCCAACTAGGCCAACACCCCATCACTGGCACCACTCCACATGATGACAAAAAAAGAAAGCGAAGACCTCAAAACCAATAACCAACTACCATCAAATCGAGAGAGCACCTTACGATTGAGAAGGAAGACAACCAAAAAAAGAAATGAGCTCTAAGGGAAGGGGTGAGAAAAATAAGAGGAGACGACCGTCGAACAACTGAGACGCTGCTAGGGGAACCACATTGAGCTAGCCAAGGATGGCCAACCGGAAAGGACCTGGCCGCCACCAGCTCCACCTAACCACGGATACCGCACAACTGCTTCCACAAGACAAATCCGAGCTCAAAGCACTGTTTAGGGTCACCACACATACCATAGGTGACGCAAAGGAACACCCACAACCGATGCGAACTCACCCACTGACATCGAAAGCTTCGTGCCCTTGCCCTGCCACCCACCATGAAGGTCACTCTGTCCACCGAAGCCTATCCGCCATGCACCACCTTAGATGTTGCGCAGTCGCACATTGTCTCCTGGCCGGCGTGCATTGCCTCGTTGTCGCTCCATCACACATCACTTGACAAAAGTGCCCCCGTTGTAGGCCACCTGCAGCCAACTCCAAGATCTAGATATGCCCTGTCATTGTTAGGACGTTGCATGTCGACGTTGACTGCTGCATATCTAGACACAAGTGTGACCACTATATATTTGGACATCAGTACTACCACTAGCTTCTGATCGCATTCTCCTAACCGGTGAACACCACCCCATGGTTGCCACACCATCGCACAATGTCCACGTGCCGCCCTGTGGTCATCATGTGTCACATGTCCATTGTGTGCCGCCTCGTGACATTTTGCGACCGTCGTGCGCCGCCTAGCCACCGCTCGTCGGCTCCTAGCCTCCACGTGCCATCGTAGGTCACCACCAGAGTATCCCAACACGTCGAGCCAAGATCTACATGCACAAAGGAAAGAGAGGAAAAGGTCTCACCACAACCTTTCTCGCAATCGCCTGAGAGACCAGGTGGAGAGCTACAGGAACGACAAGGGGAGAGGAGGGGAAATGGCAGTGACGGTTGGGACAATTAAGGTTTCGCTTGAGCCATCAGCCTAGGATAATTAGGGTTCGCTCGAGCCACCAACCTGGGGGACGCATGCGCCTCAAAGAGAGGAGCCTATTAATCCTCTTTCATCTTCCAAAGGTAATAATACTGCTAGTATAATAGGTGAATCGGTAAATACACAAGAAAATTGATGTACCCTGTACATTGATAATCACATGACCACTAACCTCAAAACATTATCAACATTAACCTCTCATGAAGGGAGCATGGTCCATAAATTGTAAAGACTATCTAACATAGATTACCAAATACAAAACTAGAAAAGAAATGCACCATACTTAGAGAAAATAATTTTTCAGATGCCTTATCATAAGGATGAAGTGTTTTTCCATCTTGTATTGAGGACTGACAATGATCCATCTGAATAAAAGAAAAGGTATTTAGATCAAAATATCACATGTTTATTGGGCTCCGTATGATGCAATAGTTATGTCACAGATCGAATTTTCAACGGAATTGGAAGGTACGAATCTCCTCAAATTGTATTTAAAAGAAGTAGTAGGTCGAGGCCCCGGACCTCATCGGCGCGGTATAGCCATAACAACCGACCCACCAACGAGGAAAGGGATATAGAGAAGGCGAAAACCTAAACTAAAAATACTCAACAACTCCTCTAATGCATCATCCCTATTTATATAGGCACATGTTGATCTAATCTAACAACCTTAACCTACTAGGACTCTTTTAACCTAACAATTCAATCCTAACAATATTGGACTCTTAACTAATCTGCACTTTAATTAATCTCTTGCAGGATAGACTACTACAGTACCACGTGGTACTGTTCACGAGCTTGATTGGGTTGGGTCTGACCTATGCAACCCTTGTGGCTGGGCAACCCCATGTGGGCTTGGTTTGGCCTATCTGTTGGCCGCCGACCCCATGCCAGCCTCCTCCCTGACTCCTTCCTTCCTAGCGCATGACATCTCCCCCCTAAAAAAATTCAGCTTGTCCTCAAGCTGAACGATAAGATTAAGGCACTTGAATTCGTCTACATCTCTTCTGCTTGCATTTACTACTGTCATACCCATCTCTTATTAATCTGCTCTTGTTGAACATTGTGGGGCTCTTTAGAACCTGATCGACGGTGTACCAAAGTATGCGGTGGCCATGGTGAACGAACTCCATGGTGTGTTTGCTGAAATCCCATAGAACGGGACCTAGCGACTCGATCCATTGTACACCTAGGACCATATCACATAAGCCCAAAGGGAACTCGTAGAAATCTATGAGGAATAACTAGCCACCAATCTTAAAGTGTAGATTCCTACAACACCTTAGATTAGGTAGTCGATCATTGTTGGGCACTGTAACGCTGAGGCCTGCCTAGTTTTGTATTGCAATTCCAGCACGCGTCGCTGCCTTGACGCTGATGACGTTGTGTGTGGATCCTGAATCAAGAAGTGTTGTGAGTCAGGTGTTGTTGGACCGGAAACGGCGACCAGAGGGGGGGTGGATGGGAGCTTTTAAAATTTCAGACTAAAAATAGCCTTCTGTTTTAATTCTGTCTTCTGCGGAACAGGCTTTAAACACACCCTTGGAAGTTCTGGTTCGGAGGTATTTCACAGCTCTGAAATCAGGCTTCGCAAGGAGCAAAAGTTCGAAGCCAAGAAGACTTCGCTCTATCCACAACCCCGAAAATTCAGCTCTGCTAAGTCAGTGCAGGCTCCGCACACAGGGTGCCTTCGAGCAGGCTTCGCACTTCACCCTTCGCAAGAGCGGACTTCCCTCTAAGGACTTTGATCAGCTCTGCTAAGGCAGTGCAGGCTCCACACACTGGGTGCCTTCGAGAAGGCTTCGCACTACACCCTTCGCAAGAGCAGACTTCCCCCTACGGACTTCGACCAAATACTCAGCGACAGCAACTGGTGCTAGGCTTCGTACTTTGAAGGTCTAAACGCACACTGAACAGACTTCGCTGAGGACTTCGACACGGGAAGAAAATGGGCTTCGATTCAGCACAGAGATAGTGCTTCGCTAGTAATCAGAGAGACCTAGCCTCTAGTTTACGCAGAGCGAACAGACACTGAAAAACACACTTCACCCAGACAGACTTCTCACACACCTCTCCAGAAAAACTCACAAGAAGATGGTGCACGGAGAAATCAAAGCATGTAGAGAAGTATGCATACAAGTTCAAGCAGTAAAAGAAAACAGAATCAAAGCTTCAATTCTTGAACAGGGAACACAAAATGAACTCACAGGATGAATACAAGAGTATGTGGCGGCTAGCACAGGAGCTCAAAAATGACTGCTCAAAGTGTTGATGTGACCTAGCCAGCCTCCATTATTTATAGGCACTATTCAGCTCTGTGAATAGACTACTTTACCCCTAGGGTTTACACCGGTTTTGTCTCATCAGAACAGGGGGGTACAACTGGTAGTCTACTTTATTTGGAGGCTTCTTTTGTCATCTTCGCAGAGGGGACAGCACCAGCTTTTGCAAAGCAGACGCTGTCAGCCTTTGCAGTTTTGGACCCTTCTGAAGCCCCCCTTCGCACGCGAGGGGTGCGGTTGCTTCGGTGAGAAGCCTTGAGCCTGACGGCCTTCGCTTCACCGAAGTCAGCCTTCGATACAGTGACGGTTTTGACCCGAAGCCGTCAAAGCCCTTGGGCCTTCGCACCAACACCTTCGGAATGGACCACCACGGCTTCGCAGCTTCTCCCAGCTCGAACTCCGTCAGTCCGTGTACCGAAGCCATGCAAGGCCGAAGTACCTCAAGTCAGGCTCACTTCGGAGCCAGCTTCGCTCCAGAGCCTGCTTCACTCCGAAGCCAGCTTCACTCCGAAGCCTGCCTCACTCCGAAGTCAGCTTCACTCCGGAGCTAGCCTCACTCCGAAGCCCGTCCTTCGGAGTACCACCCTTCAAAGTCCCTCCTTCATCCGAGGCCTCCGCATGAAGCATTCCATGAGCACTTCATCGCAGTGTCTCTCCCCGAGCACACTCCTCGATGAGCCTCACCCGGACCATGCCTTCGATGCACCTCGACTTCTGAGACCTTCATCGGGTATACCTTCGAGTGTCTCCCTCCGGAGCACACTTCGAACGCCTTGCCTCATTGCTCAGGACTTGGTCCACCATACTCCGAAGTCACTCCATTTGGAGTACCCTTCGAAGTGCCTCGCCTCCGAGGACTTCGTCTCGGAGTACCTTCACCCGGAGCCAGGCTCCTAACTTACTGCCTTCTCCTGGCGCACCTCGACCCGAGGTCCGACCTCGACCCCTTCGCAGCCTTCGTGATGGAGCTCCCTGCTCCCCTGGCATCAAGCCTCTCGCTTGACCCAGGTTCACTTGCTACGAACCGTCCGTCGCCTCCGAAGTTACATGCGCACCACATACAAACAGATAGTGTATCCAGTACCCCGGAGACCTCTCTGGGTAAGCAACCTCCGATACACACTCCGGTGTACTGCCCAAAATACCGAACCCTTCGGTATACCAATGTCATTGTGTACTGTCGGATCCCTCCGACAGGCACACTCCACTGCAACAGCTGAAGCAAACAGAGCCCACCGAACCCTTCGGTAAAACAACCTCCGAACCCCTTCGGAGGGACCCCTTCGAATTAGAGGATAAAATATGTCAATCACTTATCACAGACTCCGAAACCAACCATTGGTTTCTCAATCTCCCCCTTGATGAGTGCATTGACAACCAAATTCAAGTTCAATAAAATTTGAAAAATTTCAGCACACAAGTGACCATAAAAACTCAGAAACGAGCCAAATCATGTCACTTGACAAAAGAATTTTCCTCCCCCTTTCCAAAAGAGTAAAAGCCCCTTCGGCAAATCTTCCCTTTGCAAGATAAAATCAGAAACGAGCCAAATCATGTCACTTGACAAAAGAATTTTCCTCCCCCTTTCCAAAAGAGTAAAAGCCCCTTCGGCAAATCTTCCCTTTGCAAGATAAAAACTCCCCCAGAGTTATTTTACTCCTTGCTATAGAGAACTCAAAAATTTCTTCCCCTTTGGCAATGCAAGCATCAAGGAGCATTCAGAAGATGCAAAGCTTCGAAATAGGCAGAATTGCAAAGACATATAAAGCAAAAATATGCCAACATTAATACCAATTTTTCATGTGCTCAGCTCAATTTAACATTCTCTAAAAACATGATGACAACATGTGATTTTATCATTTTGAAATAAAAGCATCACCACTCAATCAAGATAACTAGACAAGTAAAACAGGGACTGCGCAAAGCTAGTCAATTTCTACTCTAGATAGACAAGTCCAGTTCAAATGGAGCATTAAAAACAAACTTGATGATCAATGAATTTGTTGTTCTTTTCATAATGCCAGGCGTTATTTGTTTGTCTACCTTATACTTTCCAATCAAGCCAAGCCTAGGCATGAAAGCCATCAGAAGCTTAAGGCGGTGATTTTGGCATACACTACACTATCCCAGTTCAGACCAATGTGCAATGGTAAGCAGTTTAGAATAGAGTAGTGCCACAAACAAACCCACCTGAATCTTTTTTGCTTTGAAGCATGCAAATCATGGATTTTTGGAATTTTGATTAAGTGAACAAATTGTTTAGCACTTGATGAATATCCATGAGTATGTAGAACAATTTTTCAAGTTGCAATGTTTAGCATCCAGAGAAAAAGAAGTCTTGCTATCAAGCAGATAAAAGATAGCTAAAGCAGTCCTGCCTAAACATGCTAGATTCAAGACTAAGCAGTGAGCATGATTTGATTTTGGAAAGAAGAATCATGCACATAATGTTTCAGACATATTAAATAGAGCTGAGTTGACATGATTTCATGAATTAAAATCAGGCATATAAGTGCAAAAGATGTAAATGCAATTTTACACACAATGAGCATATGCAAGACAATAAAAATCTGCTCCCCCTCACAAAATGCCGTAAGGGTGACAAACACCAAGTTCTCCACGCAAGTAGGCAAAACGTGAAGCATCGAGGGGTTTTGTGAAAATATCGGCTAGCTGGTGTTGGGTATCAACATATTGAAGTTCAATATCACCCTTCTCATTATGATCTCTGAGAAAATGATATCGCACATCAATGTGTTTGGTTCTGGAATGCTGGACCGGGTTGTTTGCAATACAAATAGCACTAGTGTTATCACAGAAAAGTGAAACACCCTTATAGTCTAACCCCAAATCCCACAAAGTGAAAACCATCCACAAAATCTAAGAGCAACAACTAGCTGCAGCAACATATTCAGCCTCAGCCATCGATTGTGCAACACTAGACTGTTTACGGGAAGACCAGCAAACCAGCGAAGTACCCAGAAAATGACAAGTACTAGAGGTACTTTTCCTATCAATCCTACACCCAACAAAATTCGCATCGGAAAAACCTCGAAGACACAAAGAGGAAGACGCTGAATACCAAATGCCAAATTCGAGGGTATGTTTGAGATACCTGAGAATGTGCTTTACTGCTTGGCGGTGCGAAGCTCGTGGTGAAGTCTGAAAACGAGCGCACAGACACACTGCGAAGTGTATGTCTGGCCTCGTAGCAGTCAAGTAGAGGAGGGAGCCAATCATGCTTCGGAACTCCTTCTGATCTACGGCTACTCCATCTTTGTCAGGATCCAATGCTACAGATGTAGCCATTAGAGTGGCGAGTGGCTTCGCATCAGCCATGTCGAATTTCTTGCATGATTTCCAAACCAAGGAAAAATGTAAGATCGCCCATCATGGACATCTCGAACTCCCTGCTCATGGCATCTGCAAACTCGGCAACCAAAGCATGAGAAGAGCCACCAAAGATGATATCAGCCACATAAATCTGGACTAGGAGGAAATCTTTGCCATGCTTGAGAGTGAACAGGGTTTTATCAACAGATCCCATCAAATACCCCCGCTCAAGCAGAAAAGACTTAAGTCTATCATACCATGCCCGAGGGGCCTGCTTGAGTCCATAAAGAGCCTTATGAAGTTTAAGGACTTTATGTGGATATTTGGGGTTTTCAAAACGAGGGGGTTGTTTTACATAAACATCTTCGCCTATGAAGCCATTAAGAAATGCACTTTTGACATCCATTTGATAGAGTTTGAATCCCCGGGATGTCGCAAAGGCAAGCAAAATCCTAATGGCCTCTAGACGCGCAATAGGTGCAAAAGTTTCAGTAAAATAAATCCCTTCTAATTGAGAAAAACCAGAGCGACCAGTCTAGCCTTGTTTCTAACTATAGTCCCATCCTCTCCTTGTTTGTTTTTGAAAATCCATTTTGTTCCAATGAAATGAACATTTGGTGGAGGATCAACTAAAGTCCCGACTTGGTTTCTCTCAAAATTTTCAAGTTCTTCATGCATGGCATTGATCCAACTAGAATCAGAAAGTGCATGACTAACATCTAAGGGCTCGAAACAAGCAACAAAAGTGGAATCAATGAAATGAGCATGAGAACGTGTTACCCTTTGATCAAGCTCACCAATGATCTGCTCGGGAGGATGCATCCTTTGAACATGGTGTGGAGCCTCGCAGCGGGATGCAGTCTCCCCCTCAACTTGTGTGTTGGAGTGGTCCAAGATGACCGATGTCGAGGTAGTTGCTTCGGGACCTTGTGCCGAAGTGGTCGAAGCGGGGTCGGCTTCGGGGGTTGATGTCGAGGGTAGTAGGGGTTCATCCTCAAAATCTACGGGATCTTTTTCTTCGAAGATAGTCTGTTCCATATCGTGTTCATTTGCCTGTTCAAGAGCAGAACTAACAGAGAGGGTTGATTCATCAAAAGTCACATCACATGACTCGATGACAGTGTTAGTCTCCAAATTATAAACACGATAAGAATGACCATGTGTAGTGTAACCCAAAAAGATCCCGTCAGAAGAACACGACTCAAATTTGTCCAAATTACCACGTTTTAGGATAAAGCAACGACAGCCAAAAACTCGAAGATGAGTAACCTTGGGCTGTCTCCCAAAACGTAGCTCATAAGATGTCAAGTTCAAAATTGAGCGCAAGAAGTTTCGGTTTAAGATGTAACATGCAGTGTTCATGGCCTCATCCCAGAATTTTCTAGGAGTCATGTGCTCATCGAGCATCATCCTAGCCATCTCAACCAATGTGCGGTTCTTTCTCTCAACAACACCATTCTATTGAGGAACCCGCGGAGCAGAGAATTGATGTTCTATGCCATGCTCCATGCAAAAGTCAACAAAGAGACTGTTCTTGAACTCAATGCCATTATCACTTCGAATGAATTTCAATGCACCAAGGAGTTCAGTGAAAAGTCTCAAAGCCAAGCTCCGAAAGTGTGAAAACACTTCATCCTTGCTGGCAAGAAAGAAGACCCAAGAGTAACGAGAGAAATCGTCGACAATAACTAGCACATACCACTTGCCGCCTAAAGAACTAACCCGAGAAGGACCTACAGTGTCCATGTGGAGAAACTCTCCGGGTTGTTCAATCATCACTGTGGTGACTGGCGAGTGCGAAGCGGCAATCATTTTTCCATGTCGACAAGGAGCGCAAACTAAATTCTTCTCAAACTTGAGCTTGGGCAATCCTCGGATCAGACCTAGGGCACTCAGACAAGCGAGCAACTCAAAACTCATATGCCCTAGTCTCCTATGCCACTTCCAAAGCTCAGAAGTAGAATGTGTAAAAAGACAATGAGAAGAACCAGATGATTCATAAAAATCAGCTCCAAAAACTCTCCCAACTCTAAAGATCTTACAAACCACAACACCATCAGAATTGAGTACTTGCGAAGTATCGCGATGGAATCGCACTTCGAAGCCCTCATCAAGCAATTGAGATACAGAAAGCAAATTGTATACCAAGTTTTCAACCAAAGCAACATCTTTGAGAGTGAAATTCGAGTTGATTCTTACCACACCTTTACCTTTCACTCTACTCTTTCGATTGTTCCCGAAGGTGATATGTTCCCTTTGCTTGGTTGTGGTGAGGCTGGAGAACCATGCTGCATCTCCGGTCATGTGGCGCGAACAACCGGAGTCCATGATCCACGTGCCCTCCAAGCCTCGGTCCGGCGCCTACACAAGATAAGATAATCTCGATCGCTCAGTGATGGGGTGAGTGAATACATGACGAGGCATCCAGCACTGAGTGATACGAGTAGTAGGCACAGTAAAAATAGACCGTCTACGCACAAGATAATCAGAATGATGCAAAGTGCGAGGTCTACCTACATGCTGAGACCCAAATGCACGATGAGGTCTCCTACCCTGACGAGGTACAAAGCTACTCGCCCGGGGCCTACCACCATATGGAACATGGTGAACACCTCGAGGAGAAAAACCTCTCCGAGAAGTACGAGGAGACTCGAAAACAGGACGTGAGTACAACTCAGACTCATGCATACCTCGAGATGGGTAATGCATGTCCTGAAAACTCATCGCCTAAGAGCGTCGCTTATCCTTGATGTGATGAAAACAGAACCCAACCAGATGACCTGCCCGCTGACAATAGGAACAATGAAAAATTCTCCTAGGGGCACTCTCATGGGTCATAGGAGCAACTCTCACAGGCTCCTTGGGCTTCTGCTGAGTGGTTTTCTTGGGAGGAATTTTCTTTACAGGAGGTGTGGTTTTCTTTTGAGTTCGGGTAGGCTTTTTGGCTGAAGCAGTGTCTAACAGAGCTCTCTCTTTCTCTAAGGTAGTGGGCGAGGTAAAAATAGTTTTGTTCTCACTATCTGAGAGAATCCTCTCAAAACCCAAACCTAGAGCTAACCCTGTTCTATCAACACACATCTTGGTCTTGGCTAAGAGCAAGTCCATCCTACCCTTTCCCTCAGTGCATTTGTTAACCACAGAAATAAGGTATTCATTTTCAATCATGAGGTTTTCAGCTCGCTCTCTAACAGTGCCTAGTTGGTCCTTAAGGGTTATGCAAGTGTCACACACAGGTTGCACATCCTTAGAACTACCGACCCTCTCCAATCTAGCCTCTAAGTCATGAACATGCTTATCACATAAATCAATGCTCTCACGTAATGAAGAACAGTTCATGTATTCATTTATCTCATGAGTACTAGAATCAACCATTAAAAGCTGCTTCTGTGCAGTCTCAAGCTCAGAAAGAGTTTGAGCATGCACAGAGCGCAACTGAGCAAGCTCTCTCATGACAACAGTGCAAGATTCACATTTAGCATCATTAACCCTAGACTTAATGTCACGCCCCGATTTAATAAATCAGGACTTTTATTGAAATTCCATAGAAAATCAATAAAACAAAACGTTCATCATGCGACCACGTACAAAACGAGCAATCATTCATGGTTCGTAGACCGCATTAGTACAAAAGTGAATAAAGGTGAAGAGAAACTAATAAAATAAAGGGTCCTAGATGAACGCCTCCTTCCAATCTCGCCTTGACTGGGTCGCTACTCTAGACCTTCATCCTCCTCGTAGTAGACGGGCTCTGGTGGTGTAAGTCAACGGGGGTGAGTACAAACGTACTCAGCAAGTCACCGAATGCAAATATAATGCAAGATAATAACAAGGGAGGTAGTGGCTAATTTTGCGGAAGAGCATAATTTGTAAAGCAATTAAATGTGATCAATTTATTAGTGCTGAAACATAAACATGTGTATGCATCATCATCTTCTAACTCGAGGGGTACAGTCAGCCCCACCTCGCTCAACAGTCCTTACATGCCATGAATAACTCAACCATACACACAATAGTAACTAACTGTGAGTAGTCACACAACACGCCCTTGACCGTGGGCTCGGCTTTTCGAAAAAATTAAATTACTCTGATCAGAGATGTACCACTGTACCCATAAGGCACACACTCACCACTTACACCAAAGTGTAACGAGATGACCCATTCCACGGGAACTCGTGCCAAAACCTTTCATATGGTTCGCCTCGACTCAACAGCACCCTCTTATAGGTTTCATATGGTGTCCCGATGCGTCGGAGCCCCACCATACCCCCCCTTGAGCCTCGTCGGTGCAAGTCACCCACAGGTTGCCCCTTGCCCCTCCACTATGGTGCATTGAGTCGAATTGTCCCATACTTCCAGTTAGGACTTACCCATTAGACTTGTGGTTGGTACGGAAGTGCTTTGCAACAGATCCCGCAGACCGGTCCTTATAGTGCCCCGGGAGCGACCAACAAGTTCCCGAGCTTGCACCCGGAACCCACCATACTTATAACATAGCCAACTCCAATAGAATCCAGAGACAAGAATAACGGGGAAATTCATATAATAGAATCCATCTATCTATGACTCATTCTTTTTATCCTATAGCAATTGTGTCGGTACATTGGGCACTAGCTAATATAATATTTGTAGAGTGACAATGAGTTAAGGCTCAATAAGCATGGCTTGGGTTTGCACACAAGGACGGGGATCTAATAAATATAAGTGTAGGGCTTGATGTTTGACTAATGCAATATTATCCTATGAGTTATAGCGATAGTTATGAAAACTAGGCTCAATGATGATCAACTATTTCCACAGGAGGGTTCGATGACTTGCCTTGCTCAGCAAATAGTGATGGAGGAACCTCGGGATAACACTCCGGCTCCTCGACGAACTCGTAGTCTTCTCGATACGGAAAAATAAACAATACATTCAATAAACAGATAAAAATTCACCAAATAATAAACATACAAATTCATGGGTTTTATTAGGTGAATTAAGGTTTTTATATTCTGAGGTTTGGTGAAAACAGTAAAACTTATATTTTAAGGTTTTTCCTAATTTATTTTCTGAATTAATAATTTTAACCCTAAGGGGTTTTTATTCATTTAATTAACAAGATTATTTTGGGCAATAGTAACATACTGTTTTTATGGCATTAATGTGTAGAGAATAAAATGCTGAATTTAATAAAATTTGAATGGTGAAATTTGGAGTTAAAATGAGCAAGTTATGAATTATCAAAGTTTAAACCATTTTCTGGAATTTTATTTAAACTGAAAAAGGGCTCTGGTCCACGGTGAGCCAAGCCCACAGTGGACTGGGCCACGGTACGCGTGGACCGGATCAACCAGATCCGTTGGATCCAGATCCAGCGATCAGGCGCGAGGCGGGTGGCTTAAGTGACAACGGACGGCCAGGATTAAAACGCACCGAACGGGTACGCGTGGACGCCTGAGATTGAGTCAAACTTTTAAATACCGATCGATGGCCAGGGTTAACCGATACCGGTTTGACCGGATCCGAGGGCTCTGATTAGATCCCCTCAGGATCTAATCTTGGCCGTTCACTCGGGATCGTGTGGCTCGTATGGATTCCGGCACGGCACGTGGCGACGAGGGTATTTTACCCTTCGTCTCTGACGATGGCGGCCTCGGGTGCGGCGGCGATGGCGGTGGCGAGGGCCTAGGAGCCTAGCTTTCAGCGAAAATGGTGAGAGGGGAAGATGGTGGTCACGACGGTACCTCTGATGGCGATGGATGGTGACCGGCGGCGAGGGGTAGACGAAGGGGGTCCTCGGGAGCTCGACGGCGACGGCGATCCGGCGGGTTCCACGGCCAACAGAGGGGTGGCCGAGGACGGGCGGTCGTCGATGGTCCCGACGGTGGCGGTGGCTAGGGCGGGGAAGGACGGAGTCGACGGCGAGCGGCGGCCGGAGTTGAAACAGAGGGGAAAACCCAAAAGTGAAGGGGGAGCGCTCTGGTTCACTCGAGCTCGGCTGCGGTGGTGTGGGCAGAGGGCGGCAACGGGGAGGGGTATTTATAGGGGCTCGCTGGCGTAAGGAGGGAAGGAAACCGAGGGTTTCCATGAACTCCGGCGAGGGTTTCCATTCCCTCGGCCAAGCTTCCTAAAGCGCAAAACCGCGTCGCCTATAGGTGGAAAGGGATCGCGGTGATCCAAGGAAGGGAGTCCGGAGACGATCGGGCGGCCGACGGCGAGAGACCAGAAGGGGATCACTGGAAAAAAGGAAGGGGGGATCCCCTTCCATCGAAGAAGATGAAGCTGACAGGTGGCCCCCACCTGTCAGTGACCGAGCGCGAAGCCAGCGGCGCCGACTGGCGGGGCCGAGCGGTTAGAGGGAGAGGGCCATGTGAGTGAGGCTGCCAGGTGGGGCCGAGCGGGGCGCGGGCGGGAGAGGAGAGAGGGGGCGCGAGTGCCGACAGGCGGACCCCGCTTGTCAGTGACGCGAGAAGCTGGGCTGGGTTGGGCCGAGGTGATTTGGAGGTTGAGACCCGTTAAGATTTTAAATGCTTTTCGGATTAAAATAATTCCAGTAATTCATTTATTTGTTTAAGAGTTGATTCACTGTTGATAAAATTATGTAAAAATTCTTGAAATAATGTTTTGGCCTCTAGTTTATCTCATAAATTTTTCAAGTTCAGATTTTGAATATTTCTCCTTGTTTGGCTTTATTAGGGCGCTTTTAGGATTTTCTTCAATAATGAAATCCAGAAATTCCTTTTAATACTAATTTTCTTTTATTTTATTTCCTTTTAATTCTTGGGGTGTTACAATCCTATCCCCCTTATAGAGAATCTCGTCCTCGAGATTCAAATCATTCCTCGAATAGCTCAGGATGTTGTGCATTGAGTTCATCTTCTTTTTCCCATGTAGCTTCCTCTATGGGATGATTGCTCCACTGAAATTTACAGAAGCGGATGACGCAACTTCTGGTGGTCCTTTCTTTGACTTCCAGTATCTTGACGGGCTTTTCCATGTAGGTCAAATCCACTTGAACATCCAACTGCTGAAGGTCCACTTGCTCTGTTGGGACGCGAAGGCATTTCTTCAGTTGGGACACATGAAACACATCATGCACTCCGGTCAGTGAGGGTGGTAGTTCCAACTGGTAAGCGACTTCGCCTTGGCGTCGAATAATGGGAAATGGTCCAACATATCGAGGGGCCAGCTTTCCTCTCATGTTAAACCGTTGGGTGCCACGGAGGGGTGTGACACGGAGGTAGACATGGTCTCCCTCTTCAAAGGCTAAATCTCGACGGCGATTGTCCGCATCACTCTTTTGGCGAGATTGGGATGTCTTGAGCCGGTCTCTGATGATCCGTACCTTCTCTTCTGCTTCTCGAAGGATGTCTGTTCCAAACACTTGGGATTCACTAGTTTGATCCCAAAGTAGAGGCGTCCTACACTTTCATCCATATAGGGCTTCGAACGGGGACATCTGTAGGCTGGCTTGATAACTGTTGTTGTACGAAAACTCTGCGTACGGTAAACTCTTGTCCCAAGTTGCTCCAAAATCCAAGACGCATGCCCGAAGCATATCTTCCAATATCTGATTCACCCTTTCAGTTTGTCCATCCGTCTGAGGGTGGTAAGCAGTAGTGAAATTTAGTCTCGTTCCCATCTCTTCTTGAAGGTTCTTCCAGAAATGAGAGGTAAACTGACTTCCTCTGTCGGATACTATCTTCTTAGGTACTCCATGAAGACACACAATGCGGGCCATATACAATTCTGCGAGCTTAGGGCCACTAAAGGTCGTCTTAACGGCTATGAAGTGTGCTACTTTCGTTAGTCGGTCAATGATTACCCAAATAGAATCATATCCAAGCTGGGTATTTGGGAGTCCGGTGATGAAGTCCATTCCGATTTCTTCCCATTTCCATTCAGGCACTTTAAGTGGCTGTAACAGTCCTGCAGGTCTCTGATGTTCTGCCTTTACTCTTCTGCAGGTGTCACATTCCACGACGAACTGAGCAATTTCTTTCTTCATGCTAACCCACCAATAGCGCTCCTTCAGGTCCTGGTACATCTTGGTACTTCCGGGATGGATGGAGTACAAAGTATCATGGGCTTCCCTTAGGATAAGGGTCTTTATCTCCGGTTTATCCGGCACACATATCCGAGTTCCAAACCATACGGTGCCATTCTCGTCTTCTGAAAATCCTGGGGCTTTACCTTGTCTCATGTTCTTCTTAATGGCAGCTATATCCGGGTCTTCTAACTGAGCCTCACGGATCTGCTCAAATAGGACTGGTTGGGTCTCCAAGGTGGCTAGATACGCTCCTGTGGTTAACCCAAGGCTTAGCTTTTCCATCTCCTTATAGAGTAAGGGTGCGTGATCCTGAATTACGATGGCAGTGCAATATCCCTTATGACTTAATGCATCAGCTACCACATTTTCTTTTCCAGGGTGGTAGTGAATACCTAAGTCGTAGTCTTTTATTAATTCCAACCATCGTCTTTGCCTCAGATTGAGGTCCGGCTGCGTGAAGATGTACTTCAAGCTCTTGTGATCCGTAAAGATTTCGTAGCGGTTTCCGACCAAGTAATGCCTCCATATCTTCAAGGCGTGCACAACAGCGGCCAATTCCAGATCATGGGTCGGGTAGTTCAACTCATGGGGTCTCAACTGACGAGAGGCGTATGAAATAACCTTTCCGTCTTGCATGAGAACACATCTCAATCCTTGGCGAGATGCGTCGCAATAAACATGGAAGTCTTTTCTGATATCTGGTAGGGTCAGTATGGGTGCTGACACCAGCCGGGTCTTGAGGGTGCGGAAACTTTCCTCGCATTCAGGGGTCCATTCAAACTTCTCTCCCTTCTGTAATAACTTGGTCATTGGCTTGGCTATCTTGGAAAAATTCTCGATAAACCTCCGATAATACCCGGCCAAACCCAAAAAACTTCGTATCTCAGTTACATTCGTGGGTGGCAGCCAATCCGTAACTTCTTCCACGTTGGCAAGGTCCACTGTGATACCTTGCACAGAGATGATGTGTCCAAGGAACTTTACTTCTGTCGTCCAAAATTTACACTTGCTGTACTTGGCATACAACTGGTGTTCCCTTAGCTTTCCTAAGGTTAACCGGAGGTGAGTCTCGTGCTCCTTCTGATCCTTGGAATAAATGAGGATGTCGTCTATAAAGACCACGATGAATTTGTCCAAATACTCCATGAACACCTTATTCATCATATTCATAAAGAAAGCAGGGGCGTTGGTCAATCCAAAGGACATAACTGTACACTCATATAATCCATAACGGGTGGTAAAAGCCGTCTTGGGTATATCCTCTTCGCGAATCCTTAACTAATGATATCTGGATCGCAAGTCGATCTTGGAAAAAACCGTAGCTCCTTTCAGCTGGTCAAAAAGATCATCGATCCTGGGTAACGGGTACTTGTTCTTGATGGTCACCTCATTCAAGGCTCGGTAGTCCACACACATACGCTTAGCCTTGTCCTCTTTCTTCTCAACGAAGATGACGGTGGCACCCCACGGAGATGTGCTAGGTCTGATATAGCCTTTCTTCTCAAGATCCTCCAACTACTGCTTCATCTCAGCCAACTCGTTGGCGGCCATCCGGTATGGTCGCTTGTAAATGGGGGTGGTTCCGGGCACCAAATCAATACGGAACTCAATATCCCTCTTGGGTGGCATTCCTGGTAAATCCTCTGGAAAAATGTCGGGGTACTCGCAGACTACTGGTATTTCTTCCAAAGTAATCTGGTGCGGTCTTGGTCTTCTGAACTTCAGGCTTGGCATCTGAAATGTGACGGTAGTCCCTTCTTCACTGGTCATAGTCACTTGTCTCAGGGCACATCTTATCACTCCTTGGTGTTTATTGAGCCAATCCATTCCTAGAATGAGATCCAATCCTTGGCATTCTATTAGGATGGGGTCGGCCCAAAATATTGTGCCTTGGATATCTACCCATACCCTTGGACTATAGGAATGGGCGAGAGTTTGTTTGCCAAGGGTGGCTATTAATATGGGTCTTGGTAGTTCACTTATGTCCAGATCATTCTTTTCCACAAAAGATGTCGATATAAAAGAGTGTGTAGCTCCAGTGTCAAATAAAACTACTGCAAGGGCTGAATGTACCGTGAACTTACCCATGACAATATCTGGTGCGGTCTGGGCTTCTTCAGCAGTGACGTGGTTGACGCGGGCACGGATGGCGGGGTTCGCTGCAACTCCTTGAGCGCGCTTAGGATGAGGGCACTGGTGGGAGTAATGCCCCTCCTGGCGGTAGTTGAAACACACCATGGGCTTGCCGTGCT
Organism: Zizania palustris; assembly: GCA_019279435.1. Taxonomy (NCBI): domain Eukaryota; kingdom Viridiplantae; phylum Streptophyta; class Magnoliopsida; order Poales; family Poaceae; genus Zizania; species Zizania palustris. The sequence goes on from JAAALK010000290.1 coordinate 19,435,110, forward strand.
TGTCGCGCAGGATCTCCGCTGTAACACCCCAAGAAATAAAAACAAATAAAATAAAAGAAAAATATTATTTAAATCATTTCTGGATTTATTTATTAAAGGAAAATCATAAAAGAACCCAAATAAAGCCAAACAGGGAGAAATATTCAAAATATGGACCTGAAAATTTTATGAGATAAACTAGAGGCCAAAATATAATTTTAGGAATTTTTACAAATTTTTACCAACAGTGATTCAACCCTTAATCAAATAAATGATTTACTGGAATTATTTTAAATCAGAAAAGATATTAAAAACCTTAACAGGCCTCAACCTCCAAACCACCCCGAGCCCGGCCCAATCCAAGCCATGAGGCACTGACATGTGGGACCCGCCTGTCGGCGCGTTCCCCCGCCTCTCTCTCCCGCCCGCGCCTCGCCCCGGCCCCACTTGGCAGTCTCCGGCGCCCGCCTTTCACCCACCGACCGCTCGGGGCCGCCTGTCGGCGCTCGTTATCCCCCTCGACCTCTGACAGGTGGAGCCCACCTGTCAGGATCGTCTTCCTCGTTGGAAGGGGATCCCCTTTCCTCCACGCCGGCGATCTCCTTCCCTTTTTCGCCGCCGGCCGCCAGCATTCGTCTGGATTCGCCTCGGATCACCTTCCCCAACCGCCGATGATCTCCTTCCATTTAAACCCGACGCGTTTTACCGTGTATAGAAGCTCGGCCGTGAGTTAGGAAACCCTCGCCGGAGTTCTTGGAAACCCTCGGTTTCCTTCCCTCCTTACGCCGGCGAGCCCCTATAAATAACCTCCTTCGGCCACTGCCCTCAGCCACACCGCCTAAACCCGAGCTAAAGCACTCCAAAACGCTCCCTCTCGATTTTAGGCTCCTCTCCCCTGCTCCACCTCCGGCGAGACATCGTCGTCGACCCCGGCCTCCTCCGCCTTAGCCACCGCCACCGACGAGACTGCCGGAACCCGCTCGTCATCGGCCACCCCTCCGTCGGTCGTGAAGACCACCGGATCACCGTCGCCGTCGAGCACCCGAAACCTCCCCGCCGTCTACGCTCGCCGCCGGTCACCTCTTGGCCCCCTTCGTCGCCACCGAAGGTACTATCAGGACCCTCGTCACCTCCGCGTTCCATTTCTGGCCCTAGCTAGGCACGTAGGCGCTCGCCGCCGCCGCTGTGGTCGCACCCGAGCCCGCCGTCGCCGGAGACGAAGGGGGTACGTGCCCCCTTACGTCGTGTCGTGCCGGATCGCGCCCTGACCGCACGATCGCGATCGGAGGGCTAGGATTAAATCCCTCCAGGATTTAATCTAGGCCCTCGGATCTGGTCAAAGGGGTATCGAGGCCTCTCGGCCGTCGATCGCCACTTAAACCCCAGAAGTGATCTCGAGCGTCCATCCGATTTCATTAAAACCTTCCCACCTCGCGCCCGATCGCCGGATCCAGATCCGATGGTCCTGGTTGACCCGGTTCACGCGCACAGTGGCGCGGTCCACCGTGGGCCTGGCTCACCGTGGACCAGAACCCTTTTTCAGTTTAAATAAAATTCCAAAAATTGATTTAAACTTTGAAAATTCATAACTTGCTCATTTTAACTCCAAATTTCACCATTCAAATTTTGTTAAATCCAGAATAATATTCTCTACACATTAATGCCATAAAAACAGTATGTTACTGTTACCTAAAATATTTTTAACAAATAAAAGAATGAAAACCCTTTAGGGATAAATTATTAATTCAGAAAAATAAATTAGAAAGCCCTAAGAAATTAAGTTTACTGTTTATTCACCAAACATCAGAATATTAAAACTTTATTCCACATAATAAAACTCACAAATGTGTATGTTTAGTATTTGGTGAATTTTTGTCTGTTTATTGAATGTACTGTTGATTTTTCCGTATCGAGAAGACTATGAGTTCAGCGAGGAGCAGGAGTTCTACCCCGAGGTTCCTCCATCACCATTTGCTGATCAAGGCAAGTCATCGACCACCTCTGTGGAAACAGTTGATCATATTTGAGCCCATGTTTTAATAAAATATCGCTATAACCCATAGGTTAATATTGCATTAGTCAAACATCAAAGCCTTACACTTATATTTATTAGATCTCCGTCCTTGTGTGCAAACCCAAGCCATGCTTATTGAGCCTTAACTCCTTGTCACTCTACTATAACAATATTAGCTAGTGCCCAATGTACCGGCACAACTGCTATAGGACATAAAGAATGAGTCGTAGATAGATGGATTCTGGTATATGAAATACCCCGTTATTCTTGTCTCTGGACTCTGTTGGAGTTGGCTAGGTTATAAGTATGGTGGGTTCCGGGTGCAAGCTCGGGCATTGGTTTGTCGCACCCGGGGCACTATAAGGATCGGTCTGCGGGATCTGTTGCAAAGCACTTCCGTACCAACCACAAGTCTAATGGGTAAGTCCTAACTGGAAGTATGGAATACTCCGACTCGATGCACCATAGAGGGGGCAAGGGGCTAGCCTGCGGGCGACTTGTACCGACGAGGCTCAAGGGGGGGTATGGTGGGGCTCCGATGCGTCGGGACACCATATGAAACCCATAAGAGGGTGTTGTTGAGTCGGGGAGGACTATATGGAATGTTTTGGCATGAGTTCCCGTGAAATGGGTCATCTCGTTACACTTTGGTGTAAGTGATGAGTGTGTGCCTTGTGGGTACAGTGGTACATCTCTGATCAGAGTAATTTAATCTTTTCGAAAAGCCGAGCCCACGGTCAAGGGCGGGTTGTGTGACTACTCGCAGTTAGTTTACAATTGTGTGAATGGTTGAGTTATTCATGGCATGTAAGGACTATTGAGCGAGGTGGGGCTAACTGTACCCCTCGAGTTAGAAGATGATGATGCATACACATGTTTACGTTTCAGTACTAATAACTTGTTCACATTAAATTGCTTTACAAATTACTCGCTTCCGCAAAATTAGCCACTATCTCCCTTGTTATTACCTTGCATAATATTTGCATTCGGTGGCTTGTTGAGTACCCCTGTACTCACCCCGTTGACTCACAACATCAGAGCCCGTCTACTACGAGGAGGATGCAGGTCTGGAGTAGCGACCCAGTCAAGGCGAGACTGGAAGGAGGCGTTCATCTAGGACCCTTATTTTATTAGTTTCTCTTCACTTTCATTCACTTTTGTATTAATGCGGTCTACGAACCGTGAATGATTGCCCGTATTGTACGTGGTCGCTTGATGAACGTCTTGGTTTATTGATTTTCTTTGGAATTTCAATAAAAGTCCTGATTTATTAAATCGGGGCGCGACAAGATGATATCAGAGCCGACTTGACTGTAGGAAGCCAAACAGACCTGACCGTAGGACCTATATTAACTATATTTTCTTACAAACATTACTTATCCTCTCATCTTCCGAGGTTTTCACAAAAAGCTTTCTCTCTTTTGTAGATGCCGGTCCATACCATGAGCGGGACTCTTCGTGATGAGGCCGGATTCATCCGCGAGCTTCGCGTGCTCGTCGACTTCTTGGGGTTTCCCCATGAGCCCGCGTTCCACGGGATCTTTCCCGATGCGAACGAGAGCTACTGCGAGGTCACAGTGGTGATCCGCCCCTCCTCCACGCAGCCACCCTTCTACACCCATGGAGTTGGAGGACCTTCATTCGTGGTGGCTAGCCAGCGAGCCGCTCTTCAGTCCCTCGCCGAGCTTCGACTGGTATACGACTGCCACCTCCGCGACACCGTCTACCGCTTCATGCCCATGCGCACACCCGGGAGTCACCGCAGCATCTACATCAGCCCCCTCACGCAGAGCAACTCCGCCATCACCCGCACGATGAGACTCTTGGAGGCCATGGACAACCTCCACACAGAGGCCGTCCTCGACGCAGACAGCCAGCACGACACCATCGACTTCTACCGCCACACTTCTGAGAACCTGACCCGTGAGAATGCCGAGCTCCGTCGACAGCTTGAGCAGAACCCCCTGTTGACCCTCGAGGTGGAGGAATTGAGGCGCCAGAACGAGCTCCTACGCCAGGGCGCCATGGTCCACACCCATCTTCGCCAACAGCTCAAAGAATTGAAGAAGGACATTGAGGAGATCGCACCTCTTCTGCCTCGCAAGAAGAAACCCCTTCGGATCCCTACCGTGAGGCCCAAGAGGATCTCCCGCAGCGCACCACCCGCCGGACCATCCAGCTCCTCTACCCGACCGTCTCCCACGAGCCCGAGATCCAGCCGTCCCCCGAGCTACCCTAGACGTAGTTTACGATTGATTGTTTTTCATTTTTGCTTGCTTGTATGTAACACCCCAAATTTTCAAAACAATAAATATATTATTAAATTCAATTTCTGGGATTATATATTTCTGAAAATACTTTTAATACTCTTTTATACACTTTTGAACTACAACATAGAGTATATGGCCAAACCAGTAGCTGAAAATTTTTGTATAGACTCCCAAGGCCAAGAAATGTTTTTGAGAATTTTTGCAAATTTTTACCCACTTTGGAAATGCCCCAAAAGGTTTAAACTATTTTCTGCAATTATTTTAATCAGAAAACCTTGAAAAACAGTATTGGGCTCCCCTCCCTCCATTCTCCCTCACCCGGCCGGCCCAGCCCACTCAACCCGCGCGCTCGGACTAACAATCGGACCCCACCTGTCGGCGCCGAACCCTTCCCCTCGCGCGCGCACCCGACATCGTGGCCCCACCCGTCAGCCTTCCCGTTCGCTCGCTCACGCCCGCTGGCCAGTGGCCCCCATCTGTCAGAGTCGTCGTCTACCTCGTGCCGTCGCCCCCAAATCACGCCGGCCGACGACCCCCGCCTCGGATCCGCCTCGCTGGCCCCTCCCGCATTGAATTGGCGCCATTAAACGACCCCCCGCGCCTGGCCGACCGTTTTCCCCCGTTAAACAGCGCCTTTACGCCACGGGATCGCCGCTACGCGTGCATGGCCGAGCCATCGCCGGCGAGTAAAAGCTCTCCCCCGGTTTCCTTGCATGCGAGCCCCCTCCGACGCCTTATTTAAACCCCCCTGCCTCCGCCGCGTTCGGTTCATGCATCCATTCGCACTTAGACCCAACAGAACGCTCGCACTTCGCCTGTTAACGCCATCCCCCTGGTTCGTCTCCAGCCACCACCCACCGTCGCCTCGGACCACCCCGGCCCGCGCCTCCACCACCGTCGTGACCGCAAGGACGTCCCCTACCTCGGCCACGTCTCCACTGGTCAAGGAGATCGCCGGAACACCATCACCGACGAGGAGCCCGAACCACTCCGCCGTCTACCCTCGTCGCCGGCCACGCCCCGTCGTCCCCGGACCACCGCCAAGGTACCATCGTGACCGCCGTAGTGCCCTCTTTCCGTTTCTAGGCTTAGCTAGGGCCGCCGTCGCTCGCCGTGGCCGCTGGCCCACTCGCCGTCGTCGGAGAAGACGACCGGCACAGGTCGAGTACCCGTGCCGTGTCGGATCTGATCCCGACCGTGCGATCGCGATCGGACGACGCGCGTGAGCCCACATACGCGATCTAATCCGCACCGTCGGATCTGGTCAAAGCGTTACGTTTTGATCTCACGCGTTCGTTTTCATTTAAAACCGGCGTGCGATCTCGTGCGTCCACGTGGTACCCCTTCGCACGTTTTAATCCTGACCGTCCATCGTGACTTACGCGCCCCGCCTCGCCCTCGCGCGTCGGATCTGGATCCGACGGTCCAGATCGACCCGGCGCACGCGCACAGTGCGCGGGTTCACCGTGGGCCTGGCTCACCGTGGACCCGAGGGGTTTAAAAATTGAAAATAAATTCCAGAAAAGGTTTAAAACTTGTAAAATTCATATCTGGCGCGTCTGAACTCTAAAAATTGCCATTCCAATTTTAGAAAATTCATAATATTATTCTCTACATGTTTATGCAATAAAAACAGTAGGTTTACATTGGACATTTCATGATTATTTAAATGAATGTTTAAATACCCTTAGGTTAAAATTGTAAAATTTAATTATTTAAATTCCAGTAAAGTTTATATTTATTTATTTCCTGTTGATATGAATAAATCACTAGGTTTCCTATGGAACCTTCAATTTTAAATTTATTAAAGGACTTAAAATTGAGAATAACCCCTTTTAGAACCCCTCTCTAAAAAGGACTACTTATTAAATTCATTTAAAATTTCTTTAGGAGATAAACCACAGAACCTTAACAATTGAAATTATTTTATTTATAATCAAGCCAACTTTAACTTATGTGTTCATAATGTAATGTTATATTGTTTGATTGAATGTGTTCTTTTTATTTTACTTTATATTAAAAAGACTACAACGTCGCCGAGGAGCCGGAGTACTTCCCCGAAGTCCCTCCCTCTCCTTTTGCTGAACAAGGCAAGTCACCAAACAATTCTTTTGAACATATTGAACCCATGTTTGAATTGACTATCGCTAAAACACATAGGTTATATATGCATTAGTCAAACGAACCCTTACATTATATTTATTTAGGATCCCCCGACCTTGATGTGCAACCCAAGCCATGCTATCTCGCCTAACCTCCTTGTCACCATATGATCAATGATATTAGCTAGTGTCCAATGTATTGACACGGCCGCTATAGGATAAAAATGAGTCGTAGCAAAATGGTTCTATTATATGATCCCCGTTACTTCTTATCCTTGGAAATTCTGTTGGTGATGAGTCATGGTTGTGAGTGTATGCATGGTGGGTTCCGGGTGCAAGCTAGGGCATTGGTCGGTAGCACCCGGGGCACTATAAGGACCGGTCTGAGGGATCCGTTGCAATACACTTACGTACTAACCACAAGTCTAGTGGGTAAGTCCTAACTAAGGTATGGGTTGTTCCAAACCGAGGCCACCATTTGGAGATGGGTCAAGTTGCACCTGCGGGTGACTTGTACCAATGTGGCGCAAAAGGAGGTGCGACGTTAGCCGGGATGCGGCTCGGCGCGCCGGCGAAACCTAGAGCGGGTGGTTATCGCTTGGAACATCTCATATTGAGGTTTTGGCACGAGTTCCCGTGAAATGGGTCATCTCGTTTGGGATGAGTGCGTGCCTTGTGGGTACAGTAGTACATCTCTGATCAGAGTCTTAAATCTTTTCGAAAAGCCGAGCCCACGGTCAAGGGCGGGTTGCGTGACATCCCCCAGTTAGTTTATTTTGAATATGTATGTGCATGATGGATTGACATGTAAGGACTGTTGAGCGAGGTGGGGCTGACTGTACCCCTCGAGTTAGTCGATGTTGATGATGTTCATGTTTACTATCCGCATGATTAAAATATGATTACACTAAATGCCATAACTGCAACTGCATTATTCTGCAATGTTAGCCATTATCCTTCCTTGTTTATTATCCTGCATTATTATTTGCATTTGCGGTGGCTTGTTGAGTACTTTTTGTACTCATACCCGTTGGACCCCACAGAGGATGCTTACTACGAAGACGGTCTGGAGTAGCGACCCAGTCGGGAAGAAAAATCCTGAAGAAGATGTTCGTCATGCCGTTTTCTAATTATTCTACTTTACTGTTTTTATTAAAAACAATGATGTAATAAATATGGTCTGCGTACCATGAACATTGTCGTATGTACGATTGTCGCATGATGAACCTCTGGTATTATTGTTTTTCTTATGAAAATCAATAATGTCTCGATTTGTTAAATCGGGGCGCTACAAGATGGTATCAGAGCCGACTCGACTGTAGGAAGCCAAACAGACCCGCCTAGCCATTAGCCGCAGGAAATTATTTCTCGAAAATCTACTTCATAAACTTTGTTCCTCTCCTCACTTTGATTCAACTTACTGTTTTGTAGATGCCGGTCTACCAAGTCCACAGCTACTGCCGCCACTACGAGGGCTTCGTCCGGGAGCTCCGTATGATGCTCACCTTCCTCGGGTTCCTCTTCGAGCCCGAATTTCAAGGAGTGTACCCCGACGAGTTCGCCGGACCTTGCGACGTCTCCCTCACCGTCCACGGCTCCGGAGAACACCTGCCGCCCTACACCACCGCACTTGGAGGCCCGACTTTCGACGTCGCGTGCCAACGGGTCGCCCTCCAGGCCCTCATGGAGCTGAGGATAATCTACGATGATCGTCTTCAGAACTCGTCCTTCCGGCTCGTGCCGAAGCGCACTCCCGGAGCCCACCGTAGCAACTACCTCGGAGTTCACTCCGTGCGTGATCCGGTCATGGCCCGGCAGTCGCGTCTTCTGCAGGCCATGGATGATCTCCACACCGAGGCGGTGCTCGACGCCGACGAGCACCATGAGGCGGTTGAGTTCTTTCGTGAAGAAACGAAGAACTTGATCCAGCAGAACGGCGAGTTGCAGCGCAAGATTATGCAGCTGCAGAAGGATATCGCGGAGATGGTTCCTCTTCTTCCAAGGAAGAAGAAGCCCATCCGTGAGCCCCTCCCTCGCCCCAAGAGGATCCCGCCACGACCCTCCCCCGCCAGGCCCTCTACCAGCGCCCCTCCTCCACGCCCCGGCCTCGTCTCCGACTCCATCATCGAGAACTTTCTCGAGCCCACCATCTCTCTGGAGCCGCGCACTCGTGGTTCCGAGAGCACGGAGACCGCCTCCGGTGGCGAGTAGGCGTTAGGAGACACTATTTAAATAAAAATCATAATTTTGTATGTGGTGCCGTCTGCAACGAGTTGGGTTGTAGATGGAATAAGAGCTTGGATGTAATGAACAATTTATACCACTCGATATATTTATGTGCTTGAATCTTATATGATATTTTTGGTTGTATTATGGTTTTGTCATCTTTTGCTTTATCACTATGTATATTCAGAAGATGGTCGATCACCAGAACACCGGTTCCAACAACGGAGCAGGAGGGAGCCGTGATGCGCCCGAGGGTGTTGTACCCAACTGGGGTGCAACGGCCCCGCGTCAATCTGGGTCGCCTTCCGCCAACCACCCCACCTTGGCGGAGATGATGGCGAATCAGAACCACCTGATCACTGCCCTCCTCACCCAAATGCAGAACCAACAAGCTCAGTTGGACCGTCTGCAGAACGGGGAGCCCGCCCCTCGTGCACCAGCACCCGCGCCCGCTCCGCAACTCTCCGAGTTTTTGCGCGTGCGTCCGCCCATCTTCTCGAGCACCACCAACCCGATGGAGGCCGGAGATTGGCTTCGCACCATCGGAAAGAAGCTCGACCTCCTCCCCTGCACCGACCGGGAGTGAGTGGCCTTCGCCACTCACCAGCTCCAGGGTCCCGCCGCGGAATGGTGGGACAACTACCGTGAGTCCCAGCCAGAGGGCCACGTGATGACTTGGGCGGAGTTCACCATCGCTTTTCGCGCCGCTCACGTCCCCGCCGGTGTCATCGCGGTAAAACAGCAGGAGTTCCGCGACCTGCAGCAAGGCAACAGGACCGTCATGGAGTACCTCCATGAGTTCAACCGCCTCGCCCGCTACGCGCCGGAGGAAGTGCGCACCGACGCCCTCCGCCAAGCCAAGTTCCTCAGGGGACTTAAGGATGAGCTGTCCATCCAGCTCGTCGCCGCCGACTTCGCCGACTTCCAACGGCTGGTCAACAAAGCGCTCATCCAAAAGACTGAGCAGAACAAGCTGGACCTCAAGAAGAGGAAGATGATCGCCTTCAAGCATCAGCAGGCGAACTCTCAGAGGCCCCGCTTCGTCCCTCCGCCACCAGCGCCTGCCTACCATCCTCGGCCCGCCTACAGGCCGCCTCACACCGCCGGTGGATCCAACGCCGGGCATCCTCGCCCCGCTCCACCAGCTCCGGCCGCCCAGTCGACACCAGCCGCCAAGGCACTGGTCTTGAAGGATCGCCAAGGAAGGCCGGTCGTCTGCTTCAACTGCCGCAAGGAAGGGCACTATGCACACCAGTGTCCTCACCCCAAGCCAGCTCAGGGCGCGGCACCCAACCAGGTGGTTCGTGCCCGCGTCAACCACATCAGCGCGGAAGAAGCTCAGGAGGCTCCTGAAGTCGTGCTCGGTACGTTTACTGTGAATTCCGTACCGGCCGTCATATTATTTGACTCTGGAGCAACCCACACCTTCATCTCGGAAAATTTTGTGAAAATAAACGGACTGGACGTGCTCCCTCTACCCATTCCCATGGTGATTGCCACCCCCGACAATAGGACCTCAGCCCGCTTATACAGCCCTAAGGTTCAAATTGATATCCAAGGAGTACTGTTTCGGGCCGAGCCTGTCCTCATCCAATGCACCGGACTCGACCTTATACTAGGAATGGACTTCATCACAGGACTGCCCAGGACCCAAGCTGGTCATGATTCCATCTGGGTGATCGTCGACCGACTCACCAAGGTAGCTCACTTCGTCCCGGTCAAGACAACGTACACCGTCGCCAAGTTGGCTGAGTTGTATATGACCCGGATCGTATGCCTTCACGGAGTTCCTAAGAAGATTGTATCTGACCGTGGGAGTCAGTTTACCTCCAAGTTTTGGAAGAACCTTCAAGAGGAACTCGGCACCCGGCTGAACTTTAGCACCGCCTATCATCCACAGACCGACGGTCAAACCGAAAGGGTCAACCAGATATTGGAAGATCTGCTTAGAGCTTGTGCTCTGGACTTTGGCGGAATGTGGGACAAGAACTTACCATATGTTGAGTTCTCCTACAACAACAGCTATCAAGCCAGCCTGCAAATGTCCCCGTTCGAAGCACTCTATGGACGTAAGTGCAGAACACCGTTGCTCTGGGACCAGACCGGAGAGTCACAACTGTTTGGGACTGATTTATTAAGAGAAGCTGAAGAGAAGGTTAAGATCATAAGAGACCGATTGAAGGCAGCCCAATCCAGGCAAAAGAGCTACGCCGACAACCGTCGAAGAGACCTGGCCTTTGAGGAGGGCGATTATGTCTATCTCCGAGTCACTCCCCTCCGTGGCACTCAAAGGTTCAACATGAAAGGCAAACTAGCACCCCGCTACGTCGGACCTTTCCAGATCCTCCGACGACAAGGAGAAGTGGCATATCAACTTGAATTGCCTCCATCCTTGGCAGGAGTTCATGATGTGTTCCATGTCTCTCAGCTGAAGAAGTGCCTCCGTGTACCCACCGAGCAAGCCGACCTTCAACAGCTTAATGTCCAAGAAGACTTGACCTACATAGAGAAACCCGTCAAAATCTTGGAAACCAAGGAGAGAGTAACCAGAAGTCACGTTGTTCGCTTCTGCAAGGTCCAATGGAATAACCATCCCGCCGAAGAAGCCACTTGGGAAAAGGAAGACGAACTAAAAGCCCAATACCCCGAGTTATTCGAGTAGCGTTCCAATCTCGAGGACGAGATTCTTGTAAGGGGGATAGGTTTGTAACACCCCAAATTTTCAAAACAATAAATATATTATTAAATTCAATTTCTGGGATTATATATTTCTGAAAATACTTTTAATACTCTTTTATACACTTTTGAACTACAACATAGAGTATATGGCCAAACCAGTAGCTGAAAATTTTTGTATAGACTCCCAAGGCCAAGAAATGTTTTTGAGAATTTTTGCAAATATTTACCCACTTTGGAAATGCCCCAAAAGGTTTAAACTATTTTCTGCAATTATTTTAATCAGAAAACCTTGAAAAACAGTATTGGGCTCCCCTCCCTCCATTCTCCCTCACCCGGCCGGCCCAGCCCACTCAACCCGCGCGCTCAGACTGACAATCGGACCCCACCTGTCGGCGCCGAACCCTTCCCCTCGCGCGCGCACCCGACATCGTGGCCCCACCCGTCAGCCTTCCCGTTCGCTCGCTCACGCCCGCTGGCCAGTGGCCCCCATCTGTCAGAGTCGTCGTCTACCTCGCGCCGTCGCCCCCAAATCACGCTGGCCGACGACCCCCGCCTCGGATCCGCCTCGCTGGCCCCTCCCGCATTGAATTGGCGCCATTAAACGACCCCCCGCGCCTGGCCGGCCGTTTTCCCCCGTTAAACAGCGCCTTTACGCCACGGGATCGCCGCTACGCGTGCATGGCCGAGCCATCGCCGGCGAGTAAAAGCTCTCCCCCGGTTTCCTTGCATGCGAGCCCCCTCCGACGCCTTATTTAAACCCCCCTGCCTCCGCCACGTTCGGTTCACGCATCCATTCGCACTTAGACCCAACAGAACGCCCGCACTTCGCCTGTTAACGCCATCCCCCTGGTTCGTCTCCGGCCACCGCCCACCGTCGCCTCGGACCACCCCGGCACGCGCCTCCGCCACCGTCGTGACCGCAAGGACGTCCCCTACCTCGGCCACGTCTCCACTGGTCAAGGAGATCGCCGGAACACCATCGCCGACGAGGAGCCCGAACCACTCCGCCGTCTACCCTCGTCGCCGGCCACGCCCCGTCGTCCCCGGACCACCGCCAAGGTACCATCGTGACCGCCGTAGTGCCCTCTTTCCGTTTCTAGGCTTAGCTAGGGCCGCCGTCGCTCGCCGTGGCCGCTGGCCCACTCGCCGTCGTCGGAGAAGACGACCGGCACGGGTCGAGTACCCGTGCCGTGTCGGATCTGATCCCGACCGTGCGATCGCGATCGGACGACGCGCGTGAGCCCACGTACGCGATCTAATCCGCACCGTCAGATCTGGTCAAAGCGTTACGTTTTGATCTCACGCGTTCGTTTTCATTTAAAACCGGTGTGCGATCTCGTGCGTCCACGTGGTACCCCTTCGCACGTTTTAATCCCGACCGTCCATCGTGACTTACGCGCCCCGCCTCGCCCTCGCGCGTCGGATCTGGATCCGATGGTCCAGATCAACCCGGCGCACGCGCACAGTGCGCGGGTTCACCGTGGGCCTGGCTCACCGTGGACCCGAGGGGTTTAAAATTTGAAAATAAATTCCAGAAAAGGTTTAAAACTTGTAAAATTCATATCTGGTGTGTCTGAACTCTAAAAATTGCCATTCCAATTTTAGAAAATTCATAATATTATTCTCTACATGTTTATGCAATAAAAACAGTAGGTTTACATTGGACATTTCATGATTATTTAAATGAATGTTTAAATACCCTTAGGTTAAAAATGTAAAATTTAATTATTTAAATTCCAGTAAAGTTTATATTTATTTATTTCCTGTTGATATGAATAAATCACTAGGTTTCCTATGGAACCTTAAATTTTAAATTTATTAAAGGACTTAAAATTGAGAATAACCCCTTTTAGAACCCCTCTCTAAAAAGGACTACTTATTAAATTCATTTAAAATTTCTTTAGGAGATAAACCACAGAACCTTAACAGTTGAAATTATTTTATTTATAATCAAGCCAACTTTAACTTATGTGTTCATAATGTAATGTTATATTTTTTGATTGAATGTGTTCTTTTTATTTTACTTTATATTAAAAAGACTACGACGTCGCCGAGGAGCCGGAGTACTTCCCCGAAGTCCCTCCCTCTCCTTTTGCTGAACAAGGCAAGTCACCAAACAATTCTTTTGAACATATTGAACCCATGTTTGAATTGACTATCGCTAAAACACATAGGTTATATATGCATTAGTCAAACGAACCCTTACATTATATTTATTTAGGATCCCCCGACCTTGATGTGCAACCCAAGACATGCTATCTCGCCTAACCTCCTTGTCACCATATGATCAATGATATTAGCTAGTGTCCAATGTATTGACACAGCCGTTATAGGATAAAAATGAGTCGTAGCAAAATGGTTCTATTATATGATCCCCGTTACTTCTTATCCTTGGAAATTCTGTTGGTGATGAGTCATGGTTGTGAGTGTATGCATGGTGGGTTCTGGGTGCAAGCTAGGGCATTGGTCGGTAGCACCCGGGGCACTATAAGGACCGGTCTGAGGGATCCGTTGCAATACACTTACGTACTAACCACAAGTCTAGTGGGTAAGTCCTAACTAAGGTATGGGTTGTTCCAAACCGAGGCCACCATTTGGAGATGGGTCAAGTTGCACCTGCGGGTGACTTGTACCAATGTGGCGCAAAAGGGGGTGCGACGTTAGCCGGGATGCGGCCCGGCGCGCCGGCGAAACCTAGAGCGGGTGGTTATCGCTTGGAACATCTCATATTGAGGTTTTGGCACGAGTTCCCGTGAAATGGGTCATCTCGTTTGGGATGAGTGCGTGCCTTGTGGGTACAGTAGTACATCTCTGATCAGAGTCTTAAATCTTTTCGAAAAGCCGAGCCCACGGTCAAGGGCGGGTTGCGTGACATCCCCCAGTTAGTTTATTTTGAATATGTATGTGCATGATGGATTGACATGTAAGGACTGTTGAGCGAGGTGGGGCTGACTGTACCCCTCGAGTTAGTCGATGTTGATGATGTTCATGTTTACTATCCGCATGATTAAAATATGATTACACTAAATGCCATAACTGCAACTGCATTATTCTGCAATGTTAGCCATTATCCTTCCTTGTTTATTATCCTGCATTATTATTTGCATTTGCGGTGGCTTGTTGAGTACTTTTTGTACTCATACCCATTGGACCCCATAGAGGATGCTTACTACGAAGACGGTCTGGAGTAGCGACCCAGTCGGGAAGAAAAATCCTGAAGAAGATGTTCGTCATGCCGTTTTCTAATTATTCTACTTTACTGTTTTTATTAAAAACAATGATGTAATAAATATGGTCTGCGTACCATGAACACTGTCGTATGTACGATTGTCGCATGATGAACCTCTGGTATTATTGTTTTTCTTATGAAAATCAATAATGTCTCGATTTGTTAAATCGGGGCGCTACATTGTATTACCATTCATGTCAAAACATAAGGCATGAATGAAGAAATAAATAAATGTAACCGCAAGAACGATACTTTTTGAAATAAAACATAAAGAGTTCTCTTAAATAAATGTTGTCTACTTTGAAAACTCCAGGATGACCAACACTCAGGGTTCCGACGCTCCCCAGAATAGAGGAGAGAGTGGCAACCTGCCACAATGGGGAGCAACGGGACAAAGGCAAGCCCCAATCACTAATCACCCTATAGTAGCCGAAATGATGGCCACCCAAAACCAGCTAGTCACTGCTCTGTTGAACCAGATGCAACAACAGCAACAGCAGATGCAGGAGCAGCAGGCTCAGTTCTTCTGCCTCCACCAACAGCCCGAGCTGCATCGTCTCGCCGCACCAGCTCCCGCTCCCGCCTCTCAGCTCTCGGAGTTCCTCTGAGTTCGCCCACCGACCTTCTCAAGCACCACCAACCCCATGGAGGCTGGGGATTGGTTGAGGACCATTGAGAAGAAGCTCGATCTGCTGACCTGCACTGAGCAGGAGAAGGTGGCCTTTGCCACCCACCAACTCCATGGTCCCGCCGCAGAGTGGTGGGACAATCTTCGCGAGACTCTGCCCGAGGGCCACGCCCATACTTGGGCAGAGTTTTCGGCCGCTTTCCATGCCGCCCACATCCCCGACGGTATTATCGCGCAGAAACAACAAGAGTTCAGAGACCTGCAGTAGGGGAGCAGGTCCGTGACTGAGTATCTGCACGAGTTCAACCGTCTGGCCCGATACGCACCTGAGGAGGTTCGTACGGATGCGGCCAGGCAAGCCAAGTTCCTCTGGGGACTGAAGGATGAGTTGTCCCTACAACTCATCTCTGGAGATTTCGCCAACTTTCAAAAGTTGGTGAACAAAGCTATTATGCAGGAGACCCAACAGAATAAGGTCGACCTGAAGAAGAAGCGGATGATTGCCTTCAGGCAGAACCAAGGCATGGCACAGAGGCCCCGATTCACCCCTCCTCCACCAGCACCGCAGTACCACCCCCGCCCAGTGTATCGTCCGGCACCACCTGCCGCCAATGCCGGAGCCGGACAACCTCGCCCCGCTCCCGCCGCACCAGCCGCCCCAGCTGCCGCGGCCAAGAAGCCGGAAATCCTGAGAGACAGGCACGGCAAGCCTGTAGTTTGCTTCAACTGCCGCCAGGAGGGGCACTACTCCCATCAGTGCCCTCACCCCAAGCGTACTCAAGGCGTCGCATCGAACCCCGCCGTCCGCGCCAAGGTCAACAACGTCACCGCCGAAGAAGCCCAGGCCGCCCCGGAAATTGTCATGGGTAAGTTTATGGTTCATTCATCGCTTGCAGTGGTATTATTTGACACCGGAGCTACCCACTCCTTTATATCGACTGCTTTTGTGGAAAGAAATTCCCTGGACATAAGTGAACTACCCAGACCAGTGTTAATAGCTACCCCGGGCAAGCAAACCCTCGCCTATTCTTTTAGTCCAAGGGTATGGGTAGATATCCAAGGCACGATATTTTGGGCCGACCCCATTCTAATAGAATGTCAAGGTTTGGATCTCATTCTAGGGATGGATTGGCTAAATAAACATCAAGGAGTGATAGAATGTGCCCAGAGAAAAGTGACTGTGACTAATGAAGAAGGGACTATCGTCACATTCCAGATGCCAAGCATGAAGGCCGGAAGGACAAGACTACATCAGATTACCTTGAAGGAGATACCAGTAGTCAGTGAATACCCGGACGTATTCCCAAAAGATCTACCAGGGATGCCACCCAAGAGGGATATCGAGTTCAGGATCGACTTGGTGCCCGGAACCACCCCTATTTATAAGCGACCATACCGGATGGCCGCTAATGAGTTAGCTGAGATGAAGCAGCAATTGGAGGATCTAGAAAGGAAAGGTTACATCAGACCTAGCACATCGCCATGGGGTGCCCCCGTCATCTTCGTCGAGAAGAAAGAAGACAAGGCAAAGTGTATGTGTGTGGATTATCGCGCTTTGAATGAAGTAACCATCAAGAATAAGTACCTGTTGCCTCGGATCGACGATCTCTTCTACCAGCTAAAAGGAGCTACAGTATTCTCGAAGATCGACTTGCGTTCTGGTTATCATCAGTTAAGGATTCGAGAATAAGATATACCCAAGACGGCCTTTACCACCAGTTATGGATTGTACGAGTGTACGGTTATGTCCTTTGGATTGACCAACGCCCCTGCATTCTTCATGAACATGATGAATAAGGTGTTCATGGAATATTTGGATAAATTCATCGTAGTCTTCATAGACGACATCCTCATTTATTCCAAGGACCAAAAAGAGCACGAGGCTCACCTTCGGTTAACCTTAGGCAAGTTGAGGGAACATCAGTTATATGCCAAGTACTGCAAGTGCAAATTTTGGACGGCGGAAGTAAAGTTCCTTGGACACATTATCTCTGCACAAGGCATTGCAGTAGATCCTGCCACCGTAGAAGCAGTTACGGATTGGTTGCCACCCACGAACGTATCTGAGATACGAAGTTTTCTGGGTTTGGCCGGATATTATCGGAGATTTATTGAGAATTTTTCCAAGATAGCCAAGCCTATGACCAAGTTGTTGCAGAAAGGAGAGAAGTTTGAATGGACTCCCGAATGCGAGGAAAGTTTCCGCACTCTCAAGACCCGTTTGGTATCTGCACCCATACTAACCCAACCCGATATCCGTAAAGACTTCCATGTCTATTGCGACGCATCTCGACAAGGATTGGGATGTGTTCTTATGCAAGATGGAAAAGTTATCTCTTATGCCTCCCGTCAGTTGAGACCTCATGAGTTGAACTACCCGACCCACGATTTGGAATTAGCCGCTGTGGTACACACCCTTAAGATTTGGAGGCATTATTTGGTCGGAAATCGCTGTGAGATCTTTACGGACCACAAGAGCTTGAAGTACATCTTCACACAGCCAGACCTCAATCTGAGGCAAAGACGATGGTTGGAACTAATAAAGGATTATGACTTAGGTATTCACTACCACCCCGGAAAAGCAAATGTGGTAGCTGATGCATTAAGTCGCAAGGGATATTGCACAGCCATGATGATTCAAGAACACGCACCCTTGTTATGTAGAGAGATGGAAAAGTTGAACCTTGGGTTAACCACAGGAGCATATCTAGCCACCTTGGAGACTCAACCTGTCCTATTCGAACAAATCCGAGAAGCTCAATTGGAAGACCCGGATATAGCTGCCATTAGAAAGAACATGAGGCAAGGAAAAGCCCCAGGATTTTCAGAGGACGAGAAGGGCACCATATGGTTTGGAACCCGGATATGTGTGCCGGATAAGCCAGAGATAAAGACCCTTATCCTGAGAGAAGCCCACGAGACGTTGTACTCCATTCATCCCGGCAGTACCAAGATGTACCAGGACCTGAAGGAACGTTATTGGTGGGTCAGCATGAAGAGGGAGATTGCACAGTTCGTCGCCGAATGTGACACCTACAGAAGAGTAAAAGCTGAACATCAGAGACCTGCAGGATTGTTACAGCCACTTAAGGTGCCTGAATGGAAGTGGGAAGAGATCGGTATGGATTTCATCACCGGACTACCAAAAACCCAACTTGGGTATGATTCTATTTGGGTGATCATCGATCGGCTTACGAAAGTAGCACATTTCATAGCGGTCAAGACAACCTTTAGTGGCCCTAAGCTTGCAGAACTATACATGGCCCAGATCGTGTGTCTTCATGGAGTGCCCAAGAAGATAGTGTCCGACAGAGGAAGTCAGTTTACCTCTCGTTTCTGGAAGAACCTTCAAGAGGAGATGGGCACAAGATTGAATTTCAGTACTGCCTACCACCCTCAGACGGATGGACAAACGGAGAGGGTGAATCAGATATTAGAGGATATGCTGCGGGCATGTGTCTTGGATTTTGGAGCCACTTGGGACAAGAGCTTGCCGTACGCTGAGTTTTCATACAACAACAGCTACCAAGCCAGCCTTCAGATGTCTCCTTTTGAAGCCCTATATGGACGTAAGTGCAGAACGCCTCTACTTTGGGACCAAACTGGCGAATCCCAAGTATTCGGAACAGACATTCTTTGTGAAGCTGAAGAGAAGGTACGGATCATCAGAGACCGACTCAAGACGGCCCAATCACGACAAAATAGTTACGCAGACAATCGATGCCGAGACCTAGCCTTTGAAGAAGGAGATCATGTTTACCTTCGAGTTACGCCTCTCCGTGGTACTCAATGGTTTAACATGAGAGGAAAGTTGGCCCCTCGATATGTTGGACCATTTCCCATTGTTCGACGCCAAGGCGAAGTTGCATATCAGTTGGAATTACCACCCTCATTGGCTGGAGTACATGACGTATTTCACGTATCCCAACTCAAGAAGTGTATGCGCGTTCCGACAGATCAAGTGGACCTACAGTAGTTGGATGTTCAAGAGGATCTGACCTATGTGGAAAAACCTATTAAGATATTGGAGATCAAGGAAAGGATTACCAGGAGTCGGGTCATCCGCTTCTGCAAAGTGCAGTGGAGCAATCATCCTGTAGAGGAAGCTACATGGGAAAAAGAAGATGAACTCAAGGCACAGCATCCTGAGCTATTCGAGGATTGATCCGAATCTCGAGGACGAGATTCTCTGTAAGGTGGATAGGATTGTAACACCCCAAGAAATAAAAACAAATAAAAGAAAAGAAAAATATTATTTAAATCATTTCTGGATTTATTTATTAAAGGAAAATCATAAAAGAACCCAAATAAAGCAAAACAGGGAGAAATATTCAAAATATGGACCTGAAAATTTTATGAGATAAACTAGAGGCCAAAATATAATTTTAGGAATTTTTACAAATTTTTACCAATAGTGATTCAACCCTTAATCAAATAAATGATTTACTGGAATTATTTTAAATCAGAAAAGATATTAAAAACCTTAACAGGCCTCAACCTCCAAACCACCCCGAGCCCGGCCCAATCCAAGCCATGAGCCACTGACATGTGGGACCCGCCTGTCGGCGCGTTCCCCCGCCTCTCTCTCCCACCCGCGCCTCGCCCCGGCCCCACTTGGCAGCCTCCGGCGCCCGCCTTTCACCCACCGACCGCTCGGGCCCGCCTGTCGGCGCTCGTTATCCCCCTCGACCTCTGACAGGTGGAGCCCACCTGTCAGGATCGTCTTCCTCGTTGGAAGGGGATCCCCTTTCCTCCTCGCCGGCGATCTCCTTCCCTTTTTCGCCGCCGGCCGCCCGCATTCATCTGGATTCGCCTCGGATCACCTTCCCCAACCGCCGATGATCTCCTTCCATTTAAACCCGACGCGTTTTACCGTGTATAGAAGCTCGGCCGTGAGTTAGGAAACCCTCGCCGGAGTTCTTGGAAACCCTCGGTTTCCTTCCCTCCTTATGCCGGCGAGCCCCTATAAATAACCCCCTTCAGCCACCGCCCTCAGCCACAGCGCCTAAACCCGAGCTAAAGCACTCCAAAGCGCTCCCTCTCGATTTTAGGCTCCTCTCCCCTACTCCACCTCCGGCGAGACATCGCCGTCGACCCCGACCTCCTCTGCCTTAGCCACCGCCACCGACGAGACCGCCGGAACCCGCTCGTCATCGGCCACCCCTCCGTCGGTCGTGAAGACCACCGGATCGCCGTCGCCGTCGAGCACCCGAAACCTCCCCGCCGTCTATGCTCGCCGCCGGTCACCTCCGGGCCCCCTTCGTTGCCACCGAAGGTACTATCAGGACCCCCGTCAGCTCCACGTTCCATTTCTGGCCCTAGCTAGGCACGTAGGCGCTCGCCGCCGCCGCTGTGGTCGCACCCGAGCCCGCCGTCGCCGGAGACGAAGGGGGTACGTGCCACCTTATGTCGTGTCGTGCCGGATCGCGCCCTGACCGCACGATCGCGATCGGAGGGCTAGGATTAAATCCCTCCGGGATTTAATCTAGGCCCTCGGATCTGGTCAAAGGGGTATCGAGGCCTCTCGTCCGTCGATCGCCACTTAAACCCCAGAAGTGATCTCGAGCGTCCACGCGTACCGGTTCGGTATGATTTAATTGTGGCCGTCCGATTTCATTAAAACCTTCCCGCCTCGCGCCCGATCGCCGGATCCAGATCCGACGGTCCTGGTTGACCCGGTTCACGCGCACAGTGGCGCGGTCCACCGTGGTCCTGGCTCACCGTGGACCAGAACCCTTTTTCAGTTTAAATAAAATTCCAGAAATTGATTTAAACTTTGAAAATTCATAACTTGCTCATTTTAACTCCAAATTTCACCATTCAAATTTTGTTAAATCCAGAATAATATTCTCTACACATTAATGCCATAAAAACAGTATGTTACTATTACCTAAAATATTTTTAACAAATAAAAGAATAAAAACCCTTTAGGGATAAATTATTAATTCAGAAAAATAAATTAGAAAGCCCTAAGAAATTAAGTTTACTGTTTATTCACCAAACATCAGAATATTAAAACTTTATTCCACATAATAAAACTCACAAATGTGTATGTTTAGTATTTGGTGAATTTTTGTCTGTTTATTGAATGTACTGTTTATTTTTCCGTATCGAGAAGGCTACGAGTTCAGCGAGGAGCAGGAGTTCTAACCCGAGGTTCCTCCATCACCATTTGCTGATCAAGGCAAGTCATCAACCACCTCTGTGGAAACAGTTGATCATATTTGAGCCCATGTTTTAATAAAATATCGCTATAACCCATAGGTTAATATTGCATTAGTCAAACATCAAAGCCTTACACTTATATTTATTAGATCCCCGTCCTTGTGTGCAAACCCAAGCCATGCTTATTGATCCTTAACTCCTTGTCACTCTACTATAACAATGTTAGCTAGTGCCCAATGTACCGGCACAACTGCTATAGGACATAAAGAATGAGTCGTAGATAGATGGATTCTGGTATATGAAATACCCCGTTATTCTTGTCTCTGGACTCTGTTGGAGTTGGCTAGGTTATAAGTATGGTGGGTTCCGGGTGCAAGCTCGGGCATTGGTTTGTCGCACCCGGGGCACTATAAGGACCGGTCTGCGGGATCTGTTGCAAAGCACTTCCGTACCAACCACAAGTCTAATGGGTAAGTCCTAACTGGAAGTATGGAATACTCCGGCTCGATGCACCATAGAGGAGGGGGCAAGGGGCTAGCCTGCGGGCGACTTGTACCGACGAGGCTCAAGGGGGGTGTTGGACCGGAAACGGCGACCAGAGGGGGGGGGTGAATGGGAGCTTTTAAAATTTCGGGCTAAAAAACTTAGCCTTCGGTTCTGTTCTGTCTTCTGCGAAACAGGCTTCGAACACTACCTTCGAAGGTCTGGTTCGGAGGTACTTCGACACCTTCGAACACAGGCTTCGGAGGAACAAAAGTTCGAAGCCAAGAAGACTTCGCTCCACTTACAACCCTCGGAAATCTACTCTGCTAAGTCAGTGCAGGCTCCGCACACGAGGTGCTTCGAGCAGGCTTCGCACTTCACCCTTCGCAAGAGTGGACAGCCCTCTGAGGACTTCGACCAAGTACTTGGCGACAGCAACTGGTGCTGGGCTTCGTACGCGAAGGTCTACACGCACACAAAACGGACCACGCACACTGAAAAACACACTTCGCACAAAACACCCTTCGCCTAGACAGGCTTCGGTGCACTAAAAACAAGCGAGGTATGTAATGCGAGCTCAAGCAAAAAGCTCAAGAAAACAGGGCTTCGCCGCTTGAACAAGGAACACAAAATAAATTGAACTCTGGATGAAAACCAGCGAGGTCTGTGTACAGGAGCTCAACAGTAAATGCTCAAAGTGTTAAATGTTACCTACCGAGCCCCCATATTTATAGCTCACGGCTTCATCCTAAGGAAGTGACTACTTTACCCCTAGGGTTTACATCCATTTTGTCTCTACAGAACTAAGGGGTACAAAAGGTAGTCCACCTTTATTTTGGAGGCTTCTCTGTCAGCTGCAGAGGGGACAGTGTCAGCCTTTTTCAGAACAGACAGTGTCAGCCTTTACAGTGTTGACTTCTGGAACCT
Organism: Zizania palustris; assembly: GCA_019279435.1. NCBI lineage: Eukaryota > Viridiplantae > Streptophyta > Magnoliopsida > Poales > Poaceae > Zizania > Zizania palustris. The sequence continues at coordinate 19,457,812 of JAAALK010000290.1, forward strand.
CCCATCGCACCGAGGGTGCGGTAGCTTCGGCGAGAAGCCTGCAGCCCGTTGGCCTTCGCTCCGCCGAAGAAGTCCTTCGATACAGTGACGGTTTTAAGCCGAAGCCGTCAAAGCTCCTTGGGTCTTCGCACCAACACCTCCGGAGTGGATCACCACGGCTTCGCAGCTACTCCCAGCTCGAACACCGTCCGTCCGTGTACCGAAGCCATGCATGGCCGAAGCACCACAAGTCAACCTCACTCCGAAGCCTCACCTTCGGAGTACCACCCTTCGAAGTCCCTCCTTCGTCCAAGGCCTCCGCATGAAGCATTCCATGAGCACTTCGTCGCAGTGTCTCACTCCGAGCACACTCCTCGACGAGCCTCACCCGGACCATGCCTTCGATGCGCCTCGACTTCTGGGACCTTCGTCGGGTCACCTTCGAGTGTCTCCCTCCGGAGCACACTTCGAACACCTTGCCTCCGTAGAGGACTTGTTCCACCAACTCCGAAGTCACTCCTTTCGGAGTACCTTCGAATTGCCTCACCTCCGAGGACTTTGTCTCGGAGCACCTTCAGCCGGAGCCACGCTCCGCACTCTCTGCCTTCACCTGGCACGTCTCGACCCGAGGACCGACCCGGACCACCTTCGCAGCCACCGTGACGGAGCTCCCCGCTCCCCTGGCATCAAGCCTCCCGCTTGACCCAGGTTCACCTGGCTCGAACCTTGTCCGTCGCCTCCGAAGTCCCTGCGCACCACAGAAAAGCAAACAAGTGTATCCAGTACTCCGGAAACCTCTCCGGGTTACCAACCTTCGGTACACACTCCGGTGTACCGCCCAAAGTACCGAAGCCTTCGGTACGAACCCAGTCATCGCGTACTGTCGGACCCCTCCGACAAGCACACTCCGCTGCACAGCTGCAGCAAGCAACACCGAACACCCTTCGGTGAAACCACCTCCGAACACCTTCGGAGGTACCACCTCCGAAGCCCCTCCGGAGGTACCCTTCGAACAGAGGGTAAATAATCCTGTCAATCACTCATCACATACACCGAAACCACCCTTGGTTTCTCAATCTCCCCCTTGATGAGTGCATTGACAACCAAATCCAAGTTCAAGAAAATTTAAAAATTTCAGCACACAAGTGACCATAAAAACTCAGAAAAAGAGCAAAAGCATGTCACTTGATAAAAGAATTTTTCTCCCCCTTTGAAAAAGAGTAAAAGCCCATTTGGCAAATCTCCCCTTGATAAGAACTCCCCCTGAGTTAAGCAAATTTTTCTCCCCCTTTATGTCAAAAATCTCTCCCCTTTTTGAAATTATGCCTTCTTGCGGCAGAGAACATAGCAAATCTCTCCCCCTTTGGCAATGCAAGCATCAAGGAGCGATCAAAAGATGCACAACTTCGAAATGAATAGAATTGCAAAGACATATAATACAAAAATATGCCAATCAGTAGCATCAATGATCATGTGCTCAGCTCAATTTAACAATCTGTGAAACAAGATGATGGCATGTGATTTTGTCATTTTGAAGTAAAAGCATCACCACTTAATCATAATAGCTAGTCATGTGAAGGCAAGGACTGCGCAAAGCTAACAATTTCTACCCTAGACAGACAAATCTTGTTCAAAAGGAGCTTTGAAAGCAAACTTGATGAGCCATTAAATTTGTTGTTCTTTTCTTAATGCCAGGGGTTATTTGTTTGTCCACCTTATACTTTCCAATCAAGCCAAGCCTAGGCAAGAAAGCCATCTGAAGCTTAAGGCGGTGATTTTGGCATACACTACACTATCCCAGTTCAGACCAATGTGCAATGGTAAGCAGTCTAGAATAGAGTAGTGCGACAAACAAACCCTCCTGGATCTTTTCATTGAAACCAGGCAAATCATGGATTTTTGATTTTGATTTTGATGAATTAAATATTTTGATGAGTATCCATGAATAAAGAACACATTTTTCAAGTTGCATATTTTAGCATCCAAGGAACAGTGTCTTGCTGTCAAGTAGATAAAAGATAGCTAAAAGCAGTCCAGTCTAAACAAGCCAGATACAAGATTGTGCGGTGAGCAAGTTTTGAGTTTAGAAAATAAAACATCATGCACAATCAATGTTCCAGACATATTTCATAGAGCTGAGCTGTCATGATTTCTTTGAATTAAAAACAGGCATATAATAGCAAAAGATGTAAGTGCAATTCCACACATAATGAGCATATGCAAGACAATTAAAATCAGCTCCCCCTCACAAAATGCCGTAGGGATGACAAATACCAAGTTCCCCACGCAAGTAAGCAAATCGAGAAGCATCGAGGGGTTTTGTAAAAATGTCGGCAAGCTGGTGTTGGGTATCAACATATTGAAGTTCAATATCACCCTTCTCATTGTGATCTCTGAGAAAATGATATCGTACATCAATGTGTTTGGTTCTGGAGTGCTGAACCGGGTTGTTTGCAATACAAATAGCACTAGTGTTATCACAGAAAAGTGGAACACTCTTATAATCTAACCCGAAATCCCGCAAAGTGGAAACCATCCACAAAATCTGAGAGCAACAGCTAGCTGCAGCAACATATTCGGCCTCAGCCGTCGATTGTGCAACACTAGACTGTTTGCGGGAAGACCAGCAAACCAGAGAAGTACCCAGAAAATGACAAGTACCAGAGGTACTCTTCCTATCAATTCTACACCCAGCAAAATCCGCATCTGAATAGCCTCTAAGACATAAAGATGAAGACGATGAATACCAAATGCCAAATTCAAGGGTGTGTTTGAGATACCTTAAGATGCGCTTAACCGCTTGGCGGTGTGAAGCTCGTGGTGAAGCCTGAAAACGAGCGCACAGACACACAGCGAAGTGTATGTCCGGCCTCGTGGCAGTCAAGTAGAGGAGGGAGCCGATCATGCTCCGGAACTCCTTCTGATCTACGGCTTCTCCATCTTCGTCAGGGTCCAATGCTACAGATGTAGCCATTGGAGTGGCGAGGGGCTTCGCATCGGACATGTCGAACTTCTTGAGCAGGTCCTTGGTGTACTTTGTCTGGTGGACAAAGGTACCTTGTTTGCTTTGCTTGATTTGCAAACCAAGGAAAAAGGTGAGTTCACCCATCATCGACATTTCAAATTCCCTGCTCATGGTATCTGCAAACTCGGCAACTAAAGCATGAGAAGAGCCACCAAAGATGATATCATCCACATAAATCTGCACTAGGAGGAAATCTTTGCCATGCTTGAGAGTAAACAAAGTTTTATCAACAGAGCCCATCAAATACCCTCGCTCAAGCAAAAAAGACTTAAGTCTATCATACCACGCCCGAGGGGCCTGCTTGAGTCCATAGAGAGCCTTATGAAGTTTAAGGACTTTATGTGGGTACTTGGGGTTTTCAAAACCAGGGGGTTGTTTTACATAAACATCTTCGCCTATGAAGCCATTAAGAAAAGCACTTTTGACATCCATTTGATAGAGTTTGAATCCCCGGGATGTCGCAAAGGCAAGCAAAATCCTAATGGCCTCAAGGCGAGCAACAGGTGCAAAAGTTTCAGTAAAATCAATCCCTTCTAGTTGAGAAAAGCCCTGAGCTACAAGTCTAGCCTTATTTCTAACTATAGTCCCATCCTCCCCTTGTTTATTTTTAAAAATCCATTTTGTTCCAATGAAATGAACATTTGGTGGAGGATCAACTAAAGTCCAGACTTGGTTTCTTTCAAAATTCTCAAGCTCTTCATGCATGGCATTGATCCAACTAGAATCAGAAAGTGCATGACTAACATCTAAGGGCTCGAAAGAAGCAACAAAAGCAGCATTAGTAAAATGAGCGTGAGAACGTGTTACCCTTTGATCAAGCTCACCAATGATCTGCTCGGGAGGGTGCATCCTTTGAACATGATGTGGAGCCTCGCGGCGGGATGCAGTCTCCCCCTCAACTTGTGCGTTGGAGTGGTCCAAGATGACCGATGTTGAGGTAGTCGCTTCGGGACCTCGTGCCGAAGTAGTAGAAGCGGGGTTAGCTTCGGGGGTTGATGTCGAGGGTAGTAGGGGATCATCCTCGAATTCTCCGGGATCTTCGTCTTCGAATAGGGTCTGTTCCATGTCGTGTTCATTTGCCTGTTCAAAAGCAGAACTAACAGAGGGGGTTGATTCATCAAAAGTCACATCACATGACTCGATGACAGTGTTAGTTTCCAAGTTATAAACACGATAAGAATGACCATGAGTAGTATAACCCAAAAAGATCCCGTCAGAAGATCGCGACTCAAATTTATCCAAGTTACCACGTTTTAGGATAAAGCAGCGACAGCCAAAAACTCGAAGATGAGTAACCTTGGGCTGTCTCCCAAAACGCAGCTCATAAGATGTCAAATTTAAAATTGAGCGCAAGAAAATTCGGTTTGAGATGTAACATGCTGTGTTCATGGCCTCAGCCCAGAATTTTCTAGGAGTCCTATGCTCATCAAGCATCGTCCTAGCCATCTCAACCAAAGTGCGGTTCTTCCTCTCAACAACACCGTTCTGTTGAGGAACCCGCGGAGCAGAGAATTGATGTTCTATGCCATGCTCCAAGCAAAAGTCAACAAAGAGACTATTTTTGAACTCGGTGCCATTATCGCTTCGAATGAATTTTAATGCACCAGGGAGTTCAGTAAAAAGTCTCAAAGCCAAGCTCCGAAAGTGTGAAAACACTTCATCCTTGCTGGCAAGAAAGAAGACCCAAGAGTAGCGAGAGAAATCGTCGACAATAACAAGTACATACCACTTGCCGCCTAAAGAACTAACCCGAGAAGGACCTACAGTGTCCATATGGAGAAGTTCTCCGGGCTGTTCAGTCATCACTGTGGTGACTGGCGAGTGCGAAGCGGCAATCATTTTACCATGTCGACAAGCAGCGCAAACCAAATTCTTCTCAAACTTGAGCTTGGGCAATCCTCGGATCAAACCTAGGGCGCTCAGACGAGTGAGCAACTCAAAGCTCATATGCCCTAGTCTCCTATGCCACTTCCAAAGCTCAGAAGTCGAATGTGCAACAAGGCAATGAGAAGAACCAGACGACTCTGAAAAATCAGCTCCAAAAACTCTCCCAACTCTAAAGATCTTACACACAACAACGCCATCAGAATTGAGCACTTGCGAAGTATCGCGATGAAATCGCACTTCGAAGCCCTCATCAAGCAACTGAGATACAGACAGCAAATTGTATCCCAGGTTTTCAACCAAAGCAACATCTTTGAGAGTGAAGTTCGCATTAATTCTTACCACACCTTTACCTTTCACTCTACTCCTTCGATTGTTTCCGAAGGTGATATGTTCCCTTTGCTTGGTTGTGGTGAGGCTGGAGAACCAATTTGCATCTCCGGTCATGTGGCGCGAACAACCGGAGTCCATGATCCACGTGCCCTCCAAGCCTCGACCTGTCGCCTACACATGATAAGAACGCCTCGATCGCTCAGTGCTGGGGTGAGTGAAATAATGGCGAGGCATCCAGCACTGAGTGACACGAGTAGTAGGCACAGTAAAAGCAGACGGTCTACGCACATGAAAATCAGAATGATGCAAAGTGCGAAGTCTACCTACATGCGAAGAACGCAAAGCATGACGAGGTCTCCTACTCTGACGAGGTACAAAGCTACTCGCCCGAGGTCTACCACCATATGGAACATGGTGAACACCTCGAGGAGCAAAACCTCTCCGAGAAGCACGAGGAGCCTCGAAAACAGGACGAGAGTAAAACTCAGACTCATGCATACCTAAAGATGGGTAATGCATGTCCTGATAGCTCATCGCCTGAGCACGTCGCTCATCCTTGATGCGACGGAAACAGAACCCAATCAAATGACCCGCCCGCTGACAATAAGAACAATGAAACACTCTCCTGGGGGCACTCTCATGGGTCACAGGAGCAACTCTCACAGGCTCCTTGGGTTTCTTTTGAGTGGTTTTCTTGGGAGGATTTTTCTTGATAGGAGGAGTGGTTTTCTTTGGTGGATGGGTAGGCTTTTTGGCTGATGGGGTGTCCAACAGAGCTCTCTCTTTCTCTAGGGTGGTGGGAGAGGTAAAAACAGTTTTGGTCTTACTGTCTGAAGCTATCCTCTCAAAACCCAAACCTAGAGCTACCCCGGCTCTGTCAGCACACAACTTGGTCTTGGCCAAGAGCAAATCCATCCTACCCTTTCCCTCAGTGCATTTGTTCACCACAGAAAGAAGGTATTCATTTTCTGACATGAGGTTTTCAGCTCGCTCTCTAACAGTGCCTAGCTGGTCCTTAAGGGTAATGCAAGTGTCACAAACAGGTTGCACATCCTTAGAACTACCGGCCCTCTCCAATCTAGCCTCCAAATCATGAACATGCTTATCACGTAAATTAATGCTATCGCGCAATAAAGAGCAGTTCATGCAATCAATAATTTCATGAGGTCTAGAATCCACCTCCAAAAGCTGCTTCTGTGCAGTCTCAAGCTCAGAAAGAGTTTGAGCATGAACAGAACGCAACTGAGCAAGCTCACTCATGACAACAGAACATGATTCACATTCAGCATCATTAAACTTAGACTTAAGCATGGCATATTCAGTAGAAACAGATTCTAGCCTAAGTCTAAGGTCTTTTCTTTCTCTAGCGGCTTGCACAAGTAATCTATCCTGACCAAGCACTACTTCATTTAGCTCATCTAATTTAATTAGTAGCTGGTCGGATGATAGGTTTACCTCAGATGAGTCAAGCTCATCGCCGCTGTGATCGCTGTCGGCCATGAAGCAAAGGCCGGTGAAGTCACGTCCCTTCTTGTCCTTCTTGTCCTCCTTCCTTGGGGACTCCTCCTCAGAGCTCGACTCCTCAGTTGAGGAAGTGTCGATGTCGCTGAGAGCAGCAACAAAAGCTCTGGAAGCGGCCTTGGCTACTTTCTTAGCCATCTTGCCGCGCTTGCCCTTCACAAAGGGTTTCCTCTCCTTCTTGTGGTATTTGGGGCGCTCACTCTCATCTCCTTTTTTGACCTTGGGGCAATTGGCCTTGATGTGAGAGGTGTCGCCACATTCATAGCAGCCACTAAAACCACTTCTCCGCTGATCCCGTCTCTCATGATGAAAGCGGGTGAACCTCCGGGCAATGAGAGCAAGCTCATCATCAGCTAGAGTGTCCACCTGCTCCTTTGTGACGGAGACCAGGGAGGACAAAGCAAAACCATCTGCAAGAACACAAGTGCCTGATGTGCCTGGTTCTGCAGTGGTGCCACGGCTAGTGCTAGAAACCAATGCCAATGGTTGTGGCAAAGAGCTTCTGTGCACAGCAAGAGATGCCTTAGCAATCTCTGTGGACTTCAGCTTGCTAAAGAGTTCATCACAGGTTAGAGTGTCATAGCCTGTGGACTCCTCAATGCTGGATATCTTCACCTCCCATATGCTACGGTCAAGAGCATAGAGAAGCTTGATAGCCCTATCATGATCACTGTAAGCAAGCGTCCCGTTGGAGCGCAAGTTACTCACTATCGCGTCAAAACGAGAAAACATGGCATCTACAGATTCACCAGGTGCCTGCACAAACAGCTGATACTGTTGATTGTAGGTGCTTTGGCGCCTGGCCTTGATCTGAGCAGAGCCCTCATGAAAGATAGTGAGTGTTGTCCAAATCTCCCTAGCAGTCCTAAGGTGCTGCACCCTATCAAACTCACTCCGACTCAGACCAATGAATAGTATGTTCCTTGCCTTCGAGTTGGCAATGTACTGATCTTTTTCGGTTTGAGTGGTGCGGGTATCAGGGATGGAGTATTGTGAGTCCACAATCTCCCAAATTGCATTTCCTTGGCTTAACAAGTAAGCCTCCATGCGCACCTTCCAGTATGCAAAATCTGTCCCATCGAACAGAGGAATTTTACTGCCTCTATCCATGTCGCCTAAAGATCACAAAACCGGTTAAGGTCAACTGGTGATCTTAACCAAGCTCTGATACCAATTGTTGGACCGGAAACGGCGACCAGAGGGGGGGGGTGAATGGGAGCTTTTAAAATTTCGGGCTAAAAAACTTAGCCTTCGGTTCTGTTCTGTCTTCTGCGAAACAGGCTTCGAACACTACCTTCGAAGGTCTGGTTCGGAGGTACTTCGACACCTTCGAACACAGGCTTCGGAGGAACAAAAGTTCGAAGCCAAGAAGACTTCGCTCCACTTACAACCCTCGGAAATCTACTCTGCTAAGTCAGTGCAGGCTCCGCACACGAGGTGCTTCGAGCAGGCTTCGCACTTCACCCTTCGCAAGAGTGGACAGCCCTCTGAGGACTTCGACCAAGTACTTGGCGACAGCAACTGGTGCTGGGCTTCGTACGCGAAGGTCTACACGCACACAAAACGGACCACGCACACTGAAAAACACACTTCGCACAAAACACCCTTCGCCTAGACAGGCTTCGGTGCACTAAAAACAAGCGAGGTATGTAATGCGAGCTCAAGCAAAAAGCTCAAGAAAACAGGGCTTCGCCGCTTGAACAAGGAACACAAAATAAATTGAACTCTGGATGAAAACCAGCGAGGTCTGTGTACAGGAGCTCAACAGTAAATGCTCAAAGTGTTAAATGTTACCTACCGAGCCCCCATATTTATAGCTCACGGCTTCATCCTAAGGAAGTGACTACTTTACCCCTAGGGTTTACATCCATTTTGTCTCTACAGAACTAAGGGGTACAAAAGGTAGTCCACCTTTATTTTGGAGGCTTCTCTGTCAGCTGCAGAGGGGACAGTGTCAGCCTTTTTCAGAACAGACAGTGTCAGCCTTTACAGTGTTGACTTCTGGAACCTCCCATCGCACCGAGGGTGCGGTAGCTTCGGCGAGAAGCCTGCAGCCCGTTGGCCTTCGCTCCGCCGAAGAAGTCCTTCGATACAGTGACGGTTTTAAGCCGAAGCCGTCAAAGCTCCTTGGGTCTTCGCACCAACACCTCCGGAGTGGATCACCACGGCTTCGCAGCTACTCCCAGCTCGAACACCGTCCGTCCGTGTACCGAAGCCATGCATGGCCGAAGCACCACAAGTCAACCTCACTCCGAAGCCTCACCTTCGGAGTACCACCCTTCGAAGTCCCTCCTTCGTCCAAGGCCTCCGCATGAAGCATTCCATGAGCACTTCGTCGCAGTGTCTCACTCCGAGCACACTCCTCGACGAGCCTCACCCGGACCATGCCTTCGATGCGCCTCGACTTCTGGGACCTTCGTCGGGTCACCTTCGAGTGTCTCCCTCCGGAGCACACTTCGAACACCTTGCCTCCGTAGAGGACTTGTTCCACCAACTCCGAAGTCACTCCTTTCGGAGTACCTTCGAATTGCCTCACCTCCGAGGACTTTGTCTCGGAGCACCTTCAGCCGGAGCCACGCTCCGCACTCTCTACCTTCACCTGGCACGTCTCGACCCGAGGACCGACCCGGACCACCTTCGCAGCCACCGTGACGGAGCTCCCCGCTCCCCTGGCATCAAGCCTCCCGCTTGACCCAGGTTCACCTGGCTCGAACCTTGTCCGTCGCCTCCGAAGTCCCTGCGCACCACAGAAAAGCAAACAAGTGTATCCAGTACTCCGGAAACCTCTCCGGGTTACCAACCTTCGGTACACACTCCGGTGTACCGCCCAAAGTACCGAAGCCTTCGGTACGAACCCAGTCATCGCGTACTGTCGGACCCCTCCGACAAGCACACTCCGCTGCACAGCTGCAGCAAGCAACACCGAACACCCTTCGGTGAAACCACCTCCGAACACCTTCGGAGGTACCACCTCCGAAGCCCCTCCGGAGGTACCCTTCGAACAGAGGGTAAATAATCCTGTCAATCACTCATCACATACACCGAAACCACCCTTGGTTTCTCAGGGGGGTATGGTGGGGCTCCGATGCGTCGGGACACCATATGAAACCCATAAGAGGGTGCTGTTGAGTCGGGGAGGACTATATGGAAGGTTTTGGCACGAGTTTCCGTGAAATGGGTCATCTCATTACACTTTGGTGTAAGTGATGAGTGCGTGCCTTGTGGGTACAGTGGTACATCTCTGATCAGAGTAATTTAATCTTTTCGAAAAGCCGAGCCCACGGTCAAGGGCGGGTTGTGTGACTACTCGCAGTTAGTTTACAATTGTGTGAATGGTTGAGTTATTCATGGCATGTAAGGACTGTTGAGCGAGGTGGGGCTGACTGTACCCCTCGAGTTAGAAGATGATGATGCATACACATGTTTACGTTTCAGTACTAATAACTTGTTCACATTAAATTGCTTTACAAATTACTCGCTTCCGCAAAATTAGCCACTATCTCCCTTGTTATTACCTTGCATAATATTTGCATTCGTTGGCTTGTTGAGTACCCCTGTACTCACCCCGTTGACTCACAACATCAGAGCCCGTCTACTACGAGGAGGATGCAGGTCTGGAGTAGAGACACAGTCAAGGCGAGACTGGAAGGAGGCGTTCATCTAGGACCCTTATTTTATTAGTTTCTCTTCACTTTCATTCACTTTTGTATTAATGCGGTCTACGAACCGTGAATGATTGCCCGTATTGTACGTGGTCGCTTGATGAACGTCTTGGTTTATTGATTTTCTTTGGAATTTCAATAAAAGTCCTGATTTATTAAATCGGGGCGCGACATCCGCCTTCTTGGTCGAGGCGAGTAGGGCGGCTGGTGCGGTGGGAGCGGGGCGAGGCTGTCCGGCTCCGGCGTTGGCGGCGGGTGGCGCCGGACGATACACTGGGCGAGGGTGGTATTGTGGTGCTGATGGAGGAGGGGTGAAATGAGGCCTCTGGGCCATGCCCTAGTTCTACCGGAAGGCAATCATCCTCTTCTTCTTCAGGTCGACCTTATTCTGCTGGGTCTCCTGGATGATAGCTTTATTCACCAACTTTTGAAAGTTGGCGTAATCTCCGGAAATGAGCTGAAGGGACAGCTCATCCTTCAGTCCCCGGAGGAACTTCGACTGCCTAGCCGCATCGGTACGGACCTTCTCAGGTGCATACCTGGCCAATCTATTAAACTCGTGCAAATATTCTATTACGGACCTGCTCCCCTGCTGCAGGTCCCGAAACTCCTGCTGCTTCTGTGCAATGATACCGTCGAGGACATGAGCAGCACGGAAGGCAGCAGAGAACTCCGCCAAAGTATGGACGTGTCCCTCAAGCAAGGTCTCACGTAGATTGTCCCACCATTCTGCGGCGGGACCCTGGAGCTGGTGGGCGGTGAAAGCCACCCTTTCCTACTTAGTGTAGGTCAGCAGGTCTAGCTTTTTCCCGATGGTTCTTAACCAATCCCCAGCCTCCATGGGGTTGGTGGTGCTCGAGAAGGTGGGTGGGCGGACTCGGAGGAATTCCGAGAGCTGAGAGGCGGGAGCGGGAGCTAGAGTGGCAGGGCGAGGCAGCTCGGGCTGTTGGTGGAGGCGGAAGAACTGAGTCTGTTGCTCTTGCATCTGCTGTTGCTGCTGCATTTGGTTCAATAGGGCAGCGACCAACTGGTTCTGAGTGGCCGTCATCTCAGCCAGAGTGGGGTGGTTGGCAACTGGGGCTTGCCTCTGCCCAGTCACTCCCCACTGTGGCAAGTTGTCGTTCTCCCCTCCGTTATGAGGGACATCGGAGCCTTGAGTGTTGGTCATCCTGAAGTTTCCAAAGTAGATAGCACTTTCTTAGAGGAAATTATTATTATGCTTTATTCCCAAAATGTCGTTCTTGCGGTTACATTTATTGTCTTTTATTTAATTCTTCACTCATGCCTTATGAATGTCAATACAAACCAGTAAAAGAAAACAATCAATCGTAAAAACTATGTCTACGATAACTCGGGGGACGACTCGACCACGGGCTCGACGGAAACAGTCGGGGTGGTGGAACTGGAGGGTCCGGCGGGTGGTGCACTGCGGGAAATCCTCTTAGGCCTCACGGTGGGGATCCGAAGCGATTTCCGCTTGCGAGGCGGAAGGGGTGCGATTTCCTCGATATCCTTCTTCAGTTCCTTGAGCTGGTGACGTAGCTGGGTGTTGACCATGGCGCCTTGGCGTAGAAGCTCATTCTGACGCCTCAACTCCTCTACCTCGAGGGTCAACTGGGGGTTCTGCTGGACCTGTCGACGAAGCTCAGCATTCTCGCGGTTCAGGTTCTCCGAGGTATGGCGGTAGAAGTCGATGGTGTCGTGCTGGCTGTCTGCGTCGAGAACGGCCTCTATGTGAAGGTTGTCCATGGCCTCCAAAAGCCTCATGGTGCGGGCGACGGCGGAATTGCTCTGGGTGAGGGGCTGATGTAGATGTTGCGGTGACTCCTTGGTGTGCGCATGGGCATGAAGCGGTAGACGGTGTCGCGGAGGTGGCAATCGTAGACCAGACGAAGCTCAGCGAGGGCCTGAAGTGCGGCGCACTGACTGGCCACCACGAATGAGGGTCCTCCGACTCCATGGGTGTAGAAGGGAGGCTGCGTGGGGGAGGAGCGGATGACAACCGTGACCTCGCAGTAGCTCTCACCCGCATCAGGAAAGATTCCGTGGAACGCGGGCTCATGGGAGAATCCCAAGAAGTCGACGAGCACGCGAAGCTGGTGGATGAATCCAGCCTCGTCACGAAGAGTCCCGCACATGGTATGGACCGGCATCTACAAAAGAGAGAAATTTTTGTGAAACTCCAGAAGATGAGAGGGTAAGTAATTTTGTAAGAAAATATGGTCAATATAAGTCATAGGGTCAGGTCTGTTTGGCTTCCTACAGTCAAATCGGCTCTGATACCATCTTGTCACGCCCCAATTTAATAAATCAGGACTTTTATTGAAATTCCATAGAAAATCAATAAAACAAGACGTTCATCATGCGACCACGTACAAAACGAGCAATCATTCACGGTTCATAGACCGCATTAGTACAAAAGTGAATAAAGGTGAAGAGAAACTAATAAAATAAATGGTCCTAGATGAACGCCTCCTTCCAGTCTCGCCTTGACTGGGTCGCTACTCCAGACCTTCATCCTCCTCGTAGTAGACGGGCTCTAGTGGTGTAAGTCAACGGGGGTGAGTACAAACGTACTCAGCAAGCCACCGAATGCAAATATAATGCAAGATAATAACAAGGGAGGTAGTGGCTAATTTTGCGGAAGAGCATAATTTGTAAAGCAATTAAATGTGATCAATTTATTAGTGTTGAAACGTAAACATGTGTATGCATCATCATCTTCTAACTCGAGGGGTACAGTCAGCCCCACCTCGCTCAACAGTCCTTACATGCCATGAATAACTCAACCATACACACAATAGTAACTAACTGCGAGTAGTCACACAACCCGCCCTTGACCGTGGGCTCGGCTTTTCGAAAATATTAAATTACTCTGATCAGAGATGTACCACTGTACCCACAAGGCACGCACTCACCACTTACACCAAAGTATAACGAGATGACCCATTCCACGGGAACTCGTGCCAAAACCTTTCATATGGTTCGCCTCGACTCAACAGCACCCTCTTATAGGTTTCATATGGTGTCCCGATGCGTCGGAGCCCCACCATACCCCCCCTTGAGCCTCGTCGGTACAAGTCACTCGCAGGTTGCCCCTTGCCCCCTCCACTATGGTGCATTGAGTCGGATTGTCCCATACTTCCAGTTAGGACTTACCCATTAGACTTGTGGTTGGTACGGAAGTGCTTTGCAACAGATCCCGCAGACCGGTCCTTATAGTACCCCGGGTGCGACCAACCAGTTCCCGAGCTTGCACCCGGAACCCACCATACTTATAACATAGCCAACTCCAACAGAATCCAGAGACAAGAATAATGGGGAAATTCATATAACATAATCCATCTATCTATGACTCATTCTTTTTATCCTATAGCAATTGTGCCGGTACATTGGGCACTAGCTAATATAATATTTGTAGAGTGACAATGAGTTAAGGCTCAATAAGCATGGCTTGGGTTTGCACACAAGGACGGGGATCTAATAAATATAAGTGTAGGGCTTGATGTTTGAATAATGCAATATTATCCTATGAGTTATAGCGATAGTTATGAAAACTGGGCTCAATTATGATCAACTATTTCCACAGGAGGGTTCGATGACTTGCCTTGCTCAGCAAATGGTGATGGAGGAACCTCGGGATAACACTCCGGCTCCTCGACGAACTCGTAGTCTTCTCGATACGGAAAAATAAACAATACATTCAATAAACAGATAAAAATTCACCAAATAATAAACATACAAATTCATGGGTTTTATTAGGTGAATTAAGGTTTTAATATTATGAGGTTTGGTGAAAACAGTAAAACTTATATTTTAAGGTTTTTCCTAATTTATTTTCTGAATTAATAATTTTAACCCTAAGGGGTTTTTATTCATTTAATTAATAAGATTATTTTGGGCAATAGTAACATACTGTTTTTATGGCATTAATGTGTAGAGAATAAAATGCTGAATTTAATAAAATTTGAATGGTGAAATTTGGAGTTAAAATGAGCAAGTTATGAATTATCAAATTTTAAACCATTTTCTGGAATTTTATTTAAACTGAAAAAGGGCTCTGGGCCACTGTACGCGTGGACCGGATCAACCAAATCCGTTGGATCCAGATCCAGCGATCAGGCGCGAGGCGGGTGGCTTAAGTGACAACGGACGTCTAGGATTAAAACGCACCGAACGGGTATGCGTGGACGCCTGAGATTGAGTCAAACTTTTAAATACTGATCGACGGCCAGGGTTAACCGATACTGGTTTGACCGGATCCGAGGGCTCTGATTAGATCCCCTCAGGATCTAATCTTGGCCGTTCGCTCGGGATCGTGTGGCTCGGATGGATTCCGACACGGCACGTGGCGACGAGGGTATTTTACCCTTCGTCTCCGGCGACGGCGGCCTCGGGTGCGGCGGCGATGGCGGCGGCGAGGGCCTAGGAGCCTAGCTTTCAGCGAAAATGGAGAGAGGGGAAGATGGCGGTCACGACGGTACCTCTGATGGCGATGGATGGTGACCGGCGGCGAGGGGTAGACGAAGGGGGTCCTCGGGAGCTTGACGGCGACGGCGATCCGGTGGGTTCCACGGCCAACATAGGGGTGGCCGAGGACGGGCGGCGTCTATGGTCCCGACGGTGGCGGTGGCTAGGGCGGGGAAGGACGGAGTCGACGGCGAGCGGCGGCCGGAGTTGAAACAGAGGGGAAAACCCGAAAGTGAAGGGGGAGCGCTCTGGTTCACTCGAGCTCGGCTGCGGTGGTGTGGGCAGAGGGCGGCGACGGGGAGGGGTATTTATAGGGGCTCGCTGGCGTAAGGAGGGAAGGAAACCGAGGGTTTCCACGAACTCCGGCGAGGGTTTCCATTCCCTCGGCCAAGCTTCCTAAAGCGCGAAACCGCGTCACCTATAGGTGGAAAGGGATCGCGGTGATCCAAGGAAGGGAGTCTGGAGATGATCGGGCGAGATCGGGCGGCCGACGGCGAGAGACCAGAAGGGGATCACCAGAAAAAAGGAAGGGGGGATCCCCTTCCATCGAAGAAGACGAAGCTGACAGGTGGCCCCCACCTGTCAGTGACCGAGCGCGAAGCCAACGGCGCCGACAGGCGGGGCCGAGTGGTCAGAGGGAGAGGGCCATGTGAGTGAGGCTGCCAGGTGGGGCCGAGCGGGGCGCGGGCGGGAGAGAAGAGAGGGGGCGCGAGCACCGACAGGCGGACCCCGCTTGTCAGTGACGCGAGAAGCTGGGCTGGGTTGGGCCGCGGTGATTTGGAGTTGAGGCCCGTTAAGATTTTAAATGCTTTTTGGATTAAAATAATTCCAGTAATTCATTTATTTGTTTAAGAGTTGATTCACTATTGATAAAATTTTGTAAAAATTCTTGAAATTATGTTTTGGCCTCTAGTTTATCTCATAAAATTTTCAAGTTCAGATTTTGAATATTTCTCCTTGTTTGGCTTTATTATGGATCTTTTAGGATTTTCTTCAATAATGAAATCCAGAAATTCCTTTTAATACTATTTTTCTTTTATTTTATTTCCTTTTAATTCTTGGGGTGTTACACTTAAGCATGGCATAATCAGTAGAAACAGATTCTAGCCTAAGTCTAAGGTCTTTTCAATCTCTAGCGGCTTGCACAAGTAACCTATCCTGACCAAGAAATACTTCATTCAGTTCATCTAATTTAATTGAAAGCTGGTCATAGGATAGAGGTACTTCAGATGAGTCAAGCTTATCGCCGCTGTGATCGTTATCAGCCATGAAGCAAAGGCCAGTGAAATCTCGTCCCTTCTTTTCCTTCTTCTCCTCCTTCCTTGGAGACTCCTCCTCAGAGATCGACTCCTCAGTTGAGGAAGTATCGATGTCGCTGAGAGCAGCAACAAATGCTCTGGAAGAAGCTTTGGCTACTCTCTTAGCCACCTTGCCGCGCTTGCCCTTCACAAAGGGTTTCCTCTCCTTCTTGTGGTATTTTGGGCGCTCACTCTCATCTCTCTTCTTGAGTTTAGGACAATTTGCCTTGATGTGAGAGGTGTCGCCACACTCAAAACAACCACTAAAACCACTTCTCCGCTGATCCCGTCTTTCATGGTGAAAACGGGTGAACCTTCTGGCAATGAGAGCAAGCTCATCATCATCCAGAGTGTCCACCTGCTCCTTAGTGATGGAGACCAGGGAGGACAAGGCAAAACCATCTGCAAAAACACAAGTGCCTGATGTGCTTGGTTCTGCAGTGGTGCCACGGCTAGTGCTAGAAATCAATGCCAATGGCTGTGGCAAGGAGTTCCTATGCACTACAAGAGATGCCTTGGCAATCTCTGTGGACTTCAGCTTGCTGAAAAGCTCATCACAGGTCAATGTGTCATAACCTGTGGACTCCTCAAGAGCATAGAGAAGCTTGATAGCCCTGTCGTGATCATTGTAAGCAAGCGTCCCATTGGACCGCAAGTTACTCACTATCGCATCAAAACGAGAAAACATGGCATCTATAGATTCACCAGGTGCCTGCACAAATAGCTGATACTGTTGATTGTATGTGCTTTGATGCCTGGCCTTAATCTGTGTAGAGCCCTCATGAAAAATAGTGAGAGTAGTCCAAATTTCCCTAGCTGTCCTAAGGTGCTGCACCCTATCAAACTCACTTCTACTCAAACCAATGAACAGTATATTTCTAGCCTTGGAGTTGGCATTATACTGATCCTTCTCTGTTTGACAGGTGCGAGTTTCAGGGATGGAGTATTGTGAGTCCACAATCTCCCAAATTGCATTTCCTTGGCTTAGCAAGTAAGCCTCCATGTGCACCTTCCAGTATGCAAAATCTGTCCCATCGAATAGAGGTAATTTACTAACTTTGTCCATGTCGCTAATAGATCACAAAACTGGTTAAGGTCAACTAGTGATCTTAACCCACTCTGATACCAATTGTTGGACCGGAAACGGCGACCAGAGGGGGTGAATGGGAGATTTTAAAATTTCAGACTAAAAATAGCCTTCTGTTTTAATTCTGTCTTCTGCGGAACAGGCTTCGAACACACCCTTCGAAGTTCTGGTTCGGAGGTATTTCACAGATCCGAAATCAGGCTTCGCAAGGAGCAAAAGTTCGAAGCCAAGAAAACTTCGCTCTACCCACAACCCCGAAAATTCAGCTCTGTTAAGTCAGTGCAGGCTCTGCACACAGGGTGCCTTCGAGCAGGCTTTGCACTTCACCCTTCGCAAGAGCGGACTTCCCTCTAAGGACTTCGATCAGCTCTGCTAAGGCAGTGCAGGATCCACACACTGGGTGCCTTCGAGCAGGCTTCACACTACACCCTTCGCAAGAGCAGACTTCCCCCTAAGGACTTCAACCAAATACTCAGCGACAGCAACTGGTGGTAGGCTTCGTAATTTGAAGGTCTAAACGCACACTGAACAGACTTCGCTGAGGACTTCGACACGGGAAGAAAACGGGCTTCGATTCAGCACAGAGACAGTGCTTCGCTATTAATCAGAGAGGACTAGCCTCCAGTTTACACAGAGCAAACAGACACTGAAAAACACACTTCACCCAGACAGACTTCTCACACACCTCTCTAGAAATCAAAGCATGTAGAGAAGTATGCATACAAGTTCAAGCAGTAAAAGAAAATAGAATCAAAGCTTCATTGCTTGAACAGGGAACACAAAATGAACTCATAGGATGAATACAAGAGTATGTGGCGGCTAGCACAGGAGCTCAAAAATGATTGCTCAAAGTGTTGATGTGACCTAGCCAGCCTCCACTATTTATAGGCACTATTCAGCTCTGTGAATAGACGTTGTCAGCCTTTGCAGTTTTGGACCCTTCTGAAGCCCCCCTTCGCACGCGAGGGGTGCGGTAGCTTCGGTGAGAAGCCTTGAGCCTGACGGCCTTCGCTTCACCAAAGTCAGCCTTCGATACAGTGACGGTTTTGAGCCGAAGCCGTCAAAGCCCTTGGGCCTTCGCACCAACACCTTCGGAATGGACCACCACGGCTTCGCAGCTTCTCCTAGCTCGAACTCCGTCAGTCCGTGTACCGAAGCCATGCAAGGCCGAAGTACCTCAAGTCAGCCTCACTCCGGAGCCAGCTTTGCTTTGGAGCCTACTTCACTCCGAAGCCAGCTTCACTCTGAAGCATGCCTCACTCCGAAGTCAGCTTCACTCCGGAGCTAGCCTCACTCTGAAGCCCCTCCTTCGGAGTACCACCCTTCGAAGTCCCTCCTTCGTCCAAGGCCTCCGCATGAAGCATTCCATGAGCACTTCGTCGCAGTGTCTCTCCCCGAGCACACTCCTCGACGAGCCTCACCCGGACCATGCCTTCGATGCACCTCGACTTCTGAGACCTTCGTCGGGTATACCTTCGAGTGTCTCCCTCCGGAGCACACTTCGAACGCCTTGCCTCATTGTTGAGGACTTGGTCCACCATACTCCGAAGTCACTCCATTTGGAGTACCCTTCGAAGTGCCTCGCCTCCGAGGACTTCGTCTCGAAGTACCTTCACCCGGAGCCAGGCTCCGCACTTACTGCCTTCTCCTGGCGCACCTTGACCCCTTCGCAGCCTTCGTGACGGAGCTCCCTGCTCCCCTGGCATCAAGCCTCCCGCTTGACCCAGGTTCACTTGCTACGAACCGTCTGTCGCCTCCGAAGTCACCTGCGCACCACAGACAAACAGACAAGTGTATATAGTACCCCGAAGACCTCTCCGGGTAAGCAACCTCCGATACACACTCTGGTGTACTGCCCAAAATACCGAACCCTTCGGTATACCCATATCATTGTGTACTGTCGGACCCCTTCGACAGGCACACTCCGCTGCAACAGCTGCAGCAAACAGAGCCCACCGAACCCTTCGGTAAAACAGCCTCCGAACCCCTTCAGAGGGACCCCTTCGAATTAGAGGATAAAATCTGTCAATCACTCATCACAGACTCTGAAACCAACCCTTAGTTTCTCAGGTGCCATTCACGTTCACCTACAATTGCATTGTCTTCCCTAAGCACGATTGGGTGCCGGTCAGGGCATGAATGGAAATAGTAGGATCTGGGACGGTGGTTGGGTATTGTGGATCTTCCTCATCATTGATGGCCTCAATAAGGAAGAGTTGTTTGCAAACTTGTTTGTGCCCCTGGGTGAATGTGTTGTTGCGGTGGAAGCATTGGTCATTCTTGCGGCGGTCGGCGATCTCTGCAAGGGATAGCTTCTTTGTAACCTCGACCTCATTGTTAATGGACGCACTTGATGAGACTAGGCCACCCATCGTGTCGGCAGGAGCTGTCGGGGCATCTGACTTGGGGGAAGGCCGACTCATCAATCTAGATGGAGCCGGGGGTAGGACATGCTTCTACTGTTCACGTTGTTCGTACGCTAGTGCGTACATGACTACATCATCCAATGTGGTCGGGCGCTGCAAAGCAACATCGGTGCGAAGGGGTGCTCCTAGGCCGACAATGAAGAGTTGTACTTGTGCCTCCATGATAATAGGGTCCCGACAAGACAACGTCGTGAATTTGTTGCAATACTCATCCACGAAAACCTCGAGACGGAGAAGGGCTATCGCGCCGATGGGGTTGTCTGTTAATGGCAGTCCAAAGCAAGTATTCACAAGCTGGACGAAGCGAACCCATGTTGGGGGCCCCATTTAATTCCAGCTGATGGTACCACAATTGCATGTCATCAAGTAGGTGGAAGGCAGCATATGCAACTCTCTTATGATCTAGCGTGCGGTGGACGTGAAAATAGCGTTCGCATCGGTTGAGCCATAGCAGCAAATCCCCTATGCCATCAAATTTTGGGAACTCCAATTTGTGCGTTGTGGGAAGGAAATTGTTGCTGTCGTCACCCTCATCTTCTCCTACATGCCGATCTGCTTGGGGCGCGCCTCCTTGGTTCTGGTTCAGTCGGTCTAGACCTTGATTCTAGGGCGGTCGATTCTGTCCTTGATCCTAGACCGATCGGTTCTGCACCTACTGATCTAGAATTTGCTTCTCCATACACGTCAACGCGAGATTAAGGGCTACCTACTATTGCCCTTGATCCCGCATCATGCCCTCTAGAGTGTTAAGGGCGTCAAGTATGGGTTGAAGTGGTCGGATGATGTCTTCGATAGCCATGAATCGTTGAACGACATCGGCAAGGGTGACTCCCTCATACGTGCCAGATCCAACCTTGGAAGTCGTGCTCATGGTGGGTGACCAACCTAAGCACTCTGATACCAAATTATCATAGGTCAGACTCTCAATAGAATTGGAAGATACGAATCTCCTCAAATTATATTTAAAAGTAGTAGGTCGAGGCCCTAGATCTCGTCGGCGCGACGGAGCCATAACAGCCAACACACCAACGAGGAAGGGATACAGAGAAGGCGAAAGCCTAAACTAAAAATACTCAATGACTCCTTTAATACATCAGCCCTGTTTATATAGGCACATGACTAATCTAATCTAACAACCTTAACCTACTAGGACTCTTTTAACCGGACAACTCAATCCTAACAATATTGAACTCTTAACTAATCTGCACTTTAACTAATCCCTTGCGAGCTGAACTGCTACAGTACCAGCGATACTGTTCACGTGCACAGGCTTGATTGAGCTAAGCCTAGCCTGTGCAACCCTTGCAGGCTGGGCCTGTCTATTGGCCACCGGCCCCATGACAACCTCCTCCCTAGCTCCTTCCTCCGTGGTGCATGACTAGTTACTGAGAATCACTACAAACTTTCTAGTGGGAGAACACACCGCTGCTGATTTTGCAATGAGATGTCGTCTATCATAGAGACTGGAAATGAAGGAAACCTCATGCTCTGTACACAACGTGCAATGCTTAGTATCAAACATAGATACACCTCCAGCACAGACCATATATTTACACCTCCAGCATAGACCATATATTTTGTGTCTCTAGCCATCGAAAGAACAAACAATTTTCCTGCAATGTTCACACACTGAACTACTCCATAGTTGAAGCATTATGACAGCCTTCGGTGCTTCAGTGGGGCTCTAACAACTTTTGCAGTTTGGACCACTTCTAATACAAAGCTTAGAGTTATATGAGTGCTTCAAAAGTGTTGCCCCTGTAGGATACTGAGCTTAACAAGAAGGAAAGGTAATAGGAGACCATCCATCTAGTGCCATTAAGATGTGCATCTTCACAGTAAGGCATTGAGGTATCATCAACTATTAGAGGGTGTTTGTTTCCTCTAGTCCAAAATTTAATCCCATCACATAAAATATTTAGATATTATTTTAGAATATTAAATATAGATCATTTATAAACTCTATTCATAATCAGTAGATTATTCACGAGACAAATCTAACGAGCCTAATTACACTATGATTTAACAATGTGATGCTATAATAAACATTTGTTAATCATAGATTAATTGGGCTTAATAAATTTGTCTCGCGAATAATCCTCCGATTCCACGATTATTTTTATAATCAATTCACATTTAGTCCTTTAAATTGATGCCTAAACATACGGTGTGATACAGACTAAACTTGAGTCTATCCATCTTTGTAACTGCCATAGAGATCTCTGGCACTTATTTCCTTCTGTTTCTTCTGTCACCATATATTATTGCCAGTACAGTGATACCAGGAGCTCTTGTGCTTTCTGCTGTAAGATACTCCGATCGAAGAATTAGAGAAGAGGCCAGCTAAAAACATGGTTTGGTGTTTGTTTTCTTCTGAAAATCCAGTTAGAAATGAGATGACATGCTTCATATGGGCATAGAAATTTATCCATCTCCCTCCCTCCCTCCCTCCCTCTCTCTCTCTCTCTCTCTCTCTCTCTTCTCTCTCTCTCTCTCTCTTCTCTCTCTCTCTCTTCTCTCTCTCTCTTCTCTCTCTCTCTCTCTCACACCCACACACAGTTGTATACCTTTGAAACATTGATCCCATACGAACGAACCTTCAGGATGGAACATAACAGGATTTGTTTTTTATGTCACTGAATACATTTACCATTAAAAATCCCTCACTTTTGGAACATCTTATAAATAATATTAAAGAATAAAGTTTGGGACATATTCATATACAATGAACTCCAGTGAAATTAAAACTTGACGACAGACTGCAACAATATTAGCCCATAAACTGTACTGCTACAAAAATTAAGGTGATGTTTGGTTGATTCAAGGTAACGTAAACGTTAATGAAATCAATTACGGTGTTAAGGAATAACAATGTAACAGAATACTAGATTTGTTTGATTAACAAATGTAATCTATTTTATTTACATTACACTGTTTGGTTGATAGGTGTAATGTATTCTATTTACATTACCCACTTGATACAAACACATTGCCATCTCTAACCATGAAACACTGGATTATTGTTTGTTCGGCTGCATCCCGAGCAAGAGGCTCCACGCCACTGCCGCAGCCGACGCCACGGCGCAGCCTCTCTCGCCCAAATCGCACCGGCGTGAGCGGACCTTCATACCGGCACCGGTGCGCATCTACGTCGTTTTCTACTCGATGTACAGACAAGTCTGACTCCTGGCGCGCGCCGTGCAGCACGGGGTTGGCTCAATGTCAGGCGCGCGCGCTCCTCTTCCGCGTCCCGGAGACGTTGCCTCCTACCGTCCTCACCTAGATGGGTCCAAGGAGGCTATGGACGGCGAGGACATCCCGTCGTCGACCTCGACGGGCTCCCCGACGCCGACGACTTCCTCTTCGGTTCCCCCGCTAGGACGCGGCACAGATGTAGACCTTCTTCGACTCCACTGAGCTACTCTGCCGCCACCAGCGCCTCGTCGGCAAGCCCACCCAACTTCTTCGTCAGCACCGGCACCCAGGGCGGCGGCCAAGAAACCACCATGTAAGTACACGCCTCCTCCTTCGCTGCCGCCACTGTCGCAATATCGCATCATTCGCAACCGATCAGCTAACTGTGCTCCGTTAATCACTCTGCATGCATGCAATGGGTAAAGCTGGACGACGATCACGCAGCTAGCGCATCACGGCATGGTGTTCGTGCCCATCAGGTACACCTTCGGTCAGGCCTTCCCGCTGAATGTGATGGCGGCGTTGGGCCACAAATGTGGCTGCTTCAGTATCGGTAAGGGTTACCCCAAAATTTGGACCGTAATCCAATTTCCATTAGGCTTGGTAACAGTTTCCCTGGAAACAATTACAACTTGACCCAAACAAACATATGTATGGTTTTTTCTTAACCCTGTAATCTGATGCATGTTGAAATGAGCTCAACCAAACAGCTTCTAAATATGTGCACTTGTTAGCAAACCGTAGTTCCAATTTTGTTTGTTAATTTGTTCTGACATTAGCCATACCATATTAGTCCAAAAAAACTGTATTGCTTACTGTAGCACAATAGCATTTATACACCTGTGCATAAGCCTCTGAACTTTTACTGTACCAAACCAGTTGGTTATAAGGTGGTTAAAAATGGAATGAACAAAACCAAAAAAATAGGAACATTAGAGTACAGATGAGATTTTTACTACACTAGTTCCATAATATTTTAAATTTTACTCTATATTCTTTGGACTATTTGACGTTTGGTATTATAAAACTAAAATTAGCAAAAAAAAGTTATTTTTTGTCAGTGAGCCGCTGTTGACTGATAAACTATATAAACATTAAACAAGAAACCCTGTTAATAAATGAAAGAATGGGAAACATCACACATATGTACATGCACTGTCGAAGTGAAAAAGGTGGGGAGAAAAATGAAATTATTTGACATGATATTTCAATGATGTGGTAATTTGATGCATATAACTGGCATATTTATTTACAACATCTATTCTGGTTTTAATCAATGCATCGCATAGCCATGCTATTCACAACTCAGTTAGTCAGATGAGCAATATCAAACAGTAGTACTGTTCACTGTAAAAGGGTGCAATCATATTCATTTCTCTTTCTTTCTGTCTTTTGAAAAGCAAAACTTTAATGACCTGACACATCGTACATCTCACTGAAGAAATGACTTGGTAGTTGGTATCCTACAAGACCTTCACAATTCATAAGTTGTCCCGACTAATGTTCAACTATTTAGTCCTTTCAGTCGAGCCTAAAACCAAAATTACAACCATAAATCATATATGCATATGCATCACTTAAAATAACTTGCACCAATAGTGCTTGCTAAAAGCAGCGTGCACTACATGCATAACTAGTCTATATCAATCGTGACATCACTTGTGCTGGACTGCTAAAAACAAAAAACAAAAAACAAAAATCGCCACACCTCACTAGTGCGCCAGACTAATGACCTAGAAAACATAAGTTAGCACTTAATGCCCCCTATATTAGTAGAAATTTAAAACCAGAGTCCAAATGCCTTAAGATGATTTTTCCTCCTAGTAAACAAACCAGGACATTGAACCAAAGAAAAAAAGAAAAAGGAAAAAGAATTACTTCCTTTGCCCCATCACCAACCTGGATTTGGTGTCAGGTGGGGTTTGATCACCGTGGAGTTATTGCAGTTAAGTCTTTTGTTTGTTATACTCCCTCTATCTCATATCTCACTGGACGGGCCATTTCATGGCACAATGCTGTCCATTATGCTATAAAATGTCCCGTCCAATACTAAATTGATATATTATAAGAAAAAGAGAGTATTATTCTTACATCTGTTGATCACCGTGGAGCTGTCCATCTACTTATGCACAATAACTTACACTGTTACACAATTACACCAAACAAAACCATCACAAGGGCATTTATGCCATATAAGGTACGGAAAATTCAGCCTTCATACCTTCATATCATGTTATTGATACGTCGCTTCAACTTGTCCTCCAGATCTATTTATCATTCTCCTCCGCTTCCAACTGCTAGCTCAAGGCTTTGATAGCATATTGCCCTACTCTAATGGGGCGATCACCATGTTGTGAGAAGATTGGCCTAAAGAAAGGTCCATGGACGCCGGAGGAGGATCAGAAGCTGCTCGCTTACATCGAGGAGCATGGACATGGAAGCTGGCGAGCATTGCCTTCAAAGGCTGGTGAGTTTTGGACAAACCTGAATTTCATCCTCTTGTGAAGGAATGACAGTAAAGGCAACTTTAGTGAGAATTCTATCAACATATTTCAGGATTGCAGAGGTGCGGCAAAAGTTGCAGATTGCGATGGACAAACTACCTGAGACCAGACATCAAGAGAGGCAAGTTCAGCTTACAGGAAGAGCAGGCCATCATCCAGCTTCACGCTCTTCTTGGAAACAGGTAAGTAACAGTGCAGTGCTTAATAGTACTAATGATCCTTTTGTTGCAACGTCATTGACATATATTGACTTCTTTGTTTCCTGGCTAAGATAAAGTGCAGTGCTAGCCTGTTAGGTCTTGTCAGACAACATTATCTGATATTTAGTTCCAAAGCATATGCATCCATTCCCATCACATCTGCACGCAAAAAGAAAGGACAGACAATGTGCCCATATTGAATTTGCATTCTTGCTATGTCACTTCATCTCTCCTTAAGCCTGAAGCCTAAGAAAGCATTTGTTGTTCCATGTATCCTTCTGCCCACCAAAATTGATGCAAGCAAAAGAAAAAAGTTCCTTGTATGTTTAGCTCACAACCTTTTTTCCCTGGGACTATTCAGGTGGTCTGCCATTGCAACACATCTACCGAAGCGCACAGACAATGAGGTCAAGAACTACTGGAACACTCACCTCAAGAAGAGGCTGGCCAAGATGGGAATCGATCCTGTCACTCACAAAGCCATAAATGGCACTCTCAACAGCACCGCAGGAGACAAATCAGCCAAAGTCACAGCCAGTCTCAGCCACATGGCGCAGTGGGAGAGTGCTCGCCTTGAGGCCGAGGCACGGCTTGCTCGAGAATCGAAGATGCGCACAACAGCTTCTACACCAAGCAAACTCCAAGCACAGCCAACAAACACACCTGCCTTAACTTCTTATCCATGCTTCGACGTGTTGCATGCATGTCAGAGCGCAAAGATAGATCTGGAGTCACCCACCTCCACACTGACGTTCACACGGAATAACGCTGGCATGCTGCCATTCTCAAGGAACACTGGCCTAGAATTATCAGAAAGCAACTCCGCGATGTGGCAGCAAAGAAGTGATGAACTGGAAGGTGAAGAAAGTGAGTGGAAGTTCATGAGCAAGCATCAACTGCTGGGACTGGACAGCAAGGAGACAGAAGAACACTTCATTGGATGTGAGTCATGGTTCCCAGGGACAACCAGTATCAGAGCTGGCTTCACAGGCATGCTGCTTCATGGATCCAATGTGCATGATACATCAGAATGCTGCGGTGAATCCAACAATGGCCAAGTTGAGCAAAGCGGCCAGGTGTCAGGAGATGAAGAGAGCAAGAACTATTGGAATGACATCTTCAGTATGGTGAATTCAGAGCAGCCATCCCAGTCACCACCGTTGCTCTAGAGCAGAAGGCCTTCTCCACAAATCCATTGCATCATCCAATGTCAAAAAAGAAAACAGAATGAGCACAGAAAATCAACGCTACAACTGCTTTAACAGTTATGTAGTTTCTCCTACATGCACGGTGAAATATTTGGTAGTGTGGACCTGTAGGGATGTAGTAAATAAGCCACATTGCAATTTGTCAGTGCCTTTCTATTGGTGTAAGACTGAAAAATTACTGTACAGTATGTCAGTCTCCACCCTCCAGGACCATAGCAGGGACACTAAAATTAATAACCCAAGGACTTCACAGTTCTTCCACGCCCAAGTTGTCCTGTCTCCCCATCTTTGGAAATGAAACCAGAATGATTAACCAGTACTGTAAGGCCAAGTTTTAACTCTCTTGGGATCCGCTGTAGTATCATTGTTAAGAAATGAAGGTTGAAAATTGCTTGCTCAAAAAAAGAAATTTAAGTTGGTCCAGCAAAAGAGTCTGTTTTTAGTCTTCCATTCCTTTGTAAGATACAATAAGTGAATAAAATGAATCAACAGTTGAGCCTACAAACCAAACTATTTGAATGAACACTAGATTTCTAGCAGTTTCTCACTCAGTCACTCAACAACATATCATTACCGGCAAACAGTTACTGGGACGGGGAGCATGACAGATGTA
Source organism: Zizania palustris (assembly GCA_019279435.1). NCBI lineage: Eukaryota > Viridiplantae > Streptophyta > Magnoliopsida > Poales > Poaceae > Zizania > Zizania palustris. Next base: position 19,485,217 of record JAAALK010000290.1, read on the forward strand.
AACAAGGTGAACAATTATTCAAAACAGCAGTAACAAGGCTCATGGAGACTAGCATATTTCTGTTGTATTAATCAAAATACTCAAGCCATACTAGATAAAGTCACAGGAATGAGTATAGATTCATTTCCAGCTTTTCTATAAAAAAGTACACTTGCATTTTCAATGTAGTGAACGGTGCAGAATAAAGTGGATAAAACAAGAAAAATACTCAAAATGTTCAATAAATGATATAATGAACAAATACAACACTAGAAAAGAACAGCCAATCTATTACTGTTGAGAGGAGAATAATACAAATGTATTTTCATCCTAAAGACATACGCCCATATAATACAAGGAAGTTCAGGGATAAACACTTACCTCACAAGGAAGTAAGGACAACCATGGCCCCCATTGAAATAACTATGCAGCATTACGTTATTTAAGACAGTGGTACAGGTTCTTCTCTCTGCACATGGCTTTTCAAAATAGATCAACCTCTTGTACCAATTAAGATGGTACCTCTTTGTTCCACATCTTCGTTGCCTCGAAAAGAAAACTATGGTGGTCATTGAAAATATGATGTGTGTAGCAGGACATAGACAAACTTACATTACTAACAAGATATTGGATAGACCATGCCCATGTAAGAGGTGCAAATGGCATAGATATTACATTCTAGTTAAAAATAAATATTACCGCCGTGCGTATCACACTATTTCCATAGGCTCTGAGAGTCTTTACTTTGGTCGAACCAACAACCCATATAGATGGTGCTAACAACACCAACAAGAACTTACTGCATTTAACCCCAAGAGGGTGTGAACTCATCAACAATAAAAAGGGACACCAGCTATTGTTTTGAAGCTTGTTGTGCAAAAGAACTAGCAAACTATGTAGTAAAAAACGGAAAGAAGTTTAAATTCTGTTCATATGGGCAAAGTGCAAACTGCATTCCATCCTTTCACCAATCTAGCATTGAGTAATTGACAGCAGCATGATAAAATGATCAACTACAGCCCATAAAAGGAATGCACAAACACCTACAATATTTTCAGTCCAAGATTCACATCACAAGACAGCTACAGACCTACAGTTCAGTCCTCAGCAGCTAATAAAGTGCACCTTCAGCAATCAGCAGTGTGCTACCAAGGGAGGCTGGACAAGACAGTATCTGCACAAGCATATGAGTAGAGCTGTGTGTGTTGTTTAGCTAGTTTACAAAACACTTCAATGTGCGCATGATACCACTGAGAACTTAATAGTTAGCATACAATAACATGCTTGACTTTAATACTGATAACTCCTCACATTTGATTGTGGTCCTATGTCCTAACATGCTGTCTCTAGACACTAACTTCCCTCAAAGATAATTATGGTCCAAATCCAATATTGAAATTGGTAATAAATTTTACATTCTAGGAAAACAAAAGAGAAGAAAGAGACTGTCACGGCCAGGCCTTGGCCTCAAGTTGTAGCCATGCCGCGACACGGCGGAAGAAGGGAAACGGCGCTTGGGAGGGCGCCGACTGGGAGAGAGAGAAGAAAGCACGGGACTGGGAAATAGATTAGGGGGAAACTGGAATTCTTCTATTAACTTCTCTACCTCAATAGGTCTGATTACAACCCTTTATATAGGGCCAAAATCCTAACCTCCCTAGGACTCTTTATTATCTCAATCTGAACTAGACTCCTAATCTAACTAGGACTCTTTATTATCTCAATCTGAACTAGACTCCTAATCTAACTAACTCCCTGGTTACAATTATTAAAAGACTTATCCTAACTGGACTCCTAAACTAATTCCTAATCTTAATCATTAAGGACTCATCCTGATTCCTCCTATGCGGCCTGGGCCTGGCCCTCCTTGGGCTTGGGCCCGCGCCCACATGACAGAGACTCAGGCAGTCATTCCAAATACAGAAATGGGCATTGATATATGCAAAACAGAGGCTCAGCTCCTCATGAATTATTTGCTTCCTTCATGAAAGTTAGAACATTGATATCATAGCAGAGTGTGGACACTAATTCCGACAGATAGATCAGATATGAACATTCGATATGGCTCTAGGTAAGGTTTGCCGATAAGCATTTTTTGCAGATAAAGTTTACTCCACGAACCTAACATTACATCCATTTCTGCATTCTTTCATAGCGTGAATAAACCATCTGATCTTGTCTGATGTAAATGGTCTGATGTGATGTTTATCTGTTTCTAGTCATAGCTTATAATTTTGTAGTCACAGTCTCACAGAAACATGGAATGGTGTTAGAAAGGAGTGTTACAGCAGAACATAAAAATGTACTTGGTAAATACTTATTACTGTTGGATAGAAAACTATAGAAATATTGCAATTTCTTCAATTAACTCATGTCAATTAATTTCCTGATTACTTTGTTAGACATAAGACATTATTATGTGGTATAGCCAATGCTAATATCATGTGCATGTTTTCAAGATATTATCATTCCAAAAGTTTCCAAATCTAAATTTGATATACACATCAAGGAAAAATTGCAGGAAAAGAATCTGAATATAATTGAATTTTCACTGAAAGTTTTATTTTTTGTTTTTCCATACACAGGTCATGTATTTGTTTGAAAATTTTGTGGGGTGGTGCATTGCTTATATTACTTTTTTTCAAAAAAAAAACTAAAAGTTTTTGAGGTGCTCCCTGTGGGAAATGCTCTTGTCTACGTTCTGATCTGACAAACTGGTATCCTGGGGCTAGCATGTTCACTGCCACACAAAATGGTGTGCTTGTTGTAGGACTACTCTTGAAAGACACAATTCATCATCAGTGGCACATCCACCCCACAGACTATAAATTCTAGATCCACCTCTTCTATAATGAGTTTGCAAATATCGTACTAAAAGTTTGCAGAATTTATGGTGAATAGCCAACCAGGTTCCATCTGGCCTCCACTACATCAGAATGTCCTACGCCTCATTCATGCTAGCTAGAAGAAACTATTTGACTAAAAACTACTGATGCTCTCATGGAATTTCGAACTTTGCAGGTGCCTATTTGGCTATTTGTGTACCATATATTGTTGATGAGGATATAATTAATAGAAACATTAGAAAATCAAGAGCATGGCACTATTAGCAGAGCTACAGAAAGTAAGATCATTCGATAAGTGAGAAGTTAATTTAACATGGAAAATTTTCATGATGGACATTATCAGAACGGTCATGGGAAGCTCCACAATTACATTCTTCCAAAGTCCAAACTTCTGAAATTTCTGAAGACAGCATTCTTACATGAGGACAGCATCACACTTCTGGAATTGTTGGAGACCCTGACCCTCTGAATACGCCAACCCAATCGCAGACTCACCATCCCGCCCAACACCCATGTAATATAGCCTCCATTCATTCGCTCCATCCAATTTCACCAAGCATGGTGAGCCAACGTCACTGGCATCCCACCCTTCATCCTCATCTGACGGGCCCAGAACTGGCAATTGACTGAACCGCCTCCACCCCCTCAGGCCATCCTCTGACACAGCCATTCCAATGCTCACCCGTCCAACCGCATCCACACCCTCATACACCATGACATAACGCCCAGCTGCACTATCACGGACGACATGCCCCTGCCGCACTCCAGCTTCGTCAAACGACCCAGTCTTACCCCCCTCGAGCACCTTGCCTTCCTTCTTCCATCGGATGCCGTCCCTTGACCTCGCCAACCCAATTGCCTGCCTCTGCGACATTTCGTCGAACGAGTGGTAGTACATCCGCAAGTCCCCCTCCGCGTGGAGCACCACCTTGGGAGCCGCCACGCAGCGCGCTTCCCACCTTTGGGGTTCATCCTCCTCCCCGACACCGAGCAGCGCGCCAGTGTGGTGGTCCCCCTCAATGCGCGCCCAGTGGCGGCCGTCCTGGCTGATGGCGAGACCAGGCAGCGCGGTCACGTCTGCAGCGGAGAACGGGGAGCCGAAGCGTTCATCAGTGGATCCGGTGTAGTAGAGCCAGTATACGGCGGAGGACGGGAAGCGGCGGGCCGAGGCGTCAGAGCCGGAGAAGAGGAGGACGTCGGAGGGGCGGACAGCGGCAGTGTCGAAGGCCCACCAGTCGGTGGAGGGGAGAAGCGGGTCGGGCTCGACGGGTGGGCCCCAGCGCAAGCCGTCGGGGGAGGTGGCTAGCGAGACGTGCGCGCCGGACTGGTACCAGAGAAGCCAGCCGCCACCGCCGGGGGCGCGCTTTACCAAGGGGGACCCGGCGCCGCGGAGGAGGAGGCCGCGATCAGTCGCGGCGGCAGCGGGCTGCGGGGTTGAGCCGTGGCAACGGAGAGGGGAGGCGACCAGGAGGCGCGGCGGCGAGAGGAGCATGGCAGTAATGCGTGTGGGGATTACGAGGAGTTTTTGCGGTGGTCTGGGTGACCGCGGAAGCGGCGTATCTCCAATCCAATGGAGTCGACTAACCAGCTCCCACTCCAAATTTTCTATTAAGTTTAATTAGATAATGATTTGAGCTACAGTAAAAATATGTTAATGATATATTAATTAGGCTTAATAAATTCATCTCACGAATTAGTCTAGGAGTTTTACAATTAATTTATAATTAACTTATGTTTAATTCTTTTAATTAACATCCGAATATCTAATATGACAAGAACTAAATTTTAGCCTTAAATATCTAAACACCCCCTTAATCATGGAAAAATAACACTCTCCGACAAGCTGATAAAATAATTTCAAAACCAGTGGATCAGAGGTCATGCACGGTATAAGGTTATAGATTAATTCAACGTCCCAGCTTCCTTTTACTACATTAGGAAAATGTGTATTTCTAATCTCTCACCATTAACTTGTTTTAATCTTTGTCGCTGAGCTTTAAAATCTAGTTAATCTCGTCTCTCAATTCCCAATCTAGTAAATATTGTACCTCAATTCCTAGTTCACTATGGTTTTGATCAACATGGCATCCAAATTGGGGGAAATATCATGTGTAATCACTCATCTGGTGCAAGCGTGCAATCAAGCGATCTGGTATATCCAATCAAACGATGCAACGGTTATATATGAAAGGGGTTAAAAGTAAAAAAGTACTAGGTTTCAGTCCCTTTCATATGTAACTGTTGGATCGCTTGATTGGATATATCAAATCGCTTGATTGCACGCTTGCACCAAATGAGTGATTACACAGGATATATTTGGTATCTGACAGTTATGTCCACAATTCTCTTTCCTATTCTTTATATGTATGCCTATTTGTTCTAGATGCATAGCTTTTGCAAAGTATTTCGAGCATTTTAACTTTTATTTAAGTAGAAAAAATATATGCTCTTCCTTTTCAATTGAATTGAACTTATTAGGATATATTTGTTTTAGTTTTAGATTATAATAATCCAACTTATAAAAAATGAGTTTCATCAGCTTATTGCATTGTTATAATCTGTATTTTAAATTATAATAAACTGACAAAATAAGTTACTTTATGGAAAAAGTTGAATTATATAATTCAAACCTAAAACAAACGGTCTCTCCGGTGCATCTTCCTATACTTTCCTCTCTCATATGCTATCGGTGCCGCTCCTTTGTTGTGATTAGGGATGCGTTTGACAGAAATTTAGCTCTAGTTTTTTGTCCTGTGGAGTTGGAGTCAAGTCAACTATGTTTGTTAGGCTCTAGATCCGAATCAGAGTGCTTCAAAAAAAAATACACTAACAAGATGGTTATTTAGGCAGCTTCAGCTACTCTACTCCAAGAAAATTTTAAAAATTACCTGCAAATGCCACTGAACTACATCACCCGCATCTCCCTCAAAGCTGAAGCCAATTTCTAGAGTAGCTCAGCTCAACTAAATACTTTTAACTTACTCCAGATCACACATGGATCTAGATCACACATGAATTTAGAGCTCTAATATAGATTTTAAGATTCGGAGCTTTACCAAACAGGCCTAGGAAACGTAGTCTACCTCTCGTCTGCCACTAGTGCCGCTTCGAGGCGGTCGTGCCTAAGCATCGCCCCCCATCCAGTGTGAACCCACACCCACACCCACCTCCACCATTTGATGCATGTGTTGGACGAAGGAGGATGGAAACGGTACTAGAGGTGGGAGGCATTCAAGGGAGGAGTGGAGGGCAAGGGATTAGGGGAAGCTGAAGGTAGAGGAGATAATAAGGGCATGCTTGGTAGAGTTATGGATCTCGAAATTCATACTGAAGCTAGAGTGGAGTACCTGAAGCTGGCTAGACCCTGCTCCACCGTATCAATTCATTTTTCTAGAGTGCTCTCTCATGGATCCACTCCTCAAGAAAAGTGTTTGGCTTTGCTCCAGCTCCACATGACAAAGAAGCTGAAGCTGGAGCCCTGCCAAACTCATTCTAAGGGCATGTTTGGTAGAGCTCTGAATCATGAAATCCATACTGAAGTTAGAGTGGAGTACTTGAAGCTGGCTAGACCTTACTCCACCACTCCAGTTCATTTTTCGGAGTGCTCTCAGTGGGATCCACTCTTTAAGAAAAGTGTTTAGTTTGGCTCCAACTCTACAGGACAAAGAAGTAGGAGCTGGAGCCCTGCCAAATGCATTATAAATCTCAAGAAATCAAAGAAAGAAAACCCAAAAAAGGGTTCCGCCAACGTTGGAGCTGGAGCCCTACCAAATACACTCTACATCCTAAAAAATCAAAGAAAGAAAACCCAAGAAATGGTTCTGCCAACGTGAACAAGAAAAAGAAAAAGAAACATATAAAGAAAGAAAGTCGAGGAAAGAAAAGGAAGAAAAATAGAAAGAAAGAGAAAATAAAATTTATAAAATTTCAAAAATTTGAAAATTTAAAGTTTTTATAACTGGGAGATTTGGAAGGTTAGAAATTGGGATTTCAAAAAGAAATATTTCGAATTTTTTTGGAATTTTAAAAGTGAGAGTAATTTTTCAGGGAGTTAAAAATGGAGTCTATTGGAGTGTATAGCAGATTTGGAGAGGAATCTTTTTGGAGAGTTGGATAAATAAACAAATGAAGAGTCAAAAATAGATATTTTGTTGGAGATGCTCTTAATCGCCGCCAGCACGGCAGTGCCATTGTTGGCCCATATCTAGAAGCGGATTAATAATGTGTGCCTTCGGTCATTGGTGTCGAATAACCATAGCCCATCTTACAAGTTACAACTATCCATCCATGTGCTTTCATTTTTTCCAATCATTTTTTCCTTTAAAAAGACTAGTAATGTGTATGTGCTAATGCTACGATAAAAATCAAAAGACAATAAATGTCTTGAACTTGAAGCAATTGATAATATAAATTAAAATTCATGCCAAAAGAAGACCAAAAATAAAAAACATGGTTATCCGGTATGAGTAGATAATGTTAATGTTAGTTTATTACTTGACATTACTATTTGGAAGGGAGATCTAACAATTTCAAGTGGCAAGAAGAAGATGGTGCAATTCAGAATTCAAATCAAACTATAGTCAAACTAGGTATTGTTGAGGAAGTAAACAACCTTTAAAAGTAGGCTCTGTGAATGATAAAAAAGGAAAAAGATCCAAAAAATTCCACTATCAATTAATTAGCTAGTTAGTGTTGTTTGACAACCATGAAGCTCTGAACAAAAGTTCAAATATTTTGGATGGTAAAGAATGATATCAATGGTTGTTGAACATAACAAAGAAAAAGGAAAAAAACATGTAATAGTCTAGACCTCGCGGTCAGGTTAGACATGTTGAGAATTACAAAGCAGATAGATAAAATGTGATGTTAAATATAGTAAAATAGTTCAACAGTTCAGCTACTCTAATAAATAGAATACACATCATGTATCCTGAATTGTTTCAAGCTAACCTTACTTTTCCTCGAGAAAAAATCTAGATTTCCCAACCACAATAAATTTACCTAGTAAAAGTTGCCCACCCTAAATTGTCTAAATTTCCCTTTGTCTTCCTAGTCGCTCATCATTCATGTTCATGGCCGTCGCCACCCCCTTGATCGTTGCCACCCTCCTCCACAGTTGTCCCTACCTGTTGAGGGGCTTCCCTCCTTGGTCATTGCTATTTTTCTTAGTTGCCATTTCTGCTTGCTACCACCCCTTGGTCATCCCTAGTTTTTGTCATTGTCATCCCCACCTGTTGTCGTCGTCTACTCTAACTACATAACTTTACATATATTATTTTTATAGTCACGACTCATGTTGTTTTTTTAAAATAACCGATTCAAGGCTAACCCAAACATACCATTAGGGATGAAAACATACCATTAGGCCTCTTCTGTCCTCTACCCATCTTCTAATGTATCCTCCACGTCCCCCCCATGCAAGCGCGTTGCCGACTGCCCCCATGCAAGTACAGTTAGTTACTTAGTTAGCATCCCCGTGATGTGCAAGCGCCAGAACCATATGCAAATATGCAAACATTGTATCCATCATGACAAATTTGATCAATGGTTTACGTGCCGACAGAAACTTCAACTATTAAAACTAATTTGATAACTATTTTCCTTGGTGAATTACATATGGAAGTCATAGAGAAGAAATGTGTACTTTTTAAAAGCAGCGCTTACCACACAAGCTATTAGAATAATATTGCTCGTCATGTATAAAGAATCTTGCAGAAACAAAATACAACTCTGCATTATAAGCCATTTTTAAAATTTTGTGGTGGACATAGTTATTATTGCAGTACAGTGGACAAGGTGTCAGACCACCTTCAAACATTTTAGGTGAGTATGACATGCGGTGAGGCGACGCCATACTCACTTCACAAAAAATAACATGACAACAGTATAATAGTATTGCTCAATTACAAAATTAGCATCATTAATTTATTATCACTTGATATTACTTAGGTCATTAATACTATAGTCTATATACCTACAAGCAAGATTAATGTTTGCAAGTCACTAATACTTAGTGTTAGAAAAATCAATAATTATCCTAGGATTAGAGATTAATCAGTTAATTGAAAGATTAATTGATAGGTTAATATAATAATAAGATAAATCGTGTCAACATTTGCTCTTGCTGACACTTCTCACTTTATACAAAACAAGCCTTTTTTAGTAATCTCTCTCCATCTTTTCTCTCCCAATAGTAGACCAGTCTACACGCCTCATCTTCTCTCTGGCTCTCTGTAGCTCACTAGCTTGTGTCCTTCTCTTCCATTTTATTCTTAGACCGACCCCCACGTATGGCGCGTGGTCCTGACAGCAGCGTGCGATTCCGACGCAGCGGCAACAAGGATCCGGCGGCTGGGGCATGAATCCGACGGTCGGGGAACTGTTCCAAGCGACGAGCTTCGACTCTCCATCAGCACTCCATCGCTGCCGCCATCTGGCGTCCTCATGGAGCTTTTTGGCATACACATGCCGCCTAATCCCTTAGGGTGAATGCCACATCGCGTGAGGCGAACACCACACTCTGATATGGCGAGTCATTCGCCATGGCATCGGCTGTAGACCGCTCAGACGCCTAATCGACGATTAGGTGACGCCATGACAGGTCATGCTACTGTGTTATGAGATGCTGATATGGTACAAATTAGAGCTTTCTTAGATGATGCTATGTCATTTCAATTAGACCTTTCTTATTATGATATGTTGCTATTCATTAAAAGAAAATTAGTACTATTTTATCCTTGGCTTTTATAACCGGAGCAACAAAATAATAATGGGAGCAACATGAAGCATGACGCTACAATGGAGTTGTTTTCTCTTTATAATTAATTTTTGAAATTTTGAAATATAAATTAAAAGATTGAAATATAAATACAATTTTCTTTTTCTAGTTTTTTATTTTCTTTTTTATTCTTTTTCCATTTTTCTTTTTTTTTTCTGTTCCTCTGACCGGGCAAGGAAAAATTCGCTTTCTGCGGCCCTATATAAAAATTAGGGGAGTGAATCTTAATCTTGATATATTGTATCGGCAAGTAGTTAGCTACATGCAGAATTTGTTGGGCAAGTTTGAGGCATGCGTTCATGGCCGGATTGTGCAACAGATCATGCCGAGTAGAGTGCGGGCGTGTGTTAGTGGCCTGCATGCCACTAAAGGCACTAATGCACATTTAAGCATGTAGTTGCGAGAAGAGAAGCAACGTAAAAAAAGATGTAGTTTTCCTGTGAGTGAGACAAGTGCTAGCAAGAGAAGCCAGGTGTATCTAATGCTTATCTTCCTTTGTGCATGAGGGCGAGCGTCCCAATTCCAACAAGCAACACTACATATTTTTAAAGCACATGTATATGCTTTGTAACAGAATTTTATTTTATAATAGATTTTTTTATTTCCATACAAAATACATAAATTAAAAGACTGAAATATAAATACAATTTTCTTTTTCTGGTTTTTTATTTTCTTTTTTTTCTTTTCCTCTTTTCTTCTTTCTTTCTCACGGAATGAATACTGCATGCGCGAATACTGCATGCGCGTGCATGCTGAACGGTTCCACAGGGGGCGCAGGGGCGGTGCACTACGTGCGCTTGCACCGGTTTTTTTAGGGTATAAATTTTGATTGGTTTTTTTTGGGAAGTGAGATGCACGGGGAGGAAGTCTGCGGACGGACGAGTAAGTAGATTTTTGAAATTTTGAACCATTTCTATTTACGAATGGTGTTATAAGTTGATACTAAATATTCCAACGGTTAATATCAATGTTCGCTCTTTATTTAATTCATATTCATTTCTAGGACTATTTACTTTCGTATTTGTTTTCAGAATATCTATTTTCGTTTCTATTTATATTTAAAAAAATATAAAATGATATAATAACACTCGTTTCCATCCCCACACACCATTACCATCAACAGACAGTGCTCACGGAACAGCAGTACAATATACTACCGTGTACAGAAAGAACAGACACTTATACAGCTAGTTATGAATGCACTACATATACAATGTTCCAATGTTCTCCGGTTCAATGTGAATCTATGCAATGTGAATAAGTGTCGGCAGGTTGATGAATTGCTATCGTATAGTTTCAACTGGTTGTTGACAAAAGCAGGGAGCAGCAAGGACAAGGATCCGATAGTCCATGCCTGGCCGTCAATCAAGAAGCTTGCTGCATGTGCCGACGCCCAATGCTGCAGCTAGGTGCCATGCCGCATGGAGATAGGGGGTTTCTGGGAAGGCGTCATCGGCGATGAACAGGGCGCCTCCCAGTAGGGAGGACATCTTGTGTAGGTTATGTGCCATCCTGAGCTCTGGTTCTGTGGATGCCCTCTTTGCAAATGAAACCTAAGGTAGAAGAGACAGTTACAGTAGTTCATGAATTTGATGGGACATATAATAGATGGGTGCAGCATGAATGAGAAAAAAATAGCAAGACTCATTTTTTGCAGTTAGAAAACAGCATGTTACGAGCTTAGAAAGCACTTGCCTCCATTATCCCAGTATGGACAGCTGAAACCACCAATGGTTGGAAAGGTAGGAGCAATGTGGATGCTGCCATCAGTAATTTTGGATGCTCATTTCGGAGCGCTCTGGTTAGACACTGCATGAAACATGCCATGTCAAAATCTCCGGAAGATTAAAAAAGAGTAAATTGAGCTGTGGTAAAAGAACTTGGCCAGCGGGTGTGATTTGGTGCAACAACTTGAAAACGGAGCTAATTGGTGCAACAACTTGGCTTGAAGGTGCATTTTCACCAAATGGTGCACCACTTTTTCCCACGTCACTAGTGCAGTGTTGTGATCTATTGACTAATTTGGTTCCCTCTATTCTTTAATGAGCTTTTAGCATTTATCAAACTGTGATACTCCTAATCCTTTATGTACTAGTAAAACAGAACGCAACCATACAATGCTTTTGAAATACAAAAAGTGATGCATTTTTCAGAAACAATATAATGCAGCATCCTTTAGTTGGCAACTTCTGTTTCTTCACTACAGCCTCTAAACTATTAGTATTCAGTAAAAACAAATACCAACATATGTAATTAAGTATATCACCGATGAAGGCACATAGAAGATTGATGCAAAATGGGAACCACTTCACACGTATAACCTGTAGTGTACAATCATCGATTCAAGAAAATTCAGACCCTCAACCAACATCGTTAAAGTAGTGATGTGGAAAAATAACACATGTGATGCTTAATTAGGTAAAAACGAACCCTCAATCCAAGTTATTGTACCCATTAGCTCAATTATCAAGCTGTTGTAGTAAATTGCATCTACTCGCCAAGTTCTTGTATGTACAGTGCAATTTACTCTTAAACAAATAAAAAAATCATGAACCATTCATGCTGCAGTCATAATGTGACACAGAAACAGCTATAATCTAAGCAGTAAGGTGTAATATGCATGCATACATGAATCAGGTTTACATGTGTCATGTTACAACATACAAGTACCAATTCATATGGGTACAAACAATGGAAATAGCTTTAGTTATCAAGCAGTTACAAAAGACATGTTAGTTACATGCATGCTATCATTGCTATGTTTCTTTTCAGAATGGCTATCTATATGCAGAGCATAAATTCTGGTTTAAGTTTAACAATTAGCTTACGAGAATATCTCACTTACAAGTGCAGTAGTGGCAATCATTGTATAGTCTGCCCACCGCATATATTTCCTTATGCGTCCTCTCGAAGTATGATACAAACTAGAAGCTATTCCAACTCCAATTAGTGAGTTAGCATAAAGTGCAGTGTTTAAGTTCTTTCTGCAGGACTGGCACATGATTGTTAGTTGATAACCAGTAGCAAACAAAAAATCTTCAAGAGATAAGTTTTAAAATTTTAGAAATGTACTTGCCTTGGTGTCTGCAGCCCAAGAACAATGAAAGGAAGAGAGGTGAAAACATTTGCAACAGTTTCACTTGCATGTTTATCACCTGATCCAAAAAAACAAACAGAGTCAGCAAACAAGATACTGGACCTGGACCACTTTGTATCAATAGCATTCTAGTTGGTTGCTCATACATGAGAGACTACAGTGGATAGGCCTCAGGCATGGGGGTCTCTGCTGCCAGAGTCGCCTGCCAATACGAAACAAAGTATTAAGTTAGGCACAGTTTTTCATGGAGGATGATTTTTTGGATGGTATCAATCCATTGTGTTGGTGCACACAACAATGACCCACCGTATTAGCAGTCTTCGGCTTGTGCCAATACCCTCCTGTGGTTCACAACGAGAAGGATACATAATGCTAGTTTTGACAGCTTCATCATCACTGTAAATTGAACGGCCGGCAAGTTGTACCCCGTAGAGTCCATCCAGACCTCCCAGAGGTCTTGAATCTTCATGTACTCCCATTTATTTGCCTATAATACTTTATCAACTAAGAAAAACAAATGGTGCACCTGTTGGAGAAAAAAGGTTGAGGTGAAGCATTGTTCAAGTAACACAACGAGTTTACTTCTTTTTCAAAGCCTTTCAAACCCAAGCAAGTTGAGATAGGCTAGATTTGAAACCAAAACTTGGGTTTCATCTCCATTTGAGTGGTTAGGTTTTGTATTGGCTCACCAAGCCTATCACAACCTTTCTAGGGGAAAGGGATGTAAGATGTTCATCTCCCAAAATAAAATTACTGATTAAGACTAATTTAGTGAGAGAACAGTAAAATAACCAAATATGTTACTAGTTTGACCTCATCAGGCAAGCTCAAGTCTGAGCCATTACACCAGGTTTTTCCTTCTCTTGCTCAAGTTCAACAGGCAGCAGCTGGAACGAATTTGATGGTGCTCCACAAAGACCACATGTCCACATCAATATGTAATTGGTTTGCATCTCTGATCAATCGTGGTGTCCTTGGAATGTTTAAACTTCCTTCAAAGGTTTTTCCTTCTTTTGTTGATTTTGGTATTCCACAAAAAAGTATAGTAAAATGGCTAGGATTGGTCATTGTTCGAGAAACATGAAGTAACCTCAGCCTAGCAATATCCTTGTACTCCTGAATATCATTTTCACAAAGAGTCTACACAAACACAAAAGTGTAGAGGATATGCAAGGAGCTAGCGCATCCATACAAAGTACAAAAATTCCTTTCTAGCCTACAAACATTTATAAATGACTTTTGGCAATTGCTGCAAAGCTATGCTTCAAGGATCTGTTCGTAGCTATGGATTAACCCTGGTGTCGGGAACAGCATTTCTCGCTCCGATTGATCACCACAATTAGGTCCAAACACTAACTCACGAATCAAGCAGCATCAATAACCTAGCTTAATTAGACCAAACGGCGCGAAAACGCCGGTGCTCGCGCCGGCATAGCAACCACCGCCTACATCGCATGCTGCCTACGTACGTAAGCTAAGCACGCCTCCTCGCCCGAGAAGGATCCTATGGCCTACCGGAATCAACCCACAGGGATAGGCGAAAAACCAGCGCAGAAAGTCCGAAAAGAGAGAGCGACGACCGGAAGCCCGGAGCCTCACCTCGCGATTGTGGGAGCGGCGCCGCGTGCGCCCGCAACTCTCCCGCGCCGCCGCCGCCTCCTCCGGAAACGGAGGCGAGGACGGATATCTCGCGGGAGAGAGGACGAGGGGGAGGATGCAGTTTGCCGGCAGGATCTTCCCCCTTCCCCGGTGGTGGGGAAGAGGAAGACGACCACGTATCGAGACCCGAATATTCGCAGCATTAATTCCACCATTCCTCTCCCTTTAGACCGGGCCTTAGCAGGCCGGTTTATTGTAAGGGGAACCGAAGGATTCTCGAGCAGGAACAGCCTGCCAAGCCGCCGCCGCCGTCAATTTTCATTCTCGTTCGATTATTACAAGAGTTTAGTTTATATACAACCCAGGAATTCAACCACTCCACGGGCTCAGCCCACTCACGCCACCCACTCAGGCCCAGTAACTCTTGGATTCGGTATTTTAGCTCTGGTTAGACGTGTACTCATCAACTGGGTCTCCTTGCTCTACTTGATGAACTGCTCACCATATGGCACGCTTGTAAAAGCTTCCTTAACATCCTCCCTTCCTTGAAATGAGGCTTGTCCCCAAGCCTTTAGCTCTGGAAACTTGTCCTGAATAGTTGTCAATTTTTCCCACGTAGCCATGGTAGCAGGTATGCCAGTCCATTGAACCAAAACTTCAGTATCCGGAACTCCATTGGTGTGCACAGTGCTAAAATCCAGTAAACCAACTGGCTGATCACTTGACAATAACGATGGATCAACAGAAAAACCTTGAGCAATTTTAAGCTGGGACACAAGGAAAACAGGGTGAATGGAAGTATTATCAGGAAGTTGCAATTTGTACGCCACCATACCAATGCGTGCAATCACTTTGAAAGGCCCAAAATACTTGAATGATAACTTATGATTTGCTCTTCGAATCAAGGAAGTTTGCACGTATGGTTGTAGCTTAACCAAAACCCAGTCTCCAATATGAAATTCTCGAAAGCTTCGCTTTTTATCTGCTTGAGTTTTCATCTGATGTTGAGCCCTGTGTAGCTGTTGCTTCAACAATTGATTCATCACTTTTCGGTTGGCCAACCATTCTTGCAAATCTGGTATGGAACAGACTGTATCAGAGAGTCCAAATTGCCTTGGAGGCTGTCCATACAACACCTCAAAGGGGGTCTTCAATATTGATGAATGTGGACTAGTGTTATACCAGAATTCCGCCAAGTGAAGCCATCTAACCCATTTCTTAGGGCATGCATGAGTAAAACACCTCAAATAGATTTCCAAACATTGATAGACCCTCTCCGTCTGGCCATCAGTTTGGGGTGGTATGAGGAGCTCAAGTTGAGCGTAGTACCAACAAGTGTAAATAATTGTTGCCAAAATTGACTGGTAAAAATTCTATCATGATCTGAAACAATAGCCAGTGGCATGCCATGGAGTTTATAGACATTGCACATGAATGATTGGACCACATCTTTAACAGTATATGGATGTCGGAGAGACATAAAGTGTGCATATTTAGAGAATTTATCAACCACAACAAAAATGCAATTATATGTATCTGAAGAAGGCAAACCTTCAATGAAATCCATTGTGATCCATTGCCATGCACCATCAGGAATCGGCAAAGGTTGCAGGAGTCCAGGATATTTAGCCCTATCAGGTTTGGCCTGTTGACAGATTGTGCAATTTTTGAGTTGATTCTGTTTTGTTGCCTTCATCCCCTTCCAAGCAAATAATCTTTTAATCTTCTGATATGTCACAGGAAACCCAGAGTGCCCTCCCACTGGACTGTGATGCAAGGCCAAGATCAATTTATGTTGTACTTCTGTGTTATCCCCAATCCAAATTCGACCATGAAACCTCAGAAACCCATCTTTCAGATCAAACCCAGGTCGAGAAGTAGGATGAATTGACAATTCCACCAACAACTGGGAAGTAAATGGGTCATTCGGATAACCTTGAACTACCTCAAGTAGCCATTCTGGTTGACAATATGACACGGCTTGAAGCTCAGAATCAGAATCCACATGTAGACGAGATAACGCATCGGCTGCTGCATTGCTGACACCTTCCTTGTAACACAATTTATACCTTAGTCCCAACAGTTTTGTGAAAGCTTTGTGTTGCAGTGGGGTAGATAATTTTTGGTCTAAAAGGTGTGTAAAGCTTTGATGATCAGTATAAAGTATAAATTCATTATACTGTAAATATGAGCGCCAGTGATCCACAACCATCAATATTGCTAGGCATTCTTTTTCATTCGTAGAAAGACCTCTGGTACGTGTACCAAAAGCTTTGCTGATAAAAGCAATGGGGTGATTATCCTGAGCCAAAACAGCCCCCATTCCAGAGTCACTAGCATCTGTCTCAATAGTGAATTGTTTCCTGAAATCTGGCAGGGCTAATATGGGAGCTGAACTCAATGCGTTCTTCAACATGTGAAATGCCTTGTCAGCCTCAGGAGACCATTTGAACAGAGCATCTTTCCTCAAAAGGTTAGTGAGTGGTTTACTCAAGATTCCAAAATGTCGAACAAATTTTCTATAATACCCCGCTAATCCGAGAAATCCTCTCAATTTTTTGATATTAGTGGGCTGAGGCTAGTTAAGAATTGCTTTAACCTTGTCAGGGTCAGTAGACACGCCATGAACACCAATAACATGACCCAAGTAGTGTAGACTGCTCTGTCCAAAGGCACATTTACTAAGCTTCACCTTCCATTCATGTTTTTGGAGCAAGGCAAATATCGTACGAAGATGTTGTAAATGTGATTGGAAATCGTGACTATAAACCAAAATGTCGTCAAAGAATACCAAGGCACATTTGCGAAGCACCGGTGACAATTGTAGGACCGAAAGTAGCGACCAGAGGGGGGTGAATGGGCGCCTAAAAATTTCTTGCTAAACTATATTTTAATCCCACCACCCAAAAGAACTTAACCAGACAAGTAATATTTGCAAAGCAAGTTTCAGGAATTAAATTGGTTTAGCCTAAAAATAACCGGTGTCCCAATTAAAATGATATTGAAGATAAACTAAATAGAAATACTGCAGTAAATAAAATTGGTACTAGAAATATTTAATAACGTAAGCAAAATGCCTAAATATATTAATAGAATATTCAGACTACGGTCTAAAAATAAAATACTAATCAACTAAATAAAAACTAAATAAATACATGGATCATCTCGAAATTAATTCAGAAATAAACCTAAAATATTTCATGGAAATCTAGAATAAATATATTACTACGATTAATAATTTTTTATTTTTATATGAGCAGATTAAAAACACTTAAATAAATAATACGAGATAAGTAATAAACAATTTAACAAATTAAAAGTTTAACTGTGAGATTAATTTTTTTTTGCTAATACAATAAAACTAACAGATAAATTTAACTGCAAAATAACCAACAAATTTAAACTAATTAAAAGTTAAGAGATAATAAAACTTACCTGTGATGATCCGTTCGCTGCATGCATCTATTCCTTGGAAAACGTGTGGCAGTTTCAGATTTCCCGGTGGGCTTCGCCGGCTCAAGCTGCTACAGCGCATGCAAGCCTTCTGCCAAGAACGTGAAGCTCATGTTGCTGCGTAGCCTGTTGCGTGATGTGCTAGCACAACGGCAGCCATTTGGATTCTGTGCAAAATCCTGAAAAAAAAACACTGTAGCTAGCGACTTCGGCCGTGCCTACCATGGGCCCACTGATATGCTGCCGCTGCTAAAAAACAAAAGAGTGCTGCCTCCCGTGCGTTTGGATGTTGCTCGTGGGGCTTACAGGAACTGCGCCTACTGCGTAGGTGCTACTGCTGCTGCTCAGATGCAATTTATTGCCGTGGGGCCCGCCGCCATAGCCTGCTCAAAGTGCCAAGAAAAGAAGATTCGGCCGGCTGCTGTTGTTGTTGCCGTGTGGAAGTTGCTTCTTCGCCATGGAAAGCAGGTGTGCCGGCTATATGCGTGGAACAAGGACTCGAACGCCGACGACGATTAGTAAAATAGATGAACAGGAGATTTGCGGTGGCGAATATATGGACTGTAGATTGATTTGTAGATTGATCTAAAGAGTAAAAAAGTCGTCTATCCCCAAAGAGATAGGGGCCTATATATAGGCAAATCCTAATACATGAAAAGACTACTTTATCCTCGGGTAAAATAAACTGACACTAAAATAAATTCCGAAAATTACTAAAATATTCTTACAAAAATTAACTGACTCAAATAAAAATATTCTAAACTTAAAAACTAAATATTAATATTCTAAAAACGAATTAAACATAGATCGTCAGTTTTACGCCGAAACTAACAAAGCGTCCACCGTCTTCGCACCGGGTACCCGGATTGGGCCGACCCGACCCCGCAGCTTCCTCAGCCCGGCAATCGCTCGCCGCCCGTGTACCTGAGTCAAACCCAGTCAACAGACCGGTGGATCCTCTGCCGCTCCTAGCCATGTACCCGGATTGGGCCAGCCCGACTCCGTGGCTCCTCTGCCCGGCCGTCGCTCACTGCCCGTGTACCTGAGTCACATGCGCCTCAGACTCGGCAGGTCTTCATCTCTCCCTTCCATTGACTTCCATTGACAATCACTCATCACATGTGGAATATCAAAACCATATTCTTCAACATGGTTTCTCAATCTTCCCCTTGATGAGTGCATTGTCAACATTCTTTTCAGCTCATCTCCAGACCCTGCAAAACATGTGGAAACAGAAAAACAAAGACAAAAGAAAATAGAAGAAAAAAATAACAGTTTAACCCTAATGACCAAAAGCCAAACAAACGCACGAAAACGGTCATTATAGTTAACCAAAAATAAAACCTCAAAAACAAGTGCAAATCTCAGAATTACCAACAAGAATAAACCCCCCTGAAATAAATCCCAGAGAAAGCCAAAAATATATCCAAAATTTCCCCCCCCTTTTTGACAATTGGACTCATCAAGTGAGACTAAATGCACTTTAAAGAGACATAGACACAAACTCCCCTTGAAATACAGCTTCCCCTCAAAATATGCCATGAATGCAGATGGGGTGCAGGTGGAGTGTGAAAAGCATGCTTCTTAGATATGATTGACTGCTAATACAACGTCTAACAAGTATAGCAAAAGATATACTGTCTAAGATACATGACATGATCAGTGCAATAGATGATATCTTAAGAAAGTCATTAGCACGCATTTTTCGATTTTTGCAAAACAAAAGCATCACCACATTTTCTAGTTGACAAGCAAAGTAAAGCATGAGATGCAAAAGCTAACTGTTATCTACCAAGATAAGCATTGTTCAAAACAAAGTGCTTCAGCAAACTTGTCATCTTTTTAAATTTTTCAGACTGATTCTTTTTCCTTTCATTTCTACCAGGAGTTATTTGCATGTCAAACCTTATGCTAACCAACCAAGTCAAGCCTAGGCCAGAACTGGACCATCAGAAGCTTAAGACATTGGTATTGGCATACATTACACCATCCTAGTTCATACCAAAGTGCTATGGTAAGCAGTCTAGAACAATGCAATGCGACAAAAGCAAACCCACCTGGATCTTCTCTGATAATCATAAACATGCATAAATTTTTCAATTTTTTTGGAATTTTTATCATTTTTATATCACATTTTTCATATTTAAAGTATATAGATGTCCAAGTTGCATATCTGCATCTAAGTAAGGATCTAGTTACAAGGCATGTAAAAGATAGCGAAAGCATTCAGCCTACACATGCTAGTTACCAGAAGCAATGGTGATCATTTTTCAATTTTAAAGCATAAAATCCATGCATATGACAAATATCAGATATATCATGTGAACTGAAACAGAACATGATCATCGACAAGTAATCAAAAGCATATACTAGCTAGACAAAATAAAGCAGATTAATCATATAACAGAAGCAAGCTCAAAATGTGATTGATGATTATGCATGATATGAATGCACACAAAAAGACTCAATAAAAATAAAGAAGAAAGGAAAAAACTGATACCAATGAAAAAGCTGACTCAAAATATCCCCAAAAGGATACACAACTCCCAAATCAAGATCAATAATCATGAGTGGGAACAAACGGTCCAACACCAGGTTTGGCAAAGGTGTTAAACCAGTGTCGAGCCATCTGCTCAAATGTAGGAAAGCAGAAGGAATCATATGAGTCTGGACCAAAACGCGACTCAAAGCGCGATCCTTTGTTCTGTCTAAAATCACGGTCACGAGGTCCAAAGTCGTATCCATAACGATCTGGGACTCTGCCGGAATTAAAACCACCCTCCGGAGCACGATCATAAGAGCCGTCTCCTCTACCACCAACTACACGACGTGGCCTGGCCTCTAGCCTCTCTCTACGTCGAGAAACTCTCTATCTACCACCCTGCTGGTAGAACTGCTCCTGCCCACCTCGAGCTCTCTCTGCTCGCTCAACCCGCTTCCTCCTGAAGCAAAACTCCTCAAGATGTCCATCTCTCTAACAAAACTCACAGTGATAGGTAGGCTTCTTGGGATGTTGTTGTGGCTTGGGTTCTTATGATTGGTGGTGTTGGGTGAAGCATCTTTGGTGTGAGAGGGTCCAGGTAAAGAATCAAGAGAAGTGTGAAGAGTTTTAGGCTTAGGAACCCAGATCTGCTTCTTAGGTAGAGCTTTAGGTTGTTCTTGGATCACTCCATCCTTGGGCTGACTATCCTTAAAGGACTCAGTGGAGTGAGTCTTGGGATATCTCTGTTCAGGAGTCATCTTACTCCACTCCACTGCTCGGCTAATGACGCTCTAAAAATCAGCCTTGGTATAGGTGTACCCTACTCCAAAACCATCCTGTCTCTTGAACTGCTGGATCATCATGCCGAGCTGTGACTCTCTAGCACTAATCCAACTCAGAATCTGACGGAGGTAAAAGTTTTCGTTCTGAACATCAGCTAGCTCCTCTCTCAAAGTAGCTAACACCTCCACCTGAGACAAACAGATCTCACACTCTTTATCAACTTCGATACACTTCTCAGCTTTTAGCTTGATCAATTCCATTCTAATGGATAAGCAGTTCTCACAAACAGTGGATGGAACTGACAAGGTCTCAAGCTCTAGCTTAGTCTGCTCCAACTCACCTCTCACTCCACCTAACTCGCTCAACTGCTCATCACTCTTGGCTCTCAGCTCAGCTATACTAGCTAAATGAGATGGGAAGTCTACACAAGGTGCGACAACAGTGGCATGAGCATCTTTTAGCTCCTGCTGAGCGCTTTCAAGCTCAGTGGCCAATGCGTCTCTCTCATCTACTCTCTTTGTGTACCTAGACTTAAGAGTCGTCAGGTCACACAACAACACCTCACAGTTAGGGCACTCTCCACTATCACCCAAGCAAGGAGAAGAAGACAGACTCTCAATCTTGCCATTTGCTGTGGCAAGCTCACTCTCAAGCTCATCTATCCTCTTCTTAGCCTCTCTAAGAAGTTTCTCCCTATACTTCAACTCATGATTGTTCTGTTCTAGTAAATTAACAACTTCTTGTTCATAAGAAGATGCCTTCTCATCATCGTAGTCGTCGGAGTCGTCGGAGGAGTCCTTCTCTTTCTTCTCCCTAAGAGCCATTGAGCAGAAACTCTTGTGGGGTCTTCGGCTGTGACGTGAGCGACTCTTCGGCTTGTCCCCGAAGCCCATAAAACAGAGGCCCGCCGGATTGTCCCTATCCTTCCCCTTCCTGATCACGATCTCTTCATCACTTGAACTTGAAGACGAGGAGGAGGACGAGGACCTCTTGGAGTATCTTTTCTCCATCTCGGCGAAAAAGGTCTTGTCTCGCTTCTTGTTCTCACGCCTGTAATCCTTTAGAGCCTTTCGAAAAAATCTTGTCTTGGGCTTGCCCTTTGTGGAATTGTCATACTTGAGCAGATTAAAAACACTTAAATAAATAATACGAGATAAGTAATAAACAATTTAACAAATTAAAAGTTTAACTGCTTGATTAATTTTTTTTTGCTAATACAATAAAACTAACAGATAAATTTAACTGCAAAATAACCAACAGATTTAAACTAATTAAAAGTTAAGAGATAATAAAACTCACTTGTGATGATCCATTCGCTGCATGCATCTATTCCTTGGAAAACGTGTAGCAGTTTCAGATTTCCCGATGGGCTTCGCTGGCTCAAGCTGCTACAGCGCATGCAAGCCTTCTGCCAAGAACGTGAAGCTCATGTTGCTGCGTAGCCTGTTGCGTGATGTGCTAGCACAACGGCAGCCACTTGGATTCTGTGCAAAATCCTGAAAAAAAACACTGTAGCTGGCGACTTCGGCCGTGCCTACCATGGGCCCACCGATATGCTGCCGCTGCTAAAAAACAAAAGCAGTGCTGCCTCCCGTGCGTCTGGATGTTGCTCGTGGGGCCTACAGGAATTGCGCATGCTACGTAGGTGCTACTGCTGCTGCTCAGATGCAATTTATTGCCGCGGGGCCCGCCGCCATAGCCTGCTCAAAGTGCCAAGAAAAGAAGATTCGGCCGGCTGCTGCTGTTGTTGCCGCCTGGAAGTTGCTTCTTCGCCGTGGAAAGCAGGTGTGCCGGCTATATGCGTGGAACAAGGACTCGAACGCCGGCGACAATTAGTAAAACAGATGAACAGGAGATTTGCGGTGGCGAATGTAGGACCGAAAGTAGCGACCAGAGGGGGAGTGAATAGGCGCCTAAAAATTTCTTGCTAAACTATATCCTAATCCCAACACCCAAACAAACTTAACCAGACAAACAATATTATCAAGGCAAATTACAGGAACTAAAGTTGTCTACCCTAAAAATGATCGATGTCTTAATTAAAATGATATTAAAGATAAACTAAATATAAATGTTGTACTAAATAAATTGGTACTAGAAAAATTTAATGACGTAAGCAAGATACCTAAACAAATTAATAAAATATTAGGTTGCGGTCTAAAAATAAAATACTAATCAACTAAATAAAAACATGGATTATTCGAAAATTAATTCAGAAATAAACCTAAAATATTTCATGTAAATCTAAAATAAAATAGTAATGCGACTAATAATAAATTTTTCTTTTTATACGAGCGAATTAAATAATATTTTAATAAAAATATTCGAGTACTAAAAATATTTTGACAGATTAAAATATTCACGAAGTTTATAAATAAATTTTCAACTAATTAATTAATAGATGATTATCTCTAACACTGATCTACAAAAAGATAGGAGATTAAAAAAACTAACTTGCTTCATGGGTCCGCCGTGGGGAAAAACTGCACCGGCGGCTGTTCGTCGCTTCTTCTCTTCGCTGGAAGCGTCGCACAAAAACTGGCGTCCTCGTGAAGCACTGCAGTGCGGGAGCCAGGCGGCGGGGCCCACGCTGCGTTGAAAACCGAAAACCAGCAGAAGCACCGAGTCACCGTGGAGCATCTGCCGTGGAATACCTCACTGTTGTGGGTCCCTCAAGCCATTTCTTGGCAGCAACTCTACACGGCACGCCGCCGTTGATGTGAAGCCAGATGCTCCGATTGCCACACCTAAAAGACGTCTCCAGCCGATGCTCATCCAATCAAAAACAAAAATCGCATGAACAGGAGAAATCTATGGTGGCGCAGAGAAAGATTGCGGCGGTGGCTGGAGAAAATAGTGGACTGTAGATTGATCTTGGAAACAATAAAAAAACAGTCAACTATCCCAAGGGGATAGAGCCTATTTATAGGCAAATTCTAATACATGAAAAGACTATTTTACCCTCGGGTAAAATAAACTAACTCTAAAATAAATTCTAAAAATTACTAAAATATTCTTAGAAAAATTAACTGACTCGAATAAAAATATTCTAAACTTAAAAACTAAATATTAATATCCTAAAAGTGAATTAATGATAGATTGTCAGTTTTACGCCGAAACTGACAAAGCGTCCACCGTCTTCGCACCGGGTATCCAGATTGGGCCGACCTGACCTCGCAGCTTCCTCAGCCCGGCAATCGCTCGCCGCCCGTGTACCTGAGTCAAACCCAGTCAACAGACCGGTGGATCCTCTGCCGCTCCTAGCCATGTACCCGGATTGGGCCAGCCCGACTCCGCGGCTCCTCTGCCCGGCCGTCGCTCACTGCCCGTGTACCTGAGTCACATGCGCCTCAGACTCGGCAGGTCTTCATCTCTCCCTTCCTTTGACTTCCGTTGACAATCACTCATCACATCTGGAATATCAAAACCATATTCTTCAACATGGTTTCTCAGCGAATATATGGACTGTAGATTGATTTGTAGATTGATCTAAAGAGTAAAAAAGTCGTCTATCCCCAAAGGGATAGGGCCTATTTATAGGCAAATCCTAATACATGAAAAGACTACTTTACCCACGGGTAAAATAAACTGACTCTAAAATAAATTCCGAAAATTACTAAAATATTCTTACAAAAATTAACTGACTCGAATAAAAATATTCTAAACTTAAAAACTAAATATTAATATCCTAAAAGTGAATTAATGATAAATTGTCAGTTTTACGCCGAAACTGACAAAGCGTCCACCGTCTTCGCACCGGGTACCCAGATTGGGCCGACCTGACCCCGCAGCTTCCTCAGCCCGGCAATCGCTCGCCGCCCGTGTACCTGAGTCAAACCCAGTCAACAGACCGGTGGATCCTCTGCCGCTCCTAGCCATGTACCCGGATTGGGCCAGCCCGACTCCGCGGCTCCTCTGCCCGGCCGTCGCTCACTGCCCGTGTACCTGAGTCACATGCGCCTCAGACTCGGCAGGTCTTCATCTCTCCCTTCCTTTGACTTCCGTTGACAATCACTCATCACATCTGGAATATCAAAACCATATTCTTCAACATGGTTTCTCAGCGAATATATGGACTGTAGATTGATTTGTAGATTGATCTAAAGAGTAAAAAAGTCGTCTATCCCCAAAGGGATAGGGCCTATTTATAGGCAAATCCTAATACATGAAAAGACTACTTTACCCTCGGGTAAAATAAACTGACTCTAAAATAAATTCCGAAAATTACTAAAATATTCTTACAAAAATTAACTGACTCGAATAAAAATATTCTAAACTTAAAAACTAAATATTAATATTCTAAAAACGAATTAAACATAGATCGTCACTTTTACGCTGAAACTGACAAAGCGTCCACCGTCTTCGCACCGAGTACCCGGATTAGGCCGACCCGACCCCGCAGCTTCCTCAGCCCGACAATCGCTCGCCGCCCGTGTACCTGAGTCAAACCCAGTCAACAGACCGGTGGATCCTCTGCCGCTCCTAGCCATGTACTCGGATTGGGCCAGCCCGACTCCGCGGCTCCTCTACCCGGCCATCGCTCACTGCCCGTGTACCTGAGTCACATGCGCCTCAGACTCGACAGGTCTTCATATCTCCCTTCCATTGACTTCTGTTGACAATCACTCATCACATCTGGAATATCAAAACCATATTCTTCAACATGGTTTCTCAACAATGTATCATTCATCGCACTCTGGAAGGTTCGTGGTGCTCCTGTCAATCCAAACGACATCACTTTGTACTCAAAATAACCAACATGTGTCTGAAATGTTGTTTTATATTCTTCCCCTTCCACCATGCGGATTTGATGATATCCATACCGAAGATCGAGTTTAGAAAATATTGTTGAACCCTCCAACTCATCCAACAGCTCATCAATAACAGGCATTGGGTACTTACTTTTGATCGTAATTGCATTGAGTTGCCGGTAATCCACCACCAAACGCCAAGACCCATCCTTCTTTTTGACTAACAGAGCAGGTGAATAAAATAAACTGACACTGTTTTGGATAATACCAGCTTGAAGCATTTCCTTGACTTGCTTTTCAATTTCGTCCTTTTGAGCAGGATTATAACGATACGACTTGACATTAACTGGCTTGGCATTGGGAATAAGAGGTATTGTATGATCACAATGCCTTTTCGGAGGGAGGTCATGTGGCTATTCAAATATGTCAGGAAACTCATGCAGTAGATCCTGTAGCGCTTCTGGGACAATATGTTCAGTATCAGATTTGCAGACACAAAGTGAGATCATATACATTAATGCCTCCTTGTTCAGTAATCTTGTAAATTGATCACTTGTAATAGACATGCAAGTATCTAACTTGGGCAAAACACCTTGCACCTTAATAATTTCCCCTTGATGTCTGAATTCAAGCCACTTTTGGTTCTAATCAATTTTCATAGGACTGAATTTTTGTAACCAATCTATTCCCAAGATAACATCATAACTCCCTAACGGAATCAATCTCAAATCATTTCGATAAGCTTTACCTTGTAACCACCACAAGCAATCAGGTATAACACAGGAACATTGCATGTGACCCCATTAGCAATTTTAACGGAAACTGGATTGATGAGTGATTGCACACCTTGTAATTTCATTCCCAACCGATCATCTATAAAAGAATGTGTGCTTCCTGAGTCAATTAACATTAATACTTCAGTTCCCTGTATCCATTCCCTCACTCGAATGGTTTGTCCAGAATCGATACCAACAAGAGCTTGTTATGATAGTGCCATTATAGTATCCTCCTCAGGCTCCACATGTTGATCTGACTCATTGTGGTAATCCAATTCTGGTTTAATGGCCTCAATAAGTTCCTCCACCACATGTAATTGAATTGATGCTGCACATTTATGCTCTCGGCTCCATTTTTCACCACATACAAAACATAACCCTTTTGACCTTCTATAATTGCACAAGACGGCCAACCGATCATCACGAGGCGACTGACGATTGCCTTCAGCACCTCTCCTGTCCTCTGGTGAACTGTTAGTTGGAGAAATAGTTGTGGTTTGTGATGATGATGAAAGCCCCCTTGAATAGTTTCTGAATGCATACTGACCAGTGTTTCTGGGTTGGTCCCGATTCCTACCGACTTGTAGTGCTTCCTCTTGCAATAAAGCCAATGCACATGCCAAATCCAAGTCTTTAGGTCTCTATATCATAACTCCAGAGCGGATGTCCAGCCTTAATCCTTCCACAAACTTAGTGACAAAATATATAGTACTTAACGAGTTATCGTAAGCAATAAGTTGGTGCATGAGATTGTCAAATTGTTCAACATAGCTGGCCACATTACCATCCTGTTTAATAGCAATCCACTGACGGATTAGCAGTTCATGCTGGTCACGAGTAAATTGAAAACACACCTTGTCACAAAATTGTTCCCATGAAATGCCACCAAGCTGTGATCTCACAGATTGTAACCAAAATGCCGCCTTACCAACAAAGTGCAGAGATGCAATGCGAACCCAATTGTCAGGATGAACCCCATAGGTTTCAAAATAATTTTCACAATTACAATGCCACAATTGAGGGTGATTTCCATCAAACTGAGGGCAATTTATCTGAGGTAAACCCCCCCAACCCAGTCACTCCAGATGCTGGGTACTGATGTGGTTCCAATCCAGTACCATTCCGCCCAAACTCATGAGACCGAATCTGAACATTTTGATGGGTTTGATTCATAGTTACCTCCGATCTTGCCGGATCTTCCTGAAAAGTCCGAATTCCTTCCGATCCCCAGGTGCAGCACTCGGCCGGAAGTTTGATACTTGTCCACCTTCTGTTACTCTGGTGCCTTCCAGTTGTTCCATCTTGGACTGCAAGTTTTCCACGAGGGACTGCAATCCATCTACTCTTCTCTCCACCTTGGGTAGCCATGACTCCACAGAAGAATTAAGAGACAAAAGATCTGATCGAATTTTTTGCTCTGATTCCATGTGACGTACCTCTACTTCTTCCAACTTTTGGATCAGGATATCAAATTTTGCATCGGTCTCCATAATCTTCACCGCTTGCCTGGTGACGTAACGAGGTTTCTCTAGGTCGAAACTTTTGTGGCTCTGATACCAATTGTCAAGGGGAACCAACAGAATCGAAGGATTCTCGAGCAGGAACAGCCTGCCGAGTCGCCGCCGCCGTCAATTTTCATCCTCATTCGATTATTACAAGAGTTTAGTTTATATACAACCCAGGAATTCAACCACTCCACGGGCTCAACCCACTCACGCAACCCACTCAGGCCCAGTAACTCTTGGATTCAGTATTTTAGCTCTGGTTGGATGTGTACTCATCAACTGGGTCTCCTTGCTCTGCTTGATGAACTGCTGACCATCTGGCACGCTTGTAGCAGCTTCCTTAACATTTATATGGGCCGATATCCTGGCCCAAACATGTGAATGGCCCAAAATTTTCGTTTAAATTTCTGGCCTATATACTGTTGGGGGAAAATATCTCATCTTCGGGGTTATTGCCGAAGCAGCATAAAGACGGTCAACAAGTTCGAAGATTCTCCGAAGATTGTCTTCGAAGATGCCCGGAACCCCGTTCGAAGCACGAAGACAGGCATTGGTTCGAAGTATGTCTTCGAACTAAAGCCCTTCAGGATCTTTTCTGCCAGCTAAGATGGAAGACTTATCTTCTTTCTTATTAGATTAGTCTTTTACCATTTTAGCCCTATTAAGGAAACCAAATAGTTTCCTTAATGTCGGTTGTAATAGAGGGGTAAATAGGTCTTTTCCTTAATGTTTGGGCCTATAAATACCCCCCATTTCACCCTGTAATAGGGACCGAATACAAGTTATTCAATACACACTTTCGAACTATTCTAAGTTATTATCCTTTCGGAGGCTTAGAACAGTTTGCTTCACAAACACTTCGTTTGTTGGTTTCTTTTCTACAGAAACCTGTTAGCGTAATCTTTTACGCCAACAGTTGGCGCCGTCCGTGGGGAACCTAGTCCGAAAAACTTCGTTCTCTACCAACTTCTTACATCATGCCTCCTAAGCGGAGCGCACCTCGCAATCCCACTCGGAGGTCCTCTCGGATCTCCGGAGAGATACCCTTCGACACAGTTGAAGTCGGAGGGTCTTCGACTATCCCTCCACCTCAAACTCCGGAAGGGGCTTCTATCCCTCGAGGATACGAAACCTCTCCGCCAACCCCTTCCATACTCCGACCGCCCGGAGTCACTCCTCCACCCTCCATTCCGATTCGAACTGATCCTACCAGTTCTCAAGACCCGGAAGGTCCTTCCGGAGGAGATGAAGATAGCCTTGGAGATGTGGCCACTCAAATGACCAACCTTCAAGCTGAGGTAGCAAGATGGCGACAAGAAGCTGCGGACAGGCTTCGCTCTCAAGCCATCCCAACTATCCTAGAAGTGCCCGAAGACGACGATCTTGATTATCCCGAAGCCCCGGAGAACGCCTCTTACGACAATGAATCTCCGTTGCATCCTGAGCTGCAGAAGGTTCGCTTTGATCCAAAGTTTAAAACTTCGAAGCTCTGCAAGTATGCCGGAGATGAAGATCCCGGAGAGTTCGCGCGTTCTTATGCCCTAGCGATTGAGGCTAGTGGCAGAGTCAGAGACACTATGGCGAAGTGCTTCCCGTTAGCTCTTCAAGGAGTGGCGTTGAGATGGTTCTGGTCTTTAAAGCCAGGATCAATCAATTCGCGGTCACAGTTGAAGAGCAAGTTTATAAATAACTTTCAGGGCACCTTCGTGCCTCCTATGTCAACAGGAAGCCTTTTCCAAGTGAAACAGCTCCCCGGAGAAACATTGAGGCAGTACTTCAAGCGCTTCGCTCATACGAAGTCGCAAATTCGGGGGCTGTCCACATCCTCAGTGGTTGATGCGGTTCGGGAAGGCGTCAGTCATCAAGGCCTTCTGGATAAACTGCATCGGAAGAGCATCTCCTCAGTTTCGCAGTTGATGTCATATTTCGAGGAGTATGCGAGGTCAGAAGAGGGTTGGCTTCGGAGGACTGCTGCTACTTCGACAGTATTGCAAGAAGTTAAAGCAGAAGTGAAGACTTCGGCACAGCCGCAGGAACCAGTCTTCGAAGTGCAACATGATCGAAGAAGAGGGCAAAAGCACCCTCGCTCTGAAGTCTTGAATATTGCACCCCCACAGAAGTTTGCACCAAGAGCTCCACAGTCTGCGGGGAACAAGTCCAGCGGCTGGAGGCCGCCAGGGAAAACGGTTGGCAAGGGCCAGACCCTTTTTTGCTGTATTCATGGAGAAAATCGAAGCCATGCAACTGACACTTGCAAGGCTATCCTTACCCTAAGGGGAGAATACTTGGAAAGAACTTCGGGTCGAGGCAGTACCGACCGAAGTCCAGCAGCAGCGCGCCCAGACCCGGTCCAGGCTGTGGCGCGGATAGAAAATTTTGATGCTGCAAGGCACCCTCCGGTGGCCAATGTTATGCCACCTCCGAAGCAAGAGGAAGGGCAAGATAGAGGAAAGAGAGTAGTTCTCCCTATCTCCGGAGGAGGTACCCTCGGAAGCATGTCCAAGAGACAGCGAAGAGAGTACGTTCGAGAAGTAGGTCATATTGGGACTTCGTCATCTGCAGCTGCAATGCCGGAGTGGTCTCATGTTCCGATATCTTTCTCTGCAGAGGATGCAGCTGGTATTAAGTTCCCGCATGCAGATCCATTGGTTATCACTGCTGATATTGCAGGGACTGAAGTCCGAAGGGTGCTAATTGACGGAGGTAGTTCGGCGGATATCATTTTTGTGCAAGCCTTCGATCAGTTATGCATTTCCAGGAAGCATCTCCTCCCAGCGGCTCGTCCTCTGCAAGGCTTCGCAGGACCTCCGCTTGATGCACTCGGCCAGATAGGCTTGGAAGTAACCTTCGGAGAAGGTTTATTAGCCCGAACTGAAGAAGTTATCTTTGATGTGGTAGATGCCCCGTATGCTTATAATGTCATCTTCGGACGGGGCATGTTGAATCAGTTCGGAGCTGTGGCGCATCACAACTACTTGTGCATAAAGATGCCCACACAAGCAGGAGTCCTAACAATCTTCGGAGATCAAGCCATGGCTCGGAGGGCAGAATATGGTCACGGTCCTCCTCTTGATCCGAGGCAAGTAAATAGTGTGCAGGATAATGAAGAAATTTTTTCAGCCTCCTCCGAAGCTTCGAAGAAGTCTTTTCCGAGACCAAGTCCCGAAGGAGAGATTGCAATGAAAATTATTGTTAAAGATGGTAAAGAATACACTTTTCAATTTGGTAAAGATTTACCTCCTGAAGTTGCAACCTCCTTGGAAAAGGTCGTGGAAGAAAATTTGGATGTCTTCGCTTGGTCTGACGAAGATATCACCGGAGTCGATCGGGATATCATTGAGCACAGTTTACTTGTAAACCCGAAGGCCCGGCCTGTTCGACAAGGACTCCGAAAGATGTCCGCAGAGAGAGCTGCTCTAGCTAAGGACGAAGTTGAAAAACTGTTGAAGGCTGGGGTTATCAGAGAAGTGGCTCACACAGAATGGTTAGCCAACCCAGTCTTCGTTAGGAAGAAGTCTTCCGGGAAGTGGCGCATGTGCATTGATTTCACATCTCTGAATAAAGCGTGCCCACGTGACCCCTACCCCATGCCCCGAATTGATCAACTGGTTGACTCCACTGCAGGTTCGGAGTTATTAAGCTTCCTTGACGCGTATTCTGGTTATCATCAAATATGGTTGAAGCGCGAAGATGAAATCAAGACAAGCTTTGTAACTCCTTCGGGAGTCTTCTGCTATGTAAGAATGCCCTTCGGCCTAAGAAATGCCGGGGCTACTTTTTCAAGATTAGTTGCTAAGGCTCTAGGTCATCAACTAGGTCGCAATGTGGAGGCCTATATGGATGATATTGTAATAAAGAATGCTTTAAAGCACCAACATAGCCTAGACTTAGCAGAAACATTCAATAGCCTTCGAGCATGTGGGATCCGTCTTAACCCCGAAAAATGTATATTCGGAGCTAAGGCTGGAAAGTTGTTAGGGTATTTAGTTTCAAGCAGGGGAATTGAAGCTAGCCCTACTCAAATAACTGCGCTGCAGAAGATGGCTCCTCCGGAGAATTTAAAGCAAGTGCAAAAGCTGACTGGACGTCTGGCCGCACTTAGCAGGTTTTTATCAAGGTCTGCGGAGAGGAGCTTGCCAATATTTAAAGCTTTGAAAGGGTCCGAAGATTTTGCATGGACACCGGAGTGTCAGAAAAGCTTCGAAGATATTAAAGATTATCTCAGCAATCTTGCTACACTCACGGTGCCTATTGCGGACGAAACCCTACTCCTGTATCTTGCAGCTACAGGTTCAGCTGTCAGCGCAGTCCTTGTCAGAGAAGTGGATTTCAATGGGAAGTTGGTCCAAAATCCTGTCTATTTTGTATCCGAAGCATTGTCAGGAGCGAAGACAAGATACTCCGAACTTGAGAAGTTCGTTTATGCTCTGATAATGGCTTCGAGGAAGCTAAGACATTATTTTTTGGCTCACAATGTAATTGTACCAACTTCGTATCCCTTAGGAGATATGCTCCGAAGCAAAGATTCCACTGGAAGGATTGGAAAGTGGGCAGTCGAGCTAGCACCCTTCGGCATATCTTTCTTGGCAAGGACAGCTATCAAATCCCAAGTCCTAGCAGACTTCGTAGCAGAGTGGACTCCACCTGCGAATTTGACTCCGGAGAAATCAAGTGACGGAGTTTGGACTGTTTACTCCGATGGGGCTTTCCAAGCATCCGGAGCAGGCATTGGGGCAGTATTGATTTCACCGTCAGGGCAAAGAGCAATGTACTCCGCAAGACTCAACTTTAAATCTACCAATAATATAGCAGAGTACGAAGGAATTTTATTGGGACTCCGGAAAGCACGTGCTCTAGGGGCTACAAGAATAATTATAAAAACAGATTCTCAGATAGTAGCAGGGAACGTAGACAAAAGTTTTCAAGTTCGGCATCCACAGCTTGCAAAGTACTTAGAAGAAATCCGCAAAATCGAAGCACACTTCAAGGGTATTTCCATTCGGAGTATACCAAGAGCTGAAAACGTGCAAGCGGACATTTTAGCGAAGGCTGCAGCCGGAGCTGTGGATGTGCCTGAAGAAGCTTTCTATGAGGAGCTCAATATACCTTCGGTGCCACAAATTGCCTCTGCGGAGATTCTTTGCATTCCTAGTGCAGATTGGAAAGATTCGATCATAGAACTCTTGCAAGGAGGAACAAATTTGCCCGAAGAGCCCCAGTTGTCCAGATTAAAGCTCAGAGCCAGAAGCTATCAGTTAATCAACGGTATATTATACAAGGCCGGAGTATGTTCCCCTCTACTCCGATGTATATCTCAAGCCGAAGGCCAAGAAATTCTTCGAGAAATTCACGAAGGCCTTTGTGGAAGCCATTTAGCCCCTAGAGCTCTGGCAGGAAAAACACTTCGCCAGGGGCTTTATTGGCCCACAATAACAGCTGATGCGGAGAGCTTGGTCCGCACTTGTCAAGGATGCCAGTGGATGGGTCGACGGAGTCATCGCTCACCAACAGCTCTTCAAGTCATTGCTCCGGTATGGCCTATGGCCAGATGGGGTATGGATCTAATTGGTCCCTTTCCGTTAGCAAAGGGAAATCTGAAGTTCGCAGTGGTAGCTATTGAATATTTTTCTAAGTGGGTAGAAGCAGAGCCCTTAACAGCTATCACTTCGAACAATGTACAGAAATTCTTTTGGAAGAACATTATTTGCCGGTTCGGAGTGCCTAGATATCTCACAGTTGATAATGGAACACAATTCGACGCAGAACCCTTCAGGAAGTTTTGCGAAGACCTAGGCATTCAACTATGTTTTGCTGCAGTGAGACATCCTCAGTCGAATGGAGCCGTAGAGCGAGCCAATGGAAATATTTTATCAGGGCTAAATCGAAGAATAGTAGGATTATCAAAGGGACTGTGGACCGAAGAGCTTCCGAAGATTCTGTGGTCCATTCGGACTACGCAAACAAGGTCCACAGGTTTTACTCCGTTCAGACTACTATTCGGAGATGAAGCTATGACTCCAACGGAGCTCAAAGGGGGATCATTTCGCAGCACCGAACCGGACATTGAAGAAGAAAGACAAGCTTCGTTAGATTTGTCAGAAGAAACAAGACTTCGGGCTGTAGCTAATTTATCAAAGTATCATCAGCAGACGAAGACTTGGTATGACCCGAAGGTTAAGCTCAGCGAGTTAAGGCCGGGTCATCTTGTTCTACGAAGCATTATAGCACCAGGGAAGTTAGGCAATAAATGGGAAGGTCCATATCTAATTGTCCGCTCAGGGCGCCCTGGTTCATTTAAATTAGCTAATTTAGAAGGTGAAGAGTTAGCACATACTTGGCATGCGGAGCACCTAAAGCGATACTTCGCATAAGGGCTCCTTGTAATTCGCTTGTAATCACCTCTAAATTAATAAAGCATATGACCCTGATAGTTGCCTTCCCCTCATAGACTTCCAGCTTCCGAGTGGACGCACTGGAACCGCGGGGTCGACCGAGAGGGAAGTGTCATGAAGCTGGGTTGTATTTTCGGACTTCGAACCCATAAAGTTCGAAGCCTCCGACGTGGTGGCTGACATAATCCGGAGCCCAGGCCAATGGCTTGTAGGCATCCGTAAAAGAGCCCAAAACCACATTCTACGGAGTCCAAGCCATTGGCTGGTAGACTTCCGTAAAAAGAGCCGAAGGTGGCCAAAATCTATGGAGTCCAAGCTGCAGCTTGCAGACTTTCGTAAAAAAGAGCCGAAGGTGGCCAAATTCTGCGAAGTCCAAGCCATTGGCTGGTAGACTTCTGCAAAAACAGCCGAAGGTGGCTAAATTATACGGAGTCCAAGCCATTGGCTGGTAGACATCCGTAAAAAGAGTCCAAAGAGACCATTGCAAACTCCGAACCATTGGTTCGTCAGAGATCGCAAAGACAAGCCGAAGGTGGCTAAAGCAAAACAGCATTTGAGCCACGAGCTTCGAATGTCTGTTAACATAAGTCCAAAGTGACAAATTTTTTAAGACACTAAAGTGTCCTGAAAGTTATCTCAATTGATTTCTTTCGTAAAACAAAGGTACTAAGTTGCCATTCTTCTGACTGCAAAAAGTCGAAGACATTTCATAAGATTTCAAAAGATCTTTAAATGACAGAGGGGCTCCGAACCCCCAAAAAATTGTACTCCGAAGTTTTTTCTTTGTGCATAACCATCTTTGAATACATTTCGAAGTTGCTTATACCCAAAGAGGGGCTAGTAAATATGGAGACAATTTTAAATCGGCATTCATTATTGAAATAAATGTGTTTACAGATTACACTATGAAAAATTGGTATCTATACCAAGAAGGAATCAGAGACCTCTTCGGTCCCGAGAGCTAGGGGTGGAACGACTAGTTCCAACATCGGAAGTTCTAAGAACTTTACGTTTAACTCTCTTCCTCCCCCTCGAAGCTCTAAAATCCTTCTGCTCTTGTTGAAGCTCGGCCCAAGTTCGAAGCCGCTCGGGGCTTCTTTCTAGCTTCTAAGATCTTCAGATCTTTTATTTTGGGCTTCACCTTCGTCTTCAGACCAATTAGTGTCTTCAGAAGACGAGGTGTTTGCGTCAATCTCTTTATCTTCCTCTTTAATATAAGACAATACGTCTTTGTTTACTTCGGGCGCAATTACGCCGGAGTCATCTCGAGGAATAAGAAATCGAGGACGCTTATAACTCTTTAGAAGTTCGAAGGTGTTCCACAATGAACGAAGTTCGCCGTTAAGCTCTAACACTTCGATATCTTCCATTAGAGGCAAAGCCTAAAAATATGACAAACAAGACTTTCATTGATAAATGTTTACAAGCATGAGCTTTACATAATCAAAAAATCCTAAATAATTCCTAAACCTGCGGGTTCGGAGGAGGCTGACTGCTCGAAGCTTGGCTCCGAACTTGCTTCTGGCGTTGGCCTTCATCGATCCAAGCCTTGATCGCAGAACGACCTTCGGCTCTCCATGAAGTTTGAAAGGCTCGCCAGGCGGCAGTCACGCCTTCGGAAGGATTCAAAAGTCGCTCGTCGTCGAAGGTAATGGAGCCCTCTGCGCTCGGAGTAATTATTCGGCCCAAATCCTCATAGTAACGAAGTAATCCGAGGGCAGACACTTGTCCGGAGAGTTCTCCATAACGTATGCCTGCAGCCTTCATTTGCTTCGCTGCTCCTTGGATCCTCTTTAACCGGCGCAGCAGAGTCATATTGTCATCCGAAGGTAGTGATCCGGTAGTACCAAAGTACTCCAAGACACCTAGCATCTGCTCGATGACCTCCGTAGCCACCTTCTCCGACTTAAGCTTTTCTTCAATTAGAACATCCTTGCTCGAAGTCGTTTCTGCCAAAACTCCGGAAATCCTAGCGTTCTCCGTAATTAAATCTTTCTTCTGGTTTAGGAGTTGGCTAGCTTCCTCTTGGAGCCGTACAAGTTCGGACCCAGCATTAGCATGCTCCGACCTCACCTTTTCAATTTCGGCCCGAAGCACGATTCTTTCTGCTTCGAGCTCTTTATTAACAGCCTCCAAGCCCTGTCTGGCCCTGCGCTCCGCTGAAATTACATTGTCTATTTGAAGTACTCTAGCTTCGGAGAAAGATAAGTTGCGTTTCAGAGCTTCATTTTCTTCCCGGAGCTGAGTAATTTCATTTTCGTTCGATAAGGCTGCAGCGCGGGCCAAGACCGCTTGCTAAGAAGAGAAAAAACTGAAGTAAGAAATTATTCATTTATAATTTGCTACTGGTTCGAAGATGTACTTCGAACCCAATATAATTTGCTAAAGATATCGGTTCGAAGGTACTCCGTACCTGATAAGCTGCTCTTTCCAAAGCAACATTAAGCTCCGAATTCTTCGCCTTGCTTAATTTTGCTACTAGCTCTGTCTCCCCGACTTCCCGACTCACTCAACCTAAAGGTTTGAGCAAAGTTCGAAGCCCTCTTCTTTGCTCCAAAAAAGGAGTTAAAAGAGGGAGCAGAGCCGAAGCTTTTTGATCTTCCCTGCTTGGCGAAGCTCCGGAGTGTTCTCCTGAGGTCCTTGGAACTTCTGAAGATGGCCCCCCCTCAGTTGATTCACTTTCATCTGTTGACTCAGACGAAGTCGATCCTTGAGCAGGGAGAGGCTCTATGTGTCTTTTACCCCTTCCAGGCCCTTGTTGAGTGACCTCCGGGTGCGGTTCCGAAGTCGTCGAAGGCCTTTGAGTTGTGTCTTCGTGATGTACTTCTTCCGAAGGAGGCTCTGCGAAAACAAAAATATTATACATTGTAAAATTTTACAGAAAATGATAAAGAATTATGCGAAATTTACCTTCGACATTCTCCGGGAGATCGAGCACTGGACTGCTCGGAGGATCGAAGGTGAAGTCATCATCTGAATCCACAGTTAAATTTTCTGCTGTCGGAGCATCTCCGTGAGCAGTCCTTTCCTCCACAACTGAAGTTGCAGGAACTTCGACTTCCTCTTCACCCATAGGGGCTTCAATTTGTTCCTCTTGAGTATCCGGAGCTCTTATTTCTTCAATGTTAGCTTGGGGCTCCGGAATACCTGCAGTATCTTCAATGTAAATATTTCGTTGAGCTGCATCTTCATCAATCAATCTTTCTAATAATATACCTTCATCTTCTTTAGAACCAGAGATTGAGGTTCTTGAGCTTGAAGCCGCAGGATTCGAAGGTGCGAGATTTTTTGGCTTCCGAGCCACCTTCTTCACCGGAGTCCTTGCGGAGCTAGAAGCTCCGGCTTCAGCCACTCTTTTCTTGGGTCTTTTCTCCAGAGGCACCCAGTCCATCAGAGGGGGCGGAGTTAACTCCAACATTCCCCATACTCTGTTAAACCGTTCCCAACTCCCGACCAATTTAATTCGCCATTCTTTTTCCGTCGGAGTTGGGGCACCCAGAATCTTCTCCGAAGCCCTTACAATTTGCTCTGAGGTAATAGGGGCTGAAGAAGCTAAAAATAATTCAAGTTAGTCTTTCTTCGAAGTAAATATGTTCAATGCATGTTGGTTTCGAAGTTACCTGCAGGGCTCGAAGTAAAATTGATCTTGCGAAGACCGCCTTCCGAGTCATCCTCGAAGATGATAGGCCAGTTGGCCATTAGCGGAGGAATTTGCAGTCCGAGGAATTCTTCGGCTAAGTCTCGCATGCTTAACCTTCGGCTAATTTTCTGAAGCAGGTTAAGGCGAGCTTCGAGCTGGCCTTCGTCCGGCTGCACTAAGGCTTCCTTCCGGAATTGAATTTCTTTGAGGGGCCCAGCCAGAGGACTGCTCGCTCCAACTTCGGCATAGAACCACATCAGGACCCAATCAGTATACCATCTAGCATTGATGGCCTTGGCAGGAAACTGAAGAGCATATTCGTCCCGAAGCCTAAAGTTAATAGAGCCGAAGGATACTACCACTTTTTCACCTCCGGAGCCTACGAAGGTCTTCGGCTGGCAAGTTGCTCTATGAAGTGCAGCGAAGATTTCTGCCCTCCCCTCACAACCTTCGGCTCTCAGCGCCCATTCAAAGATAGCTAATCTAGCTACAGCATTTGGAGATAGCTGAGGGAGGGTTACATGGAACAGATTAAGTACTTCGGCCAGGAAGTCCACAGCAGGGAGGCCCAAGCCTGCTTCGAAAAAGGCTTCGAATACTACAACCTCTCCGGGTCTTGGTGATGGAATCGATTCTTTGCCCGGCTTCCGAATCATAACTCCATTACTAATTTTTCCCCCTGCTGTGATTGCCAAAGACTCTCTCTTGCAGGTAGAAGGCCCCAACTCAAAAGACTGATCCAAATATTTGGTCGATGGTGGGCACAAACCTTGGTCATCGGCGATTTGGGGATTTCTCCCCCCTGCCGCCATGGATGTCGCCGCCTGCATCGGAGGTGCCGCCGCCAATGCTGCCGCCGCTGCCGCTGCGGCCGCCTGTTGCCGAGCCAAGGCCGAAGGAGGCGCAGATCCCTTGGTCTTCACCATCACGATCGCTGGATTGCTCCGAGGAAATGGAGGCTAGGGCTCAAGAACTCAAAGGCTAGGGCTCAAGAACTCAAAGGGCTCAAAAGTTTTTGATTGCTAGAATGCGGTGAAAAGGTAACCGGGTAACTTCTAGGCCCTTTATTTATAGCCTAGACTACACTTTCTTACCGTTAATCCATGTCGTTTCGCATTCCTGCCGTTACTTCTTTTATGAAATTAACGCCTGCTACAGTTTCTGTTGGAAACAGAAACTAACGGCTATTTCTTCTAAGTCTAAAAAGACTTTTGAACTTCTGGAGTCGGTACTAAGATAGTTCGAAAAATAACTATCTTAAGACTAATTCGAAGTTCATATCTTCATGCATTTCGGAGATAAAATAAAAACTAATAACCCCTATGATTGGTTATCTTTTCTTTCTGTATACTGCTCTCCTAACGTTACAGGTCGAACGGAGAAGCGTATTCGAGGGGCTACTGTTGGGGGAAAATATCTCATCTTCGGGGTTATTGCCGAAGCAGCATAAAGACGGTCAACCAGTTCGAAGATTCTCCGAAGATTGTCTTCGAAGATGCCCGGAACCCCGTTCGAAGCACGAAGACAGGCATTGGTTCGAAGTATGTCTTCGAACTAAAGCCCTTCAGGATCTTTTCTGCCAGCTAAGATGGAAGACTTATCTTCTTTCTTATTAGATTAGTCTTTTACCATTTTAGCCCTATTAAGGAAACCAAATAGTTTCCTTAATGTCGGTTGTAATAGAGGGGTAAATAGGTCTTTTCCTTAATGTTTGGGCCTATAAATACCCCCCATTTCACCCTGTAATAGGGACCGAATACAAGTTATTCAATACACACTTTCGAACTATTCTAAGTTATTATCCTTTCGGAGGCTTAGAACAGTTTGCTTCACAAACACTTCGTTTGTTGGTTTCTTTTCTACAGAAACCTGTTAGCGTAATCTTTTACGCCAACATATACGGTACGGGCTGGGCCTACCACTCTCCAGAAACTTTTTTTTAAAAAGTAATTTTAATACTTCATCCGTCGCGTATTTTCAATAAATGGAAATTTTCTAATTACAATTTTTAAGAATTTCTTAAGTACCACTACAAGTGACTGTAGCGGTCCCTACCTATCAGTGACATACCGATGACATATTGGTAGACTGTGAAAATTGTAATGACAAAGAAAAATTAATCCTATTATCAATAGTATGATTTGTTCCGATAAGTATAAATTTTATATAAAAATATACCAATAAATATAATATCAAATTAGTTTTATTAAATATATGAAATATGCCTTAATATTATATTTATTTTATATTGTAAATGTTAATATATATTTTTAAAACTAGGTTAAAGCTAGAAAAGTTTGCCTTATAAAAATAAAAAATATAATATAAAACGAGTACAAATTATTTGTTCTTATTAACCCTATAAGTTCTAATTTTAAGGCAAGTTGATTAGGTGTTGTCAGACTTGTCGCTCTCCGCTCTCCCATGTCATTATAATTTTCAAAAATTGTCTATATGTTACTTTGTCATTGACACACCGATGATATATTAACAAATCGTGAAAATTATAATGACACGAAATAAATTAACCCTAAAGTCAAACACTATGTATTGTACTCTTATTCGGTTCTAAAATATACTATAATTAGGCTGCACTACCTGTTGGCGTGCTCGTTGACATTTTGACAGAAACAGATCGTATATTCCAACTACACAGTACAACTACCGAAAGAAAAAAACACTCAGAAAAATATAAAATACAATGGAAGCAATGCATCACGCCTCCGTGACTGTACAATCATAGACTAAATCACAATAATAACATTATAGTGTTAAAATAAAGATTATATGATATTTTCCTACTCTATATTATATATATTATAAGTCAGTTTAATTCGTGTATAAGTTAAATTTTTCTAACTTGACTATTATGATAGAAAAAATATTAATAACTACAACGTCAAATTACCTTCATTAAATCTAATACTCTCTCCAAACTACGTCGTTGACTTTTATCACGGAGTTTGATTATTTGTTTTATTAAAAAATCTTTTTCATATATCACTTATTTTTTTATAATTTGCTTTATTATTGAATGTACTTCAATCATAACTTATTTTTTTTATATTTGCACAAAACTTTTGAATAAGACGAATGATGAAATATTGTGATAAAAGTCAATGACATCATTTAAAAATGAATAGAGTTAATATGAAATATGTCTGTTTGTTTAATATTATAGATGTTAATATATTTTTAGAACTTAGTTAAAGTTACACTTGATAAAGTAAAACATGTATAATATGAAACGTTGGTATCTAACTCAACTTTAATTTTTTTTGATATGTTAAATATTTAGTGTGTCAAATTTAGTATGTCCTTATTTTATTTGTACGTACAGTTATCCTGATGGAAGAAACATCTTCCTTCTGTTTTTTTTCTTGTGCAAATCTTAGTTTGACTTTGTGTGAGGTATCGACCTCGACATGCTGTCCATTTCAGTAATTGATAATTACCTTTGTTTTTGCCACGCTGCCGTGTAATCTACTGCCTACTGGTATCAATTATATGCAGATGCATTGCATAATTATCGTGTGAGGTATCGACCTCGACATGCTGTCCAGAGCTGTAATCCGAACACACCAGCATTTGTCACGATAATTATCGTGGCACTGATGCGCTAAGCAGAGGCAATTGTTTCTTCTGACAAACTCATGTCAGGTTGTTTATTGGACAATGCTAAGACAATGTTCTTCAGAAGAGAAAAGGATGAAGAGATATTTGGCTTGGGCAATATTTTCGGGGTTTGGTTGTCAGGCAAAGTTTATTATACTTAAACAAATTTGATTAATTTAATGTGCATTTGGTTGTCGCTATGGTAAGTTTCTATTCTAACAAATGGTCTCACACATCAATAACCAAAAAATATGATAAGATTCTTATAGTTTTTCTAAGATGTGACAAAGTATTTGATAACATTAAAATAGATAAGTGTGAGTTTTAGCGTTGCGTTTCATGTCTTACCTTCTACCGTCACCTACGTTCGAACGTCCACCTACATTCAACACAGCTTACAAGAGGAAAATCATTTCACATCCAAAAAATCGGTCCAATGAAAAATGATTATTCTCTCTTATAAGATGTTCGTAGCCTCTTTTGTGTGCGAGTTGAGGCTAAAATTGCTAGCAACATCCAATTTCTTAAAAAGCCCCCTAAGTAGGTATGATAGTTGTTAGCTCTGATACTAATTATTAGCGTTCTTATATCTCAAAAGAGCGGTCCAAGGAACTGGGACCCAAAGCCTCAAATCTTTCATTTCTAACGCACGAATCCGATTCAATTCTGATGGCGCTGATTACCAGCCATCCGGTGAATGGATGAGCCCACTCGTGCAGTCGTGCACATAAGAAAAGTGAAGGATGCCCCCTATATGATTGAATTTTTGGATGCTTTCTTTGATATCATATTGTTAGGATAAGATCTCGGGGAGAGAGATTCGGATCTCTCTCCCCACATGCGCACTCAGCCATTCCCTCAACAAACCCCCCTATTCTCACTGCGCCTTGATCGGGGGCGTCCCAACCGAACCATGGTTGAGGGGCCCCTGTCGCTAGCGCTATATTAAGGGAGAAGGGCTCAGACGTCAAGGTACTGATACCTTGCACGCCCAAACACCTTCCCCACATCCCTACTGACCCGATCTACTCTTGCGCTAAGCGGCGGGAAGCCTCCCTCGCCGCACTGACGCCATGGCGTCGTCCTCGTCGACTCCGGCCCCCTCCGGTGAAGGTACACTAACCCTAACCCTCTCTGTTTTACCTATTAAGAACCCATGCCATGTTTTAGATCTAAGTGAACACTGCTAGACCTAGGCTAGAGATCCTACCTAGGACCTATCAATGGTATCAGAGCTTTTCTAGTGTTAGGCTAGTTAGGGTTTAGGCGTCGGACCCTTTGATCCGACGCCACTGTTGCGTTTCTAAGCCCCTGTATGTACCTCCTAAGCACTGTATGTCCCCCCTAAGAACCTCTGTTAGCTTCGGCCAACCCCTGTTAGCACTGTATGGAACCCTAAGCACCCGCGAAGAACACAGATCCGTCTCACCCTCCGGGTAAGAACACTAAGAACATTAAGTGATTAAGAAACAGAACACAAAAAAAACAAACAAACATTCAGATCTGAGAGTTAGGGTTAGGTTTTGAACCCTAACCCTAACCCTAGCTAAGAGGGGAAGGCTCTCGGGCCGCCGCCGCGAGGAGCGCCTCGGGCGACCGCCGCTGCTCCCTGTGCTTCAGGCCGTCGCCGCGAGGAGCGTCTCGGGCGACCGCCACCGCTCCTCAGCGGCTCGGGCCGCCGCCCTTCGCCGCGCCTCGGGCCGCCGCCGCGCCAGCGCCTCTGGCCGCAGTGCTCCGCCGCGCCTCGGGCCCCCGCGCCTCGGGCCGACGCCGCGCCAGCGCCTCTGGCTGCAGTGCTCCGCCGCGCCTCGGGCCCCCGCGCCTCGGGCCGACGCCGCGCACCAGCGCCTCTGGCCGCCGTGCTCCGCTCGCGCCGTGCGCCGCCGGTCCGTCCGCAGCCGCGCCGCCGTGCGCCGCCTTGCCCAACGGCCGGGTGGAGAGGAGGGGAAATTTTTGTTAGGTTTAGGGTTCGGCTGAGGGATGGGGCTGTTTTTATATGGCCGAAATTGATGCTTGGCCGTCGGATCAGATCCGACG
The DNA here is from genome assembly GCA_019279435.1 of Zizania palustris. Taxonomy (NCBI): domain Eukaryota; kingdom Viridiplantae; phylum Streptophyta; class Magnoliopsida; order Poales; family Poaceae; genus Zizania; species Zizania palustris. The sequence goes on from JAAALK010000290.1 coordinate 19,528,950, forward strand.
GCCAGGATTAAACGGACTGAGATTGAGCCCAGGCGGAAACAGAGATTTTTGGCCCAGGCCCACGTTTGGTGGTGCGCGCGCGGGAAGAAAGAAGGGCCAGGCCCAGGTTGGCTTCGGCCAAATAGTTTTTGTTGTCTGGGCCGGACCGTGGCTTTATGTGGGCTGATTTATTTTCCAGATTTAAGTAATTATTTTCTGTTTTAAATATTTTCTAGAAAATGAGAAAATTGCCCCAAAAATCAGATAAAAATAAGTTTGACGTAAGAATAATTTTGTAAATTTCATCACATGCAGTAGTATTATTCTGAATTTTATGAGAATTTTTAGTGCACTTCTTTGACATTTTCTGATTTTTATAAGACCAACGTCTTATTTAAATTAGAAAAATAAATCCTTTATAAGTTATTAAAAATTCAGAATAATTTTCTACTGTTTTTCTTTAAGCTGATTAGACATGTGCTATATGTATTTAAGTCTTCCGCTGTGCTACCACATGTTTAATCAAATATTATGTTCATCCACCTTATTAAGTTTGTAATTTTTTGTCGATTGAATTTGAACCAACGGGATAATTTAATTGACGAAATAAAAGTTTATATTTTTGTTGTTTTGCATAGTAATTTTATCTCCTAACCAACGTTGGTGATAAATTCATTGTGTTTTGAGATGAATTGATTCTATTTCTGCCCAACGGTGATGTAGAATTAATTCCTATTTATTTATTGAGCTTTCACATGCTGATTTGACCAACGTTAAATTAGCATGTCTCATGTCTCATTTATGCCTGTAATTAATCCATTTTGACTATTATTTTATCAGGAAGCTTATTCGCTCAAATGAATCATATTAAGAAACTTAGAGGGGACAATTATGGATCTTGGCGAGAGGGTCTGCTGATCGCTCTCGCCATCCTAGATGTGGACTATTCTTTGCAAGAAGCATGTCCAGTTCAGCCTACTGAGCCAGTGATACGCACTGGTGAGGCAGCTGACGCATTTGCTGCGCGTCAGCTGGATTTTGCCCCCATAAGAATGAAATACGACATTGCGTACGAAAAATGGAAGCACTCAAATAGAAAGTGCTTGATGATTATTAAGAATTCTCTCTTAGAGCCAATCAGGAGCTCTATCCCTGATTGTGAGACAGCAACTCAGTATCTGAAGAAGATCGATGCTCAGTTTGCTGGATCATCAAAGGCTGCTTGCGCCTCCACAATTAAGAGGTTTATTAATGAGAAATACCGCGGTGGAGGCGTAAGAGACCACATCTTAAGAATGAGTAACTGGGCTGCTAGCCTAAAGACTATGGAGTGCGCACTGACAGAAACTTTTATAGTTCATGTCATCATGAGCTCACTTAGTAAGGATTTTGAGCATTTTGTCATCAACTACAATTCTCTGCCAGAAGTGTGGACATTTGAAAAGTTAGTGTCCAACTGCGTTCAAGAGGAAGAACGCATTAAGGAGGCTAGAGGTGGTGATTCAGTTCACCAAATTCAAGATAAGGGGAAAAAGCAATTTACGCCTAAGAAAAATACTAAGACCTTTAAGAAGAAAGGAAAGGCGCCTAAGGACAATGATGTCCCTCAAGGCGTCTGCAGGCATTGTAAGAAGGAAGGACACCACATGAAGGACTGTGTGGAATTCCTCAAGTGGATGCACAAACACGGTAACGATGAAATTACTTGTATAGATGAATCCTTGTATTTAGATTATTCTACCAACACTTGGTGGATTGACTCAGGTGCAACTGTTCATGTTGCCAACTCTTTACAGGGATTCGCTACGACGAGAATTTTGGAAAGAAACGAAAGAACAATTAGAGTTGCAAATGGCATCGAAGCAGAAGTTGAAGCCATTGGAAATCTCCCTTTAGAATTTAAGAATGGCTTTGTAATTCTTTTGCGCGATGTTCTCTATGTTCCTTCGATGCGCAGAAACTTGATTTCTGTTTCTTGTTTAGTTAATAATGGGTACGATTGTCATTTTGGCGACAAACAATGTTCTATTATTTATGATAATAAAGTTGTGGGTCTTGCCTTCGAGCATGACAAACTTTATCTTTTGTCCTTAAGTGATTCAGTAAATACTATTAGTGAGACAGTCTCGTCTAGCAAAACAAATAAGCGTAAGAGAATTAGCGACGTTTCTTCGAAATTATGGCACTGTCGCTTAGGCCATATTTCGAGGGGGAGGATTGAACGTCTAGTTAAGGAGTCAATTCTACCGCCTTTAGAGTTCGCAGACTTAGATCAATGCATAGATTTCATTAAAGGCAAATACGTCAAACAAATTAAGAAAGGCGCGAAGCGAAGCACAGGAGTTTTAGAAATTATTCATACGGACATTTGTGGTCCATTTCCTGTGACATCTGTAGATGGTTATGATTCATTCATAACATTTACAGATGATTATTCGCGCTATGGTTATATTTATCCAATTAAAGAACGATCAGAAGCTTTGGATAAATTTAAGATATTTAAGGCTGAAGTAGAAAATCAGCATGATCTAAAGATTAAGATAGTAAGATCTGACCGTGGAGGGGAGTACTACGGTCGTCATACCCCGTATGGCCAAGTTCCTGGACCTTTTGCAAGGTTTCTACAGGAAAATGGTATAGTCGCCCAGTATTCTACACCGGGCGAACCACAGCAAAATGGAGTGGCAGAAAGGCGCAATCGCACCTTAATGGACATGGTAAGAAGTATGTTGAGTTATTCCACTCTACCAGTTGGTTTATGGATGGAGGCATTAAAACTGCCATTCATATTCTTAATCGGGTTCCGAGTAAGTCGGTGCCCAAGACACCGTATGAATTATGGACTGGACGAGAACCATCTCTAAATTATTTTAGAGTATGGGGATGTCCAGCTGAAGCTAAAGTATTTAACCCAAATATTGGTAAGTTAGATCTTAAGACAGTGAGTTGTCATTTTATTGGCTACCCAGATAAGTCTAAGGGTTTCCGTTTCTATTGTCCTGGTAGACATACCAAGTTTGTAGAAACGAGACACGCAGTCTTTTTAGAAGACGCTATGATCAGGGGGAGCACGGTATTAAGAGAAATTAGCCTTGAAGAGAAGCGGGTCTGTGCACCCACTCCTATGATTCAAGAGCCAATTCTCCATATACCTGTGATAGCACCTATTAGTCCAGCTCCAGAAGTTGGACCTTCATTAGCGACACCTGTTGTTCATGAGGAACCTGTTATTCAGGAGCCTGTAGTTCCAGTTGTTGCTAATGAAGAACAAGAAGAACAACCCCCTGTGTTAGAAAATAATGTGCCAGTTGAGGAGGACATCATAAAAAATGATGTACCAATTCAAGAAGACATTAGAAATGATGATATCCCAGTTCAAGAGAACGTTAGGAGATCACAAAGAGTAAGAAGATCAGCTATTCCTGATGACTATGAGGTTTATATGAGTGAAGAAATTCAAATGGAGGGCGATCCCGCCTCTTTTGAAGAAGCTATGAGAAGCCCTCACTCTTCTAAGTGGCTTGAGGCCATGGAGGATGAGATGAGGTCTATGAGTACCAACAATGTCTGGAAATTAGAAGAAATTCCTAAAGGAGCCAAAACAGTAGGCTGCAAATGGGTCTACAAGGTCAAACGTGACTCCCAAGGGAATATTGAAAGATTTAAGGCCAGACTTGTTGCTAAAGGCTTCACTCAAAGAGAAGGAATAGATTATAATGAGACATTTTCTCCTGTCTCATCTAAGGATTCATTTAGAATCATTATGGCTTTAGTGGCACATTATGACTTAGAGCTACATCAGATGGATGTAAAGACGACATTTCTCAACGGAGATCTAAATGAGAATGTCTATATGGCACAACCCAAGGGTTTTGTCATAAAAGGGAAAGAAAATTTGGGATGCCGTTTAACTAAGTCCATTTATGGTCTTAAACAGGCCTCTAGGCAGTGGTATCTCAAATTTGATGAGACAATTAGAAAGTTTGGGTTTAAAGAGAATGAAGAGGACAATTGCATTTATGCTAAGTTCAAGAATGGGAAATTTATTTTCCTAGTCTTGTATGTGGATGACATCCTACTAGCAAGTAGCGATGTTAATCTACTATTAGAGACTAAGAAGTTTTTGTCTTCTCATTTTGATATGAAGGATCTTGGAGAAGCTTCATATGTATTAGGCATAGAGATTCTTCGAGATAGAACTAAGGGGGTATTAGGTTTATCACAGAAGGCATACTTAGAGAAAATACTAAGAAAATATAGTATGCACTACTGTAAGCCTTCGCCTGCTCCGATAGTCAATGGTGATAAGTTTGGGAACTTTCAGTGTCCCAGGAACCAATATGAGATCGATCAAATGAAGTCGGTTCCATATGCTTCTGCTGTCGGAAGCCTAATGTATGCTCAAGTATGTACACGCCCTGACTTAGCTTTTGCCACCGGGATGCTTGGCAGATATCAGAAAAATCCAGGCATAGATCACTGGAAAGGAGTTAAGAAAGCTTTGCGATATGTGCAAGGCACAAAAGGCCTCATGTTAACATATGAGAGAACAAATAACCTTGAAATAGTAGGTTATTCAGACTCAGATTTTGCGGGATGTGTGGATACTGAGAAGTCCACATCAGGTTATATATTCACACTCGCAAAAGGAGCTGTGTCGTGGAAAAGCTCCAAACAAACTGTGACGGCATCTTCCACGATGTATGCCGAGTTTGTAGCATGTTATGAGGCCACCGGACAGGCACTATGGTTTAAAAAATTTATTTCCGGTTTAAGAGTGGTCGACAGTATTGAAAAGCCACTTAAGCTATACTGCGACAATGAGCCAGCAGTATTGTACTCCCATAACAACAAGAAGAGTGGTGCTGCCAAACACATCAATATTAAGTACTATGTTGTTAAGGAGAAAATCCAAGATCACACTATAAGTCTAGAGCATATAAGTACCAAGCGTATGCTTGCGGATCCGCTCACAAAAGGCTTACCACCCAATGTGTTCAGAGAACACTTAACCGGTATGGGTTTAAAGGAAAGCCTATGATCATTGGATTTATAAGGGCCCAAAATAAGTTTAGAAACTATTTCAAAGTGGTGAAATGTGTTGTAGCTGTTGAGTCACGTAGTATGTAACTGACTATTGTGATGCATCATGCTCTATGCATTGATCTATAATGAGATAGAGGTAACGTTAAGTAAGTTGAGAACTAAGTCGAGATCTAGGGGGAGAATGTTAGGATAAGATCTTGGGGAGAGAGATTCAGATCTCTCTCCCCACATGCGCACTCAGCCATTCCCTCAACAAACCCCCCTATTCTCACTGTGCCCTGATCGGGGGCGCCCCAACCGAACCATGGTTGAGGGGCCCCTGCCGCTAGCGCTATATTAAGGGGGAAGGGCTCAGACGTCAAGGTACTGATACCTTGCACGCCCAAACACCTTCCCCACATTCCTACTGACCCGATCTACTCTTGCGCTAAGCGGCGGGAAGCCTCCCTCGCCGCACTGACGCCATGGCGTCGTCCTCGTCGACTCCGGCCCCCTCCGGTGAAGGTACACTAACCCTAACCCTCTCTGTTTTATCTATTAAGAACCCATGCCATGTTTTAGATCTAAGTGAACACTGCTAGACCTAGGCTAGAGATCCTACCTAGGACCTATCACATATATATTCTGCGTATGTCTGCAACACTATTGTTTTCATAACAAAAGAAAATGATGGTCACGTTACATAAAACAATGCACCATACATTTAGTTTTTTAGTCCGAGTTGGACAGTGATAAATTATGTGAAGCCTTAAGTTGACTCGTGAATCGTGATGTGCATGGCAATTTTTTTTAGTTGTATACTGTTAAGCTCTGCTGCTCATTAAATGGATAAATTTGTGTTGAGATATTCTGGTCTAATTTATGGAATTAATTTGTGTTATAATTCAACTAGCTCTAGTCCTCTATAGGAAATATAAAAAATAAGTATATAGCCGTTCTATCTTACTTAGGGCATGTACAACCTTGAGATAACGGTTTTTAAAGTACAAGAGACAACAAAGAAACTACATGGTACAACCCTAAGCCCTTAAATCATAAATACAGCTAAGAGACAATGCGTATGGAGAATCGTGTAGAGACAGACTCTTCGCGAAGAGCCCGTCTCTTATATTTTTCTAGTTAACCTCCTAGAGACATCTCAAGAGACCACCTATTAAATGGGGTTGTACACGCCCTTAGGTGTTGCGGTGCTCAGAGTAAATGTTAATGTAATTAATTATAGTACTGAGTGATAACAATGTATTAGATTTGTTTGGTTGATAGGTATAATATATTTTGTTTACATTATAGTGTTTAGTTAACAAGTGTAATGTATTGTGATAACACGATGTGATGCTATCGTGGTCAAAGTGTAATGGAGTGATTACTGGGTTGTAATCTGATTACGTGACCAACCTATTTGAATCAAACAAAAACTAACGTAATAAGCGGTGTTTTTTTTTGAAAATGACATCCGCCCACTGGGAGTTTACCACAAATAAGGTGGTGTCTTTTGAGTCCAAATTTTCACTCGATTAATAAAGTTCGCATCTTTGAGCGTGGTCAATTTTTCACCCCGAATGAAGTCGGGGAACACGAGCCGTGCACGCGAGCCTTCGGTGCACCTTGCCCCATCTGCGCCGCCCGTCCCGAATCCGACGGCTCAGCGCGCCCCTCGCCGCGTGCCGCGGAGCCCGCCCGCTCTCTGCTGCGGCTCGTAGGACAAGTCTACGACTACAACTACCTTCCTCGGTGGTGCCTGCTCCCAGCCGAGATCGGAACGGCCGCCTACTGCCTCCGCCATGGCGCCGTCTCTGCTCGGGGTCAGCTCCCGCTCCTCCTCCTCTCTCCGTCTCTCTGGTTGCCAAGTGTTGCTGCGCAGCCGATGTGATGGGTTTTCTTGTCTGCCTTTGCAGGGGTTCACCAAGTCGCTGGCCATGACGGTGCTGTCCGAGATCGGCGACAAGACCTTCTTCGCCGCCGCGGTGAGCCCCCCTCGCCTCAGTCTCCTCGATCGAACGCCTTTTCCTTCCACCTTACTATTTTCCCTCTCGTGCTGTCCTTTTCGCTGCCGTGTGTGCGAGGTGTTCGACGATATGCCTCCCTTGTTGCCAATGCGTAATCCTCTCTTTTTTTTCCTCCCCTCTTGTGGAATGTGCCGTTGTGCTCGGTTGTTTCAATGATTCGATTGGAGTCAGGGGGAGCTGGTGGTGGCTGTAGATTTTGGTGAGTTGATCATCGCGGAGTCAATTACTGGACAAAAAGCTACTATTTGTTAGCTGAGAATGGGATCTTATAGTCAGTTAAGACTGGGAGCTGGTTTTTGTTTCCGTTCCTCTATCGGGGAATTGGTTACGAATTAGTTGTATTCTCAAATGGATTTATCTGTGGCTACAAACTCACCTCTTCAGCTCAACACCTGGCTTCTACGCAGCATCCATGTTGGCACAGAGATCGAGAGATTAGAGAGACTTTGGTTTCTTGTACTGTTGCACTTGCTGAATCTCCTTAGATGCCACATGAGTTGCTGTTACTAGGTTTAATGAGATGCTCGTCCTCTTCCACCAGAATTGTTTCACCAGGATAGTAAACTTAGAAGCACCATAGCTGGAGTGTTACCTCTTCAGGGGCTGTGTGTTTTACAGCATTTGGTGTAGCAAGATGAACATATTCCTTTATAGTGATGCACTCCAGTACTCCACTATGAAAAGTTCTTTTGATATGCTTTTGCTTGCATGGCTATCATTTGAGCACTGTTTTACTCAGCCTTTTCCATTTACCTCTATTATAAGATTCTGGCCATGCGCCATCCCCGGAAGCTCGTCCTTGCTGGCTGTCTCACTGCATTAATAGTGAGTATTTTCAAATTTGCATGCAGCAATATATGGTCGTATATATTTTTTGTGCTTATCTGTATTGAACGAAAAAATATTAGGTGATGACAGTTCTCTCAGCTTCACTTGGTTGGGTTGCGCCAAATCTGGTAAGTCACTGTAAGAAATTTCTGGACCAACCATACTGTTAGTATATAAATAGTTCTTTTTTCCTTTTGTTGCCTCAATATGTCTATAGGATTCCACATATTCTAGGTACATTTGGTTAGCTTTATGTACATATATTTCTTGAGGGTTAATTGCATCCATGCCACCGTTATTTTCGAAACCGAATGAAATGCCATTACTATTTCACTATTTGCTTCTATACCATTACTATTCGTTCGTTCTCGCCTGCATGCCATTTTGTACACGTTCAGAGGCTACGGGCCCACCTGCAGCACAAATTTTTTCTGTATTGACCATACTACCCTCTTCTTTTCCCCTATCTTCTTCTCTCCTCCACCGTCTTCTTCCCCGCCGTCGCCGTCGCTGCCTTCTCGACTCCGTCGCCGCCGCAAGGCCCTCCGCCGCTAGCCCCCGCGCCCTTCGGCTCCTCCCGCACCCCTCCCCACAGCCACCCGCCTTCCTCGACCAGGCATGCCCCGCCACCAGCGCCGCAGCGGCAGCCTCGACCTCCACGGCAGCCGAGGTCGACGGCTCCACCGTGCAGGGGCTCCACGGCTCCACGGCCACCCTCTTCGCCTTAGCATCGGCCGAAGCCGGGGTAGGTGGCGGCAAGAGGGCCGCCGCAGCCGCAGCCGCGCGGGCGAAGTCGCTGGCGCGGGTGTTCTCGGGCGCAGACACGCATGTGGTTGCAACCGCGGCACTGTCGTACGAAGCCGGCATGGAGAGCGACTTCTGCAGGGACTTCTTGAGCGACCGGACACCTTCAGGCGCCGCCACACGATTCCCCGCCGGCTGCAGGACCGGGCGGCCGTCAATCTGAGCGACGCCGGCGGACTTAACGTTGGGGTTGCACATCTTGTCAGGGAAAAAAATCGCAACTTTGTACCTTAACAGTTCGAGGCAGGCTGGCAGGGATTAGCTCCGGGGATAGGTGAGCTTTGAGCAGCCAGATGTGTGAGCTGGGTTTCGGTGCGGGATGCGGAAGGTATATATAAGCGAGGGAGAGGAGGAGCTCGCTAGGTGGCTGGGAAAGGCCGTAGAGAAACTGAGGAAGGTGGTAGGGACGGCGGACAAGCGCCCCTGCACAGTGGAGCCGTCGACCTCGGCTGCCGTGGAGGTCGAGGCTGCCACTGTGGCGCTGGTGGCGGGGCATGCCTGGTCGAGGAAGGCGGGTGGCTGTGGGGAGGGGTGCGGGAGGAGCCGAAGGGCGCGGGGGCTAGCGGCGGAGGGCCTTGCGGCGGCGACGGAGTCGAGAAGGCAGTGACGGCGACGGCGGGGAAGAAGACGGTGGAGGAGAGAAGAAGATAGGGGAAAAGAAGAGGGTAGTATGGTCCATACAGAAAAAATTGTGCTGCAGGTGGGTCCGTAGCCTCTGAACGTGTACAAAATGGCATGCAGGCGAGAACGAACGAATAGTAATGGCATAGAAGCAAATAGTGAAATAGTAATGGCATTTCATTTGGTTTCGAAAATAACGGTGGCATGGATGCAATTAACCCATTTCTTGAAATATGCGTTTTATCTGGACTGCATCAACTTAGGATCAGATCCAGTCATGTGGGTAGCGCTAGCACCCCTTGTGCTAACCAGCTGAATTCGTCAATTCGCTGAGTACTACTTGGGTTAGAATATGGTTCATGCCTGTTAATATTTGAACACCAAGCCCAGGAAAAGTTTCGAGGGATCTATAGAAATTACCAATGCCTGATTTTCCCAAAACAATTTACCAATGTCTTGCTAAAATCTTTTGTTGCTGTAGGTGTTCATATTGTATATGACAATGATAGTGTATTATTATAATATTTGTCATGATTGAACACTTTCATTTCAATATTGCAACAATAGTCCTCACAAGTACAGTAGTTGAAACATTGATTGGTGACACTCTTCCTGTTACCTCAGGGTGTATATTAGTACTGATTTCGTTCCTGTCATCTGTTTTCTTGAGATTACCTGCCTGCCAAATTCTTTACCTTGCAAAATGTTACAAATGACAATGTTTTATTGAACAGATATCACGCAAATGGACTCATCATGTGACCACTCTGCTGTTCTTTTTGTTCGGCATCTGGTCATTGTGGGGAGGCTTTAAAGAAGATGGGTACTTACTGCTGCTTTGCTTTTCAGTCAACCTTCACCTGCAAAATTTTGGTCTTTTAGTGAATGACTTTAGTAACTGAATAACTTACTCTGCAGAGAGTCAGAAGAATTGGCTGAAGTGGAAGTTGAGCTGGTTGGTAAACTTCATCCATGCCTTATGTTATATTGGACTGCAGTTCAAGTAACCTATTTCTAAGTTTTGCTTTATTTTCAGGATGCAGATTTTAAAAGCAACAAAGGAGAATCTAAAAATAAATCTAAGGTCAGTTTACAAGTGGAATGCCCCTTATTAATCATTTTCATTTTTGTGCTCCTTTCATTGTTGTATAATTTTTCCATTTGTACACAAAAAATAGAAGTATTGAACTCTTTCATTTCCCATCCGCACGTGCCATTGTCTCTCGATATTCTCATCTATCTAGGAAGATATTTGCATTTTGTGTACTTTAGACAATTCTTAAAAATAATATAGATGTAGAGTGTGTGTTAAAGTATGTTTACACACAAAAATATTTATGAAGATATTATCTGTCATGGTTTGAATCCATGACGGGATAAACACTGCCGAGAGGATAGTCAAGCGGTGATGACTGCTAGGGATGAGAGATTAGACTAATTCTTTTTTCATTTCTTTATTCCTGATCAATACCATCCTATTTATAATCCTATTTATAGACTTACAAGACTTATCTCTTTAACAGACTCTAATCTAATATGTGATTTTAAAAGAACTAATCTGGATATAATCTATCTTTAATACCTAACTATTGCCACAGTACCCGTGGGTACTGTCATGGGTGTTGGGCCAGAGCCTAGCCCAGCCGTGTGAACAGTACCAGCTAGGGACTCTTGCAGAATTAGGGTTTAGATTTATGGTTAGGAGTCCAATTTCCTTAAGAATAGCTAGGAGGTTATTTGAATGTATTATAATTTATAAATATGGCCCTAGGCACAAAGAAATAAATGCATCCAAAATTAAATCAAAACAGACCAGGTTGGAACCCTACCTTGTCAGCGTGGAGGTTGCCGCGCCGACGAGGCTAGGGGCCAATCCGGCCTTGTATTCCAGAAAGTATTACTGCACGTGACAATTTGGTATTAGAGCCCACTTTCCTCAGACGCTCTCGCTGTCTGCCGGTGATGGCTACCGACGGTTCAGTTGCTATGCTGCCGCCGGAAGAGGATGTTCTCTGGGAGGTTCTCCAAGGAATGCGGGACCTATGTCGTGACATTCAAGAGATACATGAGATGATGTAGCACACCAATCGAAGGTTCGACGACATTCTACAATGACTACAGACCAACACCATCGCCCTCAACCGCCTAGCACGCGGCTCGGGCGAGATTGTGCCCCCCTGCATATCTCATGTCGGCAATACTGAGGCGCAGCCGGCTGCCCCACCTATTGCCGTTTCACCAAAACCATCGCCACACGGACTACCACCACTGAGCAGCAGAGGGGCACCACCGCCTTGCTACTGCAGAACAGGATGTCGTTGCAAGAGTCGCCGACACAATTTTCAGATTGCTTTGGTTGGTCTCCGTCCATGATATCACCATCTTATGCACCAGATGACGACGTCAAGGCCTTGGCTTCTCTGACTGTTCAGGTGGAGTCGTTGTCTCGGCAATTTTCAGCGCTAGAGTTCTTGCCTAAATGCCTACACAGTCAGCACTAGACTTAGCTTGGAGTTGTCCTTTCTCTATGAGGGATGGGATGGGTTCCACCTCGAGTTAGGATTAGAGTTCTTTTAGTTCAGAATAATAAGCCGAGATGTAAAAAGCTTGAATCTTATTCGTGTTAGGTGTCGAGTTAGGTTTAATGTCGTCCAGCAGCTCGAGGATGAGCTGCTCAAAAAGAGGGGTGTAGATGTCATGGGTGTTGGGCTAGGGTTTGGGGCTAGGGCCTAGCCCAACGAGCTGTTCACGTGGATGGGTTGGGCCTAGTGGCCCTAGCCCACTACCTATGGGGAAAATTGCTAATATGCCACGAAGTTGACATACCTTTGCTAATATGCCCCCAAATTGATACTCCTTACAAATATACCCTAAAGTTGTTTGGCTAGGTTGCAGATTTACCCCATTGACAATATTCATCCGATTTTAATCATTTTTTATTTTTCATGTCCTGTTGAATTCCCATTCTACCCTTCTTCTTCGATTTGTCGTTTGACGTCGCCCGATTTCTTTCGCTTGCCGTCGTCGCCTCTTTCCGCTAGACCTGCGCATGGCCATCGCTAGAGCACATGCGACTGCTATCTCCTTTCAAATTTAGTAAAGGACTCAAGGCTCAAGCCAAAGCACTAGTTAATTGTCGTATCTCCACGAGAAGATTTTGGTTGTAAAGCCAAAGCAGCAACTCGCAGTGCTCCTAGCGGCGATGGGAATGGGGCCGGCAGGGTCAGCGGCCGCACGGGACTGCCGGCGGCAGCGGCGGCCGTGCAGCCAGTGTGGTTGGTGGGCCACACAGGGGCTGACAGAGGTGGGTCGGCAGACGAGCGGAGTTAGCAGAGACGGGTTCGCGAGAGCGCAGAGCCGGCAGGGCGGACAACAGCGCAGGGGCCGGCCGGTGGAGGTGGAGTCGACAGCCGGGTAGAGTCGATGGGGCTGGCGACAGTGGTGGCCTGTTTGACAGTAGTGAATAAACAAAGGGTATGATGGGAATTAACGAGATAAGAGAACTAGAAAATAATTAAAATCAGATGAAAATGATCAATGGGGTAAATTTTCAACTAAGATAGATAACTTCAGGGTATATCTGCAAGGAGTATTAACTTTAGGGTATTTTAGCAAACACACACCAACTTTGGGGTATATGTGCAATTTCCCCTTTCCTTGGCAAGTTACATATTTTTTGTCCACAGTATACATATGATCAAGTTTTTTGTGACCTCATACTTTGACATGATATATATATATATATATGTACATTTTCAGAATTTTTTAAATTAAATAAGTGGAAATTTGTAAAGGGACCACGAACTAACATAAACTCTCTATTTGGTTTCATTCTTTGTGGAGAGAACATCTGCTTTATTTTTGTAGACAAGCAGTTAATAAAAAAGATTAGTGAGGATGATCTTGCCTTGTTTAGCCTTTTCGGTTGATCAACTTTTTTTGCCACTATTAATTTGTATGCAACTCATCCTCCCTCAATTTTAGGCAAACGATGACACAAAGAAGCAACAAAGACCATTTATTATGCAGTTCTTCTCACCAATTTTTATAAAGGTACTGATGAGTGATTAATTGATTATATGCATGATATGTTTGACGAAGATTTGGTACATGCAATTTTTCTGGAATTTTGACATGTTAATTTATAATTGTGCTGTAGGCATTTTCCATTACATTCTTTGGAGAGTGGGGTGACAAGAGCCAAGTAAGTTCAACTTCTGCCTTGCAATGCAGCCAAGCACCTGTTCATAAGTTTATAACTCTGAACCTCTTCTCAGATTGCTACCATTGGCTTGGCTGCTGATGAAAACCCATTTGGTGTTGCCCTGGGGGGAATCTTGTACGACCTACTTCTTCTGTTGCCATTACACTCTTTTAAATGGTTTAATATGTGACCCTGATAAAACCTCTTACTGTGCATAGGGCTCAAGCACTCTGCACTACCGCAGCTGTTATGGGAGGGAAGAGCTTGGCCTCTCAAATATCTGAGAAAATGGTAGGAACCATTGCTTCATCCTTGCTTTCATACTACTGCCAATGGATTGCCGAAGAATCCTAGATCTGATGCAACGCTTATCTTGTTGTAGGTTGAATTGTCAAGTGGAGTGCTATTCCTGCTGTTTGGTATCATGTCCTTGCTATCAGGACCAGAAGGACAATTGTAATGTCACCAGGGAATCATGTTCGTGATAGCTGGTTAACAAGCTTGCCCCCAGTAGACTTAATCATTCGAGTAGATGGACGATGGCGACGAAAGCCAGCCATCCTTTGCAAGCAGGATAGCGATTCTTAATTTAGTCGACATTCTGTAAACATTTAACTCATCATTCATAAATAACAAGATGGCACCAAAGTCTGTACTGGTTGCTTCCTGTTAGTCCCAGAACCGAACCTTCAGCCAGAAACAGGATTGGTTGCTGCATACTACCATACTATTTTTTGGTCACAACCATGTATAAGAACAGCTAGTCCTCGTACTAAACTGCCGGGTCCTAATAGGGGTTTTATATGATAAATGTGATTTCAGAAATAGTTGCCTTCCTAACAACAACCTTTGAGATTCTGGATTTGTCTTGCAGAGACAACAAACAGGCAGTGGGCTGGATCAGTCGACATGACACCAGAGTCAGGGAGCTCTAAACGGGGACAGTTAATTAAGCAAAGACTGCAATTACCTGTTTGCTTTAGCATTGGCATAGTCCTCCCTCTGAACTGGGCCAGAAACCTGGATTTCTGAACTGGGCCAAATTTGTTCATTTTTACCGATAGTTGGAAAAATATTGGTTTCGTGCCAGGATTTTCGTGTGATAATGGTCTAGACTCAAAGCACAAAACGTTACGACCTTCAGCCAGTTTGGGTTATAGTGTGTGTTATGTTGTGCTGAATCTAGTTAGACAGGGGAAAATGTACTTGGGGTGTTTGATCGCTTGGGCTAAAATTTAACACGGATGTTGATTAAAAGAATTAAAGCTAGTTAGACAAATCTATTAACCCTACTTAATTCATCATTAACACATGTTTACTGTAGCATCATATTGTCAAATCATGAACTAATTAGGTTAATTAGGTTTAATAGATCGGTCTCGTGAATAAGTTCTCACTTATATACTTATTTTTATAATTAGCTCATATTTAATTTTTTTAATTAGCATTCAAATATCTGATATGATAATGACTAAATTTTAGCCCTTGTCGTCCAAATGGGACCTTAGTCCAACAAGAAATTGCTGCCGCGGCTAAAAAACATGAACAAATTGTTGCAACTATTTGCTGTTTTAGTATATTATTAACAGGCAATGACAAATAGGATCATTCGTTAGATTACTTATATTTTTCCCATTCTGTGTCGTTGAAACATTTTCTACAATCAATTAGAAAGGCATCAATTACTGCTACTTAATTTTGTCAGGCTAGGTATTCACGCAACCTTTCAATCGCTGTTCTTACTTGCAACTTTATAAAACTCATCTCCAAGAGCTAGATATATTCACTTTATAGTTTAGTTTACACCACGATTAGTGTGGTCTATGAGGAGCACAAAGCGACATCATTTCAAAACTACACACCACTTTTATAGCATGCAGACACATAACCCTAATTCCTCCAAAGCAGAGCTGATTGAGCATGCATGCTCGCATGTCCCAAACACAATCAATTCAGCGTTGCCCTGCCTTGCTAATAAGACACTTATGTCCCGTTTGGATCCCATGAACCAATACTTAGCATCTAAAAATTAGTTTTAGTTCATCCAAATAGTACAATTAATTGGTAAACTAACCATTAGCTTCTTGGTCAACTAATAGTTAGTTTATTAATCCACAAAAGTGAATCAATTTAAGCTAATAGAGACAATTTGACTATTTTGCCTCCTTACACTACTGTAGAATGATTATTGTAGCAGGGGCAAAATCGACTTTAGCTAACTATTAGTCCAAAGTATCTAAACACGCGCAGACGAATTTTTAGCCAACTAACTATTAGCTAGCTAACAATTAGCTCTAGCTACTATTAATTTTAGTCTGTCCAAATGGAGCCTTAATCTTCAAACCCCTCGGTTCACTACGGAAAAACAGACATTCGCCGAGTGTCACAGGCACTCAGTGAACTCAAAAAACAATCGACGAAGGGTTCGCCGAGTATTGCACTCGGCGAACCCGCTGTCGGCAAACAGTGGGTCACCAAATGCTTTTTATCAAGCACTCAACGAAAAAAATAACATAATTGTGTGCAAATAGGTATAACGACAGGTTTACCAAGTGTTGAAATTCGGTGCTCGACGAACAAAAAAACAAAAAAAAGAGACGTGAGCGCAATGCCATTTCGTATGATACCAACAGGGTTTACCATTCCTCCTACTTTCCAAGCATGCATGGAATGGCAACCAAGCAAGTTGCAACATCCTCAAATTTGAATTTTAACCTAATTTTAGAATCATACTTATTTTCATCGTTTTTCTGGCAGTCTTATCTATATACGACCGTTACGAATATTGCATAGATATCAAACGTACGATGCGTGTGTGTTCTTGAAGACAAAGGGTGCCCCCCGTTTTCCTTGACGTACAAGCAAGACACCAAACATCCAGCAGTCCAAACATCCAGCAGTCCAAGACAATGTTTGTACTGCTAAAAGCCAGCATGTGTATGTGCACTAGCTTTCTGTTGATTTTTTCTCGTATCTTTTCATGTCTTTTCTCGAGTCTCGATCTAAAGAACATGCAAAAGGATACGTACCTTAAAAGTTTGAGTAGGGTGGTATAAATCAGCTTTAGATTGTACTCGGCGAGGCGCGCTTGCACTAAGCGAAGACTTCATCAAGTATCCGATAAAATACACTCAGCCGACAGCCAATTCATCAAACGCACTTTGCTGAGTGTGACACTCAGCGAACCCTCTACCGAATGTAAAAAGGGTTTCATAATGTTTTTTTCGTAGTAAATCAATGGATGCAAAACATAAACATAAGCTAGAGATTCTCAATACTTAATTAGATATTTCCTAATAGCTTCTTAATTAGAATTAAAGCCTCTCAAATTTAACAATAATCAACAGATGGGTTGAGAAAAAATGTAATGTCCATTTTTCTCCGAATTTGAAGGATTGAAACCTCTGGTCGAAACTGGGGGTGCATGCTTCTTTTAGTCGTGTTCCAACTCAGCTTGAAATGTTGTTCAATCCTAATTACCTAATTACAAAGGGCACGAAACAACACTTACTATATCTCTTTTAGAATAACTAAAATCCGAATGATTATAACAAGAATTGGACTCATTCTTATAAAAGTTCTTTAGAATTTATAGTTTCCAAAACCATATCGATTTTGCGCTCTCAGATTTCAAGCAAAATTCTTGAAGAAAAGTACAACAAAGCAATCAAAGGATCGCTTGGGGAGCTTTCAATAGCTACGACTACTTATAGAATTTCTCCTCGCCTTAAAACACAATAGCGGTAAAATCCAGATAAAATATTACCTAAACACCGACAAATTCTAGCTTATTCAAATCCTTATCAACTCCTCGGAGCAACGCAATGGCAAGCATTTGACGTTTGAATTTAAAATAATCCTCAGTTCTACCGTTTTATTAAATCTGCTTAATGCCTTAGACTATTCATATTAATAGGTTTCATAACACTATTTTCTACAAGGCCACATCAGTTTTGCAACTGAATAAAATACTATCTTTCAGTGGAGAGTTTCATTTCAATATTTCCTAGGCTAACCAGTGTAATTAAATGCTTTGCAACTGAATTAAATACCATCTACCCGATGAAACAATTTGGCTCACAGTGTATGTTTCATCCGTCTTGGAAATGTGTTAGCGTAATGTGTCTTCTCTTCACTCATTAATTTAATGCCATATCAGTAAAAAATCTGATGTGTCATGGTAATTAATACCATGAAACCCCTATAAAACCCCCAATATGAATAGCTTTACGAGAACTTTCGATTCGCTCAGAATTTCATTCTTGTTTCGGAGGAGTAAAGTGAAGTGCAATTAAGTCTTCTCGTATAGTTCTTTAGTCCAAAAGTTTAGTCCCGTCATATTTTCTGGATGCTATTTTGGAGTATTAAATGTAGACTATTTATAAAACTTATTCATAATTTGTGGATTATTCACGAGACGAATTTAATGAGTCTAATTACGTCGTGATTTTACAATGTGAATCTACAATAAACAATTGCTAATTATGGATTAATTGAGCTTAATAAATTCATCTCGTGAGTAATCCTCCGATTTTTCAATTATTTTTATAATTAGTTTACGTTTAATCTTTTAAATTAATGTTTAAATATTCGATGTGACACAGACTATAATATATGGAACCAAACGCCCGCTAAACCAAATGAAAACGCAGCTAGTACATCATGATTACGTGTTAATGATATCAACGGCAGGCCGGCCGGGCCGACCACTCTCCCGTCCGGCGGTGGTGGCGTGTATAATGGATACGGCCGGTGGTGCCGGCAATCGTCCGTCGTCACACGTTTTAATCGAAAAAGTACAGATTTAATCTGCTCTGAATTAATGTTAAAATTTAAATAATCTTGGAATTGTAAAATCGTTTAAATCCCTCTAACTACAAAACCGTTTAACGTGTGTCCCAGTGAGCGAAACCCCGTCTATGTCAGTAAAATTACGCTGAAAATTCTAAATAGATTGATTTTTGAATTTTAAAAGGCTAATTAAATGGTTGTATAGTTAGAAATTATTTAAGCTTTGGCGATAATTTAAGGTAATAATTTATATTTTCATATATATTTAAATAATTTTTTATAACAATTTAATAAAAATCAATAAAATACGAGTTAGCTCGGGGATTAAACCCCAACTCCCCGTTTCGTCTTCGCCCCTTTACATCCATCTCAAAAGACACATTAGGATCTGTTGTTTAGATTATAAAAATCCAGCTTATAAAAAAACTGAGTTTCACTAGTTTACTGGATTATTATCTTCTGCACTCTAGATTATAATAAATTGACAGAATAAGTTATCTTATTTGTTTCAACCTATAAAAAAGCTAGATTGTTATAATTCAAAATTAAAACGAACAAAAACTTAGTAGCAGTAATAATCCAGCTGCAGATGTTTTTATTAGTTAATTAAACTAGTCATCGATCATGTACTGATTAACATAATCGGATGCTTTAATTGTAGATCGTGCGCATTATCCATCGGATAAATATTAAGCCAGCGCAGTGGGCGTCACAACAATAAGAGGGAATGAACGACCGTCGTTTTCGCGACAATATTAATTATCTCACCGATTAATTGTTGAGGATTAAACAAAGGCCGGTCGCTAATAATAGCATCTCGAGGAAATTATCTATATAGCTACTTAAATTTAAATTTAGGTATTTTTATAAAAAAATGAAGCTCCAAGAGTTCCCCTAAATGAGTCTATTTCCTAATCCATTCCCTAAATCACCATTCATCTCTCTCAAATATAGGATTAATTTGGTAAGACCCTATTTCCATTTACACGTATTTTTCTCTTGCATGTACATTATTTTTTCCCGTACACGTACATGTTGTTATAGGTTGGACAATATATATATATTTGAATGCATCATAGTTTTACTCAAAATTATTATATATTATATACCATATTTATAAGATTTAAAAAATAGAGATCGAAATTATAGGGGAACTGTTGTAGATTAATTAATTTTTAGGATGAGATAGAGTTTAGAATGATTCCTATATGTAATTTAGGGAATAAAATTTAGGGCATCTCTTTTGAGATGCTCTAATAGTCAAAAAAAAACTGTTACTCACTATTGGAAACTAGAAGTTTGCCGAGTGTCTGCCCCTTTGCCGAGTGCAATATCTCGGGCACTCGGCAAAAGATACGTTGCCGAGTGTTATTTAAAAAACACTCGGCAAACTTTAAACACTCAGCGAATCAATTCTTTGCCGAGTGCCCACAAAAAAATACACTCGGCAAAGCTGGAGACTAACGGGCATCACGACGGAGTTTTTGAGCGAACAATTTTTTTCGGGTTTGAAAAATACTCGGCAAATATTTTTTTATTTTGTGTGAAACCTTGTTTTAAGTCTATATGGTATTTACAATTTCGTTTTAGCTTGAAATTTTTTCTGTACTCACAATACAACATATATTATCACTTGTAAAATTTTCATATTTTTTAGTTGAGTTAGATATTTTTAATTTATTAAATATGTTTCTAGGATTTAAATTGAAATAGGTGAAATTTGAAGTACAAGTGCCTAAAATATTGAACCAAAAATTATATAAAAATCATATTCATTTTTTAATATATTTTGAGTTCTTATACACTAAATTGAAATAATTTTTGAAAAAACTAAGTTGCGACACTCTATCTACAACGTAGAAATCAATAGTTTTTTAATTCTAAAAAAAGCAAATGAAGTCCAAAACACATGAGACTTATCATGGTGTTATGATATGATACATAGATACTATGATAAAAATTTAAAAAATGTTTCGATAAAGTTGTCGCGTATAGTGTTTAGAAATTGGAGATTATGAGACGAGGAATTAGAGTTTAGAGAAGAAATGAGATAGGTTTGAAAACAAATTAATGATTAAATTTTTATTTGATCTTGAAATTTTTTTGAACTAAAAATACAACATATATTATCTCATGTAAAATTTCAACATTTATTTAGTTTAGTTTTTTATTTTTAATTTATTAAGTATATTTCTAGGATTTAAGTTGAAATACGTGACATTTGAACTACAAGTGCCTAAAATAATAAACCACAAATTATAGAAAAATAATATTCATAATTTTTACTATATTTTGAGTTTTTATGAACTAAATTGAAATAAATTTTGAAAAAACTAGGTTGCGACACTCTATCGGCAACGTAGATGTTAATAGTTTTTTAATTCTAAAAAATTCAAACAAATTATGAAAAATATTATACTTGAGATGGTGTTATGATATGAATATGGTGTGATAAAAAATTAAAAATGTTTTGATAAAGTTATCACGTATAGTGTTTAAAAATTGGATATTTTGAGAGGATGAATTGGAACTTATTTTTTTTAAAAAAATTAAAATATGACGTATATTATCCCATTTAAAAAATTCATATTTGTTTACTTCAGTTTGCTATTTTTAATTCTTTAATTATATTTCTAGGATTTAAATTAAAACATGTCAAAGTTGAACTAAAAGTGCGTAAAATAATAAACTAAATTATTCAAAAAAAATATATTTATGTTTTTGAGTTTATTTTTAGTCCTTATGCATTATAGTTTCATAATTTATATTAAGGAAAAGATTGTAAAACAAATTAAATAAAGTTTTAAAAATAAAATAAAACTCTTTGCCGAATGCCAAATTTGAGGCACTCGGTAAAGATTTGGTGTTTGCTGAGTGCAACACTCGAAAAACACAAAAAATTCCTTCCCACACTCCTATTCCTGCAAAATTTCTAACTTGGCGACAATTTTTCCAAAATTTTCACATCTTTTTTAAATACTCCCCACCCACCCACCATCCTCCTCCTCCTCCTCCCCACCCACCCACCATCCTCCTCCTCCCTCCTCCATCCTCCCTCTTCTTCCGTCCTCCCTGCTCCTCCTCCATCATCGCGCCGTCGCCACCGTCGCCGCGATGTTGCCCTCGTCGCGGTGCCATTGTTGCCGTCGCCCCGCCCTGTCCCCGGTGCCGTGTCGCGCGGTCCGCCCTGTCGTCGCCTCGCCCCCAGCACCGCGCGCCATGGCATCGCGCGCCCTGCCCCGCCCTCGGCGCCGCGCGCCTTGCCACGGTCGATAGCGCCCTGATCTGGCTGCCCCCACCGCCACGCGTCGCGTCCACCAGCTGTTCGACCAAATGTGCGTATGGGACACCTGTCCCGTACTTCACATTTTTTATTTCCTATTTTTTGTTTGCCGAGTGCTAATTTTTGGGCACTCGGCAAACCTTCCGTCAGACATCCGTTACTGTATTATTTTTGCCGAGTGTCAAATTTGGCACTCGGTGACGTGTTCGCTGAGTGCCCAAAAAATCGCCGAGTGCCAAAAAAAAACACTCGGTGAACACCTAATTACTGACAGCGGGTTCGCCGAGTGTTGTTTGTCGAGTGTGGCACTCGACGAATGCTTTGCCGAGTGCAAATTGGGCTTTGCAGAGTGCTTGTGGCACTCGACAAACCTCAGTTCCCGTAGTGACTAATGGTCGGTCGATCGATCAATGACGAGTTGATATCTACACATGACACTGCTAGTGATGGGTTTATATGTTAGTCCATTACTCAAAATCTAACTATTAGCGACGAGAGTATATATAGATATCGGTCGGTCACTCGAGATTCAATCAATAATGATGGATGTATATATTGATCGATCATTATTGCTTTATCGGTAGTGATATGCCAACATATACACCCGTCAATAATATGTGAATACCATTCACATATTATTAAATATAATTTTTATTGGGATGCATCCTAAATCAAAATCAGGATCCAATAGCCATCATTTGGCACACAACAAAAACATCGTAGATAAATGCATCATCAATCAAACGACATCCTTGAAATAGAATTCTCCTTTTGGAAAGAAGACTTCTATCATTGTGATTGTGGCAAACCGTGTGTCGATATTGTGCAAGTTAGGTGTCAATTGGTTCTTTACTCCAAAAGTTTAGTTATGTTACATCGGATATTTGGATGTTATTTTGAGTATTAAATGTAGACTATTTATAAACCTCATTCATAATCAGTGGATTATTCACGAGAAGAATCTAATAAGCCTAATTATGGCATGATTTGATAATGTGATGCTACACTAAACATTTGCTAATTATGGATTAATTAGACTTAATAATTTCGTCTCGCAAATAATACTCTGTTTCTGCAATTATTTTTATAATTAGTTCATGTTTAATCTTTTAAATTAATATCTGAATATCTGATATGACATGGACTAAACTTTAATCTATAGAACCAAACACTCACTTAGAATCTTTGAGAGAACTTTTTCGTGGGCTGAATTCCTATGTAATGAGTAGTTCTAAATCAATCAATGATTATGTAAGTGAGAAATAAATGCACCCACATTAATTGAATAGATCATTGTAGTATCTTATCTTGGACGATTTTATATTGTTAGACTTTAAGGCAAGTACCATGTGATATATAAGAAACATAGAACCCGGATTGGTTGGCAAGAGATTGACTACAACACTATAGTAGAAATACATAATTAATGGCAAAGACATATTTATTGGATAATATGAACATGTGAGGACTTACCACCACTGCAGTTCTATGCACTAACTCCTGATCACCAGGATCAGAAGCCCTGTTAGTTTCTTTTAGTATGCACTCCTTTGACACTCAACACTAATGATGTTGATCATTTGTGATGGATGTCCATTACAGCCATCACTAATTAGGAAGGACATTATTAGTGACATGTAATATGACGGCTCATCACTAATGCTTAGTATAATCAGTAGCGAGCGAAATAACACCCGTTACTAATGATGTCTTCCCTCATTAGTGATAGGTCTAACGTGCTCTAGTCACTAATGCTTAAACTTTAGTGATGGTGTAAGATAACTCATCACTAATAATCTATTAGTGACATGCATTTTTTACGCGTTGCTAAAATTTCATCACTAAATATAGTGTTATCATGGCAGTAAAGACTGATAATTAGGGATGAGTGTTTACGTGTCACTAATGCTCAACCCATATGAGTGTGTATGCCACGCTTGTCAATGATGACCGAATTATTAGTTACAGGTATATAGGATGTTTGTCGACTAATGGGCTTGTTGCTTTTTAATGACGAGAGTAATAGAGGCCCATCACTAAGGAAAGAGTGATCTTTAGAGATAACTATCAACTAGCCCATTACTAAAGGTTGATGTGTGTTTTTAGCCGTCACTAAAGATTATTTATGTGATTATGTTTGCATGTAATTAATCCATCAAATTCCTTATATAAATTATTGTAGCCTTCTCAATTTATTCTCAAATATGTATTTTTATAACTTCTAGTCAATTTTTCATATTTTATCAATGTTTGTCATTGTCAAATAAGTGCTACTCCTCTCACAAAGAAATAACTTACAATTTTTAAAGTAAAAATAAAATGACAATAAAATAATTTGAGTTTATTTTTTAATTCTTTTATACCAGTCCAAAAGGATGTACATAAAAAACAAAGGGAGTGGATTAGATAGATCTAATATATATAATATATATGGATATCTAAGTAAATTACCTTGGATCCTTGGTCTACGAGCATAAAAATACTATGTGTCTTATATAAATCTACAATGGGCAAGGCCAGCCCTAGGTAGGGTGGGTGGTGCACCTGCCCCGGGTAAAGATGGCTATGGATATTTGAAATCTAAAATCCGATGGGTTTTTATTCTATTAAGGTATATATATTGGTTAAATTATTCATCCGTGGATTTATTAATGTGAAAAAACAAAAAACAAATGGGTACGTAAGTATGAGTATGGTTTCATATTATCCATACCCATCATCCAATGGATACCCTGCATCCAATATTCCAATGGACCATTTATTTGTAGCTTAATCCAATAACCCAATCTATTGAAAAAACCATAAGTTTACTTCTTTTCTAAATTCCTCTTCACTGATCACTGCTTCTCTTCCAATCCTAGGTCCTACGACATCGTGTGTCTGCACTCCTCCTCACTCATCGGTCTAGAGTTTCATATGTATACTACAGACTGTTGCAGTGCTCACAATGATTAATGTCTATTGACTAATGTGACATTGTGACAATTTGTAGACTATGATGTGGTGTAATGCAATGTATTATTTCCTATTGGCCACAATCTAATGGCCCTTTGACATATTGTAGCAGTTAAGATTATTAAGTGTTGGTTACTTACTTGGTTATGTGATATTCTAGAAATGATTATGTTACAAGTCTTATGCACTATTCTAGAATAGTTATGTGTTGCCTTGTTGATGGAATTAGAATATGGTTATTACGGGTATGGATTACCTTTTGGGTATATTTTATCGGTGTGGGTATGAGTTTGAGGAAATTATACCCATATGTATAAATGAGTTATCCGACGGAGCGATTTTTTTAATGGGTATGTATTTGAGATGGGTTGTCTGGATGGATAAGATGCTCACTATGGCTGGAACCCGAGGTCTATTGTTCGATCCCCATAGTATAACGCCCGCGATTTAATAATTCTGGACTTTATTGCATTTCCAAGGAAAACAATAAATACAAGACGTTCATCACACGATTTCGTACATACTACAATCAAAAAGTATCTCACATGCCACATTATTATACCAATGATAAATATAAAAGAAATATAAAAAGGGTCTTCTCGATGAACGTCTTCTTCTAGTCTCATTCCTTGTCTGGGACAGCTACTCCAGACCATCGTCCTCATAGTATGCTACCTCTGAAGTGGTTTTAATGGGAATGAGTATAAAAGTACTCAATAAGCCACCGAAATGCAGTATAATGCAAAGATAATAACAAAGGAAGGTATGTGGCTTAAATTGCGGAAAAGTACAATTTTGTTATTAAGCATTTAATGTGATCATATTAATTATACTGAAAGTAAATCATGAATCATGGATCAACTTCTAACTCTAGTAGTACAAACGGTACTCTCTCGCTCAACGGTCCTTATATGCCATCAATACATGCACAATCATAAAAGTAAACTAATTGCGGTGAACATTGCTAAACCCGCCCTTGACCGTAGGCTCGACTTTTTGAAAATATTGTACTCTGATCAGATGTGTACTACTATACCCACAAGGCAAGAACCCGACGTCGACAAAGATATCACCACGATACCCTGACCAAGTCCCTACCAAAACCTTCACCATGGAATGCACCAACTCGAGGACAACCTACTAGGATTCGCTAGCGCGCCAATGCATTGGACCAACGTCATGCCCCCTTTTGTGCATCGTCGGTACAAGCCACCCGTAGATGCCACTTTCCCACTCCGCTTGGTGCATTGTCAAGCCCGTTAATAATACCTTTCCGAACTATTTGTGCATTAAGTCTGTTGGACCGGAAACGGCGACCAGAGGGGGGGTGAATGGGAGCTTTTAAAAACTTGGGCTAAAAACAGCCTTCAGTTTTAATTCTGTCTACTGCGGAACAGGCTTCGAACACCAACCTTCGAAGGTCTGGTTCGGAGGTATTTGACAGCTCCGAACACAAGCTTCGCAAGGAGTAAAAGTCCGAAGCCAAGCAGACTTCGCTTCACCCACAACCCGGAAAACAACTCTGCTAAGTCATTGCAGGCTCCGCACACAGGGTACTTCGAGCAGGCTTCGCACTTCACCCTTCGCAAGAGTGCACTACCCTTTGAGGACTTCGACCAAGTACTTAGCAGCAGGAACTGGTGCTGGGCTTCGTACACCGAAGGTCTAAACGCACACTAACAGACTTCGCTAGGGACTTAGACACGATAAGAAACACGGGCTTCGAACAGGGCTTCGCTAGTAAGCAGCGAGGTCTAGCCTCCTGTTACACAGAGCGAACGCACACTGAAGAGCACACTTCACACAAAACACACTTCGCCTAGACAGGCTTCGATGCACTGCCACAAGTCACTCAAGGTGACACACAAATGGACGAGGTATGCAGTGAGGTATGTAAAACAAGCTCAAGCAAAAAGCACACAGAAGCAGGGCTTCACCGCTTGAACAAGGAACACTAAAATGAACTCATTGGATGAATACAACGTATGTGGGGCTAGTACAGGAGCTCAACAGTAAATGCTCAAAGTGTTAAATGTTACCTACCCAGCCCCCATATTTATAGCCACTATTCACCCTAAGTGAAATGACTACTTTACCCCTAGGGTTTACACCAGTTTTGTCTCTACAGAATGGAGGGGTACAAAAGGTAGTCAACTTTATCTGGAGGCTTCTCTGTCAGCTTTGCAGAGGGGACAGCGTCAGCTTTTTACAGAGCAGACCATGTCAGCCTTTGCAGTCTTTGACCTTTCTGAAGCCCCCTTCGCACGCGAGGGGTGCGGTAGCTTCGGTGAGAAGCCTTGAGCCTGACGGCCTCCGCTTCACCGAAGTTAGCCTCCGATACATTGACGGTTTTGAGCCGAAGCCGTCAAAGCCCTTGAGCCTTCGCACCACCACCTCCGGAGTGGACCACCACGGCTTCGCAGCTACTCCTAGCTTGAACTCCGTCAGTCCGTGTACCGAAGCCATGCATGGCCGAAGCACCACAAGTCAACCTCGCTCCGGAGCTAGCCTCGCTCCGAAGCCTTCCTCACTCCGAAGCCCCACCTTCGGAGTACCACCCTTCGAAGTCCCTCCTTCGTCCAAGGCCTCCGCATGAAGCATTCCATGAGCCCTTCATCGCAGTGTCTCTCCCCGAGCACACTCCTCGACGAGCCTCACCCGGACCATGCCTTCGATGCACCTCGACTTCTGAGATCTTCGTCGGGTACCTTCGAGTGTCTCCCTCCGGAGCACACTTCGAACACCTTGCCTCTACAGAGGACTTGAACCACCAAACTCCGAAGTCACTACATCCGGAGTACCCTTCGAAGTGCCTCGCCTCCGAGGAATTTGTCTCGGAGTACCTTCACCCGGAGCCACGCTCCGCACTTACTGCCTTCACCTGGTGCACCTCGACCCGAGGTCCGACCTGGACCCCTTCACAGCCACCGTGACGGAACTCCCCCTCCCCTGGCATCAAGCCTCCCGCTTGACCCAGGTTTACCTGCTACGAACCGTCCATCGCCTCCGAAGTCCCCTGCGCACCACAGACAAGTAGACAAGTGTATCTCGGTGCCAACTTTCCTTTTGTTCAGAATCGGTGTACCCAACGAAGTGGTGTAACTCTAAGGTACACATAATCTCCCTCTTCAAAATCCAAGTACCTTATGTGGTTATCTGCATAACTCTTTTGTCTGGATTGAGCAATTTTTAATCTCTCTTATATGATCCTAACTTTTTCCTAAGATAGTTCCAAACACCCGATGTTCTCCAGTTTGTTCCCACATGAGTGGAGTTTGACACTTTCGCCCGTACAACGCTTCAAAGGGAGCCATATGGATGCTAGCTTGGTAATTGTTGTTGTACGAAAACTCTACATATGGTAGGTATTTGTCCCAATTGGCTCCAAAGTATATGGCACATGCCCGAAGCATATCCTCAAGGATCTGATTTACTCTTTCAGTTTATCCATCCGTTTGGGGATGGTAGGCAGTGCTAAAGTTTAACCGAATGCCTAATTCTTCCTCCAACTTCTACCAGAATTTGGAGGTGAATTGACTCCCCCCGATCATATACTATCTTTTTTAGCACTCCATGCAAGCACACTATTCTAGCCATGTACAGCTCGGCTAGCTTTCCCCCGCCATAGGTGGTCTTGACGGCGATGAAGTGTGATACTTTAGTTAAGCGATCGATTATGACCCAGATAGAATCATACCCGCCTTGAGTTTGGGGCAACCCAGTGATGAAGTCCATACCAACTTCTTCCCATTTACATTCCGGAACCTTTAACGATTGAAGTAATCCTGCGGATCGTTGGTGTTCTGCTTTGACCCTTTGACAAACATCACATAGAGCTACATACTCAACTATCTCTTTTTTCATGCTAACCCACCAATATTTTTCTTTAAGATCTTGGTATATCTTCGTACTCCCTGGATGAATGGAGTATGGTGACTCATGGGCTTCTTGTAATATCAGATTCTTCATTTCAGGTTTATCTAGAACACAAAAACGTTCCCCAAACCATATGGTACCTCGCTCATCCTCTGAAAACCCTGGAGTATTTCCTCTCCTTATATTCTTTTGAATTCTTTCATGTTAGTATCATCCTTTTGGGCTTCCCTAATTTGCTCCGTTAGAGTTGGTTGGGCCTCCAATGCTGCCATGTAGCCTTGTGGCACTATTCCAAGTTCAAGCGTTCAAACTCTGCTACTAGCTCTGGTTGGCTTTGCCCTTCAAGCATGACATTGCAATAAATTTTATGACTCAAAGCATCTGCCACCACATTAACCTTGCCTGGATGATAGTGAATCCCAATGTCATAATCTTTAATCAACTCCAACCATCTCCTTTGTCGAAGGTTCAGGTCTAATTGAGTGAATATATATTTCAAGCTCTTTGTGATCCATGTAAACTTCGCAACGATTACCAATGAGGTAATGTCACTAGATTTTCAGAGCATGGACCGCTACAACTAACTCCAGGTCATGAGTGGGATAGTTCCCTTCATGTGGTCTGAGTTGGCGAGAGGCGTATGCCACCACTCTACCTTCTTGCATTAGGACACAACCAAGTCCTTGAATTTTACTTCCTTCTTCAACAACTCAGTCATTGGATTGACAATTTTTGAGAAATTCTCTATGAACCGATAGTAATAACCCGCCAATCCAAGAAAACTGTGAACCTGAGTGACAGACTCTGGTTGCTGCCATTTGGTGACCGCTTCAACATTGCTAGGGTCTACTGCTACACCGTTGACTGTGATGACATGCCAAAGGAATCCTACTTGAGTTAACCAAAAGTCACACTTGTTATACTTTACATAAAGCTTGTGTTCTCTGAGTCTCCGTAACACCATGTGCAAATGCTGCTCATGATCCTCCTGGGTTTTAGAATAGATCAAAATGCCATCAATGAATACCACCATAAATTTATCCAAGTAGTTCATGAACACCTTATTCATGAGATTCTGTCACGGTGCGATTTCCTTGTCTCAGCGAGCGGAACTCTTTCTTCTTTAGGGCCACCACACCAGATGGCACGTGGGCCCTCCAAAATGCCTTAGAAAATTTGGCCCATGAGGTAACATGACCTTTAGGTCTAGCCTCACAAAAGTTGTCCCACCATTCACTCGTAGGGCCTTGGAGCTGATGGGCAGCGAAAGTCACCCTCTCTTGATCTGAGCATTGCACTAGGTCTAACTTATTTTCCATATCTTTCAACCAATCAATTGCCTCCATCTGGTTAGTGGTGCTGGCAAAACTGGGAGGGTGAACCCTAAGGAATTCAGATAACTTGGATTGCTGAGGGTCGGCTTGATGGATGGGCACGATTGCTTGATGTGCTCGGTTGTTCTGGTTCTGGAGTTGCTAGAGAAGAGCAGTGATCAACTGATTTTGATTGCTCACAACTTGGGCCAAAGTTGGGTCGGCTGGTGGTGGTGGGGGCAAACCATGGTTAGGAAGAGCTGCACTAGTTCCATCCATGGCGTCGCCTTGCTCTGCGCTGTCGTCATTGTTGATGTAGCAACCGTAGAGCATGTACACCATATTGCTGAAAGAAGGGAGGGGTTTTAGAATGGGTGGTGCAATCGTTCTATCAAAGTGACTCATTTCATATATTTCGTGTTGTGAACAAACACCCTGATTAAGCAAACATTCATTCATTAAGCAAATGACAAACTGAACATCCGAGCACCATAGTATGAATTTTTGAAACCTAAACAACATCAAGCAAATCTAAATCAAGTCGTACACCAATTAGATCAGTACTAACTTCACACCTATGATAAACTAATGAAACGTCTAAACAAAATGAACAGGTAAACATGAGGATGGGTCGATCTACGACGCGGGGGTGTAGCCTAGAAGGGGCTCCTCGGTGCGAGACTCCTCGAAGAACTCCTCCTCCATGGGATCCTTGATGTCCTCACCCATAGGTTGATCCCTCTGAGGTGCCGAAGCTGGAACAGGAGCTGGTGCGACAACTGTGCACTCCCTTGTCTCCTCCTAGATCTCCACGACAAACCTCTGCTGCTCTTGCAGAAGAGGCACGCTCTTGCGCGTGGTGACCCTGGTCCTCCTCCTAGGCTAAACCTGGGACTCGAGGTGGAGGATCCTCCATTGCTGCTCCACCACCTGCCTCTTGCTAGCTTGAAGCTCCCTCTCCAAGCGTCGGAGTTTCTCTCCCTGGGCCTCAACCTCCTTCCTGCTCTCATGCTCCTATAGAGTGTACATGTCGTCCATCTGCTTCACCATCCACTCCATGTGGACGATGGTGGTGTCCTCCTCATGCTCAGTGTTGTGGAAGATGCTGAAGGACTCCCCCTCCTGTCGAGTAGGGTGACAACGGAACATCGTGGTCCTCAGCTTCTCGTCGTGGGCATGGCAAAGGTCCAAAAGCGCTCGAAAAGAAGCCACCTGCACTGTGACACGAAAATCGGTGCCTTCCCCAATACTCCGTAGTGGGAAGGTCAGTTCGGCCTCCAAGGATCATCACTGTCACGCACCCTCCAATGACGCTCTGCCCCAACTGAGAACTTGATCCCCTCAAACTCCGGCTGTGACAAGTAACCGATCTTCTGCATCATGGCTTGAAGATCCTCCATGAAACTTCCGTCTCGCACGCACCTCGAGGTCACCAACGTCATCTACACACATATTAAAAAAACAAAATCAGCAACCCTTTTTTGAATAGTGAGGGAAAGTGAACACAACCACAAAATGACACATTTTGGGAATAGTAATATTTTTTTCAAAATAGCCTTAGACGAACATCCTAGGGGCTTAACCGTGGGACTTATCCTACAGTCGAGGTGGCTCTGATACCAACTTGTCAAGCCCGAGAATAATACCTTCTCGAACTCTTTTTACATCAAGTCTCTGTCCTAGGAAAAGGTAGGGTACACAATAACAAGTAGATGCAACATAGTTTCACGCGGATTAAAAGTAATTACACATAGTCGTATACATGGTCTAAATGGCCTGAACAAAGATTATCCTGGCCGCTTGATCTAAATGAAGGGGTACAGAGTGATCTCGACCGTTCATTTTCACTTAAAGCCCACCGTCTCACACCACAGTTCTGTGAACCCAGTCTACCGTGGACCGGCGACTGTTTAGTGTTTAAAATAAAATTCCAGAAATTAATTTAAACTTCAAAAAGGGTAAAAGTTATCTTTATCATCTAAGCAGACAATGGCACTGTTTTTAGGGTGTCAGTTGTTTTAAGGGAAAATTTTTCACATGTCATTATAATTTTAAGAATTTACAAAATATCACTGTTAGTGATTGTGATGTATCCTATCTGTCAGCGACACACTGATGACATATTATAAATTTGTGAAAATTATAATGCCACCGAAAAAATTAACCCATTTTTAAACCATATTTCTAGGGGGTTGTACTTATGTTTATACCTCTGCTAAGGAGTTTAACATTTCATGCTCATCCAGGTGCTGAAACACCAGGAATTTTTGAAGAACTAAGGGATGTGAATGCAAATTGCATCAAATACTCCACTAACTTTGTCGTGGAAATGGAGTTGAATGCTGGCGGATAATTCAGTGAACGATCAGATAGTTTTTAGTTTACAGCCATGTTTGCTATTTGTTCAGTACCTAGGATATGCTGGAACGGCTGATTAACTCTTTTTGTTCGATGAACAATCAGATAGTTTTTTAGTTTATAACAAAGTTTGCTATTTCTTCAGTAGCTAGGATTTGTTAGAACAGCTGATTAACTCCTTTCGTTCATTTACAGTTTTGTCTATCTGTACATTGTTCCAATGCAGAATGTTTGTACTAAACTCACAAAACCTGATTACTAATAAATTATTTGCTATTCTCGTTCCAACCGTCCTCATTTATCCAAAAAAATGGTTCATTTCATTCGCTCAACTGAAATATATGATACAACATAGGGTGCTCGCCCTAGGTTGTATTGATTCTGTATGTCTATGTAACTCAAAAGAATTGTTTGTATTGATTCTGTAGTTTCTATGAAAAAACAAATTCGAATCTAGATTTTTTTATTTGAATATGAATTTTTTAGATATTGATTATATCCGATGAATGTGAATTCAGATAATCCGAATAAAACTTGATCGAAATTGTAGGTTAGTTCAGACTAGTTTTGTCCTACACCGAAATCTCTTGTCCTCTTTCAATTCTGTCTCTCATCAAGTGTAGTGGGGCCAGGTCAGAACTGTCTCTACCAAATATCACGACTCAACATAAGTAATTCACAAGCCTATGGTAGCAAAATGGTTACTCTCTTTGAGAATGAACCGCATGTTCAGTGTTTGATTCCAGCGTGGGGCAATTTTTGCTCATCAGCGCTGTTGCCTACAGGCCGGACCGGAAGGGAAAGGTAGAATGTAAAGAGAAAAAGAAAGAAAAGAAAAATAAAAGATGATTTTTTTTCAAATATAGAGATTATCTAATATTATTTGGTCTGTAGCATATAATCTATATTTTTATTTTTCTTCTTATTATTTCATGCACTCGCAATTAAATTTAATTTATTTCAATTTAAATCTTAGAAACACAATTAATTAACTAAAAAACCCTAACTAGCTTAGAAAAATACCCAAAAAATATTGGATAACATACGTTGTATTTTGATTATAGAAAAAGTTTCAAGTTTAAACGAGAATTTAACCGATAATTTTCTTACAAATCCAACCCATTTTAAAAAAATCTAATTTATACTTGGAGAATCAACGACT
Organism: Zizania palustris; assembly: GCA_019279435.1. NCBI lineage: Eukaryota > Viridiplantae > Streptophyta > Magnoliopsida > Poales > Poaceae > Zizania > Zizania palustris. The sequence continues at coordinate 19,562,176 of JAAALK010000290.1, forward strand.
TTCTTAACGTACCACGTGATAATTTTCTCAAAATATTTTAAAATTTTATCATAATATATACATATCAGATCATAACACTATAACAAGTATCTTATTTTTTCATACTTCATTTGATTTTTTTAAATTAAAAAACTATTAAGCTCCATGATGTCAATTGAGTGTCGTAACCTAGATTTATTTTCAAAATTTCTTTCTATTTAGGTGGTACGGTCTATAAATGGACTCAAAAATATGAATATAATTTTTATACAAATTTTTTTTTATTATTTCATGCACTTATGGTTCAAAATTGACATATTTCAATATAAATCTTAGAAATACACTTAGTGAATTAAAAATAATAAATTGATCCAGAAAAATACCAAGCTTTTACATGAGATAAGATATATTGCATTTTAATCATAGATAAAGTTTCAAGTTCAAATAAAGATGTAACCGTAAATTTGTTTTTAAACCCAACCCAATCCTTCTTTAAATCCTAATTAATTCTTGGAGAATCTCCGACTTTCTTAACATCGTAGGTAAAAAATTTCTATAAATATTTTAAATTTTTATCACAACATCTATATATCATATCATAGCACACACCATCATGACGTCCGTTGGTATCAATTATTTTTGCCGAGTGTATTTTTTGTTATTCGTCGAGTGTTTTTTGTTCGTCGAGTGTATTTGGTCGTCACTCGGGCACGAACAACCCTATTTGCTAAGTGCCCAAAAAATACACTCTACGAAAGAGTTGTTTTTCTGTAGTGAATGTCCTATTTTCTTTAGGATTTTAAAAAGAAACTTGATCTTTTAAAAGATTTTGGAATTAAAAAATCTAAATTTGGAGAATGTTTATTATGTACCAGATAGTTTTTTCCAATAAATATCCATAACTGTATTCGTATATGGAGTATTTCAATCCGAATTTAAATCCGAAAAATATAAAAAGAGATATGATAACACCAATATCCATCTGTATCTAATTCATTTTCACCACTATCAACATCCAACAAACAATGAAGTTGTTCACAGAGGTGACATTCTCCTAGTCGGAATTCTGAATCGTTGAACATAGGCGAGAAGAAGCATATCTAGCAATTGTCGGCGCAACAAAAGCCTACAATCAGAAATTGCCCTGTGTATAACACGCAGTTCATTCGGCAATTGAGGGTTTTTTTACGTTTCTGTCGACGCCAAAATTGGGTAAAATCCCAGACTCATAAAAGATGCCGCACGGTCAATAGAAGTCAAAGAGTTCCTATAACGCCCGGATTTAATAAAATCAAGAATTTATTAAATTTCCAAAGAAAAACAATAATTATAAAATGTTCATCACACGACCACGTCTTACGACAAACAAGTTATAGCTCACATGCTATTTTATTACACAGAATTAATGATAAAAGGAAAAATCTTGGCGATGAATATTTTGCTTCAGGACTCACAGCCTTGACTGGGACAGCTACTTCAGACCTCTGTCTTCATAGAACTCATCGTCTAAAAGTTTTTAATTAATGGGGATGAGTATAAAAGTACTCAACAAGCCACCGAGAATGCAATAATAATATAGGGTAATATCAAAGGAAGGTAATGGATTAAAGTGCGGAAAAATATATTTTTATCGTTAAGCATTTAATGTTATCAGGTTATTTGTATAGAAATTAAATCATGAGTAATGCACTGTCTTCTAACTCGAGGAGTAATTCCCTCCTCGCTCAACAGTCCTTACATGCCATAACATCATGCAACACTCATAAATGTAAACTAACTATGAGATGTCACGTCACCCGCCCTTGACCGTGGGCTCGGCTTTTCAAAAAGATATAAACTCTGATCATAGGTGTACTATTGTACCCAGAAGGCACTCATCCCTGCACACAGCAGTGTGTTTAGATGACCCAAGTCACAAGAACTCATGCCAAAACCTTCAGCATGAAACAATCCAATTCGATAACACCCACTCTAGGTTTCACCGGCGCGCCAACGCACTGGTCCAACGTCGCGCCCCTTTTTTCCCTCCTCGGTACAAGTCTCTCGCGGGTGCTACTTGACCCCTCCAACTGGTGCCTCGAGTTGGAACGTCTCATACATCCAGTTAGGACTTATCCACTAGACTTGTGGTTAGTATGGAAGTCCTTTGCAACAGATCCCGTAGACCGGTCCTTATAGTGCCCCAGGTGCAACTAATCAATGCCCTTGCTTGCACCCGGAACCCACCATGCTAACATTCTTACACAAAACTTTAAGACCAACAGAATACTAGAGATGAGAGAAATAACAGGGAATCATATAATAGAATCCAAGTATCTATGACTCATCTTTAGCCTATAGCAGTTGTGTCGATACGTTGGACACTATCTAATAATACTAAATATTATGGTGACAATGAGTTTAGGCTCAATAGCATGGCTTGGATTTGCACATCACAGTCGGGGATCTAATAATTATAATGTAATGCATTTAATTTGACTAATGCATTTATAACCTATGGATTTTAGCGATATTTTAATAAAATTGGGTCTAATATTCTCAAAAATTGTGGTGGTGACTTGCCTTGGTTAGTAAATAATGATGGAGGAATCTCGGGAAAATATTCCGGCTCCTCGACGGCGTCGTAATCTTCTAGGCACGCAAAACGAGAACAATAAACAATTAAAAATAATAAACTAAATGGTACAAACATGTAAATTTTATTGGCTAAACATGTAGAAAATAAAAAGATATTTTTTCTGAAATTTGAATGGTCAAATTTGGAGTTAATTTGAACAAGTTATGAATTTTTAAAGTTTAAAACAATTTTCTAGAATTTATTTTAATTTTTAAACAGACTCCAGTCCACAGTATACCACGTCCACCGTGAACCCGAGTACTGTGTTGTGCACCAGATGAATCAAGGCCATTCGATCGAGATCTAATGGCCACAGTGCATGCGGGGGGGTTAAGTGAAAATGGACGACCACGATTATATTAAATTGAACCGGTACGAATCAACTGTTGTGATTGTGGCGGGATTTTAATTGGATCTCGACGGCCGGGATCTCGCGATACCGGTTCAGCTGAAACGAATGGACCAGATTAAACCCAAGTGGGATTTAATCCCGACCGTTCGAGCTCGATCGCACGGCTGACGACAGATCCGACACGCACGACACAGAGGGGGCATGTGGCGTTCGTCTCCAACAATGGTTGCGCAATGCGGCGGCGGCGACGGTGGCCTGGGGCCCAATCTAAATGCGAAAATGGAAATAGAATAGTGGAGTGAGCACAATGGTACCAGAATCGGGGCTTTACAGCGACGGGACGAGGCCGACGACGAGCGGGGTGGCGAAGTAGCTTTGGGTGGACAACAACGACGGTGTTCCGAGGGTCGGTGGTACCAACAGAGGTGAAGCCGGGGATGAGCATGCATCGGGGATCACAGTGGGTCGTCGGCGAGGCAGATGGTGGCCACCGGTGACAACGAGCGGCGGCTGGAGCGGTGGCAGAGGTCATGGCACAAAATGGCTAGGCAGGGCGCTCTGGTGGTGATTTCTGGGCGATTTTTGGGCGTCTGGGAGTGGTGGCGAAGGGGGCTTTATAGGGGTTACCGGCGGGGTCAAAGGAGGGCGAAATCAGAGGAAACCGAGGGTAATTCGTCATTAACACCAGCGAGGTCACCATGCATGGTGATTCAAGGAACCTGGACGCAATCGAGCGCAGGAACAGAGTGGAAATGGTCACCGGAGATTGGGGAGCCGAGTTATGGCGTCAATTTCACTAATGGCACTCGACGGTGGTGGAATCTGACGGCTAGGGTTTCGACCGGCACGGGGGGGCTGGTTTGGGGGCGGTCTTCGCGGAGAAGATGATCCCGACAAGTGGGCCAAGACGGTGAGCGGGCGCACGCGCAGAAAGCGGTCGGCGCCGATAGGCGGGCCCGAGTGGTAGTGAGAGGCGAAGGGCGTGCACACGTGCGGGAGAGAGGGCAGGGGCTGACAGGGAGTTCTACATGTTAGTGAGCGCAGGTGTGGGTTGGGTTGGGCTGGAGAGAGAAAAGAGGGAGGCAGCCCAATAGGATTGAAAATTATTTTCTAATTAAAAATAATTGCAAAAATTCATTTATAAAATAAGAGCTTTCAGTAAAGGTTCTAAAATTTTATAAAAATTCTCAAAAATATATATTGGTATTATGAACCTAACATAAATTTCTAACTCCAGATTTAAATTATTTCTCCATATTCTTATTTATTTGGATATTTTAGCTTATTCAAAAATCAAAAACTATTCTTTTTTTGGAAAAATAAATTTTCTCAAGGTTTTTATTTAGCTGTCTCTTTTTTGTTGAAACTTTATTAATTGACTTTCTCCAAAAAAATTGTTTACTTTATTTTGATTCTTAAGATTTCTAATTTTTCCATCCATTTAATTATTCAAACTTAATTTATTTATTTAAAATTTTTATTTCTCAAATTTATTTACTTTAGAAAATTTGGGGTGTTACAAGTCCCATCAAAGATGGTCAAAGAAGCTCGTCCATGACGTGTAACATGACCGGATATGAAGAAGCTGATGGAGATAAAAGTGAGAAGATAAAGATTATCCAGAATCGGTTAAGATAGGTTACTTGAACGATAAGTCTTCGGACTATAAATATGTATCCCTTAATTAGGTAAAAATACACAACTCTGTCAAACAGCTCTTCAGCGCATCGCCGCCCTTGGCTTCCCAAGGTTATTCTCGGTAGGATTCGACACTCGAAGCTAGACTGCATCGTTTCGATCTCCGGTGAAGAGGCGAGTCCTGCCACCCTCGATGATCATATCGACTAGGTCAGTGTTCTCACGGTTGCATCAATTTGATATCTTGAGGCATCGGCTGAAACAGTACGATCGTCGGTTTATCTCAATGTATTGGCTAGGTCTAAGGCTGCATCAATTTGATCTCTTAGATTGATGTGATTTAGGAGTCTTAGATTGATGTGATTTAGGTGTGGTAGTCTAAGGCTTCATCGATTAGGTCTGACATCTATTTCTATTGTATTTTCTTCATGTTGTATACCATTCATCTAAATAAAACATGTCCGATACTTTGAAGTATTATTAAGTTCATTGTGACTAGCTACTGTCTTGGTTAAGTCCAATCTTGTTATTGTGATGATTTTGATGAGACAGACATGTTATCTGGCATGTTTTATTTATTTTTGTGGGAGTACAAGCTGATAGGTTATCTTCAATTCAACATTATATTCTATCCGCTATCGGGGAATGCTCATCGGCCCATATGCATAAACTGCATATCTTATCGGCCGATGATGCATTCATCTTGATCGCTCTGCCTTGGTCATCGGCCTTGTGGCTGATTGTCGTTATTCGCTCATGATTGTTTTATACTTACTACAGTCATCGGCTTAGCAGCTGATCGGCTTTGCTACTAATGATATTTTCTCTATTTCCTTATCGGTTGCAGGGTAAAACTGATTGGCATGCCTTGAGCCCTTTTTTAAGATTGTAGGACCTACACTAGAGTTAAATAAATCTCTTAGGCCACACATGTGTAAAGTGTGACCAAAAAATACAACAACACACTTTTTGGCACGCCCGGTGGGACATTTTCAGCAACTTAGTCATGGCGGGCGAGATCAACGATGACAACATCATCCCGATCACACTCAAAACACTGAGTGAAGAGTAGAGGGTGGAAGTGCAAAGGAAAGTGGATGATTTCCAGAAGTTATGTCTGCAAGTCTATGACATGACTCGATCGGGTCCCATCCAAAGGGATCCGTTACAAATACCGACATTGGCTATAGAAGCCAGTAATCCGATAGAAAGCCCTTAGGCAGTCTCCAAGAGATCATTGATCAGGTGATTCATCATGCACTGGTAAATCAATTCAAAACATTAGTCAACACTGTGATGCCTGGATTTAAAGAAAATCCAGACCTTATTGAATTTCCATAGAAAAACAATAATAACAAGATGTCCATCATGCGACAACATACATACGGTCAATCATCCGTGGTTCGCGGACCACATTATTACATAAGTATAAAATTTAGAAAGAAACTATGAAAATAAAACTACATGACGAACATCTTCTTCAGGATCGCTTTCTTGACTGGGTCGCTACTCCAGACCATCCTCCTCATAATACGCAGTCTCTGAAGAGTTTTCCAACGGGTATGAGTACAAAAGTACTCAACAAGCCACCGAGGATGCGATAATAATGCAGGGTCGTAACAAAGGAATGATAAGGGTTTAAAGTGCGAAAAAGTACATTTTTAAGTTGCAACATTTAGTGTAGTCAAATTTAATTATACAAGATAATAAATATGAACAATGCATCATCATCTAACTCGAGGAGTACGTTTTCCCTCCTCGCTCAACAGTCCTTACATGCCAAGTCATCATGCAACACTCATAAATGTAAGCTAACTGCGAGTAGTCACGCAACCCACCCTTGACTGTGGGCTCGTCTTTTCGAAAAGATTTAAACTCTGATCAGAGGTGCACTACTGTACCCACAAGGCACGCACTCATCCCCCACACCAAAGTGTAACGAGATGACCCATACCACAGGAACTCATGCCAAAACCTCAGCATGAGATGCTCCAATCCGATAACACTCGCTCTAGGTTTCGCCGGCGCGCCTGACCACTCTGGGCTAACGTGCGCCCCCTTTTGCGCCACGTCGGTACAAGCCACCCGTAGGTGCTGCTTGACCCATCTCCAAGTGGTGCCTCGAGTTGGAACACCCCATACCTTAGTTAGGACTTACCCACTAGACTTGTGGTTAGTACGTGTAACACCCCAAATTTTCAAAGAAATAAAAATACAATTTAATCTATTTTCCTAGAATTAATTATTTTGGAAATACCTTTAATGTCCTCCTTAACCTTTTTGAACTAGAACCTAGATGAAATGACCAAACCAGAGGCTAGAAAATTTTGTATGAGTTCCCAAGACCAAAAGATATTTTTGAGAATTTTTACAAATTTTTATCACCCTTGGAAGTAGCCCAAATATTTTAAATCAATTTCTGTAATTATTTTTATTCAGAAAAGCATTCAAACAGTAACGGGCCCTCCCCCTCCCTTTCCCTCTCTCCCGACCGGCCCAGCCCACTCCTCCCCACGCGCCCCGTCTGACCAGTGGACCCCGCCCGTCAGTGACCCCCCTCTCCGTGCGCGCGTACCCGATGCCTCGGTCCCACCTGTCGGCGCCAACCGACTCCCTATCTCACCGCGCCCGACCGCACCCGTCAGTCGCCTCACCCATTCACTCGCGCTCGCTGGCCTCTGACCCCCCCTATCAGGACCATCGTCCACCTCGTGCCACCACCCCCAAACCTCACCGGCCGAATCAATTCCCCTCGGATCCGCCTCGCCGGCCCCTCTCCCATTAAATTGGCACCATTACTTGGTCCCCCGCGCCCGACCGACCGTTTCCCCTCGTTAAACCTCGCGATTACACCCCGGGATCGCGCTGCGCGTGCATGGCCGAGACCTCACCGGTGAGTTAAAACCTCCCCTCGGCTTTCCTTGCATGCGACCCCCTCTGAACCCCTCCGACGCATCTATTTAAGCCCGATCGCGTTGAGAACAAACCAGAGCGCCACATTTTGCTTTTTAGCACCTCACCGCCGCCCCTACTCCGGTCACTTCTCACCATCGCCGGTGACCTCCTCTGCCCTAGGAGTCCACACCTCCGTGACCGCCAGGACCTCACCAACCTCGGCCACCCCTCCGCTGGCAACGAACCCCGCCGAAACGCCGTCGCCGACAAGGGACCCGAACCACTTCGCCGTCTACCCTCGTCGCCGACCATGCTCCGACGACCTCTCGCCTCGCCTAAGGTACCCCCGTGTTCCCCTTAGCGTCCTCTTTCCGTTTCTAGGCATAGCTTGGACCGCCGTCGCTCGCCATGGCCTTTGGTCCGCTCACCGTCACTGGAGAAGACGACCGGCATGGGCTGAGTACCCGTGCCGTGTCGGATTCGCTCTCGGTCGTGCGATCCTGATCCAACGGCGGAAGTTAGGTCATCTCGCGATTTAATCTGATGTGTTGGATCGTAGAAAATCGGTACGTTTTAATCGCGTGCGTCCATCGGTATTTAAAACCCACATTCAATCTGAGCCGCATGATGCGTACCGGTTCAGCGTTTTAATCTCAGCCGTCAATGTTGTTTTAACTCCCTCGCCTCGCCCATGGCCACCCGATCGCGATCCAACGGTGGATCTCGATCCGGCGCACGCGCACAGTGTGCGGGTTCACCGTGAGCCTAGTTCACCATCGACCCGAGACTGTTTTGGATTTAATTTAAATTCCAGAAATGGTTTTTAACTTCTAAAATTCATATCTTGCGCATTTTAACTTCAAAAATTACCATTTCAATTTCAAAAAATTTGTAATTTTATTCTCTACATGTTAATGCAATAAAAACAGTATGTTTACTTTGAATATTTCATCCTTATTTAATAAAGTATTCAAATGCCCTTAGGGTAAATTACAAATTTAATTATTTAAATTTAAGTAAAATTTATGTTTATTCATTCCCTGTTAATATAATGAAACCACTAAGTTTTCTCCGAACCTCTTATTCTAAATTAGTTAGAAAACTTGAAATAAGATTATTCACATTTAAAATCCCTTTTATAAAGGACCATATTTCATTATAGTTCATTTTTAAATATTCATAAAATGAATTTCAGAAACTTCACACCTTTATTTTCCTTAAGTTAACCCAAGCAAAACCCTTATGTTTGTTGTGTGATTTTGTATTGTTTATTGAATGTTATGTTTGTTATTCATGTTAAAAAGACTACGACGCCGTCGAGGAGCCGGAATACTTCCCGGAAGTTCCTCCCTCCCCTTTCGCTGAACAAGGCAAGTCACCAAACCAATCTTTTGAGCATATTGAACCCATGTTTTATTAAACTACCGCTAAAACACATAGGATATACATGCATTAGTCAAATGAAACCCTTACAATATATTTATTTAGGATCTCCCGACCTTGTTGTGCAACCCAAGCCATGCTATCTAGCCCGAACTCCTTGTCACCATATGATTAGTATTATTAGCTAGTGTCCAATGTATCGACACGATTGCTATAGGATTAAAAATGAGTCGTAGCGATTGGAATCTACTATATGATCCCCGTTATTCTCATCCCTGGAATGCTATTGGTGATAGAGTTATGGTTGAGGGTGTATGCATGGTGGGTTCCGGGTGCAAGCTAGGGTATTGGTCGGTAGCACCTGGGGCACTATAAGGACCGGTCTATGGGATCCATTGCAATACACTTCCGTACTAACCACAAGTCTATTTTTATCATTTTAATTTCACTCTTATGTAATAATATGGTCTGCGTACCATGAATGCTTGTCGTATGTACGTTGTCGCATGATGAACCTCTTGTATTATTGTTTTTCTTTGGAAATTCAATAATGTTCCGATTTTGGTAAATCGGGGCGCCACAGTACGGAAGTGTATTGCAATGGATCCCGTAGACCGGTCCTTATAGTGCCCCGGGTGCTACCGACCAATGCCCTAGCTTGCACCCAAAACCCACCATGCTTACACACTTAACCAAAACTCCATAACCAACAGAAATCCAGGGGTGAGAGAATAACGGGGATCATATAATAGAATCCAAATCTCTACGACTCGTTTTTACATACCCTATAGCGGTCGTGTCAATATATTGGACACTATCTAATAATACTAGTAACATGGTGACAAGGAGTTTAGACTCAATAGCATGGCTTGAGTTTGCACTTCAAGGTCGGTGTTGGGGGAAAATATCTCATCTTTGGGGTTATTGCCGCAACAGCATGAAAGCAGATAGTGGATTCGAAGGTTTCCAGACGTCCATCTTTGAAGATACCCTGAGTCAAGCTCGAAGTACGAAGATAGGCATTGGTTCGGAATACATCTTCGAACTAAGGCTATTCAAGATCTTTATTGCCAGCTAAGATGGAAGATTTATCTTTTATATTATTAGATTAGTCTTTTACCGTTTTAGCTCTATCAAGGGTACCGAATAGTTTCCACTATGTCGGTTGTAATAGAGGGGTAAATAGGTCTTTTCCTTAATATTTGGGCCTATAAATACCCCCCATTTCACCCTGTAATAGAGACCGAATACAAGTTATTCAATACACACATTCGAACTATTCTAAGTTGTTATCCTTTCGGAGGCTTAGAATAGTTCTCTTCGCAAACACTTCGTTTGTTAGTTTCTATTCTATAGAAACCTGTTAGCGTAATCTTTTACGCCAACAGTTGGCGCCGTCCGTGGGGAACCTAGTCCGAAAAACTTCGTTCTCTACCAACTTCTTACATCATGCCTCCTAAGCGGAGCGCACCTCGTATCCCTGTTCGGAGGTCTTCTCGGATCTCCGGAGAGACCCCGTCCGACACGGTCGAAGTCGGAGGTCCTTCGACTTTCTCTCCACAAACTCCGAAAGGAGTTTCCATCCCTCGAACATACGGAGCTTCTCCGCCAAATCCCTCCATACTTCGACCACCTGGGATCCCTCTTCCACCTTCCATTCCACTTCGAACTGATCCTACTAGTTCTCAAGACCCGAAAGATCCTTCCGGAGGAGATGAAGACAATCTTGGAGATGTGGCCACTCAAATGGCCAACCTTCAAGCTGAAGTAGCAAGGTGGCGACAAGAAGCCGCGAACAGGCTTCGCTCCCAAGCCATCCCAACTATCCCAGAAGTGCCCGAAGACAATGAACCCGATTATCCCGAAGCTTCGGAGAACGCCTCCTTCGACAATGAATCTCCGCTGCATCCTGAGCTGCAGAAAGTTCACTTTGATCCAAAGTTTAAAACTTCGAAGCTCTGTAAGTATGCCGGAGATGAAGATCCCGGAGAGTTCGTTCGTTCTTATGCCCTAGCAATTGAAGCTAGCGGAGGAGTTCGAGACACCATGGCGAAGTGCTTCCCCTTAGCTCTGCAAGGAGTGGCATTAAGGTGGTTCTGGTCTTTGAGGCCAGGATCAATTAATTCATGGGGGCAGCTGAAGAAGAAGTTTATAAGCAATTTTCAAGGCACCTTCGTGCCTCCCATGTCAACAGGAAGCCTTTTCTAGGTGAAACAGCTCCCCGGAGAGACATTGAGGCAATATTTCAAGCGCTTCGCTCATACGAAGTCGCAAATCCGGGGGTTGTCTGCATCTTCGGTAGTTGATGCAGCTCGGGAAGGCGTCACTCATCAAGGTCTCCTGGATAAGCTTCATCGGAAAAGCATCTCCTCAGTCTCTCAGTTGATGTCATACTTCGAGGAGTATGCGAGGTCAGAAGAAGGTTGGCTTCGAAGAACTACAGCTACTTCATCCATATTGCAAGAAGTTAAAGTAGAAGTGAAAACTTCGGCACAGCCGCAAGAACCAATCTTCGAAGTTCAACATGATCGAAGAAGAGGGCAAAAGCACCCTCGTTCTGAGGTCTTGAATATTGCACCCCCACAGAAGTTTATACAGAGAGCTCCACAGTCTTCGGGGAACAAGGCCAGCGGCTGGAGGCCGCCAGGGAAAACGGCTGGCAAAGGCCAGACCCTTTTCTGCTGCATCCATGGTGAAAATCGAAGCCATGCAACTGATACTTGCAAGGCCATACTTACTTTGAGAGGAGAGTATCTAGAAAGAACTTCGGGTCGAGGTACTACCGACCGAGTTCCAGTTGCAACGCGCCCAGAGCCGGTCCAGGCTATGGCGCGGATAGAAAACTTTGATGCCGCAAGACACCCTCCAGTAGCCAATGTTATGCTACTTCCGAAGCAAGAGGAAGGGCAAGATCGAGGGAAGAGAGTAGTTCTCCCCATCTCCGGAGGAGGTACCCTCGGAAGCATGTCAAAGAGACAGCGAAGAGACTACGTCAGGGAAGTAGGCCATATTGGGACTTCGTCGTCTGCAGCTGCAATGCCGAAGTGGTCTCATGTACCAATATCCTTTTCTGCGAAGGATGCAGCTGGTATTAAGTTCCCGCATGCAGACCCACTTGTTATCACTGCTGATATTGCGGGTACTGAAGTTTGAAGGGTATTGATTGACGGAGGTAGTTCGGCAGACATCATTTTTGTTCAAGCCTTCGATCAATTGTGCATCTCCAGAAAGCATCTCCTTCCAACGGCTCGTCCTTTACAAGGCTTCGCAGGACCTCCGCTTGATGCACTTGGCCAAATAGGCCTGGAAGTTACCTTCGGAGAAGGTTTGCTGGCCCAAATTGAGGAAGTGATCTTCGATGTCGTAGATGCCCCGTATGCTTACAACGTCATCTTCGGAAGAGGCATGCTAAACAAGTTCGGAGCTGTGGCGCATCACAATTATTTGTGCATGAAGATGCCCACACAAGCAGGAGTCCTTACTGTCTTGGGAGATCAAGCTATCGCTCGGAGAGCGGAATATGGTCATGGTCCCCCTCTTGATCCAAGACAAGTAAACAATGTACAAGATAATGAAGAAATTTTTTCAGCCTCCTCCGAAGCTTCGAAGAAGTCCTTTCCGAGACCAAGTCCTGAGGGAGATACTGCAGCGAAAGTCATTGTTAAAGATGGTAAAGAGTATACATTTCAATTTGGTAAAGATTTACCTCCAGAAGTTGCAACCTCCTTGGAAAAGGTGGTAGAAGAGAATTTGGATGTCTTCGCTTGGTCTGACGAAGATATCACCGGAGTCGATCGGGATATCATTGAACATAGTTTACTTGTAAACCCGAAGGCCCGGCCTGTTCGGCAAGGACTCTAGAAAATGTCTGCAGAAAGAGCTGCTCTAGCGAAGGACGAAGTTGAGAAATTGTTGAAGGCGGGGATTATCAGAGAAGTGGCTCACACAGAATGGTTAGCCAACCCAGTCTTCGTCAGAAAGAAGTCTTTCGGGAAGTGGCGCATGTGCATTGATTTCACATCCTTGAATAAAGCATGCCCTCGTGACCCCTACCCCATGCCCCGAATTGATCAATTGGTTGACTCCACCGCAGGTTCGGAGTTATTAAGCTTCCTTGACGCGTATTCTGGTTATCATCAAATATGGTTGAAGCGCGAAGATGAGATCAAGACAAGCTTCGTAACTCCTTTGGGAGTCTTCTGTTATGTAAGAATGCCCTTCGGCTTAAGAAATGCCGGGGTTACTTTTTCGAGGTTAGTTGCTAAGGCTCTAGGTCATCAACTAGGTCGCAATGTGGAGGCCTATATGGATGATATTGTAATAAAGAGTGCTTTAAAGCACCAGCATAGCCTAGACTTAGCAGAAACATTCAATAGCCTTCGGGCATGTGGGATCCGTCTTAACCCCGAAAAATGTATCTTCGGAGCTAAGGCTGGAAAGTTGTTAGGGTATTTAGTTTCAAGCAGGGGGATTGAAGCTAGCCCTACTCAAATAACTGCGCTACAAAAGATGGCTCCTCCGGAAAATTTAAAGCAAGTGCAAAAGCTGACTGGGCGTCTGGCAGCACTTAGCAGGTTTTTATCAAGGTCTGCGGAGAGAAGCTTGCCTATATTTAAAGCGTTAAAGGGGTCCGAAGATTTTGCATGGACACCGGAGTGTCAGAAAAGCTTCGAAGATATTAAAGAGTATCTCAGTAATCTTGCTACACTCACGGTGCCTATTGCGGACGAAACCCTGCTCCTTTACCTTGCAGCTACAGGTTCTGCTGTCAGTGCAGTCCTTGTCAGAGAAGTGGATTTCAATGGGAAGTTGGTCCAAAATCCTGTTTATTTCGTATCCGAGGCATTATCAGGAGCGAAGACAAGATACTCCGAACTCGAGAAGTTCGTTTATGCTCTGATAATGGCTTCGAGAAAATTAAGACATTATTTTTTGGCACACAATGTAATTGTACCAACTTCGTATCCTTTAGGAGATATGCTTCGAAGTAAGGATTCCACTGGAAGGATTGGGAAGTGGGCAGTTGAGCTAGCACCCTTCGGCATATCTTTTTTGGCAAGGACAGCAATCAAATCGCAAGTCCTAGCAGATTTTGTAGCAGAATGGCCTCCACCTGCAAATTTGGTTCCAGAGAAGTCAAGTGACGGAGTTTGGACTGTTTACTCCGACGGGGCTTTCCAAGCATCCGGAGCAGGCATCGGAGCAGTGTTAATTTCACCTTCAGGGCAAAGAGTAATGTACTCCGCAAGACTCAACTTTAAGTCTTGGGTTAATTTTTTCTGTGCCATTACGATTTTTACGGTTTGCCAAAATGCCATCGTTGTGTCACTGCCAGATGGGGGCCGCCACAGTCACTGACAGTGGCATGTAGGCAATTTCTGAAAATTATAATGGCATGTGAGTAATTTTCCCTTAAGTTCTACCAATAATATAGCGGAGTATGAAGGAATTTTATTGGGACTCAAAAAAGCACGTGCTCTAGGGGCTACAAGAATTATTATAAAGACAGATTCTCAGATAGTAGCAGGGCGCGTAGATAAAAGTTTCCAAGTTCGGTATCCACAGCTTGCAAAGTATTTAGAAGAAATCCGTAAAATCGAAGCACACTTCAAGGGTATTTCCATTCGGAGTATACCAAGAGCAGAAAATATGCAAGCGGACATCTTAGCAAAAGCTGCAGTCGGAGCTGTGGATGTGCCCGAAGAAGCTTTCTATGAGGAGCTCAATATACCTTCGGTGCCACAAATTCCCTCTGCAGAGATTCTTTGCATTCCTAGTGCAGATTGGAAAAGTTCAATCATGGAACTTTTACAGGGAGGAACAAATTTGCCCGAAGAGCCACAGCTGTCAAGATTAAAGCTTAGAGCTAGAAATTATCAAATAATCAACGGTATTTTATACAAGGCCGGAGTATGTTCCCCTCTACTCTGATGTATATCCCAAGCCGAAGGGCAAGAAATTCTTCGAGAAATTCATGAAGGCCTTTGCGGTAGCCATTTAGCCCCTAGAGCTTTGGCAGAAAAAACACTTCGCCAGGGGCTTTATTGGCCTACAATAACAGCTGATGCGGAGAGCTTAGTTCGCACTTGTCAAGGATGCCAGTGGATGGGTCGACGGAGTCATCGCCCACCAACAGCTCTTCAAGTCATTGCTCCGGTATGGCCTATGGCCAGATGGGGTATGGATTTAATTGGTCCCTTTCCAGTAGCCAAGGGAAATCTGAAGTTCGCAGTGGTAGCAATTGAATATTTTTCTAAGTGGGTAGAAGCAGAGCCCTTGACAGCTATCACTTCGGAGTGCCTAGACAACTTACAGTTGATAATGGAACACAGTTCGATGCAGAACCCTTCAGGAAGTTTTGCGAAGATCTAGGCATTCAGTTATGTTTTGCTGCAGTGAGGCATCCTCAGTCCAATGGAGCCGTAGAATGAGCCAATGGAAATATTTTGTCAGGGCTAAATCGAAGGATAGTAGGATTAGCAAAGGGACTGTGGACCGAAGATCTTCCGAAGATTTTGTGGTCCATTCGGACTACGCAAACAAGGTCCACAGGTTTTACTCCATTCAGACTACTATTCGGAGATGAAGCTATGACTCCAACGGAGCTCAAAGGAGGATCGTTTCGCAGCACCGAACCGGAAATTGAAGAAGAAAGACAAGCTTCGCTAGATTTATCAGAAGAAACAAGACTTCGAGCTGTGGCAAATTTATCAAAGTATCATAAGCAAACGAAGGCTTGGTTTGACCCGAAGGTTAAGCTCAATGAACTAAGACCGGGTCATCTTGTTCTGCGAAGCGTTATAGCGCCAGGGAAGTTAGGAAATAAATGGGAAGGTCCATACCTAATTGTTCGTTCAGGACGCTCTGGCTCTTTTAAGTTAGCTAATTTAGAAGGTGAAGAGTTAGCACATACTTGGCATGCGGAGCACCTAAAGCGATACTTCGCATAAGGGCTCCTTGTAACTCACTTGTAATCATCTTCCAAATTAATAAAGCATATGATCCTGATAGTGCCTTCCCCTCATAGACTTCCAGCTTCCGAGTGGACGCACTGGAACCGCGGGGTCGACCGAGAGGGAAGTGTCATGAAGCTGGGTTATATTTTCGGACTTCGAACCATTGGTTCGAAGCTTCCGACGTGGGGGCTGACATAATCCGGAGTCCAAGCCACTGGCTTGTAGGCATCCGTAAAAGAGCCCAAAACCACATCCTACGGAGTCCAAGCCATTGGCTGGTAGACTTCCGTAAAAAGAGCCGAAGGTGGCCAAAACATACGGAGTCCAAGCCATTGGCTGGTAGACTTCCGTAAAAAGAGCCGAAGGTGGCCAAAACCTGCGAAGTCCAAGCCATTGGCTGGTAGACTTCCGCAAAAAGAGCCGAAGGTGGCCAAAATATACGGAGTCCAAGCCATTGGCTAGTAGACATCCGTAAAAAGAGTCCAAAGAGACCATTGCAAACTCCGAACTATTGGTTCGACAGAGATCGCAAAAAAGAGCCGAAGGTGGCTAAAGCAAAACAGAATTTGAGCCATGAGCTTCAGATGTCTGTTAACACAGTCCAAAGTGACAAATTATCTAAGATACTAAGGTATCTTGAAAGTTATCTCAAGTGATTTCTTTCAAAAAACAAAGATACTAAGTTGCCATTTTTCCGACTAAAAATAGTCGAAGACATTTTATAAGATTTTAAAAGATCTTTAAATTACAGAGGGGCTCCGAACCCCCCAAAAAAAATTGTACTCCGAAGTTTTTTTCTTTGCGCATAACCATCTTTGAATACAGTTCGAAGTTGCTTATACCCAAAGAGGGGCTAGTAAATATGGAGACAATTTTAAATCGGTATTCATTATTCAAACGAATGTGTTTACAGATTACATTATGAAAAATTGGTATCTATACCAAGAAGAAATCGAAGACCTCTTCGGTCCCTAGAGCTAGGGGTGGAACGACTAGTTCCAGCGCCGGGAGTTCTAATAACTTTGCATTTAACTCTTTTGCCCCCCTTCGAAGCTCTAAAATCCTTCTGTTTTTGTTGAAGCTCGGCCCAAGTTCGAAGCCGTTCGGGGCTCCTTTCCCAGCTTCGAAGTTCTTCAGGTTTTTTATTCTGAGCTTCATCTTCGTCTTCAGACCATATAACGTCTTCAGAAGACGAAGTATTTACGTTAACCTCTTTTTCTTCCTCTTTAATATAAGACAATATATCTTTGATTACTTCGGGCGCAATTACACCGGAGTCATCTCGAGGAATTAGAAATCGAGGACGTTTATAAGCTTTTAGAAGATCGAAGGTGGTCCATAATGAGCGAACTTCGTCGTTAAGGTCTAACACTTTGATATCTTCCGTAAGAGGCAAAGCCTAAAAATATGACAAACAAATTTTCATTGATAAATATTTATAAGCATAAAGCTTTACATGGCCAAAAATCCTAAGGCATTTCTAAACCTGCGGGTTCGGAGGAGGCTGACTGCTCGAAGCTTGGGTCCGAACTTGCTTCTGGCGTTGTCCTTCGTCGATCCAAGCCTTGATCGCAGAACGACCTTCGGCTCTCCATGAAGTTTGGAAGGCCCGCCAGGCAGCAGCCACACCTTCGGAAGGCGTCAGAAGTCGCTCGTCGTCGAAGGTGATTGGGCCCCCTCTTGCGTCCGGAGTTATCGATTGGCCCAGATCTTCGTAGTAGCGAAGTAGGCCAACTGCAGACACTTGTCCGGAGAGTTCTCCGTATCTAATGCCCGTTGTCTTCATCTGCTTCGCCACACTCCTTGGATCCTTTCTAACCGGCACAGAAGAGTGATGTTATCGTCAGAAGGAAGTATCCCAGTAGTACCGAAGTACTCCAGGACATCTAACAACTGATTCATAACCTCCACAGCCACCTTCTCAGACTTCAGCTTGTCTTCGCTCAACGCGTCCTTCGTCGAAGTGACTTCGCCCAAAACCCCAGAAAGTCTAGCATTTTCAGTGGTCAAAATATTCTTTTGGTTTAACAACTGGCTAGCTTCCTCTTGGAGTTGGACAAGCTCGGATCCCGCAGTAGCGTGCTCCGCCCGCAGCTTTTCAACTTCTGCTCGAAGCACAATTCTTTCTGCTTCGAGCTCTTTTTTCGCAGCCTCTAAACTTTGCCTGGCCCTTCGCTCTGTTGACACTATATTATCCATTTGAGCCACTCGACTTTCGGAGATGTTAAAATTCCATTGAAGGACACTATTTTCCTCCCGAAGACGAGCGATCTCTTCGTCATTGCATATATTCGCAGCTCGGGCCAAGACAGTTTGCTGCAAAAATAAAAAACTAAGGTAAATATTTATTCGTAAATGAATTTTATGACATTTCGCAGATGCTTCGTACCTGATAGGTTGCACGTTCAATAGCAGCATTAAGCTCCGTCCTATCCGTCTTGCTCAAAATGGCTACTAAATTGGTCTCCCCTATGTCACGGCTAGCTCGATCCAAAGGTTCGAGCAAAGTCCGAAGACCAGTTGTTTGCCCTAAGAAAGGAGCTAGCAAGGGGAGCATGCTTATTGCCTGTTGGTCATCTTCGTTCAGCGAAGGACCGGAGCTTTGGCCTGTGGTCTTCGGAGCCACTGGAGACTGGCCCTCCCCGGAAGATTGGCTCTCGTCTGTTGAATCAGACGGAGTTGATCCGGAACTCATAGCAGAGAGGGGCTCTGTATGTCTTTTGCCTCTTCCAGGTCCCATTTGAGTAACTCTCTGGGCTGGCTCCAAAGTTGTCGAAGGTCCAGGAATTTCTTCTTGTCGGACTTCTTCCATAGGAGTGAACTCTATAAAAAATAATGAAAAGTATTATACATTGTATAAATATTCAAAATAAACATGAAAAAGTTATTCGAAGTCTACCTTCGACATTTTGCAGAGGAGTCATCGTCGAACTGTTCGGTGGATCGAAGGCTAGTTCTTCATCCGAATCAGCCGTTAAGTCTTGGACTGCAGGAGCATCGTCCTCAGCAGTCCTCGTTGCTTCCTCGGGAATCGAAGCTATAGTAACTTCGACCCCACTTTCATTCACAGGAACTTCGTCCTGAGATACATCTTCCCGAACTACCGAAGTCCTTGGTTGATCAAGATTATCTTGGGACTCCGGCACGTTCGCAGGTATTTCGGCTTGTGCAGTCCTTTGAATTTCATTCTCTTCTATTAGACGCTCAAGCAATCTCCCTTCATCCTCCTGGGAGTCGGAAACTGAAGCTCTTGAGCTCGAAGGTGCAGGATTCGAAGGTGCAAGATTTTTTGGCTTCCGAGCCACCTTCTTCACCGGAGTCTTTGCGGAGCTCGAAGTCCCAGCTTCGACTTTCCTCTTCTTGGGTCCTTTGTCCAAAGGCACCCAATCCATCAAAGGGGGCGGAGTGATTTCCAGCATTCCCCATACTCTGTTAAATCTCTCCCAACTCCCAACTAGCTTGATTCTCCATTCTTTTTCTGTCGGAGTTGGAGCGCCCAAAATCTTCTCCGAAGCCCTTACGATTTGTTCCGAAGTAACAGGGGCTGAAGAAGCTAAAAAACAAATCAAGTTAGTTTTTCTTCGAATGAATATGCATAATACATGTTGTCTTCGAAGTTACCTGCAGGGCTCAAAGTCAAGGTAATTTTTCGGAGACCGCCTTCCGAATCCTCTTCGAAGATGATAGGCCAGTTGGCCATCAGTGGAGAAATTTGTAACCCGAGGAACTCTTCGGCTAAGTCTCGCATACTCAACCTCCAGCTGACCCTCTGAAGTAGGTTGAGGCGAGCTTCGAGTTGACCTTGGCCGGGATGCACTAAGGCTTCTTTCCGAAATTGAATTTCTTTCAGAGGTCCGGCCAGAGGATTACTCGCCCCAACTTCGGCATAGAACCACCTCATAACCCAGTAAGTGTACCATCTTGCATTGATGGCCTTAGCAGGGAATTGAAGGGCATATTCATCCTGAAGCCTAAAATTGATGCTTCTGAAGGCTATCACTACTTTTTCACCTCCAGGGCCTACGAAGGTTTTAGGCTGGCATGAAGCCCTATGTAATGCTGCGAAGATCTCTGCCCTCCCCTCACAGCCTTCGGCTCTCAATGCCCATTCGAAGATAGCCAATCTAGCTACTGCATTCGGAGATAATTGAGGGAGGGTGACATGAAATAAATCGAGTACCTCCGCCAGGAAGTCAACTGTTGGGAGGCCCAAGCCGGCTTCGAAGAAGGCTTCAAAGACAACCACTTCTCCGGGCCTTGGTGATGGAATGAGTTCTTTTCCGGGCTTGCGAATCATCACTCCAATACTGATTTTTCCTTCTACTACGATTGCCAGCGATTCCCTCTTGCAGGTAGAAGATCCCAGTTGGAAAGATTGGTCCAGATACTTCGTTGATGGCGGGCAGAGACTCTGATCATCAATATTTTGGGGATTTCTCCCTCCTGCCGCCATGGATGTTGCTGTAGATGTTGGAGGCGTTGTCACCAATGTCACAGCCGCTGCTGCCGCAGCCGCTTGCTGCCGAGCCAAGGCCGACGGGGCTCCGGAACCCTTGGTCTTCACCATTGCAGTCGCTAGGTTGCTTTGGGGGAAATGGAGGCTAGGGCTCAAAGAACTCAAGGGGCTCAAAAGGTGTTTGAATGCGAGAGAGCAGTGAAAAGTTAATCAAGTAAGTTCTAGGCCATCTATTTATAGCCTAAACTTTACATTGTTACCGTTAGTCCATGCCGTTTCACATTCCTGCTCGTTACTTTTCTCCGAAATTAATGCATTCTATGGTTTCCGTTAGGAATAGCAAGCTAACGGCTATTTCCTCTAAGTCTAAAAGACTTTCGAACTTCCTGAGTCGGTTCTAAGATAGTTCGAAAGTAATTATCTTAAGACTGATTCGGAGTTTATATCGTCGTACATTTCGAAGATGAATTGAAATCTAATAACCCCTATGTCTGGTTATTTTTTCCTTCCGTATACTGCTCTCCTAACATTATAGGTTAAATGGAGAAGAGTATTCGAGGGGCTACTGTTGGGGGAAAATATCTCATCTTCGGGGTTATTGCCGCAACAGCATGAAAGCAGATAGTGGATTCGAAGGTTTCCAGACGTCCATCTTCGAAGATACCCTGAGTCAAGCTCGAAGTACGAAGATAGGCATTGGTTCGGAATACATCTTCGAACTAAGGCTATTCAAGATCTTTATTGCCAGCTAAGATGGAAGATTTATCTTTTATATTATTAGATTAGTCTTTTACCGTTTTAGCCCTATCAAGGGTACCGAATAGTTTCCACTATGTCGGTTGTAATAGAGGGGTAAATAGGTCTTTTCCTTAATATTTGGGCCTATAAATACCCCCCATTTCACCCTGTAATAGAGACCGAATACAAGTTATTCAATACACACATTCGAACTATTCTACGTTGTTATCCTTTCGGAGGCTTAGAACAGTTCTCTTCGCAAACACTTTGTTTGTTAGTTTCTATTCTACAGAAACCTGTTAGCGTAATCTTTTACGCCAACAGTCGGGGATCTAAATAAATATAATGTAAGGCTTTCAGTTTGACTAATGCATGTATAACCTATGAGTTTTAGCGATATTTTAAGAGAACTAGGTTCAATATGCTCAAAAATTAGTTTGGTGACTTGCCTTGCTCGACGAAAGGCAATGGTGGAACTTCCAGGTAGTACTCCGGCTCTTCGACATCGTCGTAGTCTTCCCGGTACGAATAAAATAAACATAACATTCAATTAAAACAATCAAAAATCACACAACACGTATATGAGTTTTGGTGGGCCAAATAAAGGAAAATAAAGTAATCAAAACTCCTGAAATTATTATTTGAACTTTTAAAATAATTTCTTATGGGGTTATGAATTTTCTAAAAAGAAATAAAAATGTATCATAATGTAGTTTAAACCTCCAATTAATTAATAATAATAAAGTTTAGAATAAACCTATTATTTTTATTGCATAAATATGATAATTAGTCAAGTTTTAATCCAAACCACTAATGGTAGTAACCCTACCATAGGGTACAATTTAATTGACATGAAAGATACAACATTTGTCATTAAAGAAATGAATAATTACCCATTTAAAAAGTCTAGTTAAACTAAGCATGGTTAAGCAGTATTTCTTATATTGATCAACCCAACCTTTATTAAGGTATGAGCTGAACCAAAATTTACCTAGGTTGACAAAAGGCATGGTAATAATTGCATGAGGCCAAAATTAGCACACTGGACATAGCTAAACAATAATAATAGCATATTATAGTCCTAATAATCATGCATTAAGTTAAAGAAAAATAATTTATTAAAAATGTGATTTCAACACGTTCAATTGTTCAGGTAGCTTGCCTTGGTCCGCGAAATCTTCATCTTCAATGAAGTATGCCTCTAGCGGTATGAAATCGGCGGCGTCTACGCGATCACATACATAAATAATGCAAAACAGTACATCAAAATACATGAACAGTACAAAAACAATGCATAGTTAGATTCTATGCAATATTTTGAAAGCATAGCAATTTCAATCACTCCAAACAGAGCTAGAATAAATTAATTATGTATTTTAGAAGTTTTAGCTCAATTGAACAGAATTAAAATACTGTAAAATAGAGGGGCTAGAATGCTAAAGTGCCAAAACATGATTTAAATACCCTAAAATAGAAGGGCTAAAATGCTAAACCGCCAAAGCAGAGAAACCAGGCTGCAGCTAGGTGCGGGGCGGCTCGGCCAGCGTGCGGCCGACACGGACGACGCGACGCGTGCGGGAGAGAGGAAGGGACTGACATGCGGGGTCTGCATGTCAGGGGGCGCGGGAGGGGTTTGGGCCAGGCTGAGGGAGGTTTGGGGAAGGCGGCCCAACACTATTTAAAATTCATTTTCGATTTAAAATAATCCCTGAAATTCATTTATATTTTTTGAGCTATCTGCAAAGGTCCTAAAATTTTATAAAAAATCCCAAAAATTTATCTTGAATTGAGGAACCTAACATAATATTTCCAACTCAAGATTTGAACTATTTCTCAAGGTTTTCATTTATTTGGGCATTTTCAGCTTCATTATTATCCAAAAATAATTCTTTTCATTAAAATTTTTATTTCCCATTTAATTTTTAATTTAGAAAATTTTGGGATGTTACACACAGCCTCTCATTACTTGAGTATTTTCTCTTTGTTTTTTGAGACTACAACTATAATGTTTTGTATATTTTTTCTTCTATAAATCGTTTGAGATAATTATCCTTCTAAAAGTGTGGAGTAATGTTTTTCTGTATTTGAATGTTTTGTTGTTCAGACTACAACATATTGTTTTTTCTTTATCTTTGGACATTTGAGGTAAGTCCTATTAATATAATATTTCGAATTAATTTTTCAATTTAAGATTTATCATATTATATAGTATATTTATACTACATTATGACGCAAATTTAATAAGTATCTTCCTAATTGAAAAATTGTTTTTACCATATTACATATAGCATACATGTAGTTAAAATACCGAGTGCTCCACTACACTTATATATATGTACAATCAGTCGTATATATTAGAAGAAAACCATGCACGATCGGTGTTTCACCGGAGTTAGAGAAGAAGAGGTGATGCAAGACGGTGTCACGTACACACCGCGGGAGAAGACTCTAGTTGTGCTCCATGCGTGCCACGATTTTCGGCTCACCACCCACCATCGTGGCATGCTTGCCCCCATGCATGAACTCGCATGCCGTGCATATAGAATGCCTATGACGTGCTTCACTGAGCTCCACAACGCCCATGACTCAATAGGCCCGATCATAACTTCTTGCACACTACGAAACAGTCTCCTAACAATAACTGACAATAGGACATGACGCTATGACTCAAAACACTATTTGAAGACTTATTCAAACAGTATATCTATCAGTATATATTATACTCGAATATAAAGTAGTCTAAACATCAAACGACTTTTAAGTCAACAAAAAAACCAAGGCATCACACGATGATCACGAGTATACATATATTAAGGACCTTGAAATTATAGTTTGGTCCGGCTCCCAACATCTCATGACTGAACCTTAGAGCATCTCCATTGTAATTGCTATCCAACTTATTATTTTTAAAAATAGTAAGAATTATCTAAAAGGTATCTCCATTGTATTTGCTATTTTATGGGAGCTTGCTATTTCTCTCACCAAACTTGTTACATGGCTTGTTATTTTTCTCACCAAACTTGATACATGCACCAAGTTTGGTGAGAGAAATAGCAAGCCCCTAAAATAATAAGTTTAATAGCAAGTACAATGGAGTGAATAACAAAATAGCAAGCTAATTAAAATAAGAAGACTTGTTATTGCTATGAATAGCAATTACAATGGAGATGCTCTTAGTATGGGAGTATTTAATTGGAGGTTTTATTGTTTGGCGTTGCAAAACTCAAATCATACACTATACTGTCCGTGGAGTCATGGACCAAACTGGCAAACCGTGCCGTGCTTGGGTATTCGCGGTCAATCGATCACCGGCTCACCGCCGGCAGCGTTATCGCCTGTTGTTCAACCGGCAGCTGGCCTTGATGCTTCAGACAATGGCCACGAGAGAGAGGACACAATCATTCGGTCGTTCGTGGAGAGGACGAGAGCCTAAGCTAGCTAGCTAGGCGTCTCGATCGCCGACCGGACTGATCGACGAAACCCGGTTGCGCGCGGTCGCGGACGACCTCTCTTCTTCCTAGCCTTTCTCCATATGCCGGCCGGCCGCGCGCGCATGCAGATCTAGCTAGCTATAGCAGTATATATAGCCGCAGATCTCAACGAAAGGTCGCATGCAGCTTGTTACGGAGTACTACCTAGCTAGCTACCATGCAGATCGTTGCGGCTAGCTAAAGCGAGGAGGACCGAGGACGACGAAGCCCGGCTGCGAGCCCGCGACGACGGTTGCTGCTCGATCCCCTTCTCGTCCGGCGACGTCTTAATTTGCCCTTGTCTCTCTCTCGTTCTCTCCTTCCACTTTCTTTGCAGCTTTGCTTCTCACTCTAGATACGACAGAAAAGCAGAAACCCAAGTAGCTTCCCAAGAGCCCAGCAAACACACCAAAAAGGCATTTTCGTCCATGCATTGACGACCCTTGGGCGCAGCGTTGGTCGGCTAGCTTCTCAAGGAATCTTTTGCAGTTGCGCAGGAATTGAAGTTAGTATAATAAAATCGAAAATGATATACCGGAAAGCAGATTCTCAGACGACTCAATGCAACTGATTAAAATTAGGCTCACTGTGTTTGGTCTTCGGCTCTCTCAATCGTGTGTATAGCAGGATTCTAATGAAATATATATCACTTCCAATCTATATATGGTCAATGGCTCAGATCAATAGGGCAATAAAATTCAATTTAAGCTGTGATCTGACTTTTTTTTACTATTGCTACGGCATCTCTACAATACAGGGTTCTCTCTGTTTTCAACAAATACTTTGTTTTTAGTAATTCTCAGCTAAATTAATAGAGTAAATTAAGAAATGTCTTTGGTTCACCTCGTTAATCATGTTAATCCTTATGTCCTATAGCTTGAGATTAGTGTAATTTAACTTATAGGTGGGACATATAATAAATCAGTTTATAATAATCTAGAGAAATTATAAGATGTGAGCTGTTTGTATGACAAAAAATATTAATGCTTTCAAAATAAAGTGTCTAGATAAAAGAGTTAGGATTTGGGTATGTGATGGCAGTTAGTATTTTACACCCAAGACCAAAGTGTAATGGACATTTTACTCTTTTATAGTGTAATAAGTTAAAAATATAGGTTTTATCAACTTATTAGATTACTATAATATATCTTACATATTATAATAAGCTGGCTCATTAAGCTATCTATTTATTTATATTTTATCCAATAAACTGAATCATTATAATTCCTAAACTAAAAGAAATAGGCTATAGCCTATAAGCAAGATGATTGTGTTGTGTCACTTGCTTAACTTGGAATCTATTAATTGCGCAAACACATTAACCGAAAAACAAGATAAAAATCAAGTCTTTATGGGGACGAATTCTGAAACATATAGAAATAAAAGTCTTTTCGTCGGAGAAAGAACTATTTTGTGCATTAAAACATTATCCCTCTCACAAATTAAACTACTGTACCAACAGTAGTCATCTGCATTACTGCAAATTAAAGGATTTTTTTAAAATAATATTTTTTTAAAAAAAATCAAATCTGCATGTTCATTTGAAAATTTTGCAAAAGTAGCATGCGGGTGCCGACTGGTGCCACGTCAGCTTGATGCTGCCCCCCTATCAGATTCTGCCACGTCAGTTCCAGTCGACACTTAACGTGGCACCAGTCGGCACCAGTCAGCACTTGAAGTACCGATTGGAGCTGACGTGACATTCAGTCAGCATTTCATTTTATTATTATTTTAAATAGACATATAGATTTGAATTTTATTTTTTTAAAAAATATTATTTTAAAAAAATCCCAAATTAAAGTGCGTATATATCCTCGTCAGCCGCTCAATGCTTGGCAGAAGGCCAGCTTTCGGCCATGGCCTCCAACTGGATCACACAGAGAACGAGCTACATAAGTTTCAGCCATATGTACGTACATGTGGAACGTATTTAATTTGTGAATTCGTAAAATCCCACATAAATAAAAACACAAACAAAGCAAGCAAAGATTAATTGTGTCTCATCTGTGTCGATGTGTATATAAAAAAAAGGGCCTTGGCTTGACCAAAATGTATGCAATATAAGTTCTGGATGAGATCGATACTGCTTACACAGAGACATGCATCAAACCATTTCAATTTCACAACAATCTATCCTCGGAGAAAATTATGTTTTTCAAAGCTACAGCCAGACGCATAATCAGTTAATCACCAGCCAATGCAACATAAAGCTATATGCTCGCCTACCTCTCCGCTATGATCGATCTGGTCTAGTTCGTGGAAGAAATTAAAACCTATAGCAAAATATTCTGCATTTTCAGCTGCACGTACAGTCAACAGTGCATATCAGCTTAGGGTGTGTTTGATTGAGTTGTGGCTGTGGAAAAAAGCTGTTGTGGGCTGTGGGCTGTGGAAAAGCTATTGTGGGTTGTTGGCTGTGAGAATGCTGAAAGTCATTTGGCTGAAAGCTGCTTTGAGCTGTGAGCTGTGTAAAAAAATCAATTTATGAAATTTTGTATGGTAGTATGAAATTTGAAATGTCAATTTATGAAATTTTGTATGGTTGTATGAAATTTGAAATGTCAATTTATGAATTTTTGTATGGTTGTATGAAATTTGAAATGTCAATTTATGAAATTTTGTATGGTTGTATGAAATTTGAAATGTCAATTTATGAAATTTTGTATGGTTGTATGAAATTTGAAGTGTCAATTTATAGAATTTTGTATGATTGTATGAAATTTGAAATGTCAATTTATGAAATTTTGTATGGTTACGAAGCCAAAAGTCAAAAGCCGTAAAAAGCAGGTCTAGAGAAGCTTTCACATTTACACTGCATCAAAAGCCGCTTTTACTAAAAGCTGCTGGTTCAAAACATGCCCTTTGGTTTGACTTTTGGCTTCCAGGAAGCAAAAGCTGCTTTCGGAAGCCAAACCAAAGGGACTCTTAATTTGGTCGGCCGCTATACACATACGTATAGGCGGTGTAGGCTAAAATTTAGTCGGTATTACATGATGTTTGTACATTAATTTGAAAAACTAAACGTGAATTAATTATAAAAATAATTGCATAATCGGAGGATAATTCGTGGGATGAATTTATTTAGCCTAATTAATTCATGATTAGCAAATGTTTACTGTAGCACCAAATTGTCAAATCATGACGTAATTAGGTTAATTAGATTTATCTTGCAAATAATTCTTCGATTATGAAGAGTTTTTGTAAATAATCTACATTTAATACTTCAAAATAGTATCATTGGATGTGAAGGGAGCTAAAATTTGCCCCTCATCTAAACACCCCCATAATCTGCTATTCGGGTTTGGACGTGAGGCCCGTAGAGGAGACTACATACGTTAATTATACGTAAGTTATTTCATTTGAAAAAACAAACAATTCTATCAATTCCGTACTTCAACTATAAATGGATTTCAAAATAGTCTGACAATCTAAAATGCATGGTAACCAATAAAATAATAACACGTACATGCTTTAATTTTTCTGTCAGTAATTAAAAAACCGTCAAAAAAATTACATAATTTACTGTCAGTTTCTATTTGCCTGTCAGTTCTTTTTACACTGTCAATCATTTAGTTATTTCCCTATCGGTAAACCACAAACCGACAGCAGGAACATTTCTGTTTTTCCATCGGTGACTAAAATACCGTCAGGAAAATATTGCCGTCGACAGGAAAATCGTGGTTTCAATAAGGCACCAGCTGCTGCCAGCATATATATATATATATATATGTGTATATATATATATATATATATATATATATATATATATATATATATATATATAGGGAAGAAGAAGCATTTTATGCTGCATCATATCGATGGTAATAAGCTAGCTTCCTATTCGTGTAATGCTGGGGAATGCTGGCTGAGAATTTTTTTAAATAATATTTAAAAAAAATCAAATCTACACCGATTTCAAAAATTACAAAAGTAATAAACGGTCGGCACTTGAAGTGTCGATTGGATGCCACGTCAGCTTCAAGTGTCGACCGGTGCTGATATGACGTAGTCAGCACTAGTCGGCACTTTCAGCCGGCATTCCGCATGTTACTTTTATAATTTTTTATACAGATTTGTTTTCAAAAAATATTTTTTTAAAAAAAATCGCTGGCTGATATGAGCTGAATAGTTGGATAAACAATGCAATCTGATGGTGCACAAGTGGGGACGTCCACTAGTTGAGTAACTGTGTTATGCTATATTATTTTTTTGCACGTCCTTAATTTTGAATAAAATAATGTTTAAATAATTTCAACCGTACAGTACCTCCGTGTGTCCTTTTTTTTTTGAGGCAAATCAGTAGGAGAGACTCCTACCTAGATTCGATAAAAAAGGTAAACGAATAACAACATAGAGCAGGGGCAAGGAAGCCCGGGGGGAGGGAGAGAGATTACAAAAGAGGGGGGAAATAGATTACAGGGGGAAGTTACAGGAGCCCAGCCAATTCCTCGCCTCCTCCTTTAATCGAGGCGGAAACCGCTGAGACTGAGCAGAAAACATAGTGAGAAAAAGACCTAACCAACCACCGATCGTCGAAGGGGTGGATCTGAAGATGTTACTATTCCTAGTAATCCAAATGGCCCAAGCAGAAATCATCACAATCTCCATAAAGAAAGGTTTGCCAAACCTCCTTCTAGCTGCCGAGAGATTATCTTGGATTGTGGTCGAGGGCAGCCACTGAATGCCCATCATATACCAGCATTGAAGGTTGAAAGGGCACTCGAAAAAAAGATGTGTCCCTGTTTCCTCCGCTCCCGAAAGGCAGAGACAGCAGGAGAAATCCGCATCCCAGGGCAGCACGTGTTTGCGACGGAGGATGTTCCTAGTGTTAAGGCGGTCAACCAAGAGGAGCCAAAAGAAAACTTTGATCTTGCTGGAGCACTTGGACCTCCAGAGCCATTTGAAGGCAGAATGGGAGTGCATGAACTTGAATTGGTAGCCGTAGAGGTCTTTTGGATGATAAGTGGAAGAGTGCCAAATGAAGGTCCACCTGTCAGGGACATCATCCTGCAAGCTGATCATAGCCAACGTCTGATGAAGGAGGTTGAACTCAAGCAGGGCTTCCAAGGAGAGAGGAAGGAAGAAGTTGTCAGCCGGAGCCGTCGAGGAGAAGAAGAAGTGGACGGAGCAGCGGGGTGCTCTGGCGAAGGAAAACAGATGAGGGAAAACAAGGCGAAAGGGAGTGCCGCACCAGCCATCCTCCCAGAAGGAGACCGACCGGCCACCGAAGATAGAGGGGGAAGCGACGACCCGCAGAAGGGGAGCCAGGCTAACAATATCCCGCCACCAGAAGGAAGCCCTGGGGTACGGAAGGTGAGGGGGAAGAGGGGAAGAGGCAAGGTCCATGCGGATCAGGTTGACCCAGGGGGTGTCATGGTGCGATAAGAGTTTCCAGAAGTGCTTGAGAAGCAAGGCAGAGTTCTGGGATCGGAGGTCGATCACCCCGAGGCCACCTTTGAGCTTAGGTCTGCAAACTAAGTGCCAGGCAACTCTAGAGGAAGATCCAGCATTAACAGAATTACCCTGCCAGAGGAAGTTGCGGCGAGCCTGATCAATCCGATGGATGACCTTGACGGGGATTTTGAGGGAGCACATGGTATAGGTAGGGAGGGCCGAGAGAATAGAGTTGACAATTTGGAGTCTCCCAGCCATGTTGAGCCACGGAGAAAGGGAGGCGAGACGATTGGAAATATTGAGAAGGAGGAAGCTGAAGTCAGAAGCTTTAGGCTTGAGGGCCCCCAGGGGGAGGCCAAGATACTGAAAAGGGAGGGAGCCCACCGGACAACCGAAGGTGGCAGCCAGGAGCTCCGATCGGTGCACGGATAAGTTGATAGGGATGAGGGAGGATTTAGAAAGGTTAACCGAAAGACCAGTGGAGTGGGAGAAGGAGTGCAGGAGGCCCTGGAGGAAGAAAAGGTTGCGCTGGTCAGCCTGAAGAAAGATAATGGTATCATCAGCATACTGGGCAATGGGGAAATCCAGGTGATCAGGATGACAAGGGGGGCCATGGATGATCCCAAGACGGGCGGCCTTGTTAATGATGTGTTGGAGGAGGTCCGCTGCCAGGACAAACAGGAGGGGAGAGAGGGGGTCCCCCTGGCGCACCCCTCGCTGGCAATGGAAGAACTTTCCGGGGCAGCCATTGAGAAGAACCGAGGAGAAGCCGGAGGAGAGAAAAAGTTTGACCCAAGAAATCCAGGAGCTGGGGAAGCCGAGGTGCGTCATCATGAGGAGGATGGCCGAATGTTCCACGGTGTCAAAGGCTTTCTCGAAATCAAGCTTCAGAATGATAGCCTCCTGTTTGGATTGCTTGCATCTATTCGTGAGTTCTAAGGCCCAGGCAATGCAGTCCTGGATAGAACGACCCTTGATGAACCCATATTGATTATTGTGGATAAGAGCGGGAAAAATGCCCTGAAGACGATTAGCAAGGGCTTTAGTGAAGATCTTGATACTGAAGTTCATGAGGGAAATGGGCCGAAAGTCTCGAACGGAGGAGGCAGAAGCAGTTTTGGGGATGAGGGCGATAAAGGACCCGTTGATGGGGTGGACCTGGGCAGAGTGATTAGAGAGGGCAGAGGCTAAATCCAGGAAGTCCTGGCGCACTATGTGCTAGCAGGCTTTAAAAAAGGCCCCATTGAAACCGTTAGGTCCCGGGGCCTTGTCGGGGAGAGCGGAGAAGACCACTGAATCAAGTTCGGAGGCCTCAAAAGCGCCCCCCAGAAAGTCAAGGCCTGGGACCCTTGGAATAAGGCTGGCCAGATCGAAGAGCATAGGGGGGGGCCGAAGAGGAACCCATTTTAGTCAGAAAGAAATCAAGGAAGGCCTCAGCCTTGTCCTGGGCGGAGGTGGCCCAAGAGCCGTCTTCAAGCTGGATGGCAGGGATCGCATTTCGGCGGTGTCTGATGGTGGCAGCAGAGTGAAAGAACTTAGTATTAGCGTCGCCGAGCTTGGTCCAACGAAGGGTGAAGCGCTGCTTCCAATATTTATGGCGCAGGGAGAAAAGAAAAGCCAAGTGGTTTCGGAGGATGGATCTGAACACGGACTCAGGCCCAGAGAGCTGGCGGAGTTCCTCACTTTTGTCCAGATAAGCCAGGATGATAGAAGAATTATGAATCCAACGCTCGAAACAACCCCATCGCCGATGCCAACGGGAGAGAGCCTTCTGAAGGGACCTCAGCTTGGTGGCGATTCGAAAGGCGGGATCAGGGGGAGACGGCCCACAGTTCCAACAGGAGTGCACAAGGTCCAAGAAGCCAGGGAGCTTAAGCCAGAAGTTTTCACTTCCAACAAGTGTGTCCTTGGCCAGAGACTTATTGGAATGAGACTCATGAAACATTTGGAAGTGAAGGCAAGTTTGTGAGCTGGTGGTCGAACTTAACCAAAACTAAACCAAATTTTGCATTGGAACTCGTGCTGCAGGAGATGAAAACGCGTGAATAAAAATACCGAGGAATTATTTAAGGGTCGTAGTGACTTGGATTCCTACAATAATTGAAAATACAAGAAACTTCCGAAATGGCCATTATATTTAATTTGATGCTAGAGTAAATTTCATCCTGGGTAAAAGATTTTGTGAATGGGTGCGATTTAGTACAACAATTTCAAAATTCGGAGAACCAGTTCAATTAATTTGGCTAAGTGGTGCATTTTTTTTTTACTAACAGAGGATATGCCACATCCAGGGCCGGCCCTACGGGGTGGCAGTGCGGATGCTCCGGGCCCCCATATCCGAAAGGCCACTAGTAAAAAATAAAATAATATTTTGAATTTTGAAAAACATTTAGTGGTGTAATGGTTAATTAAGCAAATGTCACTTAAATACACAGTTCTGAGTTCAATCCTAGTGGCTTTGAATATAATTCAAGATTTTTTTCTTTTTTGTTGTTCATCTTTTTGAGGAATAAAATTATTCTATTAAAAATTTTAATAATTGTTTTTATTATTTATAAAAATAAATTATAACACAAATTTAATAATTATTTTTTTATTATAAAAATAAACTATAACACCCATTTAATAATTATTTACTCAGTTAGAAAAATATTTTTACCGGATTGCATATAGAGATTTTGATGTGACATATCGATTGACAAAATCTTAGGTCTACCAATGTATAAGTAGGTACACGTGTCCGGTCCACCCCTCTTTTCTCTTTTCATAGACATTATGTACATATTATTATGTTTGAATATTATTTTGATATATTTTAATTGTGTATTAATTATATTTCCTATATATATACATATTATGTTAGTAATATTCACATATATGATTAGCGATATCCATATAATTTGCATGATTTCAATTGTTAGTTTCATGCATGCATACACCAATCTCTTTCATGATTACCAAACATGGTTTCTATTAACTTACATGTTAGCACTAGCATATATATGCAATACAACTATAGTAAATCAATTTATTGCATAATCATTTAAAATATCGTTTTCATATTAAAATATCATATTATTACTATAAATTATGGTTTACCCCGTCCTCGAAATCTTAGGACTAGCCTGTGAATTTCTTCGTATGTCAGAGGTCAAGCCAAGTGAATGATAGATACGGATACTCCACAGGAATTTCAAGAAACTTTAAGCAAATCCTTCTAAATTTCTTTGGGTTAATTTCCTTCGACCCAAATGGGACCTGGCTCAATTACAAGAAGCTAGATCCCAGCTAGCACAGTTCAGGAGGCCGGAGGCCGGAGGGAGACAGAGGAAGGCGAAAAGCTCGAGTGCCGGACACCATCAAGCCCTACAAGGCAGCTGGTAGCCGTCTCGACCACTACCCGACCACCGGTGCGAAAAGGCCACATACACTTCGCAAAAGCTATGGCCTAAAAGCCATCCATGTTGCGCAGTGGGCAGCTCGACACACCAGGCACCTAGCTAGCTAGCTGCAACTGCAAGCAGGTTAAAACCCCACGCCTCCTTCCATTGCCTCGTCTTCCTCCCTTTGACTGGTGAAAGCTAATAAGCAAGCAGCAGCACCAACAAGCAGAAAGGTACCACCGTACCAGCTGATCGATCGATCGATCGGTGTGTGCACAAGCGCGACGAAGACTACGAGCCGAGAACTCGATCCAAGAAGCTGCTGATTGATCGGTTGACAGGTCGTCGACCGGGATGTGGGAAGGAGGCGGAGTCGTCGACCATGGCGGCGGCCGCCGCCACCACCACGAGGCGCTCCTGATGCAGGCTGCTGCGGCGGCAGCGGCACACGATGGGGGCGACGCCGTCGTCCACGGACACGAGTACTCGCCGGGGCCTCTCCTTCCGTGGCTCGGCGCCCCTGCCGCCGAGCTGCCCTACATATCCGTCGGCCCCCACGGCCATCTGCCCCCGTCGGCAGAGGCAGCGCCCTTCGTCGGCGCCGAGTATCCGGCGTCAGGGGAGCCTTTCGGCGTCGACGCCGGCGCCGGGTACTGCGACGTCGTTGGCGGCGCCGGCGGGGTGGGCCATCATCATCAGTATGGGATGTTCGGGCTGGAGCCGGCGCCGTCGTCGTCGCTGCAGATGGGCGGGTCGTCATCGTCGAGGGTGGTGGTGTCCGGGCTGCTGGGGACGCTGC
The DNA here is from genome assembly GCA_019279435.1 of Zizania palustris. Taxonomy (NCBI): domain Eukaryota; kingdom Viridiplantae; phylum Streptophyta; class Magnoliopsida; order Poales; family Poaceae; genus Zizania; species Zizania palustris. Next base: position 19,596,236 of record JAAALK010000290.1, read on the forward strand.
AGGCCGAGCTGGGGCGGATGACGGCCAAGGAGATCATGGAAGCCAAGGCGCTGGCGGCATCGCGCAGCCACAGCGAGGCCGAGCGCCGTCGCCGGCAGCGCATCAACAGCCATCTTGCTCGGCTCCGCAGCCTCCTCCCCAACACCACCAAGGTGATAAAACTTTTCATGAGACTTGCTGATGATCGATCTCTGCGAACTAACCCTCTCCCTCTCGACGATGATCAGTTGTCATGCCCAAACCCTAACTAAGCCGATGATCTTGATGCGCAATCGATCGATCGCGAGGTCAGATCACCAGATCTAATAAACATATAATTAAGAAGAACGATCTGTTTATGATCGCCTAAAATCTGGATGTTAGCATATATCGAATCGATTGATGGTCATCAGCTCATTAAGATTTAAGCAAAGATTATATATCAACTTAATTAAGAAGCGGCACGAGCAAAGCAGAAGTCAGATCTAGCTATTAACTAGCTAATTTAGCTAGCTTTTTGCGCCAAAGGCATGCATGTATTATTTAGTTCATGGATAAAACGAACCCACGGCATGATTACATGCTTGAAATCAAGCTAGGGAGTCATCTAAATTCTAAATCCCTTAATTGCATTTTGCTCCATCATATTTCATATGTCTGTTTAATTATTCTCTCTACAAGCCCAATAGCATATGCATGATGACCATTTCACTACCATGAAAATTAGTTGAGCTACACTTCTTTAAATGATTAATTAAACTTAACTTCGTCCATAAAACACTGCATATTTTCATAAATTTCCAAATGGGCAGCACCTACGTAAACGGTACTATCCTAGATTGGTAGTTAATCCAGTGAGGGACAAAAGACAAGGTGAAGTGGGCATAGGAGTACATACATAAGTGAAAAGCTAGCTAGCTCTGAGAATGTAGACATCACCGAGTATATAAAGCACTTGCTGATCAGTGGGCCGGTGACACGGACAAGAAAGAGAGAAGGAAATATGCAGAAGCCTTCGGATTCGTTGGGGGACGCGCCGCCGCATGCACGCCCGCGGCGAAGACAAGCTCGCACGCCCGTGCCAGAGCGAGCGCCCCAAAAGGCGAGAGGCCGCGCGCGCGCATGCGAAGGCTGCGCCACGCCTGCGATTTTTGTAGCTTTTCCTCCATCCTCGCATGCACTGCCTCCACTCGCGCCCGTTTCTTCCCTCTCCTTCCTTCCTAGCTAGCTACCGCCACTACAGCTGCCAACTAGTAGCTTGCTAGTGTCACGACGCCACGGCACACTACACCACATGCATGCTGATCGATATGTGCCCATGCATGCGCCCAAAGCTAGCTTGAGACTCGAAATGATGGCGCGGTTGCTGACGGATCGATCATATCTGGTGTGGTTGGTGTGTGTTTCGCGATGTGTGCAGACGGACAAGGCGTCGTTGCTGGCTGAGGTGATCGAGCACGTCAAGGAGCTGAAGCGGCAGACGTCGCAGATGATGGCCGCAGGGGAGGCGGATGCGTCGGCGTCGGCGTCGGCGCACTGCCTGCTGCTGCCTACGGAGGCCGACGAGCTGGCGGTGGACGTGGCGGCCGACGAGGAAGGGAGGATCGTGGCGCGGGCCACGATGTGCTGCGAAGACCGCGCGGACCTCATCCCGGACATCGCCCGCGCGCTCGCCGTGCTCCGGCTGCGCGCGCGCCGCGCCGAGATCTCCACGCTCGGCGGGCGCGTCCGCAGCGTGCTACTCATAGCCACGGTGGAGGAAGACGCGGCAGATGAGGGAAGCGACGACGGCCACGGTTGTGACGGTTTCGAAGACGACGATTACGAGGACGACGGACGCCGTGTCGCAGCGTCGCACCGGAGACACGAGCTCGTCGCGTCGATCCAGGAGGCACTGCGCGGAGTCATTGACCGCAAGGCGGCGAGCAGCGACACATCCTCGTCTGGCGGCGGCGGAAGCGGCGGGAGCACCAAGAGGCAGCGCATGAACGCCGCGCATGAGCAGCAAGGTTCCTTTTAGTTGGCTGGTAACTCGATCTAGTCGATCTATCCATCCATGCATGCATTATTGCTGCAGCCTGAAAGCTTGCTAGCTAGCATGCATGAAATATCCATGCTTTCTAATGCAAACCAACTTAGTATAGTTAGTTATAAGTTATAGCCAACCTCAAGATTTAGACCAAGTTTGGATCTTCTTTTTGGTGTCATGGTGTGTGTGTGTGTGCATGCATGAGGGAAATTAATCAAAAGGAAGGAGGAAAACATGGATTTCCAAGGTAGAGGGAGATAGTTTTATGTATCCCTTATATGTTTTTATTTTCTGGGATGATTTTACTTAATTACTTTAGTTGCATAGTGTGTTGGGGGCAGAGAGGGTATCTTGACAGGTTTTTACGTACGGCCAGTACTTAAACCTTTTAGTGCACAATGGGGCGGGAGTTATGTACACATGTATAATATATATCTGGGATACAATGAAGAAAAGATGGAATTTGTGGGGTGGTTTTAATTTTTGTTCAAGAACTAATGTGGGCATGGCCTGATGAATTGAATTTCATGTGTTTTTGTTTGTCTAGTTTAAATATTTTACATGAGTAATACCCTCATGAGAAAGATCCAGTTTTATGGTTGTGTTTTTAACGTATAATTAAGGAAGGAACTCTCGCAATTATATTATTATTATTTTGTCATTTTATTCTAAAGTATTGATTTTGGGATGCTAATACTTTGGATAGTGAGAACCTTAGCTTACTTCATCCTGTCAATGCAATAATCTTCCGACAGGCATGCATGCATGGAGTACCTTTTGAAGTACATTAATTGTACAGTAGTATTAACTTATGATCTAGCTAACAGCTACCTAGTGAAAATTGTTGGTTGGTACGATCTTATCTTTACGTCCGAATGGAACTCCGAAGGAATTAACTTAATTAGTGATAATCACATGTTGCATATATTAGTACTCTTGTACGTATATATGCGTGAAATGCTGAAAATGTACAATGTATGTTTCGGCAAATTAATGGTCCTACGTACGTACATTTTGATCATTGCAAACTATCTCTATCAATTATCAGTAATGAATAAATTACATATGTATGTTTGCATTTTAAACTACACATATATATAGCTAGGTTAGTTAGATGGACCACTGTACATTAATGTAAGTACATGCTAGATCTGTTTTGCTTAATTATAGCTAGATCCTTTTCATGCTTAATTTGATGCATGCTGGTAAATTAGATCTGTTTTGCTTAATTATAGCTAGATCCTTTTCATGCTTAATTTGATGCATGCTGGTAAATTAGCTAACTAGATCCATAGCGCTCCTATCATGTAGTTACTTATATTGAGGGATGGATTCGGGACTGTTCGGATGACAACCACACTTTGCCCCCCAAAAAACACTTTGGCAAAATGGCTGACATACTAGCAAATATGCCACATATTATGCTCATGCAATAACTACGGATTATATTGCTAGCGAAGTTTGGCATATATACAACCAAACAGCCTCTTATATATATGCTTACTCCTTCCTTGCTTATCCTTAGCTAGCTAGCTCGGTAAGCACGCCCAATTTGAGATCGGCTAGCTAGCTAGCTCCGGATAGATTAATATACATTATATTAGGTATAGTTCCTTTTGAGATCAGCTAGCTTGCTCTAACGAGGTGTAGATCCAGGCATGCACACAAGCAACACATGTAAACAGGAAACAAAATATGAAAAAGATTCTAAAAAAATTGAAACAAATTATATTTAAAAAAGAACCGATGAATGAAGAAGGAGGCGGGAGTATATTACATGTGACAAAACTAGAAGCCGATCGACCGGTGTACCATGTAAAGGAGATAATATATATATATGTATAGTCGATAGATCGATCGATGTTGCGGCCAAGGGCGGCAAGCCCCCAACAACATGTAGCACGGGGGCGCATCATCCGAGGCTCCACTCCCCACTGCTTGTGTGCATATGATACTATGATCCCCACCACTCCGGCTTGTATACACAGCATGCATGCTGTGTCTTCTGATATCATTACCATCCTCTAGCTCCATTGAGAGCATGAGTGATTTTGTTTGATCATATCCCACCTGGGAATTAAAACAGGGTTAGTTTATCCATGTGATTGGGTTTGCAATGCAATATATCATTGCTAATTATAATTAGCTAGCTGGCTATATAGCTAGGGTCGTCTGTCCACGGCCAGTTTCGATCAGGTGTACTTATATTTTGTTTTGTATATATGTAACTTTGGACTTTGTTTCTCCTTATTAATTCAACTTTAATTTGCAAAATATGAATTGTTTGTTTTCTGATAGGAGTGACATTATTTATTTAACAAGATTTTTCAAAAAAAGATGAAAAGTGACTAAAATTTCTAAAACGGCTTATATTATTTGTGAAAGATCAGTTAAGAAGACTAACACGACTTAAACAAGAAATCAAAGCGAGTAGTGATGGTATATATAATAAGGAACTGAAGCTATGAGTATATTGTTTGACACATACTTATATATTTTGGTTCTGTACATGTAGGTATATAGTACATCCGAATCTCTTGCCTGTTGGCCTGACTGAAATTTGGAAGCAAAATATATGGGGGGGGGGGGGGAATTGATGATATATATGTTTTCGTAATTTTATTTTTCATTTTGAAGTTGGGTGAGTAGTTGTATGAATAAAAGCATGCAACTATATATCTCAAAATCAAATTTAAAATAGTTACTAATGATCTTGCATGCCTCTCTCGATCGAACGCGCAAAGCATATTTAATGTAGGTGCTAATATAGGGTTGTTTAACAAGCGTATGCGTGTAAGTAAGCAGAAGATACATCCCCACAATTAATGAACAACTCCTACTAAGGCTATTTACAGTGGGGTTTTATGATATTAATTATTATGATATATCAGATTTTTTGCTAACATAACATTAAATTAATGAGGGAAGAGAAAAAGATGGTGTCATCTTCATGACATGGTGCTAACCCGTTTTCAAGATGGATGAAACGAAATGAAACGCTCACTGTGAGCCAAATCGTTTCATCGGAGAGAGGATATTTAATTCAGTTGCAAAGCATTTAATTACATTGGTTAGCCTAGAAAATAGTGAAATTAAACTCTCCACTGAGAGAGAGTATTTCATTCAGTTGCAAAGCTGATGTGACTTTCTAGAAAACAGTGTTATGAAACCACTGTGAATAGCCTAATAAGAGTGCAAGCACCAACTAATTAAACATTGGCGCTTCATCAGGCATCGATATTTCATGCACGATTAGTACTACTTTTATCCTATACTTTACATAAAAATTAGAATGGTTTGTTAATAAGCACATATATAAATTGGAGATGACTTTAGATTACTGGTTTTCAGCTATACGCTACACTTTAATTTCTAGCTAAATGTTGGTATCTGTTTATACGCAAACTGATCCAGATTCAAACAAGCCAACAAAAAAATAAGACCTGGTCGAGTTAATTTACAAATTAATTACTGTTTGGAATAATAGAGTTACGTTACATGACATCCTTAACAATACGGTCTTATGAAAGAATTAAATCCTCCACAATTAAAAAGAAACATATCATTTCAGTATTTATTTTTAATTCATATGTAAAATCAGTATTTTGTATTAAGAATCAAGAGCTCTATAGTTTAGAAAATTAGAAGCTTACCATACCTCTGAGAGGTGCATTGTATGCATTTGTTTTGAAATTCTTACAAATTTTTTTACAACCTCGATATCGAAAGGGCCTCCATGCAAGTGTCCCCCGGTAGGTTGGGTTGGGAAGAAGAAATATTGGGCTGAGTTGGCTGGGCTACATATCAGCTAGAAGAATTAGAAAAAGAGAAGCCAGCCCAGTGCAAAAAAGAAAGGGGAATTGGGGAAAAGAAGATAGGTTTGGGTTGTATTCACTTTTTAAGCTCAACTAGTTAGGATTTAAAATTTTCATACTAAATTAGAAACACTCTTCAAATTGAATACATATATTTCTGGGGTTATTTTATGGTTCTTAAATAAGTACCAGGAGATACCACATTTTTTAGTGTTAATTTAAAATATCCGGCTTCTGCAAGCACCAAGTGTAGTCAGGCAACCCCAACACATTAACAAAGTTATCTTTGAATAAATTTTAAAAATATATATTAACACATGTAACATCAAATAAATACTATTTAAATATATCATGGGATAGATATAATATAGTTATTAGTATATTTTTTCATAAAATTTAATCAAAGTTACATACAATTTACTTAAAAACATCAAATGAATTATAATACAAAACCCATCGGCTCGCAATACATTTAGATGGCGTCATTTGCAAAACAGGTTACCTGTGGTAGCTAACACCACTGTGCTTTGAAATCGGTCTAATTTAACAGTTATAGGATTGATTTTTATAAGAGAGCGACTATGCAAGTATATTGTAGGAACAAGTCTCCCGAATGTCAACCTCCATGGGCCTGACATCTTCTCGTTCGTGGGCCGGTGGGCCTGACATCTTCTCGTTCGTGGGCCGGTGGGCCTGACATCTTCTCGTTCGTGGGCCGGTGGGCCTGACATCTTCTCGTTCGTGGGCCGGTGGGCCTGACATCTTCTCGTTCGTGGGCCGGTGGGCCTGACATCTTCTCGTTCGTGGGCCGGTGGGCCTGACATCTTCTCGTTCGTGGGCCGGTGGGCCTGACATCTTCTCGTTCGTGGGCCGGTGGGCCTGACATCTTCTCGTTCGTGGGCCGGTGGGCCTGACATCTTCTCGTTCGTGGGCCGGTGGGCCTGACATCTTCTCGTTCGTGGGCCGGTGGGCCTGACATCTTCTCTTTCGTGGGCCGGTGGGCCTGACATCTTCTCGTTCGTGGGCCGGGCATACGTCTCACCCGCCATATTTTTCTCGAGGAATACCGTCACGTGGTTTCATGTTTTTATAAATGAATTTTTGTAAACATGCGATTACAATTTTCTGTAATTTAAAAATGCCACAATCAGTAATTGTGGTAGGTCCCATCTGCCAGTGACACGTCGATTACATATTTTAAAACCGCGAAAATTGTAATGTCATGGAAAAATTTGGCCCTTTTATAAACCGGTAAAACAATTGAATCTAGAGTTAATTTTTTTATGTGTCATTATAATTTTTACAGTTTGCTAATATACCATCGGTGTGTCACTGACAAATGGAGACCGACACAATCACTGATAGTGACATATAAACAATTTTTAAAAAATATAACAGTACATGAATAATTTTCCCTCGAATCCTATTAGAGCATCTCTAAAAGATGTCTTAAATTTTATTCCCTAAAATTTTATATAGGAATCATCATATTCATGTTAATCTCTAAAAACTAATTTGATTTCTAACAGTTTCCCTATACTTATTTTTAAATAAGGAATTTGAAGTTAATCCTATATTTAAGATAGATAATAAGAGATTTAGGAAATGGTTTAGGATAGAGATTTGTTTAGGAATGTTATTGGAGTCTAATTTTCTATCAAAATTTTAAATTTTAAATTTAGGAACTCGTATAAGAGATTTCTTGAAGAGCAGAAGAAAAATCTGGCGAGATCAGTGGCGCAGGACGAGCAGGTGGCTCGTGCGGCTGCGGCGCCAACTCCACTGGGCCACAAATACTCCCTCGCATCTGAGCTGAACAGCGCGCGCAGCAGCGAACCGGCCGGCCCAAGGAGCAGCAGCACCGCCGCGAGAGCTCATCAGAGTGCGGTGGCCACCCGCCCACTGACCCACGCCGCGGGTAGGCAGCCATCCATGGAGGCTGCGGTGCCCAGCCGTGTTGCGCTCTCCGGGAGCCGATTCTCGAACCACCACGCGGTGGCAGGTAACCCTCGATCGCGTTTCAATCCCCTGCCCCCTCGCCCCTCCCTCGGCGCCTTCCTCCCCGCGCTTGAGTTCGGTTCGGCCTCTCGAGGCCGGTTCGTTTCTTTTCTGGGATGCGAACCGTTGACGGGACAGGTAGATTGGGTCGCGTCCCGTGGCTCCAATTGGGGGCAAATGTGCGCTTAGAAGTGGGTTCACTTCATGTTTTGCAACGATTGTCAGCTCATTTTAGGCGTTGCTCCGTCTCCGGTCAGGAAATTCCTCCAAGATTTCGCCGATTTCCACACGGGACGAGACAATCCTTCAATTTTCTGCTGACTTGCTGGGTGGTGTGTTGGGCAAGAGGAAGGGGGCTTACTGGCTTAGCGTCTGGGTTCTTGGCAATTACTGTAATTTGTTTCGGACAGTGGCAATTGATGAAATGAGTAATGTTAACATCATTATGCTCCAATAGCTAGTTGTTGCTTGTTGGTTCCTGCAACATGCTGTGGTCAGGGAGCATGTATGTTTGGTACCAAAATTCTATATTTTCGGGGTTAGTCGTATCCAGTGACCACTACCCTAGTCTTAGAACTGTGTGCAAGAGATGCGATATTAATTTAGATGGAAGACATGTTTGCAATGCCATATTGGCCCGTGGTTGTGTCAAGGGCGTTGATGCCCAGGGTAGCCGGACCCCGACTACGAAGATCGTAGTCTCGGTCCGTAGCTGCAGCAGGGTTATACCCCCACGCTGCTGCCCTTCGACGGCGGGGATTAGATCCTTGGCCGGCGGCTTGGAGAAGAGAGGTTGTGGGAGATAGATTGCCAAAATACTTCTTATTCCATAATCTGTCTTACAAGGGATATATATAGCCTCTCGGCCAACCACCCTTCCTAGACTTAAGGACTAAGTTACTAACTAACAACCAGATTTATTCAAACTAGAAACTAACAAACAGATTTATTTGAAATCGAAACTAACAACCAGATTTATTCAAACTAGAAACTAACAATCCTTATCTAATTTCAAACTCAGCCGCGGCCCCCTTCCTGGGCCTTGTGCGCCTCCCTTTCTGCTGCCCGGCGCACATCTCGCGCCCGGCGCCGTCGTGTATACACGCGACCCCACATGACATCTCTCCCCTCCTCGAGAGGCAGCTCGTCCTCGAGCTGGAAGAGTGGGAACTGTCTGCGGATAGAGTCGACATCCTCCCAAGTGGCCGAAGCTGGTGTCGCGCCCTTCCAGTGAATAAGAACCTGCCGGACACCCCGTGCCAGGCGCGCCTTGACAGCACGGTCTGGTTCCTGGATGACTGCGCCATGGCGGACTGCCGGAAGGGCCGGTGGCACCTGCGGGGGGTCGCCGTGGAATTTCTTCAGGAGGCCGACGTGGAAGACGTCATGTAGTCGTGCTTGCTGTGGTAAGGCGAGCCGGACAGCAACGTTGTTGATGCATTCAATGATGCGGTAGGGTCCATAGAACTTGGGCTTGAGCTTGCTGGACGGAGCCTGAGGAAGGGACGCAGGTAGGCGCTGCCGGAGGCAGAGAAGAACCCAGTCACCCACTTGAAAGTTGGCCAGCCGGTGCACCCAGTCGTAGTGGCGCTTCTGCACTGCTTGGGCCTGCTCCAGTCTTATACGGATGTCCTCCAAGAACTCCGTGCGCTCTTCCATAGTCTTGGCCACTGCTGCCACGCGTGTTTCGCCTGGATCGTATGATCGAATGGACGGTGGTTCACGTCCGTAGACGACGCGGAATGGCGTCTCGCGCAGTGATGACTGGAATGCTGTGTTGAAGACGTATTCTGCCCAAGGGAGCCAGCGGAGCCAGTCGCGTGGTCGATCACCTGTCAAGCATCTCAAATACATAATAATCACTCTGTTAGCCGATTCGGACTGCCCATCTGATTGGGGATGGAAGGCTGACGACATTTGGAGCTTTGTGCCACTCAAGCGCATTAACTCGCGCCAGAAGTTGGAGGTGAACACTGTGTCGCGGTCGGATACTATAGACTGCGGAATACCATGCAATCTGACAATTTCAGCAAAGAATGCCTGCGCCACACTTTCCGCCGAGTATGGGTGTGCAAGAGGAATGAAGTGACAATACTTGCTGAATCGGTCGACCACTGTCAGGATTACCGACTTGCCCCTGACGCGTGGTAGTGCTTCGACGAAATCCATGGCGATGTCTGTCCACACCCCTTGTGGCACGGGCAAGGGAAGTAGCAGGCCTGCTGGGTGTAGATGTTCAGACTTATTGCGCTGGCACACGGCACATGCTCGAACTAGGTCCTGTACTGCGCGCCTCATGTTGGGGGAGTGGAAGTCGCGGCGGAGGCGGTGCAGCGTTCGTTGGACCCCTTCATGTCCCTCTTCGTGGACGGCCACCAGGACCTCCTGCAGCAATGGTGATGTTGGGGGGATGTACAGCCGGCCACTGTATTGGATCAGCCCATCTGCGAGTGCCCATGGTCGCGGTCTGGTACCTGCCCTGACTTCTTCTTGCAGTGCGCGCAGGGCCGGGTCGGTGGTATGTGCCTGACGAAGCCGATCTATGAAATCAAAATGCGGGGCAGATAGCGCCAATATCATGCTGTCCTCAGGTGTGTCCCGTCTAGAGAGAGCATCTGCCACGGCATTGGAGTGCCCCGGCTTGAATTCTACGGCGAAGTCGAACCCCAAGAGCTTGCCGACCCAGTGATGCTGCGGAATGGTGGACAGGCGCTGGTCGAGCAGGTACTTGAGACTGTAGTGATCGGTCTTGACGATGAAGTGGCGCCCCCATAAATATGGCCGCCAATGACGGACGGCGTGGACTAGGCCGATCAGCTCGCGCTCATAGGCGGCGAGCGCGCGGTGTCGCGGCGCTACCGGCCTGCTGAAGAAAGCAATCGGGTGGCTGTCCTGGACCAGCACGGCCCCGAAGCCATGAGATGACGCGTCGCATTCGACCATGAATAGCTTGGTGAAGTCCGGCAAGGCGAGTACTGGGGCCGATGTCACCGCGTCTTTGAGAGCGTCAAACGCGGCTGTTGCCTCTGGTGACCACGAGAACCCTTCTTTTCGCAGGAGAGCAGTGAGCGGTGCAGCGATGGTCCCGTAGTTGTGTACGAACTTCCTGTAGTAGCCTGCCAAGCCGAGGAAGCCTCGCACCGCTCGAGCCGACCGCGGACGCGACCAATCTTTGACGGCTTGAACCTTGGTTGGGTCCATGGCGACGCCCGCGGCCGAGACGACATGCCCCAGGTACGCGACCGATGATGCTGCGAATGCGCACTTAGCGCGTTTGAGGAAGAGGCTGTGTTGTTGCATCACGTCGAAGACGGCGCGTACGTGGCGCAAATGGTCCGCCCATGTGTTGCTGTAGATCAGAATATCATCAAAAAACACAAGTACGAAGCGGCGAAGGAACGGGCGGAGGACGTCGTTCATCAATGCCTGGAATGTAGCAGGGGCATTGCATAGCCCAAAAGCCATAACCAAGAACTCGTAGAGGCCGTCATGTGTCCGGAACGCCGTCTTGTGGATGTCGTCGGGACGCATACGGACCTGGTGGTAGCCCGAGCGCAGGTCCAGTTTAGTGAAGAAGCATGCGCCATGGAGCTCGTCCAGGAGTTCTTCGACGACGGGAATGGGGAAGGCATCCTTCACCGTGAGCGCGTTGAGCGCCCTGTAATCGACGCAGAAACGCCATGATCCGTCTGCCTTCTTGACTAGGAGGACTGGTGACGAGAATGCGGAGTCGCTGCGTCGGACGATGCCTTGGTTGATCATGGTGGCACACTGTCGTTCCAACTCGTCTTTATGAGCGGCCAGGTACCTGTACGGCCTGACCGCCACTGGCAGGGCGCCCGGTTTGAGGACGATGTTGTGGTCGCGGGCGCGCTGTGGTGGCAAGCCGGTTGGTTCAGCAAAGAGGCCCCCAAATGCCGATAGCAGCTCATTGAGGAGGTCCTGCGGGGAGACGGTGGCTGCCATGAGCGGGGTCCGTCGTGCGGTTACGTCATCCCAGCTGACCGGCCGACCTTGGCGGTTGAACGCCATGGTTCGCTTGGTGAAGTCCCAGACGATTGGTCCCAAGGTCACCATCCATTGAGTGCCTAGGACCAAGTCGTAGCCGGCGAGAGGCATGATGTAGAGGTCGACGCAGAACTCCTCGCCGCCTATGGAGATTCGGGTCTGTCGGAGTACGCCGGCGCAAGAGATCCGCTCGCCGTTGGCCACTGTGGCCGTGAGGCGCGCGCCACCTTGTGCTTGAAGGCCCGTGCGGTTCGCTGCTGCTTCCCCAATGAAGTTATGGGTAGACCCCGTGTCCAAGAGGGCCGTGAGAGATGCTGCGCCCACGGTCACGTTCACCTGCATTGTATCACAAATGGGCATACCGGCGACGGCTCTGAGCGAGAACACGGGTGCGTCCTGATCTGCTTCATCTTGTGTGGGGGCGAGCTCGATGCCGTCGATATAGAAGAGCCGGCGGCAGACCCGGTTGTGACCCCTGGAGTATGGTTCGTTGCAGTTATAGCAGAGGCCAAGACGTCGCCTTTCCGCCTGTTCATCCGTCGAGAGCCGTTTCGCCTGATTGGCCCCGTTCCTGACCTGGGGGGCTGATAACGCCGGTGGGGGCGTTTGTGGCGTCGGCAGAGGCGGAACCGGCAGTGCGGATGAGGCCGGGCCGGCGGTCGCCGCGGGACGCGGGGGCGGGTTGGGAAGCAGTGCCCGTGATGCGGTCCTGGCCGGTGCCTGTTGCGGCCTGTCCATCTCCATTAGCTCCACCTGACGGGCGAGGCTCATGGCAGCGGCCAACGTCTCGGGATTATGGATCCGGACGACGTGGCTCAGTGGTGGAAGAAGGCCGCCGGTGAAGAGCTGGACTCGTTGCGCCTCGGTGAGACGTCCCGCACGTGGTAGGAGGGCCTGGAACCTGTTGGCATATTCCTCCACGGATCCTGTTCGCCTACATTCGGTGAGTTCAAACAATGGAGCCGACCGAAGAGGAGGCCCAAACCTTAGCATGATGCGATCCTTGAAATGCGCCCATGTGGGCGTGCCTTCATCCTCTTGGAGCTGGATGTACCACAATTGTGCGACTTCCTCCAGATGATAGGATGCCATCCACACCCGTTCTTCCGTCATCGTGCGCTGCTGTGTGAAGTAAGATTCACATTTGTTGATGAACAGCAAGGGGTCTGTTTTGCCATCAAAGCGGGGGAAGTCCAGTTTCTGGAATCGTGGTGGTCGATCGGTGTGTTGCTTGCCATCTGTGGTGCCGCCGGAACTGGAGGATGAGGAGGATGGATCCTTGTTTTTCTTGAGCTCGGCCACATCTGCTTGCAGCGTCGTGATCGTGCCAGTGAGGACTTCGAGTAGTCTAGCCAAGTCGGCGTTGGATGGTTCGGCCATTGGTGAGGGGCTGTTTGGTGGAGAAGGCTGATGTGGCTGTGATGCGGTGGAGGTGGGGTTGCTGTTGGCGGAAGAGGAGGATCGTTGTGACCTTGATACCAGGTTGTCAAGGGCGTTGATGCCCAGGGTAGCCGGACCCCGACTACGAAGATCGTAGTCTCGGTCCGTAGCTGCAGCAGGGTTATACCCCCACGCTGCTGCCCTTCGACGGCGGGGATTAGATCCCTGGCCGGCGGCTTGGAGAAGAGAGGTTGTGGGAGATAGATTGCCAAAATACTTCTTATTCCATAATCTGTCTTACAAGGGATATATATAGCCTCTCGGCCAACCACCCTTCCTAGACTTAAGGACTAAGTTACTAACTAACAACCAGATTTATTCAAACGAGAAACTAACAAACAGATTTATTTGAAATCGAAACTAACAACCAGATTTATTCAAACTAGAAACTAACAATCCTTATCTAATTTCAAACTCAGCCGCGGCCCCCTTCCCGGGCCTTGTGCGCCTCCCTTTCTGCTGCCCGGCGCACATCTCGCGCCCGGCGCCGTCGTGTATACACGCGGCCCCACATGACAGGTTGCTCTTTCATGACTTGTTTCTTCATCTTGTTTCTGTCCATGTTGCGCAGGAGAGAGATATTCCATTTACAGGGGATGGTGCACAAACCCTACCATTCCTATGGCTCTGGTAGCAGCTGCGCCAGGCAAAGGTGGCGGTGTGCTTGATCGGCCAATAGAGAAAATTACTCCTGGCCGCAAGTCCGAATTTGATGTGAGGTAACAATGCTATATTTGCAGTTCATTTGTTTTCCCTACTTGTGTAAAATCAGATACCCCTACGATTCTGAAAAGAAATGGGAAGATGTGAACTAAATATTCATAACTAGGTTCTCAAGACTGGACTAGTGAACTTTTCACACTTTGGCAGCCCAGGGATCCTAATCCATTCCACGTGGATGGGCCAGGATTTTAAACTAAATCTTGTCATCCTGGTCCATCAATGTGGAATGGACCAAGATCTCTGGAGTGCCAAACTAGCCCTTAATGATGGAAAGTTGCAAATTACTACAGAATAATATTAAGTGCTACCAAACAGATTTCAACGTTTTCATTATCACTCGAATATTTGGACCAAACTACTGTAGAAGTCAACTTGTTCATTGCTGTTACAAGAACACAAACCAATTTCCCTTTTCTTAAGAGAACAGTATGGGATGACCCTACTGGCGAAACACAACCAATTAATTCCCAGACAAAGTGGAAGTTGTACACAAAATTATCCAGAGGCAACAAGATCCAGCTTAACTGAAACTGAACTGTGTTCTAGCCGCTTATCTGTTCTGTCATTTCCAATCTGCATCTTTCTATGTCTTTCTAGAAATATGTTCTTGATCTTATCAGAGCTATGTCAAATGTGCATGCCATCAAGTCAACTGCTTGTTCCTTTTAAGAAATAGATCATATGAATTTAGAACAATAGACATTGTTGGGTCTTGAAATGTTGTCAGAACTATTACTTCATGTTTTCTTTTAGCATGGGCATCTACAAACGTGTAGTTCTGCCATTGCGGTTGTATAATTCACCTTTGTGGTTGTATTACATTTCATATTTATTCTCTTCAGGCACGAACAATGTGATTGGTACTGCACATTATGAATCTTGCCAGGTTAATTGGTTTACAAGTTTTGTTCATATCATGGCTTGTCTTAAACATGTATGGTTTTTGGTGGGTGTTGTGTGCAAATATCAGTACAATGATTTGTTTGCCAATGCTTTAATTTGTAACCTGTCTTGAGTTTGATGTTGTGTGATTATTGAAACTGTTGTCTAGTTTTAAAGTGGCCTGTGAGATACTGATCAGTGATCACTTTATCCTTATGGGCTTATGCCATGTAGTGATGCTCTGTAGTCTAGCCATTTGTGTTGACCAGAAGAGTGGCAATCCTACTGGCAGAGTTGGGTGACGATCTGACCACAAGACTAGGTTGGCCACCTGGCCAGAGCACTCTAACCACTTGGCTAGTCGAGGGACTTGTCTCCATGGGCCCCATGAAGCGCAAGACGCTACATGGACTGCAGCAATTGGTCAGCCTGCATCATAGTTATTAAGGCGGTGGCCTACCACCTTACCGCCTAAGTGGTAAGGCATAAGGCGAGGCGACACCTTATGCCACTTCAGAATATATGATTTTGGGAAAAATATCCATACATAAGTGGTAAGTTCCAAACATAAATAGCAATATAGCAGGTCCAAAACAGCAATATAATACCAAGTGCAATACAACAATAATAATATAGCAATGTAGCATAATGAAAGTAGCAAATAAGTTCAACACACTAAGTCCCAAACATTCCCATATCTCAAATATTAAAAGCAATCATCAAACTCAGTGGTATTGGTAGTTGTATCATCTCTTTCGCCATCATCTTGAGCATTAGCAAGCTGTTTGCTGTTTACAGCAGCAGTGCAGCACTTCTACCCTGTTTGTTCAATAGAGCACTATAAGAACAGTGGAGTGGTGGAGTAGTAAATGGCTAAAGGCTACACAGCCACAGTGTGCTAGCTACAGAGAAAGAAAGGGGGTAAGTCACCTTATTGCAGACGGACGATGACAGTTAGGCTGGGGTTCACGGCACTTAGCTGCTGAAACCAGAAGTCAGTCGTGCCGCGCACTGCTACCCCGCCGCGCCTTGAGCTGTTCTACGTCGCACTCGCCGGATCTTTGTCGTGCACGTCTCCACGTCGTGCCGCCACCCTCTCTGGCTCTCTCTCTCTCTCTCGACAGGTTCTGGACAGAAATGGAAAGAAACGTCTTGAAAGTAAGTTGCTATCTCATCTGTCTGATGCGTGGGCCACACGATTCTGCAACCTGGGGGGTAAGGCGTCAGGACGCCTTACCCCTGCCGACCGCTCTACCGCTAAAGTGACGCCTAAGCGATGCTTTAGCGACACCTTGATAAGTATAGCCTGCATTTAATGTGTGTGCTTGACAGATTATTCCACATTAAATGCAGATGATCTTTCATATCTAATGCCATCATTATAGGCTTATAGTTAGCTCATGTCCCGCCAAGCGGACACGTGGATGATCCATCCAATGATCCCCAAGGCGTCGATTGGGAGATGATTCCTTGGTTGACAAGACTAGTGATGTGAAAAGACACTAACGTAAATAGTCTATGTACAATCATAATGTTTGTAGCAAGTGGGGTACTGTGCACCTTGGTCAGAACTCAGAACCCTTAGAAGTTAATAAATAGTAAGCCTCCTGTGTAAGAGATAGAAAATAATAGCAAAATAAAGAGGTCGAAGTGATCTAAGGGGGATTTAGACAAGGCTAACCTAGGCATGAGATGCAAGGTGACTGATCTCTAATCAATGAACTAAGACAAGCCTCAGCTAGCTGTTGTAATCTTTATTTTACCACTAATTAATACACCGAATAGCTTAATGTGAGACTAAGGCTATTCATAGCTTTTCAACTCCTGCTGCTGAGTGTTTTTTTCGGACATGTCTGCCGACCTGACACGTCAACAGATCTGCCAATCTAAAATGTTAACAGCTGTCATTTTTCAGACAAGCTGAATATATTTCTCATTGTTCTGTCCTGTTAACTTGGTAACTCTTCTTTCTGAACTTTGAACATCTAGCTAATAACACCATCTTTCTGGTCTGCAGGAAATCCCGCAAAATGTCGCCTCCATATCGCCTCCTCCTGCACAATGACGACTACAATAGGCGTGAGTACGTCGTCCAAGTCCTGATGAAAGTTATCCCTGGGATGACCGTCGACAACGCAGTCAACATTATGCAAGAGGCTCATGTAAACGGGTTGTCAGTGGTGATCATCTGTTCTCAGTCTGAAGCTGAGGAGCACTGCACGTCGCTCAGGGGCAATGGCCTCCGCAGCTCGATTGAACCTGCGAGTGGTGGCTGCTGAAAAAGCCAGCTCTCTGCTCTCCTGTTTTGGTGCTTATAGCTTGTAGATAGCCCCTCAAATGCCGATAATCCGCAATGCAATGAATTACACGGAACATTGTTGTCAACTGGGTGAAAACTGTAACACTTTTGCACATGTAAATCATTTAAGTCACGTTTAGACAGAAAAAATATATAGCCTTTTCAGTTTGAAACATAAGTTACATACTTCACAACCTTTGGAACTACAATTTGCTCGTTTGAGGTTGCTGATCAATTTGCTTGTTTCTGTGCTGAGTTTCCTCACGTCGTTGAGAGGTAACGTGCATATTCGAGTGATGAACACTAGAAATGCATGCTCTGTTATAAACATCAAGTATGCGAAAGAAACTTATTTGATGTCACACTAGTGGTATGACGTGCTAGTCCGTCTGCTGGCTGCTGCAGCTTTTGTTCAGAGGCTTTCTGAAGATGGTGGTTATTGCTTCTGTTATTTGGGTTTTTGATAGTTAGATATTTTTAGAAGCTGGATAGTTATCTAGCTAAGAGAATTTAGAGTTTTATAGATTCTGCTGCAACTACTTATTCTCATAATCTATGTCAGAATCTGAATCATTTATTTCAGTTTCAGATTTTAAAAATAACTGCAGCTGTCTGAAGCTCTCCAAACAGACCTTAGTTTAAAAATGTGAAACAGGTATCCTATATAAAAAGATTTGTAAAATTAGTCCCAATTGGAAGGCAATTGAAATGCCGACATGTATGGTGCTATATATGCTGGCAATTTCTCCAAACATGATGTTTTTGTACTTTTATTTTAAAATGGTATCGGTTCAAAAAAATTTGTGTTATTTGTTCGCCTTGCCCCGTTGCCCGGCTTCTCAAACACAGCTCTTTCGTCGTGCATGGGCCATTGGATCTGATCTGAACGTTCCAGATTAAGGGGTTGTTTGGTATCAGGCATCTGGCAGGGTGAACCCATTACAATGTAAATGCATTGTACCACGTGATCCGTTAACGTTTTTAACGATAAATATACAGAAATAATCTTCATATATTTTCATGTTAGATAACATGTGTTATAAGATGTTATCCGTTTAATAATGGAAGCGAATATTTTTAATGGATGAATTTTGCTAGCATTCACACGAATGACCCAAAAAAAAATGTATGCATGTTCGAACTTCGGGCCGAGACATAAAAAATTCCGAGCCCCACATCGTATTTTTGTCGGGCCGGGCTTTTCGGCTTCCTTGAATTTTTAGTTTGTTTTCCCTACACTGGCCGCAAATGCTGACCCGAGCCTAGCTAGCCCGTAAACAAGTCGCACTTTTCCGATTTTTTTAACAATAAAATTTTATTCAAAATTTTAAATCTTTTAAACCGATTTCATAATTTTCAGAAATAGCCTTATGTCATATGTCGGTAGACCATATACCGATCTACTCTAGATCGGCAGATGGTCTACCAACTGCCACACTGGCAATTGTCGGCCAATTTTCCCCTTTTCGGCTAATGGTCTGTCAACCGAAGTTAAATCGGTAGATGATCTACCGATAGAGCACTATTTATCTGTCAGCATGCCACCTGTCGATCTAGGGCAAAAAAACTCAAACCTGATTTGACCAACTTACTTCTCCAATAGACCAGAGGAGCATCTTCAAGAGATACCCTAAATTTTATTCTCTAAATCACACATAGGGATCATCCTAAACTCTATCTCTTCCTAAAAATTAATCAATCTACAACAGTTTCCCTATAATCTCGATCCCTATTTTTTAAATCCTACAAATACGGTCTATAATATGTAATAATTTTGTATAAAACTTTGATACATTCAAATATGTGTATCGTCCAACCGATAACAACGTGTAATGGAGAAAATAATATGCATGCAAGAAAAGCAAATGGAAATAGGGATTTGCTAAACTAATCCTATATTTGAGAGAGATGAATGGTAATTTAGGGAATGAATTAGGAAAGGGACTCATTTAGGGAGACTATTGGAGCTTTATTTTTCACCAAAATACCTAAATTCAAATTTAAAGAGCCATATAGGTAATCTTGAAGATGCTCTAAGTACGTACAAGCCATTGATATTCTTTTTCTCCTTTCTCATTCTCTATTTTGAAATGAGATTTAGTTCTAATGAGATTGCAATACCTATTTTACAGGGAATAAACACATCTAAAACCAAGCTCGTAAAATATACTTGATGGTGTGTAAGGGTAGGATATTCAAATAGTAAGCACATAGTGAAGAGCAAGAAGATAAAGAGGTTCCAATGCACATAACACAATATTCAAAGCTGTTTGAAAGCAATCCAATAGAAACTAGGCGCAATAACTAACCCAATAGATTACAAATACATACTCGTAGTACGGACATCAAGTTGAGCTTGTTTTCGTTGTCGCTCTTCCCTAGCACGCTTGGCTTGTTTTCATTCCTCTTTGTACCTGAGCTCTTGCATGCTGTCTAATGTATGCTTTCTAATGTCTATCCTCTTCACGCCATCTAAACTACCCCTAAAATATTACTCCCTCTTTCCAAAAATCTTAGACCAATTACACTTTTAATTTTTTCCAAAAATCTTGGACCTATTTGTAGTTTACCTAGACTCAAGCATTAAATTAGCTTCATTTATGATGCTAACCATGTGGTTTCGTTCATACAATAATACTACTATTTAATGTATTAGGATGAATATATGAGAAATTTAATGCAATAGTAGTACTATTATTTTTCTTGGTCTTAATGCAAAAAGTAATAGGTCTAACATTTTTGGATGAAGGGAGTACTAAACCAATCCTAATTTATCCCTAAAATACTCCTAATATACACCTAAATTACACATAATCTACTACTAAACTACCATAAACTACTTACCCTACATATACAACTACATGTAGAAGAGAGGGGAGGAAAGATCAAACCTGGGAGGAGGGGACCAAATGAGCCTAGTGTCTCGGGTGGCTAGGAGGAGGGAGTTCGTCCCCTTATATAGCTACATCATTTGACATACCATCTACCAATCTGCCTAGATTAGTAAATGGTCTTTTGATAGAAGTAAGTACCCATTGACTAGATACATCATGTGACCATTTGTCAATACACCATCTACCGATCTAGTGTAGATTGGTAGCACCATGGGAACAGGAGGGTTTGCCGAGTGCCTAGGGCACTCGGCGAAGCCTCTTTTGCTCTTGGCAAAGGCTTCGCCGAGTGCCACACTCGGCGAACCATACTCGGCACACGCCTTATCGACGACGAGGGTGTTCGCCGAGTGTTTTTTATCGGGCACTCGGCAAAGTCTTTGCCGAGTGCAATGTGGCACTTCGCCGAGTGCCACGTTGGCACTCGACAAACACACTCGTCTGACGGCAGGGGTGCCCGTTAACGGACGTTCGCCGAGTGCCCCACGTGGCACTCGGCGAAGGGGGTCGGGGCACGAGTGGCAGGGGGTTTGCCGAGTGCCACATGGGCACTCGGCGAAGGGGGTCGGGGCACGGGCTTCTCGGCAAAGCCACCCCAGAACGCACAGAAACATGCCACGTGGCACGTTTCTGTGCTATTTAGGTGGCTTTGCCGAGTGTAGCACTCGGCATTTTTTTTTTCATTTATGTAATGCATATTTCATCCAAAAATCACATTCAATAGCTAAATTCATCACAAATTCACATTTAGTCACAAAATTCATTCCAAAATTCACATTCAATCAAAAATATTCACATTCAATCATTGTATGAATCACAAATTCACTCACATCACAAAAATCACATTCACATCACAAAAATCACATTCACATCACAAAATTCACGTTCACATCATAAATTCACGTTCACGTCACAAATTCACGTTCACATCACAAATTCAAGTTCAATTTGACATCACAAGTTCAAGTTCACGTTCATGTTGACAAGTTCAAGTTAATTAACAAGTTCACAACGGCAACTCACACCACGCCTCACAAGTTAGCATTACCGCTATGCCAGTGTGTGGAGATGGCTGCGTGTTTGATCCTGTTGCCGGCGGCGGTGGCGGAGGGGCGGCCAGTGCGGGGTTGCAGGGGGCCGGGTGGTGGCGGCGGGTATGGGGTAGCATGCGGTGGGGTGCGTGGAGCAGGGGAGCAGGCGGCGGGGTGCGGGGAGCAGGAGAGCAGATCTGGGCGCACTTAATGCGCCCAGATCTGCGGGGCTGTTTTTAGGTATTTCCAAGATTCGCCGAGTGCCAAATTGGGAGGCACTCGGCGAACGATTTTTTTTAAAAAAAAATTTATCGAGTGCCATCAATAAAGCACTCGGCGAATGCTATTTTTTTAAAAAAATTTACCGAGTGCCAATAGCGATGCACTCGGCAAATGTTATTTTTTTAAAAAAAATTTTTTTTGCCGAGTGCTAGTAGCTTTGGCACTCGGCAAAGATGATTATTTGCTCTTTGCTGAGTGCCAGGGATAATTGCACTCGGCAATGATTTTTTATTTTTTTTTAAAAAACTAAAATAGAAAAAAGACAGTAAAAAATTCCATAATTTGGCATTATATAATATACACTTATTGTTAATCCTAGAAATTTTCTTAGTTCAAATAATCAAATTTAATGCACTTGTAGTTCAAATTTGGGATCTTTTAATTAAATTCTATAAAGAAGTTTAATTAACTAAAAATAGCAAGCTAGTACTAAAAAATGCCAAATTTGAACATGGTATAAGATACATTAGGTTTTAGTAGTACAAAAAGTTTTAAGTTCAAACAAAGATTTGAATATCGATTTGCTTCTAAACCTAACTCATTCCATCCCTAAACACATTTACCTTCTCGTGGATTTTCCAGTTTCCAAACGTCGTACATGAAAACTTTGTCGAAACATTATGAAATTTTTATCACGGTATATATGTATGATATAATGACACCATGTCAAGTATCATATTTTTTAGGCATCAATTTAATTTTCTAGAATTAAAAAACCATTAAGCTCCATGTTGCCGCTCGAGCGTCGTAAATTAGATTTTAAATATTTAGATATATTTAGTTGTAAAAGATTACAAATAGAATCATGAACATAAATATGATTTTTCTACAATTTTTGAGTCATTATTTCATGTACATGCAGTTGAAATTTGACCCACTTCAAAGTAAATCCTAGAAACATGATTAATTTATTAAAAGTTGCATTATGAGTGTAAAAAAAATTCAAGTTCAAAACATGTTTAAAATATGATATAGAGTCAAAATGTGTTTTCACATAAAATAATGAGATTTTCTACTTTGCTGAGTGTTTTTATTTGTGGCACTCGACAAAGTATAAGGTTTGCCGAGTGTCTGTTAGAGGCACTCGGTAAACCCAAAAATTCACCCGTGCCGTCATAACGGCGTCAGCAAAGATGTGGGCGGGACATTTTTTGGCATGTTTCTGAGGCACTCGGCAAAGAGGTGGAATTGCCGAGTGCCACGATGTTTGCCGAGTGCATGACATCGGGCACTCGACAAAATAGTGTTTGCCGAGTGCCCGATGAAATGCACTCGGCAAACATCGTGGCACTCGACAAACACATGTTTTTCGGTAGTGTAGATGTCTGTGTCAACATATGTCTCAAAACCTTAGATTTGCATACTATAGTTCGATAGAAGGCTATTTTTGAAAATTTTGAAATCCGCATATTAGAATTGAAATTTTGAATAAAAATGTATTATTAAAAGAATTTACTTTTTCAGGCCGGATCTGATTTGAACTGGCCTAAGAGCATCTCCAAAAGCCTCTCCATTTTTGACTCTCTAATTTACTTATTTAGCCAACTCTCCAAAAAGATTCCTCTCTATATCAACTACACACTCCAATAGACTCTCTATTTTTAACTCTCTAAAAAAATTACTCCTCACTTTTAAAAGCCCAAAAGATTTTGAAAAAAATGATTTATTTTTTAAATCCCAATTTCTAACCTTGGAAATCTCCAAATTATAATTTTTTCAAAAATTAGAAAATTTTTAAAATATTTTTTCTCATTTCTTTTCATTTTTATTTCTTTACATTTTCTTTTTTCCTCTTTTCTCTCTTTTTCTTTCTTTCTTTATTTGTTTTTCGCTGGACTTCTTCAGCGCTGGACGCTTTCTTCCCTAGCGCAGCAGCGTGCAGTGTAGTTTTAGCCAGCCAAATTGGCTGGCCAAATTTGGCCAGTGGGTAACTCAATTTGGCCAGCCAGATGGCTTAGCCATCCAGTTGGCCACTCTTTTGGAGTGTAGTTTTTTGTTTGGTTGGCCAAAATTTAGCTTGGAGAGTGAGATGGATAGGCTTTTGGAGATGCTCTAACAAAAGGCAGACGTACGCTTAATTCAACATGTAATTTTTTGTATTCACTCCGTGAACATAAAATTCTTCTTTAATTTTTTTGAACCCTACATGTCCTCACCCGTCACCACCTTTGGCCGCAACTAACTCATCGCCTGTTCATTGCGCAAATAAATGGCACGACGCCGAGAGGACGAACACAGACGGATGATCGCGCAGAACGCGCGGCATGCCGGCCGGCGCCTGCCCATGCATCCAGTGCGCACGTACGCACGCACGTCGCGGTGTCGCCATCCGGCCGGCGGCCGTGTGTGTAGTGGGTGGCGGGATCGCGCTCCGCAGCTCTTACCTTGCCGCCGCCCCGGCCGCTCGCGCCACGCGCACCTCGGAATAGGCACCCTGCCTGCAGCGTGCGTGCGTGCGCAGCGCCGAAGCCGCGCGCTTACACGCTCGCCGCCCGACATCGAAGATCTCCGCGAGATCTCGATCGGCGACGACATGGCGTGCTCGAGCGGCCAAACGTACGTGCAGCCGGCCGGGCAGGATACGCACAGCTAGCTACCTCCTTTCTCAATTTACTGCAGCACGAGAATTGAAGATGCATGCATCAATGATCGATCATGCATGGAACGTCGTCTTGCTTCATTGTATCAAACTGTTCTTCAACAGTTCTGGCATATATTGCTAGCTAGGGTCATTATTTTTTACAACGCGGTGTGGTTTCAGAACATGCATGATGCATCCATGCATGCATGTTGGTTTCCTCGAAGTAAATAAATTAACGCGCTGCAGAACTGAAGTAACCGGGGTGTCTGAAAATTAACCGATAATCTGAAATCTGCAGCTAGTATAATTCTTTAGTTGAAACAATAATCAGTGCATATATATAGTTTACAAAATTCCTAAATTCGGAGATGTGTATAGTTCTAAACAATGCTACGACTCATGCGTGCTTGCCTCTTTGTTTCTGCAGATTGCTGAAAAAACACACACATATATATATGCTATCCTACACGGGTATAGAATAACGCTCCCGTGTGTGTGTATATATATATATATATATATATATATATATATATATATATATATATATATATATATATATATATTAGCACGCGCTTATTATGTATACGAAGAAATTATAACCTCAAAAAGTCTAGATTTTTTTATAACTAAAAAACTATTAAGCATCACGTTGTTGAACGAGTGTCGCACCCTAAATTATTTAAAACTTATTTTAATTCAGTTGATAAGAATTCTAAATAGACTTAAAAACATTAATATGATTTTTTATATAAATTTTGGTTTATTATTTTAGGAACTTGTAGTTCAAATTTCACCTATTTCAATTTAAATCCTAGAAACATATATACTCCCTCCGGTGTACTGTTTTTTGACGTTCTGGCGTCATTCAAGGTGTACATCAAATATTGTCGTTCTAGCCCGTGATGCGTTTTTCTGCTGTTTTTGCCCCTGCATGCAAGCGGCGCAGCGTTTCCCCAAACATTGCATCGCGTGCGGTGTTTACTCCTCGTCAAGCATGCATGCAGTCCGTGCGTCCGCCCGTTAGCCAAAATATGCCATGCATGCGTCCGTTCGTTAGCCCAAATGGCAAAATCAGTAGGTGGCGCGCAAATGGCAAAATCACGGACAAAAAACGTCCCATGCAGCGAAAATACTTGCGCCGAACGAAAGTGACCCACGCGCCCATATGAAAAAACATGCGCTCAGCCAAAAAAACGCATAAAAAAAGGACTCATCACCACGGAGATTCGAACCGGGGCTACAGAGCAGACGGCGCAACGCTATAACCAGTTGGGAGAGAAGGGATGTTAGAATAAAATGGACGTTTCATCCTATTTAATATGGGCAAGACTGGAAATTACACTCCTAATTAATGACTCCTTGGTATGTGTAATCCTGTCCAAAACGTCAAAAACAGTACACCGGAGGGAGTAATAATTTAAAAATAACAAACTGAACCAAAAAATTTGGAATTTTTACATGAGATAATATATGTTGTGTTTTGATTGTAGAAAAAATTTTAAGTATAAAAAATGATTTACCCATCAAACTTCTTTCAAACCTATCTCATTTCTTCTCTAAACCCTAATTCCTCCTCTCGTAATATCTGATTTTCTAAACATTCTACGTGATAATTTTTTCAAAATATTTTCAATTTTTTATCACAACATCTATGTATCATATAATAACACCATGACAAGTCTAATATTTTTTAGACTTCATTTGATTTTTTATAATTAAAAATTATTAAGCTTCACGTTGTCGAACGAGTGTCGCAACCTAAATTGTTCAAAACTTAATACTTCAAAATATGAATATGATTTTTTTTATAAATTTTGGTTTATTATTTTAGACACTTGTAGTTCAAATTTCACATATTTTAATTTAAATCCTAGAAACATATTTAATAATTTAAAAATAACAAACTGAACCAAAAAAATTTGGAATTTTTACATGAGATAATATATGTTGTGTTTTGATTGTAGAAAAATTTTCAAGTTAAAACCAAGTAAGAAATATCACGTAGACTTGAAACAATAGTTCATAAAACAAAAAAATAGGTTTGTCGAGTGTTTTTTTAAAAACACTTGGCAAACCCCCCAAAAATTTTTTGTGCCCGCGCAAGCACGCCATCGTGACGTACATTAGTAGCTTGTTTGCTGAGTGATTTTTGGAAAAATACTCGGCAAACATTTAATTTGCCGAGTGTATTTTGTTTGCCGAGTGTTTTTAGAAAAACACTCGACAAACTTAGCTTTGTCGAGTGCCCGAGATATTGCACTCGGCAAAGTCTCGGGCACTCGACAAACCTTGCCTTTTCGGTAGTGTGAGGACACTGATGTTGTGGCTTTGGTTCTTGATAGGGAACCATATTTGCAAGTTTTGAGTTTCAAAAATTCCTTGAGGACCGAGGACCACGTGACCTCGATCACATGCCTGTGACCACCTCTAGAGGCTTACGAATATTTTTTGTTTTTATTAAAAAATTATTGTTTATTTACATAGGATAAGGAGGTTATATATGTTAGAGCGTCTATGGAGGGGTTTGAAACCGGTGCATTGGATGAGGTGACAATCCAATATATCGATGGTTCACACTACTAAAATGTACCGGATCTTTCAGCATCAACATGAACTGATGCAAAATGTAGATTCGATACATAGCAATATAAAATAAAAAACATTTAAACAGTGAAACACAACGATTGGGATGTAGGCTGTGGTGGGAGGAACAACGATCGTCGTTGTCGAGGCTAGGAGGAGCAGCGGCCACCGTCGCTAAGGCAAGAGTAATGGCAGGGAAGAGCAGCAGCCACCGTCACCGGGGCGGGGGTCGGGGTGGGGAGGAGGAGTGGCCGCCAACGCCAGATCCATCGTCGCTGGGGTAGGGGCTATGGCGAAGAGGAGCATAGTGACCGTTGTCACCAGATCCACCATCGTCGAGGTGGGGACTGGTGGAGGACTTTGCAACCTTCATTCATTGCCTCCTATTATTCGTCATCCTCCATGGGCCCTCCGAGCACTGGCAGCGGCAATCAAGTACAAGGGAGGCGACCCTCGATAACGCTAGACAGTGAGCTCAGGAGGCTGTAGCTATAGGAAGCTTCTGCCTCGTCGCCGTGACTTCCAAGGGAGAGGATAGAGAGGGAGCAAGAGAGACCAGGAGGGGGAACAAAGGTGAAGTTGGGGAGAGGAGAGACTTGGGGAACAGATCTTTCACGTGCGCGCTACTCAACGGTGAGAGAAATATTTTTTTAATGTGTACATGACACTTATGCACCTATTCACTACTAGAGATGTTTTTTCAGAGACCCACATGCACTACCACAGAAACATACATTAGTGACAGGTCATAACGTATATTGGTGATGGGCATGTCCCCTGTCACTCTTATCATATTAGTAATGTGACATCAATAGTGACGGGTAAACACCCGTCACTAAAGGGTCAACCTCACTCCTATGGGCTCACCTATTATGGCTCTTTGGTGACGGTTGACAGTTGTCACCCGTCACTAATGTGTTCTTCACTGATGGGTAACCATTGTCACCCATCACTAATGTATTCTTTAATGATGGGTAATTATTATCACTCGTCACTAATAATATGATCATTTTAAAAAAAATATTTTTAGGCTACATCCTGAATTTGGTAGCCCACATATGCAACATCCAAAGCACATCACAAACAATTAATCACAGAAGATTCATTACAAAATTAGTGTCACATTAACTTCTAACTCGTTATCTCAAAGAACATGGCTAAAACAAATATCCATACATAAGATGGTTTCATGCACTACTACAGAAACATACATTAGTGACGGGTCATAACATACATTAGTGATGGACATGTCCTCCGTCACCCTTACCGCGTTAGTAAAGCCCTATCATTAATGACGGGTAAATACCTGTCACTAAAGGCTCCTTCTAGGTCCACGCCGTGTCTGGCATGCCCCCTTTTAGTGACAGGTGAACATGGTTACTCGTCACTAAAGGTCATCTCTAGTGATGGAGAGTACTTTACACCCGTCACTAATGAGATCTTTACTAACAGTTGATTATTATCACCCGTCACTAATGATATGGTCATTTTCAAAATAAATAAATAAATTTTTAGGCTGCATCCTGAATCATAACCATGATTTGAAAGCCAACATATGCAACATCCAAAGCACATCATAGAAAATTCATCACAAAAGATTCATTACCAAATTAGTATCACATATATTAACTTCTAACTCGTTATCTCGAAGAACATGGCTAAAACAAAGATAAATACAAGATGGTTTCATGACTTCTGATTATCTAATAGTTAACCTATAATGATATCAAGAGCTTGGATAGTATCCTATCACTATCCAAACATGCACCACCACCACCATGGACAGCTTGAACGGAAGCCCAGTAGGTAGTAGCAGGAGCGTCATGCCAACTTCAAGTGTGTTATCTCAAATAAATTTCCTAAGACCATCAATTATCTCAGAAAAATTGGCTAAAAGTAGTAGGTAAGTTTACTCTGTAATAATAAAATTAAAACAAAGTTAGCAACATTGGACGGTGCATTCGGTCAGGGAAGAGGAGGAGGAGGATGACCTTAGAAGGAGGACGAGAAGGATGCAACCAAGGTGGTGGTGATTAGGAAGGTCACGCGCGTCGATGGTACATGTGGCTAGGAGCGGCGAAGAGCACGACGAAGGCGACGACAGTAGCGGGAGTTAGGGTTATGGGTGCGCGAAATGAAAGTCTAACGATTCACTTCGGTTCCCCACCTATTTATAAGCGGGAGGAGTTATCAGTGACGGGTGGTAATTACCATCCATCACTGATGATGTAGGGGCCTTTAGTGACGGGTAACAATGTTTACCCGTCACTAAACTATCTATTAGTGACAATTGATTATTATTACTCGTCACTAATTTTATGGTCTTTTTGAAAAAATAATAGTTTTTAGGTTGCAACCTGAATCAAAGCCACGATTTGACAAACAAAATTCCAAAACACATCACAAACAATTTTTTAGTAGCAACTTGAAATAAAGCCAGGATTTGACAGCCAACATATCATAGACAATTTATCATGGAATACAGATAATTCATCACAAAATATTTATAACATAATATTGTATTATACCCTAGGTTTATAGTACATACATTACGAATTGTCGCTAAGAAATTGGCTAAAACCTTTAGTTAGATAGCACCATCCATCTATCGCTTTATGCACCACAATTGGGACTGTGTCAGACCCTGCTGCTGCCACCTGAATCTTGGTGGTCTGGTGGTGTAGGTGAGATATGATATACTTTTTAACAGTACTGCTTTGAAAAGTACTATAAAATAAAATTTAAACAAAGCTATTAGAGAAGGCTATTTGTATAGACCAACTATATGTACAAATAACTTACCACCGACTTCTTGTTGCTGATCATGTTATTTATTGTGTAGACATATATCCGACTCTTGGAAGATAAACCTGCTGAGATGTCTTGTAGGAGAGTTTTCCTTGCTAGAGTTACATCTGTTGGATTACCAAAATAACATATGTGCTTCAATTGGTCCATTTGGTTGGTGACGACCTCCCTGGCTATCCCCTTCTTGTCTACAATATTGCTAGAACCCTCGCTTGACATTATAAGAAACCATGATAAGAACATAAACAAAAGATGTGCATGGGTAGTAATGTCAGTTCTTTATGTATACCACTATCGTTATTGTCCTCCACTTTGATGATCGTTGGGGTCTTCTCATCACCAAAGTTACTGTAGAAATTTGCCATAACAGTCAATGAGGCATGTCCCATTGTTATTACCAAATAGTCCCATTGTG
The DNA here is from genome assembly GCA_019279435.1 of Zizania palustris. NCBI lineage: Eukaryota > Viridiplantae > Streptophyta > Magnoliopsida > Poales > Poaceae > Zizania > Zizania palustris. The sequence goes on from JAAALK010000290.1 coordinate 19,626,000, forward strand.
TTAGGCCACCTCTTCGGCTAAATTCAGGCCACCCTTTATGGAGGCATATCCTAGCGCCGCCCGCATAGCTCGCAACCTCAACCTTAGTAGCACACCCATCTCTTGTCATTATTTGGAGGGTGTCGCTAGCACAAATGTTATTGACCTCACAAAATCTTTTTGATAAATACTACAATAGTAATAGTTGCGCTTCAGTGTGTTAACACAATAAACATGACATGCGATGTACAAAAAACTATAATTAAACCTGGTGATGCCTACTGTTAACTAGATGATTGATCTTTATTAAGTAAATATTAGAAATATAGGTTGGTACTTGTAGATCGTTTGGAATCCTTGCCATATCTCTAATTCACAAATTCAATAAACAAATTTTGGATAAATGATTTTATAAGCTTAAATTTAATAGTAAGCATGAATAAACTTACGAGAATAAGAATACAACTGAGGTGCGGAGTGCACGGGCGATGGAGCGGCGAGGAGCACGATGAAGGCGACCGCGGCGGTGGGAGTATAGGGTTAGGGTTGCACGAAATGAAAGCGTGACGATTCACTTCATGCTCTGCCTATTTATTAGTGGGAGTCATCAGTGATTGGTGATAAACTTCTTTAGTGACGGGTGGAAATATAACCCATCACTATAGGGTAGATCTTTAGTGACGGGTCATAACATAACCCGTCACTAATGGGGGTTCCTTCTTTAGTGACGGGTCAACCATGACCCATCACTAATCAGGCAGCATTACTGACGCGTGTGAAACAAACCGTCATTAAAAGTGTATTATTAACGCGCGTCTTTTGCCAGTCACTAAAGCTGCGTCACTAAAGACCGTTTTTTGTGGTAGCGATGGCTTCTAACTAATAGCTAACTTATAGCGATATCAAGAGCTTGGATAATGTACGTCTTATCACTATCCATACATAATATGGTTTCATGGGTTTTAACTAATATGTAACTGGTAGCGATATCAAGAGCTTGGATAGTATCCTCGGAGAAGCACCATAAGCAGCTTGAGGAGAAGCACCATGGGTAGCCTGAGGAGCACCAGTGCACCACCATGGGAAGCCTAAGAAGCAACACCACCTACATGGTAGCGTCCGGGCAGGAACACCACGGTGAATGGCCATGCCAAATTCAAGTGCGTTATCTCGAAGAAATTGGCTAAAACCAATATTTATTTCGAAGAAATTGGCTAAAAGAAGTAGGCCAGTTTACCCTGTAACAATAAAATTAAAACAAAGTTAGCAATGCCGGACGATGCATGTGGATGGGGAAGAGGAGGAGGATGACGACCTTATGAGTAGGACGAGGAGGATACAACCAAGGTGGTGGCGAGTAGGATGGGCATGCGTGCCACGACCGACGGTGCATGTGGCTAAGAGCAACGACGGAGCGATGAGTAGCACGACGAAGGCGAAGATGGTGGCGGAAGTTAGGGTTAGGGTTTCGTGAAATGAAAGCGTGACGATTCACTTCGATACCCCGCCTATTTATAAGAGAGAGGAGTCATCAGTGATGGGTGGTAGTTACCACCCGTCACTGACTACCACCCATCACGGATGATGTACATATCAGTGATGTGTCCTAACCCTAGACCATAGAGCCTTTAGTGAATGTTAATTATTATTACCCATCACTAAAGTTTGCTTATTGGATCACCTGCTATTACTTTGTAGTGACGGATCGTGAGAAACCAAGGGTTGGTTTTGGTGTTTTGTGATGAGTGATTGACAGGATTTTACCCTCTGTTCGAAGGGTACCTCCGGAGGGGCTTCGGAGGTGGTTTCACCGAAGGGTGTTCGGTGTTTGCTTGCTGCAGCTGTGCAGCGGAGTGTGCTCGTCGGAGGGGTCCGGCAGTACGCGATGATTGGGTTCGTACCGAAGGGTTCGGTACTTTAGGCGGTACACCGGAGTGTGTGCCGGAGGTTGCTAACCCGGAGAGGTCTCCGGAGTACTGGATATACTTGTTTGTTTGTCTGTGGTGCGCAGGGACTTCGGAGGCGACGGACAAGGTTCGAGCCTGGTGAACCTGGGTCAAGCAGGAGGCTTGATGCCAAGGGAGCGGGGAGCTCCGTCACGGTGGCTGCGAAGGTGGTCCGGGTTGGTCCTCGGGTCGAGGCGTGCCAGGTGAAGGCAGAGAGTGCGGAGTGTGGCTCCGACTGAAGGTACTCCGAGACAAAGTCCTCGGAGGTGAGGCACTTCGAAGGTACTCCGAATGCAGTGACTTCGGAGTTGGTGGAACAAGTCCTCTGCGGAGGCAAGGAGTTCGAAGTGTGCTCCGGAGGGAGACACTCGAAGGTGCCCGACGAAGGTCTCAGAAGTCGAGGCGCATCGAAGGCATGGTCCGGGTGAGGCTCGTCGAGGAGTGTGCTCGGGGAGAGACACTGCGACGAAGTGCTCATGGAATGCTTCATGCGGAGGCCTTAGACGAAGGAGGGACTTCGAAGGGTGGTACTCCGAAGGTGGGCCTTCGGAGTGTGGAAGGCTTCGGAGCGAGGCTAGCTCCGGAGTGAGGATGACTTGAGGTGCTTCGGCCTGCATGGCTTTGGTACACGGACTGACGGAGTTCGAGCTGGGTGAAGCTGCGAAGCCGTGGTGGTCCACTCCGGAGGTGTTGGTGCGAAGGCCCAAGGAGCTTTGACGGCTTCGGCTCAAAACCGTCAGTGTATCGGAGACTGTCTTCGGTGGAGCGAAGGCCATTTGGCTTCAGGCTTCTCACCGAAGCTACCGCACCCTCGCGTGCGATGGGAGGCTGCAGAAAGTCAAAGACTGCAAAGGCTGACACTGTCTGCTCTGTAAAAGGCTGACATTGTCCCCTCTGCAAAGCTGACAGAGAAGCCTCCAGAATAAAGGTGGACTACCTTTTGTATCCCTTAGTTCTGTAGAGACAAATCTTTTGTAAACCCTAGGGGTAATGTAGTCACTTCCTTTGGGTGAACTGTGGGCTATAAATATGGGGGCTCGGTAGGTAACATTTAACACTTTGAGCATTTACTGTTGAGCTCCTGTAGCCACACTTCGATTGTAATACATCCAGAGAGTTCTTTTTCTGTGTTCCTTGTTCAAGCGGCGAAGCCCTGTTTTCCTGTGCTTTTGCTTGAGCTCGCTTTGCATACCTCACCTGTGGTTGTGCACCGAAGCCTGTCAAGGCGAAGGTTGTTTTTCGTGCGAGGTGTGTTTTGTCAGTGTGCGTTCGCTCTGTGTAACACGAGGCTAGACCTCGCTGCTTACTAGCGTAGCCCTGACCGAGGCCCGTGTTGCTTCTTGTGTCGAAGCCCTTAGCGTAGTCCATTTGCGTGTGCGTGTAGACCTTCGTGTACGAAGCTCAGCACCAGTTGCTGCTGCCAAGTACTTGGTCGAAGTCCTCAGAGGGCTGTCCACTCTTGCGAAGGGTGAAGTGCGAAGCCTGCTCGAAGCACCCTGTGTGCGGAGCCTGCACTGACTTAGCAGAGTAGATTTTCGAGGGTTGTAAGTGGAGCGAAGTCTTCTTGGCTTCGAACTTTAGCTACTCCGAAGCCTGTGTTCGAAGGTGTCGAAGTACCTCCGAACCAGACCTTCGAAGGTGGTGTTCGAAGCCTGTTCCGCAGAAGTCAGAACTGAAACCGAAGGCTAGTTTTTAGCCCGAAATTTTAAAAGCTCCCATTCACCCCCCTCTGGTCGCCGTTTCCGGTCCAACAATTGGTATCAGAGCGGGTTAAGATCACCAGTTGACCTTAACCGGTTTTGTGATCTGTTGGCGACATGGATAGAGGCAGTAAAATTCCTCTGTTCGATGGGACTGATTTTGCATACTGGAAGGTGCGCATGGAGGCTTACTTGTTAAGCCAAGGAAATGCAATTTGGGAGATTGTGGACTCACAATACTCCATCCCTGAGACTCGCACTTCTCAGACTGAGAAGGATCAGTATATTGCCAATTCCAAGGCAAGAAACATACTGTTCATCGGTTTGAGTAGAAGTGAGTTCGATAGGGTGCAGCACCTTAGGACTGCTAGGGAGATTTGGACAACACTCACTGTCTTTCATGAGGGCTCTGCTCAGATTAAGGCCAGGCGCCAAAGCACCTACAATCAACAGTATCAGCTGTTTGTGCAGGCACCTGGTGAATCTGTAGATGCCATGTTTTCTCGTTTTGACGCGATAGTGAGTAACTTGCGATCCAACGGGACGCTTGCTTACAGTGATCATGATAGGGCTATCAAGCTTCTCTATGCTCTTGACCGTAGCATATGGGAAGTAAAGATATCCAGCATTGAGGAGTCCACAGGTTATGACACACTGACCTGTGATGAGCTCTTTAGCAAGCTGAAGTCCACAGAGATTGCCAAGGCATCTCTTGCTGTGCACAGAAGCTCTTTGCCACAGCCATTGGCATTGGTTTCTAGCACTAGCCGTGGCACCACTGCAGAACCAAGCACATCAGGCACTTGTGTTCTTGCAGATGGTTTTGCTTTGTCCTCCCTGGTCTCCGTCACAAAGGAGCAGGTGGACACTCTAGCTGATGATGAGCTTGCTCTCATTGCCCGGAGGTTCACCCGCTTTCATCATGAGAGATGGGATCAGAGGAGAAGTGGTTTTAGTGGTTGCTATGAATGTGGCGACACTTCTCACATCAAGGCCAATTGCCCCAAGATAAAGAAGAGAGATGAGAGTGACCGCCCCAAATACCACAAAAAGGAGAGGAAGCCCTTTGTGAAGGGCAAGCGCGGCAAGATGGCTAAGAAAGTAGCCAAGGCCGCTTCTAGAGCCTTTGTTGCTGCTCTCAGCGACATCGACACGTCCTCAACTGAGGAGTCGAGCTCTGAGGAGGAGGAGTCCCCAAGGAAGGAGGACAAGAAGGACAAGAAGGGACGTGACTTCACTGGCCTTTGCTTCATGGCCGACAGCGATCACAACGGCGATGAGCTTGACTCATCTGAGGTAAACCTATCATCTGACCAGCTTCTAATTAAATTAGATGAGCTGAATGAAGTAGTGCTTGGTCAGGATAGATTACTTGTGCAAGCCGCTAGAGAAAGAAAAGACCTTAGACTTAGGCTAGAAAATATTTCTACTGAATATGCCATGCTTAAGTCTAAATTTGATGATGCTGAATGTGAGTCCTGTTCTGTTGTCATGGGTGAGCTTGCTCAGTTGCGTTCTGTACATGCTCAAACTCTTTCTGAGCTTGAGACTGCACAGAAGCATCTTTTGGAGGTGGATTCTAGACCTCATGATATTAATGATTGCATGAACTGCTCTTTATTACGCGATAGCATTAATTTACGTGATAAGCATGTTCATGATTTGGAGGCTAGATTGGAGAGGGCCGGTAGTTCTAAGGATGTGCAGCCTGTGTGTGACACATGCATTACCCTTAAGGACCAGCTAGGCACTGCTAGAGAGCGAGCTGAGAACCTCATGTCAGAAAATGAATACCTTCTTTCCGTGGTAAACAAATGCACTGAGGGAAAGGGTAGGATGGATTTACTCTTGGCCAAAACCAAGATGTGTGCTGACAGAGCAGGGGTAGCTCTAGGTTTGGGTTTTGAGAGGATACCTTCAGTTAGTGAAAACAAAACTGTTTTTACCTCTCCCACCACCTTAGAGAAAGAGAGAGCTCTGTTAGACACCCCATTAGCCAAAAAGCCTGCCCATCCACCAAAGAAAACCACTCCTCCTGCCAAGAAAAACCCTCCCAAGAAAACCACACAGAAGAAACCCAAGGAGCCTGTGAGAGTTGCTCCTGTGACCCATGAGAGTGCCCCCAGGAGAGTGTTTCATTGTTCCTATTGTCAGCGGGCGGGTCATTTGGTTGGGTTCTGTTTTCGTCGCATCAAGGATGAGCGACGCTCTCAGGCGATGAGTTATCAGGACATGCATTACCCATCTTTAGGTATGCATGAGTCTGAGATGTACTATCGTCCTGCTTTTGAGGCTCCTCGTGCTTCTCGGAGAGGTTTTGCTCCTCGAGGTCTTCACTATGTTCCATATGGTGGTAGACCTCGGGCTAGCAGATTTGTACCTCATCAGAGTAGGAGACCTCGACATGTTGTTCGTTCACAGCATGTAGGTAGACCTCGCACTTTGCATCATTCTGATTATTATGTGCGTAGACCGTCTGCTTTTACTGTGCCTACTACTCGTGTCACTCAGTGCTGGATGCCTCGTCATTATTTTACTCACCCCAGCACTGAGCGATCGAGACGTTCTTATCATGTGTAGGCGACAGGTCGAGGCTTGGAGGGCACGTGGATCATGGACTCCGGTTGTTCGCGCCACATGACCGGAGATGCAGCTTGGTTCTCCAGCCTCACCACAACCAAGCAAAGGGAACATATCACCTTCGGAAACAATCGAAGGAGTAGAGTGAAAGGTAAAGGTGTGGTAAGAATTAACGCGAACTTCACTCTCAAAGATGTTGCTTTGGTTGAGAACCTGGGATACAATTTGCTGTCTGTATCTCAGTTGCTTGATGAGGGCTTCGAAGTGCGATTTCATCGCGATACTTCGCAAGTGCTCAATTCTGATGGCGTTGTGGTGTGTAAGATCTTTAGGGTTGGGAGAGTTTTTGGAGCTGATTTTTCAGAGTCATCTGGGTCTTCTCATTGTCTTGTTGCACATTCGACTTCTGAGCTTTGGAAGTGGCATAAGAGACTAGGGCATATGAGCTTTGAGTTGCTCGCTCGTCTGAGCGCCCTAGGCTTGATCCGAGGATTGCCCAAGCTCAAGTTTGAGAAGAATTTAGTTTGCGCTCCTTGTCAACATGGTAAAATGATTGCCGCTTCGCATTCGCCAGTCACCACAGTGATGACTGAACAACCCAGAGAACTTCTCCATATGGACACTGTAGGTCCTTCTCGGGTTAGTTCTTTAGGCGGCAAGTGGTATGTTCTAGTAATTGTCGACGATTTCTCTCGCTACTCTTGGGTTTTCTTTCTTGCCAGCAAGGATGAAGTGTTTTCACACTTTCGGAGCTTGGCTTTGAGACTGTTTACTGAACTCCCTGGTGCATTAAAATTCATTCAAAGCGATAATGGCACCGAGTTCAAAAATAGTCTCTTTGTTGACTTTTGCATGGAGCATGGCATAGAACATCAATTCTCTGCTCCGCGGGTTCCTCAACAGAACGATGTTGTTGAGAGGAAGAACCGCACTTTGGTTGAGATGGCTAGGACGATGCTTGATGAGCATAGGACTCCTAGAAAATTTTGGGCTGAGGCCATGAACACTGCATGTTACATCTCAAACCGAATTTTCTTGCGCTCAATTTTAAACTTGACATCTTATGAGCTGCGTTTTGGGAGACAGCCCAAGGTTACTCATCTTCGAGTTTTTGGCTGTCGCTGCTTCATCCTAAAACGTGGAAATTTGGATAAATTTGAGTCGCGCTCTTCTGACGGGATCTTTTTGGGTTATACTACACATGGTCATTCTTATCGTGTTTATAACTTGGAAACTAACACTGTCATCGAGTCATGTGATGTGACTTTTGATGAATCAACCCCCTCTGTTAGTTCTGCTTTTGAACAGGCAAATGAACACGACATGGAACAGACCTTATTCGAAGACGAAGATCTCAGAGAATTCGAGGATGATACCCTACTACCCTCGACATCAACCCCCGAAGCTGACCCCGCTTCTACTACTTCGGCACAAGGTCCCGAAGCGACTACCTCAACATCGGTCATCTTGGACCACTCCAACGCACAAGTTGAGGGGGAGACTGCATCCCGCCGCGAGGCTCCACATCATGTCCAAAGGATGCACCCTCCCGAGCAGATCATTGGTGAGCTTGATCAAAGGGTAACTCGTTCTCATGCCCATTTCACTAATGCTGCTTTTGTTGCTTCTTTCGAGCCCTTAGATGTTAGTCATGCACTTTCTGATTCTAGTTGGATCAATGCCATGCATGAGGAACTTGAAAATTTTGAGAGAAACCAAGTCTGGACTTTAGTTGATCCTCCACCAAATGTTCATTTCATTGGAACAAAATGGATTTTCAAAAATAAACAAGGGGAGGATGGGACAATTGTTAGAAACAAGGCTAGACTTGTAGCTCACGGCTTTTCTCAACTAGAAGGGATTGATTTTACTGAAACTTTTGCAACTGTTGCTCGCCTTGAGGCCATTAGGATTTTGCTTGCCTTTGCGACATCCCGGGGATTCAAACTCTATCAAATGGATGTCAAAAGTGCTTTTCTTAATGGCTTCATAGGTGAAGATGTTTATGTAAAACAACCCCCTGGTTTTGAAAACCCCAAGTACCCACATAAAGTCCTTAAACTTCATAAGGCTCTTTATGGACTCAAGCAGGCCCCTCGGGCTTGGTATGATAGACTTAAGTCTTTTCTGCTTGAGCGAGGGTATTTGATGGGCTCTGTTGATAAAACACTGTTTACTCTCAAGCATGGCAAAGATTTCCTCCTAGTACAGATTTATGTGGATGATATCATCTTTGGTGGCTCTTCTCATGCTTTGGTTGCCGAGTTTGCAGATACCATGAGCAGGGAGTTTGAAATGTCAATGATGGGTGAACTCACCTTTTTCCTTGGTTTGCAAATCAAGCAAAGCAAACAAGGTACTTTTGTCCACCAGACAAAGTACACCAAGGACCTGCTCAAGAAATTCGACATGTCCGATGCGAAGCCCCTCGCCACTCCAATGGCTACATCTGTAGCATTGGACCCTGACGAAGATGGAGAAGCCGTAGATCAGAAGGAGTTCAGGAGCATGATCGGCTCCCTCCTCTACTTGACTGCCACGAGGCCGGATATACACTTCGCTGTGTGTCTGTGCGCTCGTTTTCAGGCTTCACCACGAGCTTCGCACCGACAAGCCGTTAAGCGCATTCTAAGGTACCTCAAACACACCCTTGAATTTGGCATATGGTATTCAACATCTTCATCTTTATGTCTTCGAGGTTATTCTGATGCGGACTTTGCTGGGTGTAGAATTGATAGGAAGAGTACCTCTGGTACTTGTCATTTTCTGGGTACTTCTCTGGTTTGCTGGTCTTCCCGCAAACAGTCTAGTGTTGCACAATCAACGGCTGAGGCCGAATATGTTGCTGCAGCTAGCTGTTGCTCTCAGATTTTGTGGATGGTTTCCACTTTGCGGGATTTCGGGTTAGATTATAAAAGTGTTCCACTTTTCTGTGATAACACTAGTGCTATTTGTATTGCAAACAACCCGGTTCAGCACTCCAGAACCAAACACATTGATGTACGATATCACTTTCTCAGAGATCACAATGAGAAGGGTGATATTGAACTTCAATATGTTGATACCCAACACCAGCTTGCCGATATTTTTACAAAACCCCTTGATGCTTCTCGATTTGCTTACTTGCGTGGGGAACTTGGTATTTGTCATCCCTACGGCATTTTGTGAGGGGGAGCTGATTTTAATTGTCTTGCATATGCTCATTATGTGTGAAATTGCATTTACATCTTTTGCTATTATATGCCTGCTTTTAATCCAAAGAAATCATGACAGCTCAGCTCTATGAAATATGTCTGGAACATTAGTTGTGCATGATGTTTTATTTTCTAAAATCAAAACTTGCTCACCGCACAATCGTGTATCTAGCTTGTTTAGGCAGGACTGCTTTTAGCTATCTTTTATCTACTTGACAGCAAGACACTGTTCCTTGGATGCTAAAATTTGCAACTTGAAAAATGTGTTCTTTATTCATGGATATTCATCAAAATATTTAATTCACCTGAATCAAAATCAAAAATCCATGATTTGTCTGGTTTAAATGAAAAGATCCAGGAGGGTTTGTTTGGCGCACTACTCTATTCTAGACTGCTTACCATTGCACTTTGGTCTGAACTGGGATAGTGTAGTGTATGCCAAAATCACCGCCTTAAGCTTCAGATGGATTTCATGCCTAGGCTTGGCCTGATTGGAAAGTATAAGGTGGACAAACAAATAACCCCTGGCATTAAGAAAAGAACAACAAAATTATTTAATCATCAAGTTTGCTTTCAAAGCTCCTTTTTGAACAAGACTTGTTTGTCTAGGGTAGAAATTGTTAGCTTTGCGCAGTCCTTGCCTTCACATGTCTAGCTGCTATGATTAAGTGGTGATGCTTTTATCTCAAAATGACAAAATCACATGCCATCATCTTGTTTCACAGAATGTTAAATTGAGCTGAGCACATGAACATTGGTATTACTGTTGGCATATTTTTGCATTATATGTCTTTGCAATTCTATTCATTTCGAAGCTTTGCATTTTTGACTGCTCCTTGATGCTTGCATTGCCAAAGGGGGAGAGATTTGCTATGTTCTCTACCGCAAGAAGGCATAATTTCGAAAAGGGGAGAGATTTTTGACATAAAGGGGGAGAAAAATTTGCTTAACTCAGGGGGAGTTCTTATCAAGGGGAGATTTGCCAAAGGGGCTTTTACTCTTTTACAAAGGGGGAGAAAATTTCTTTTATCAAGTGACATGATTTGGCTCTTTTCTGAGTTTTTATGGTCACTTATGTGCTGAAAATTTTTACATTTTCTTGAACTTCGATTTGGTTGTCAATGCACTCATCAAGGGGGAGATTGAGAAACCAAGGGTTGGTTTCGGTGTTTTGTGATGAGTGATTGACAGGATTTTACCCTCTGTTCGAAGGGTACCTCCGGAGGGGCTTCGGAGGTGGTTTCACCGAAGGGTGTTCGGTGTTTGCTTGCTGCAGCTGTGCAGCGGAGTGTGCTCGTCGGAGGGGTCCGGCAGTACGCGATGATTGGGTTCGTACCGAAGGGTTCAGTACTTTGGGCGGTACACCGGAGTGTGTGCCGGAGGTTGCTAACCCGGAGAGGTCTCCGGAGTACTGGATACACTTGTCTGTTTGTCTGTGGTGCGCAGGGACTTCGGAGGCGACGGACAAGGTTCGAGCCTGGTGAACCTGGGTCAAGCAGGAGGCTTGATGCCAAGGGAGCGGGGAGCTCCGTCACGGTGGCTGCGAAGGTGGTCCGGGTTGGTCCTCGGGTCGAGGCGTGCCAGGTGAAGGCAGAGAGTGCGGAGTATGGCTCCGACTGAAGGTACTCCGAGACAAAGTCCTCGGAGGTGAGGCACTTCGAAGGTACTCCGAATGGAGTGACTTCGGAGTTGGTGGAACAAGTCCTCTGCGGAGGCAAGGAGTTCGAAGTGTGCTCCGGAGGGAGACACTCGAAGGTGCCCGACGAAGGTCTCAGAAGTCGAGGCGCATCGAAGGCATGGTCCGGGTGAGGCTCGTCGAGGAGTGTGCTCGGGGAGAGACACTGCGACGAAGTGCTCATGGAATGCTTCATGCGGAGGCCTTAGACGAAGGAGGGACTTCGAAGGGTGGTACTCCGAAGGTGGGCCTTCGGAGTGTGGAAGGCTTCGGAGCGAGGCTAGCTCCGGAGTGAGGATGACTTGAGGTGCTTCGGCCTGCATGGCTTCGGTACACGGACTGACGGAGTTCGAGCTGGGTGAAGCTGCGAAGCCGTGGTGGTCCACTCCGGAGGTGTTGGTGCGAAGGCCCAAGGAGCTTTGACGGCTTCGGCTCAAAACCGTCAGTGTATCGGAGACTGTCTTCGGTGGAGCGAAGGCCATTTGGCTTCAGGCTTCTCACCGAAGCTACCGCACCCTCGCGTGCGATGGGAGGCTGCAGAAAGTCAAAGACTGCAAAGGCTGACACTGTCTGCTCTGTAAAAGGCTGACATTGTCCCCTCTGCAAAGCTGACAGAGAAGCCTCCAGAATAAAGGTGGACTACCTTTTGTATCCCTTAGTTCTGTAGAGACAAATCTTTTGTAAATCCTAGGGGTAATGTAGTCACTTCCTTTGGGTGAACTGTGGGCTATAAATATGGGGGCTCGGTAGGTAACATTTAACACTTTGAGCATTTACTGTTGAGCTCCTGTAGCCACACTTCGATTGTAATACATCCAGAGAGTTCTTTTTCTGTGTTCCTTGTTCAAGCGGCGAAGCCCTGTTTTCCTGTGCTTTTGCTTGAGCTCGCTTTGCATACCTCGCCTGTGGTTGTGCACCGAAGCCTGTCAAGGCGAAGGTTGTTTTTCGTGCGAGGTGTGTTTTGTCAGTGTGCGTTCGCTCTGTGTAACACGAGGCTAGACCTCGCTGCTTACTAGCGTAGCCCTGACCGAGGCCCGTGTTGCTTCTTGTGTCGAAGCCCTTAGCGTAGTCCATTTGCGTGTGCGTGTAGACCTTCGTGTACGAAGCTCAGCACCAGTTGCTGCTGCCAAGTACTTGGTCGAAGTCCTCAGAGGGCTGTCCACTCTTGCGAAGGGTGAAGTGCGAAGCCTGCTCGAAGCACCCTGTGTGCGGAGCCTGCACTGACTTAGCAGAGTAGATTTTCGAGGGTTGTAAGTGGAGCGAAGTCTTCTTGGCTTCGAACTTTAGCTACTCCGAAGCCTGTGTTCGAAGGTGTCGAAGTACCTCCGAACCAGACCTTCGAAGGTGGTGTTCGAAGCCTGTTCCGCAGAAGTCAGAACTGAAACCGAAGGCTAGTTTTTAGCCCGAAATTTTAAAAGCTCCCATTCACCCCCCTCTGGTCGCCGTTTCCGGTCCAACAGATCGCAATGTCACCCATCACTAAAAGGTCCTTTAGTGACAATTGTTTATTGTTACTCGTCACTAATATTATGGTCATTTAAAAAAATAGTTTTTAGGTTGAATCCTAAATCAAAGCCAACCATGATTTGGCATCCAACATATCAAACATTCCAAATAGCATCACAGACAATTTATCACCGAACACAGATAATTCATTACAAAATATTTATAACCTAATATTACATCGATCATGTTTACACCATATACTTTACAACCTCAATTGCATCATTATTGATGTTGAAATAGAAGGCGCATAATGTGCAAACTTCTAACGAGTTGTCGTGAAGAAATTAGCCAAAACCTTTAGTTAGATAGCACCGTCCATCCGTCGCTTTATGCACCATAATTGGGATTGCCTTAGACCCTACTGCTGTCACCTAAATCTTAGTGGTCTGGTGGTGTAGGTGAGATGTGATATACTTTCACAGTACTGCTATAAAAATAAAATTAAAACAAAGCTATTAGAAGAGGCTATATGTATAGATGATCTAGTTAACCAACTACATATGCAAATAACTTACCCTCGACTTCTTATTGATGATCGTGTTATTTATTGTGCAGACATATAACTGATTCTCAGAGGATAAACCTGCCAAGATGTCTTGCATGAGTGCCTTCCTTGCTGGAGTTACATCTGTTGGATTGCCAAAATAACAGATGTGCTTCAATTGGTCCATTTGGTCTGTGTCGACCTCCCTAACTATCTGCTTCCCTTTTCTATCTACAACATTGCTAGGACCATCCCATAACATTATAATAAATCATGATAAGAACATAAACAAAACATGTGCATGTGTAGTAATGCCAGTTCTCTATGTATACCACTATCGTCGTTGTCCTCCACTTTAATGGTCGTTGGAGTCTTCTCATCACCAAAGTTAGTGTAGAATTTGGCCATAACAGTCAATGGGCATGTCCCATTGTTATTACCAAATAGCCCCCTTGTGTTAGGTCACCTCTGCTACTAAATTCATGCCACCCTTTGTGGAGGCATATCCTATCGCTGCCCACGTAGCTCACAAGCTCAACCTTAGTAGTGTACCCATCTCTTGTCATTATTTGGAGGTATCGCCAGCACGAATATTATTGATTTTATAAAATCTTTTTGATAAATACTACAACAATAAGGTAATGTCTCTTCAGTTTGTTAACACAATAAACAATATATGCAATGTATAAAAAATTATAAACCTAGTAACACCCACCGTTAACTAGATGATTGATCTTTATTAAGCAACTATCGGGAACATAGGTGTGTACATGTAGATCTCTTGGAATGTTTGCCATATCCCTAATTCACAAATTTAATAAGCATTGTTTTCGGATAAATGAATGTATAAACTGATATTTAATAGTAAGCATGAACAAACTTACGAGAATGAGAATGCAACCGAGGTGCGGAGGTGCGGAGGGCGTCGGAGCAGCGAGGAGCATGACGAAGGTGACGGTGGCGACGAGAGTCTACGGTTAGGGCATGCACAAAATGAAAACGTGACGACTCACTTCGGTGCCCTGTCTATTTATAAGTGGAAGTCATCAGTGACAGGTAGAAACATAACCCGTCACTATAGTGGAGCTCTTTAGTGACGGGTCATGGTATGACCCGTCATTAATGAGGGTGCTTCTTCTTTAGTGATGGGTCTAATTACGACCCGTCACTAATAATGCAGCTTTACTAACACATGTGAAACAGTCTGTCACTAAAAGTGTATTACTGACGCGTATCTTTTACCTGTCACTAAAGTTGCGTCACTAAAAACCGTTTTTGTGGTAGTGATGTGAAAATAGTTTTTTACATGTGAATATCCACATATCTATGAAAGTTCAATATTTTGCGGGGCTTATGTTCCCGTCGGTTATGTATCCTTCTAAAAATATCGAAAAAATCGCTTATAGAAATGTATTTTTCTAATTGTATATACATGGCAATCGGATTTAATTAATTAAGGTGCACCACCATCTTCAATATATCCTACTATCGCCACACTATGCCTTAAGCTACAGGCAATGGCCGAAAAACTGATGGAAGCAAAACAGAAGATGGCATTTCATGGTCTATTAATTATTCGTTGCCTTTAACCTAGTCGCGTGTACCAGTGTACCACAATTTATAGAGCACCTTAATTAATTAGTAGGAGTAGCTTTGAACACAGCCAGCTACTAGGAAGCTAGGCCACTGTATGTTATACCCCGGACGGCCGCCAATTAACAAATGTCTGCGCGTCCAATCGCTGCTGCTGCCCGACGTGCCGCCTGAACCTACAACGTTCGATCTATTCGGCTATATATGCCCTCCCTTTCATAGCCTAGCTCCAACAGTACTGAAAAAACCCTATACATCCGGCAATCTGCACCGTCCATTGAAGTCTGATCTTCTTTTTCCTTGCAATCTCAGCTAATGAGGACAGTGGAGAGAGAAAGAGTCCGTGGTTTACGCTTGGCATCTAATCAGACAGAGCCCGGAGAGAGAGACGGAGAGAGAGAGAGAGAGAGAGAGAGAGAGAGAGAGAGAGACAGACAGAGAGAGAGAGAGAGAGAGAGCTAAGGATGATGCTATGGCGGGTAGCGGCGTGCCCATGGCTGCTGGGACCTGTCCGTCCACGACTAAGTTAAAAAAATGGCGCCGTACACAAGCATGGTCAGAATGCAGCGCAACTTGTTGCAGCAGGCTTGAATTGCAGCTAGCTCGCTAGTCGCTATCTAGCCCGGCCCCGGCCACAAGTCCGGTTGGCCGCCCGGCCGCCCGGCCGGCCCCTACCTGTTATATATGGGCGATCGACGCCCTTTGCTTTCCATGGGTGCACCATATTTCTCTTCTCATCGATCCGTATAGCTAACTAGCTGGAAGAGATGAGCTTCACTGGTCTCTCTTATCATATATCTTCTTGGTATAATTAAACACATTGCTTCTCGAGCGTCCTCGGCAATCAACTACATCGATTCCTCCACTGAACATACAGTAAAAATGTAAGAGCTATCGTTCCCTTGTTAATTCCTCCGTATTTCTACTAGTTTCTAGCATCATATATCGTAGAGCTTCAGAAACCAGCTGCAAGCTCAATTAATGTTGAAAAAAAACGAAATATATAGTGTTATCTTTGCAAGCTCTTATCAGTTTTAGTTTGTTGCTTCCGCAAAACCTGATTGCCACAAAAATTAATACTATGAATGCATTGTCATCATGTATTCAGTTTCTCAGCACCGCCAAGCAATATATATAAACCGAACTAATGCATGCTTTGCTCTGTGTATTTTCCTTAAAGATTGCAGTATCATGTAGACTGAAAATATCGATCCATGTTGTTTGAGAAACCTGAACAACGGTCATCCAAACTGTTAGTAACACTCTTTCTCAACTGAATGTACTCTCTTCTTAATTAACTACTCTCTATCTATAAATATAGAGAGCCGCACTAGCTACTAGCTCTTTATTAGGGTTGATGAGCAAAATATTTGAGTGATAATTAAGGTAGTTGTCATTTCGTGATCTAGTTTACATTCCAAAAACACGCATGGATGAAACTCACCATGCTAATGTACACTCCTAAAAATCTTGTACTATTAGATTATATGCTAGCATGAATTTATACAACGGGCCATCCAGTCAAATCATAGATAATGTATACATCCATCTTAATTCCACACTTAGTGCGCAATAATAAAAATACTGACACCTAGCCAGCTGCTATTTTGATCGCGAGTTATTATTTGTCTGCAGAAAATAAACCTTAAGGTAGAGGCCAGTTAGTAATGAATCCAAAGTCGTGATTAATATTAAGGAAAATTCCAGTAAGCACCTGGTCCGTCTAAAACAAAAAAAAAAACAAAATTTTAAAACAACTGCAACTTAACTACACACACTCAGAGAGCTTGGGATCAGTAGAAAAAATTACTTCTAAACAGCAGATGATCAACCTTTATAGGTAATTATATTAATTAGTATGGATGGACCTGTATTTAATGAACCCTGCATAGGCTATAATTACATGGTTATGTAGGAAGAAACACAGTTTTATTTAAAAATCAAAGTAAAGAATATATGCATGAAAGTAATTCAGCACAACATGCAATTTGAAATTCTGTACGTGCATCCAGATTAATAACAAAGACGACATAAGAATGTACATTTTCTTCTCTACCCTCACATTTCTAATGAGATATATAGTTTAGGCACCGCAGATCATGTAAAAGACAACTGGATATTATAGACAAACCCCAGTTAAACAGCAACATAAGTCCCCTCATCAGCTCCCTGCATAACATCACCATACACAACTCCATAAAGCTAGAATAAATTCACGCACACACAGATATGCAAGAAAGTGATGGCGGTGGTTTCCTCTTAAAATGATTATATTGGTGGCATCAGAAAAGTACACTGAAGGTTGTCACCCATCATTTTCATACATATATAATTTTATGGACACACATGAAAAAACAATTGCCCATATATGTACACTGAATGTTGTCAACTTAATGTAGAATTCAAAACTTAGTATGCCGGAAAAGTTATATGAGCAAAAAAAAAGGGATAATACATGCACATAAACTCTCTGGTCCTTCAGAAAAGCCAAATTTTCTTGCTAGTTCTTCCATGCATGAGCTTAATAAGTGGTATCACATTGCCTTTCAAATTGTTATTACTTTTTTCTTGTTCTTTTTTGTGCAGATCAAATATCGATCGAATCACTGAAAGAATACATTATACTGGAGTCACCCAAAACACTTTCAATTATACCAGATCGAAGTCTGTACCAAAATGTAATACAAAACATGTTAATGAGATAAGAAAGTTTGAGAGTCTCAAAATGAAGTGGTTAGCATTAGGAGAAAATATTATTATAGCACACAAAATCAGAATATATATTAGATGGAAAAATCTTAGATTGATTTACATTTTAAGTTGAAGAAATATGGATTAACTTTACTTTAAGATTAAAAGCTTTTCTGGAAGCACATACACACTGGCTGGCCATGCACAAAACTTAATTATTTTAAAGAAAATAAGCACTTTATTAAGATAAAAACTGATTTCCACCATACGCGCAAACTATATTGATGAATGGGACAAAATGAGCAAAATTTTACATGCTAATTATAAAAGCTTATGATTTCATGGACAGGATCCATACATTTTTGTTCGAGCGATACCCTCATGCATGCATTTATATATACCCCGATAAGGTGTGTTAAATGATCAAGCACAACTTATTTAGTTGATGTCACCCAAACAGTATGTAATTTATGCTAGACTTTCTTTATACTTGGTATCTACTAATTGGAGCAAATCATATATATGTTCATTCAAAGGTATCCGAACTGTTGTTGCCCTGTTTGTGTATGTTACTACCATTGTTGATTGATGTGAAATATTCCCATGCTTCTCATCAAATGCCATTGGGGCATTCGAGAATTACTTTTCTCCGCCTGTAAGTTAATTACTTCCTTCATCTAAAAATTTTCTACATATTACTTTTTACATAAGACCAAAGAAAAAAACAAACCCACCATGATGCATTAAATAATATTACTATTGTATTAAATCTCCCTCAATGCATTAAACAGTACTACTATATATGCATGAAAAAACACATGGTTGCATGAAAATCACATGGTAGGTGCTATAAACGATGCTCATTCAATGGTTGTATCTAGGTAAACTATAAATATGCACAACTTTTTTGGAAAAAAATTAAAAATGTAATACGTGGAAGATTTTTGGATGAAGGGACTATAGTATTTGAACAAAAGCTTTCTCTACATTCAATCGCATCATGTGGAGATCGACATGCAATAAGTACGCATATGAAAAAAAATATTATCACGATGAAAGCATTATAGCAGGATTAATTTAGCTGTCATCACGCAGAAAGAAAATTTTATATTTTAATTAAGGATTATTATCAAGTGTTGTTCAACAAAATGAATAGAGAACTGCATATTTGGTTGTATTTTAGAAAATATTACTCTCGGTGTTAATGTTTTTTAAACTTTGAAGCAACGTGAACTAGGCAACTAGTAGTGTATTATTTCATTTTCGAAAGTAACTAACAAATGAAGCATATGATCATTCTTTCGAAACTACCAAAACAGCATTTGATGTGAAGACATATATGTTGTATATATTCATGATGTCCTCTATAAATGAACATCTAGCCTACTGTTCAATTTCAATATACTAGTAATCGCGTACATGTATTAAAAATTATTACCAAAATGTATTAAGCAAAGATAATGAAAATTGAAGTGGATCAAAAGATAAAAAAGGTTAGGAACACATTATCTCCTGCATTTATCAAGTGTATGTGTCAGACTACTGATACATTTTTTAAGCTGATAAACTTATAAAATCCAATAAAACATATATTTTGTTCCTTCATTTTGGTGCATTCCTTGTTGACATATGGTTTGTTAGATGGTAATTAGCCTGTTGACCGGATGCATATTATTCCAGTATATCCCAACAATCCCCTGTTCTCAAACTTCATGCATTATATATATGCATCTGACCAAGCCAATTCCTAAATTGTTTTATATATTATCATAATGCATACATTTCAAAATATAATATATATAAGTTTTTTTATTATACGGTCATCAACATAGAATATTGACTATAAGTTACTTTCACTATGTATCATTAATAACTATTAAGATAACAACATATTAAAGTATTTTAAAATACTAATCTAAATATATAACATGGAAAACACTAAACCTAAATTTTTTAGCTCAATTATTAGTTAAAAGTTAAAAATATTGACTAATTTCTAAATATATGGACGCCTTGTATTATTGAACAGATATAGTATAAAGTATATGCATGCTATGAGCATTTTCAACTTATTAGACACATTTGGTTCTGATCCAGAATCAAGATATATGTAGGTATTTTAATTTGTTTGCATTGGCCTACAAATCTTGATGAATTTTACGACAGTGCTTTGCTGGAATATTTAGTAAACATGTAATGCATATGGAACTCGATCAACTTGCATGGTGCCTGGAAATGCTGAACTAGTAGGAATTTTGACTACATTCTTTCTAATTATAAACTAGGTCAGCCGTTCAAATTTAACAACAAATCTATAATTAAAGGAATTACATGCCTTTGTTAATATAATGTACGCTATATATGGTACTTAACGACATACTATCTGATATTTCTTTCAAACAATTCAGCTAGCCGGGCTACAGAAGAAACTCCTCATGCAAAACAATAAACTGTATCGTGTTTTTGAACAAGGGAGCCCCCCAATTTCCATTACCAGAAAAATTGGAATAATATATAATGATTATTTTACATGGTCAATTATATCACTACTCGTACCATTAATTTTAGAGAACATTTTTTTACTTTGTCATAAATTGTTTCTGCATAAAGTCTGAAATTCTCAGGAATATTAATTTAATTACTCTCCCATGCCTGCATATAAGGGTTCAGGGATTCAAACCTGAAATTTCTAGCTCAAACCTTCTCTGTACAAATGTATCCGAACTGAAGAATCATATGACCATGGATATAAACTCCAAAAATGTCAAAATTTGCACATCAACAAACCAAAACAACAGATATAGTCTGTGAAATTAGCGAAAGAATTTTCAATCAGCTATCAGCTTAAGATTTTCCAACAATTTAATGAAATCCTGCCCGGGGATCGATACTATGAACACACTGACACCCAATGATCAAATTAACAAGTGAATTAACATGTAAGTATTGATAACTAGCATAAGACCATATACTGATATATAAAAACCTTCAAATTTAATCAATACCTGTTATTTTTTTCATATACCATACCATGCACACAAGAAATCACCTTAATTAGTAGTACTCCGTTGTCGAAGGCTCGCAGCTCATTATCTCCTCGAGATGGTTGTAGTACTGGTAGTAGTACTCCAATCCGTCCATCGGCTGTTCAATTGTCGCCGTCGCCGCCGGCGCCAGGAATGGCGCCGACACGGTCCAGTCGAGCTCGTCGTGGCCGCTGACGCGGACGCTGCGCTCGTCCATGAGCGTCACCGGCGATGCAGGTGATCCATCGAGGGCTCTGCATAGTGCATATCGCCTGCGCCTTCGCCTTCTCCCTCGAGTCGTCCAGAGTGCAGAGACTGTTGCTCGAGGAGCTTGCCTCACCTTTCTCCTTTACCAATGCGGCGGCATCGGAAGCAGAAGGCTCCGGTGGCAGCACGAAGGCGTCCGAATCGCCCGGCGCCGCCGCGTCGGCGAGGCTGAGGCGGTCGATGGCCTGCTTGGACTGGGTGAGGAGCCAGTCCACGGTCTTGCTGGCCTTGTCGAAGCCGAGTTTGTCCTGCAGCGCGAAGAAGTCGCGCGCCACGCCGACGGACAGCCGCATCCGCCGGTCGCGCACCCCCTGCGCCGTGCGGATCTTGCTGTGCCTATCCGTCCTGAACGGCCGCCTCCGCGGCGCCACCACCGAGACGGAAGAGCCAGCACCGCGGCCACCCTCACCCGCCGCGGCAGGCTCCAGCCTCGCCGCAGGAGCCGCGGTTACCGCCGGCTGCCGGAGGACGGCCTCCAGCGTCTCCACCTGGCTGCAGTCGTACAAGTCGTCGGCCGTGAAGAAGAAGGGCGCCTGCGCGTCGAACTCATCCAAGGACGTCGAAGAAGACGACGCGGCGCCGGCGGGCATGAGGAAAGCCGTAATACTCGGTAATATTGGTGGTTCTTGGTGGGAGACGCAATGGGGGTGGTGGTAGCCAGAAGGATTGCTAGGGTACGGAGGTAACATATTAGTGCAGCCGCAGCCGCAGACGCAGCTAGCAGTAGTAATGTAAACCAACCAGTAACAAGCTAACACCACCACAACATTAGATCGATGTGTACATATACAAATCGGGCAGAAGTTTCTGCTTGACTTCTTGACTGCTTCAAGTACACTGCATATATAGTGTGTATGTAATGGATTGTATATAGTGATATATAATTCTATCAGCACCGTACCGTACCAGGCTACCAGCACATCTTCTTCTTGATGATCTTCTTCTGCGGAAGATTGAGCCTCACTGTGTAGCTAAGTGTCCAGGGGTTCCATTAATGGAATTGAGGTAAACTAAAAGCTCAGGGGGAAAGAGAGTTGCAGGTGAAGGAGAGCCACAACGAACACTCTCAGTGGAGCTAAGTAGGCAGCTAGCTAGCCTGCTATGGGTTGTAGTGCCCATTTGAAGAGATAAAAGCTAATATATAAGTGATCTACTTTGTATGAATAAATTAAATATTACTTCTCTTTTTTTAATATAAGGTATAAGTTTCTGCATACTATCTCAATTAATTTTTAAATGACATCATTAACTTTTGTCTCAACATTTTATCATTCGTTTTATTCAAAAATCTTTTTGAAATATTATTTATTTTGTTATAATTTATTTAATTATTGAAGTTACTTCAAGCATAACTTATATTTTTCTATATTTGCACAAAATTGTTGAATAGGACGAACGGTTAAATTTTATGATAAAAATCAACAACGTCATTTAAAAATGAACGGATGGAGTAGTTTTTAACGTAAAATGTTTAACCATCACTTAGTTTCATTATATATCATCAACAATTATTGAAACTAACTATACGACATGCAAAAATTTTAGCTTAATTATTATTGTTCAAAATTTAGATATAGTATATATTATAAATCTAATAAGTAATCTAAGGGCATCCACAATGTGGATAAAAATGTAGCCTTAAGCACTAAATAAAGTCTTGTAGCTAGCTTTACACATTGTGAAACCACACCATAAAAAAATCTAAAGTGCAACATAAGATTAAGGTGTAATCATAAACTTAAAATGATAAATTTTGTGGGTCCCACCATAAGTAAGACCCGCTTTAATGCTATTTTTTTGTTTTATTCCATTATGCACCCAATAATAACAAATGTTAATTTTTTGTGGGTACCACATTAATACTATTTGGAACATAGGAATTGTGGTTGCACTAAGACAATACTCCTAAAAGGCCATACTTTGAAAGCGCCATGAACAATTGCTTCAGGCTGTGGGGAGTGACACTGTGATGCATTTTTGTCTTTTCCTCCCCTCTTTCTCTCCTATCTGTCAACTGTGTGTTGAAGATACATGCTGTGCTGCCACTTTCTCAAAACTGTTGAGGAGCCACCCCCCCCCCCCTGGCGGTGGGGCCAGGTAAGTGGAGGACGAATGATAAAGGCATGATGGTGAGGCCTACCTGGGGTTGCATGCGATGCCGAGATGAGCACTGTAGGGCCATGTGCTGAGACACAGAGGCCTACACGCATATGGGAGAGGCTGACAGGTACTACTACTGCAGCAGTACAAAACGTACTAGCTACTAGCTCGATCGGTCACGGAGTGTGTGGATTGGTTGATCCGGTATATATCTGTGGCTCGCTTGGGAACGTTTTGGACCCGAGACAGGTATATGTAGTGCTCTAATCATGGGTCCGATCTGATGCGGTGTCCCTGGCCTTTGGTTTTCGAGCGGATGATACATCAGAAAGATTTATGAATAGCTTTGGAGTCAACAGCAGTAGAGGAAAAAATATATATATAGACAGTGTATTCATTTGGCAGTAAATTATTAAGGGTTTGTTTGAATTGTCACTGACATAGAGCACTCCAAAATATTGGCAAAATCGCAAGATTTTGGCACTGTCAATTTTTTTATATTCTATGTGTGTATGGATAGAGGTTCTGACCTCTATCCTTTTGAAGAAAAAAGAATAAACCTGTTTGAAGTTTTAAAATATAACCGATAGTCACCAAGATTGCTATAAAATAATCCCTCTATGCCAGCTCTCAGCTTTTCTCAATAATTTCCATTGCCAGAGCAAGCCTGTCACCAAGGAGCTTCTCCCAACATCATCCCTTGTGGAGCAAGCCTATCACCCAACAACTTCTTTTAATCATCACTTTATTTTCATATAGTAAGTCTACCACCGCTACTAGAAAAAAATGATTCGCCAAGTACCCATTTGGCAAAGCCCTTTTTGTACTTGGTGAAGGGTTCATCGAGTTTCGCACTCGGTGAAGAACACTTGGTGAGCCAACTGTCAATGACTAGGGCACTACCACAGAAGCACTTTAATAATAGGTAATAACGTACATTAGAGATGACATATCCCCTGTTATTTTTATTGTGTCAGTAAAGCCATGTCATTAGTAACAGATAAACACCCATCACTAAATAATCCCTCTAGATCCACGCCACATCTCGCATGACCCCTTTCAGTGATGGGTGAACATAGTAACTCATCACTAAAAGTCAAACTATAGTGATGGAGAGTATTGCGACCCATCACTATTGTGAACCTTTAGAGGCGAGTCACCATGTTCACTCATTACTAAATGGGGTCATGTCGGACGTGAGTAGTCCTAGAGAGACCCTTTGTGATGGGGAGTAACTAACACCCATCACTATTGGGAATTTATTTAGACCCATCACTAATGTTATGGTCATATTATAAAAAATAATTGTTTAGGATGCATCTTGAATCAAAACCAAACTTTGGTAGTGTTGGCGTGCTTTTTGGTCACACAATGAAACACGCACGGCTTGGGAGATTTGCTTGACTCCAGTGCAAGTCGTACGTCTTGGAAAAGGGTTTAGGACGTGCCAATCAGTTTGACCCTGCAACTGATAAGGGATCGGAAAAAATAGACATTAGTAACATAGCCGATCAGTTGGCAAGCTGATGACTATGGTATAAATGATAAAGCCGTGAACCAGCGCACCGATCGTCCATACGGACGATAGCCTGAGTTGGCCCAATCGAGCGAGCGCGCCATCGACCGATAGAGAAAACAGAATATGCATATAGGCCAATGGGCATCCTTCAACGGTGAACATGATACGGGGATGAATTAAAGATAACCTATCATTCTCTGATAGAAATAAATAAAGCATGCCAGATAACATATCTATATCATGGAAATCATCACAATAACTAGATCGGACCTAACCAAGACAATAGCTACTCGCGATGATCTAAACAATATATCAACGAATCAGGTAAACTTTATTTAGATGAACAATATACGACATAAAAAGATACAACAACAAGGGATGTCAGACTTAACCGATGAAGCATCAAGCTATCAAACCCATATCACCTCAATCTAAGAGATCAAACCTAACTGATGCAGCCTTAGACCTAGCCAAATACACTGAGAACAACCAGCGACCGTGCTATTTCACCATTCTCCTCAAGAGATCGGATAGAACCGATGCAGCCATGAGGATACTAACCTAGTTGGGATGGAAGTCAGGGGTGGCGGAACTCACCTCTTCACCAGAGATCAAACTGATGCAGCCCAGCTCCAAGAGCCCGAGTCCCACCGGATAACCTTGGGGCATAAGGGTGGCGATGCACCGATTGTAGATTGAACGAGAGTTAAACTAATCCTAACCTAAGGGATACATATTTATAGTCTGTAGATTTGCCGTCCAAGTAACTTATCCAACCAAATCTAGGTGAATCTGTAACCACCTGTTGCTCTTATCTCCATCGGTTTCTCTTCCGATCATGCAGTTGTTGCGGACGAACTCTTTTGACTTTCTTTGACCGGATCTCCCTTGACCTTGTGTTGACCACACGCCTTTCTTGGTGGGCCTTGGGATTTACCCATTCTTGGCATCAACACATGCCCCCTAGTTTTGAGGCGTTAAGAGGCACCTGACGCTTGGAAAAAAATCAGTCATAACTACCTTACACCGCTAAATCTTTTCACACGGTCATCTCATATTCATTACCGTCAGCCGAAAAACTCTTCGCCTTTGCTTCTTGCAGTTGGTCCGATGTGTTAGCTGAAGAATCACCCTGGTCAATAAATATCCGTCTTTCGTATTATTCCTTCCACGCTTTCTGCTCACCACTACTCCGGCTTTCAACCCATCATCATTGGCTTCTACTGCTCCCTGATCATCACCGTATTGCCACCATCACATCACACCGGGAAGATAGTAGAATGGCTGACTTGAACATGATCCCATTGGTAAGCATCTGCTTTTTATCTGTTTGGCCCTTTTTTCTTTTCTTCGTGATTTTCATCGTTTCTGAACCACTTTATCACATGTAGGCTCTTCAAAACTAGGTCTTTATACCGATCATCACCCATCAGTACAGTTTCTTCTTGGCCCCCCTAGGAGACTCTGATTCGATTGACTTCATGAATGTCGAGACCTACCGAATCCCCTTCAAGTGTTCCCCCATGCGTTCTTCCGACTGAGACCTTGGTTTCACGCCTTTTCCTTCCTCCATCCATGGCTGGCGTGACTGGTACCTTAGGGTATCGGCCACTTACCGCACCTTCTGGGCAAGATCGATGTCGGTCACTGCATTGGTCTCTCCCTCGTCACACCATTCCAGAAGGAATCGATGTTGGCCGCATAGTGTTACTTCTGGTTTGACGCCCTCAACACCTTTCTCTTTGGCCATGGACCGATGAGCTCTTCTTTTCTCGACGTCTATTTCTTGACTTGTCTTAGCATCAGCTCACCGGTCGACCCCTTCTCTCTCTATTTCTAGCCGTCATGACTTCTTGGTGCCAACCCGACCGACAATTGGAGCCAATACATCAGGCGGCACAACAAGAAAGTCGGCCCGGTCGGCACCCGTGAACACATCGCCTTCCTCACCCTCTCGATAGAGGATTTTTTTCTGTGTGTCAGCCCCACTCCGACTCTGCAGTTCCAATACTTGGTCGAATGACTTGCTTCCCACAAGCTCATCCCCCTAGGTTGTTATCTTCTAGGGGCCACCTACCATCTCCTCCACCTTGTGTTAGTCGATTTATCGGTTGGCAACCTCATTGGCCGGCATAGGGGTCCATGATGGCTTCTTCAACTCTGGATGAATGTCTACACTACTGAAGCCACTGGAGAGGCCCCTTTTTCCTAGTCGTTCTTCCCTAATAATTTTTTGGAGACGGCGGCCTTGTTTCGTTCTTCTGTTCCCATTTCTCCCGCGGCTTTGGTCACATCCTTCAAGCTCTTCAACCTCGGATTCTCTAGTCGGATCACTTGGTTTCCTTTTGGTTTCCATTCAGAGTACACGCTCCCTGACCAACTGGTTTTTCCCAATGTATCCCGGGACGCAGAGTCCTTTTGTATCTTTTCCGTCACCTCCTTTCCTTGCCTGCTCCCGGTGGTGCTCTTATGAGTTCTACCACCTGTCAGAGTTCTCGAGGCAGTTGGGCTTCAGATAGCTTCCTTCTTGCCTCTTCTTTGTCGGATGGATCCAGTCCACCGAAAGGGTCATGAGTGTGCTAGAGTGGGATCACCTCTCCCATATGACCGATGGGCTACCCTCCGGAAGGGTCGCTTCCTGGAGGACCTGTCGGGCGACATCTTCCGCCTTCCGCGAGTGGTGGGGTGAGGTGAAGCTCCATGTCTTCAACCAATCATCATTGGTCCACCGAGAATAGCTTCATCCGACTAGCGCCAAGACAGATCCCGACGTGAGTACCTCGACCTTCTCTTTTCCTTTCGCTGCTTCTGTTTTTCTCATCTGATTGGGCCTTGCCTTTTCCTTTTGCAGGACGTTGATGAGGAGGCCCCTTCCAAGAGCCTAAGTGACTAGCCGATACGATACGGACCAGTATCGACCACTACGAACCTTAGCACCGGTGCCCCCACTCCTACAGCATGGGTGGGCGAGAGGCAATCATAGTTGGTTCATACTTCAGTGAAGGATGCTCTGTAGAGGTGAAGCGGCTGAGGGTCTTCTGTACGCCGATCAGGGGGCTTATAACATATCTCATTGTAATCAAAACATCATGAACATATATATCAGCACTTCTTTATATCCTGTATCGTTGCCCGTTGAGTCTTTTGAGTTGTATTCCCTTGTTCTTGATTATTTTATCTAAGGCGATGCCATAAGCATCGCCTGGATGTAGTTCGCCCGAGCGCCTAGAATATTTTCCTTAGTCGCTTTGTTCGGTCTCTTTTGCATCAGAGTCTTCTTGCTGTGTTTAG
Source organism: Zizania palustris (assembly GCA_019279435.1). Taxonomy (NCBI): domain Eukaryota; kingdom Viridiplantae; phylum Streptophyta; class Magnoliopsida; order Poales; family Poaceae; genus Zizania; species Zizania palustris. The sequence goes on from JAAALK010000290.1 coordinate 19,653,551, forward strand.
GGGCTAAAGGCGATGCTTTTGCATTGGCTATCTCAAGGAGACACCATAGGCATCGGCTGTGTACTTCGTATGAACGATTAGAAATTATTCCTTTAGTCTCATCATTCGACCTCTTTTTTCTTGACGCGGCAACTTTTAACTCGTTGTTGTTTCATTGGAGGTGTAGTACCTTGTAGAGGCTGACTTCGGTCTGACGCCCATGTCGTAGTGGTTTATCGGTCGTGGCGTTGTTTTGGCCGAAGTCACCTTCAATGTCGTCTTTATAGCATAAGCTTAGGCGGCTCTTCACTAACTGGTGCGATACCATCATTTGACACTTGCAAGAAATTCCCATCCCAAGCCTTTCATGACAAACAAATGACTCCCTCTGCCTCCCATATTGACAGATCGACTATAGCTATGTTAACTGATTTATCGGCAGGAACCACCTACACTTGGTCGCTAACCCACTGCATGAGGTTTTGATGCATTGTTGAGGGGACACTGTAGTTTGTGTGTATCCAGTCACGCCCCAGCACCAGATTGTAGGATCCTTTCCCCTCTATCACGAAGAATGTGGTCGGCACCGTCTTACTTCCAACTGTTAGTTCTACATTTAAAGCTTCCATTGTGTCTGACGAGTTATCGCCGAAATCCCTGTATACCATGTTAGTTCTAATGAAGTCTTTCGGCATCTTCCCAAGCTTTCGAAAGGTGGCATAAGACATCAAGTTGACGGCTGCCCCTCCATCTATCATCATCTTGGACAAAATCGGCTTCCCATTAACTAACTCTTTGACGTAGAGAGGCCTCAGGTGCCGATATTCTAGTTCTTCTAGCTTATCAAAAATTGCAGGCTACGGAGCCAGCATTAGCTGAGCCATAGCATCGACCGACTCTATGTCTTCCTCTGAGATGGCCCGATACTCCGCGGGAAAGAAGAAGACCATGTTTACCTCTGCATATTTTTTATTGTCATGATCAACTTTATCTTTTGGGTGCCATTCGCTCCTGATTTTTAGGGGACCGATCAACTCCTTCATCGTGCACTTGTGCCCTTCCTTCTCTGTGTCTCAGACACTGCACCCTTCTTTTCTGGCTTTGCGTGAATATTCCTGGGGGGCACCACTGCGGCTTTCCTACGATACCTTCATTGTCTTCGGCCGTCAGGCCGACTCATTCCGAACCGACAGGGCCAAGCCTTTCTAGCGCCGATACCCTTAGGGGCGACAACCTCTAGCACATGATTCTTTGATCACATGTCCTTAGCTCATCGTTATGGGGCCTATGATCACCTGGCACTCCATTGCATCCCGGGTAGTCATCCATAGATGGTAGCCGTAGCCCTTCGTTCCAATAAAGCCTAAAGAACTCGTAATTCCAATGGGGATTGAAATGCGAGTGGCTACGACTGTCTCTTCTACCTTCACTTTCTGCCGACCTCTTATGATACTTTTTGATGACTACTACTGAGGTGACATTTCTACTAGTCTGTCTTCCATTCCTTGCATGCCGATTGTCATCATAGTGCACATGCACCATGTTGACTGAGAATGAATGGACATCTATATTCATCGGCTGCTTCCCATTGTCAAACTTGATTCAGACTTATTCTACGGCTGATTGGATCTGCTGCCTGAAGACCTTGCACTCATTATTGTGGTGCGATGGGGAGTTATGCCACTTGCAGTACTTCTTCTATAGTTCTTCGGCAGATGGTATTACATGGCCAGGTGAAAGGTGGATTTACTTCTCTCTCAACAGCAGGTCAAATATTTTATTGGCCTTGTTAATATCGAAGTCATACTTATCTTCCTTCTCAGCCAATTTTATTCACGGACATGTGACCTGCTTCTTGTTCTTGGACCACTCAGCCATCCCAACTTCTACATCGGAGTCACTGTCCTCGTCGGAGTTCAAGTGGTACACTTGGGTGTACACAACCTTCTTCAGGTACTTGTCCTGCTTGGCCTCGTGGAATCGGCTCTCGTGGGCCGATACCCTTTGCATCAGTTGTGAAAGGCTTTCGAACTCGTGCGATGAGAATTTCTCCCTGATAGGGCTTATGAGTCCTTTAAACACCAGCTCTGCCAACTGACTGTCAGTGAGGTTCACGCTGTAGCATCTGCTCCGCACGTCCCGAAACCTCTGTATATAGTCGGGGACAGACTCATTCATCCTTTGTTTTACAAATGTCAAGTCGGTCAGCTTCATCTCCTAGATGTCGGCGAAGAAGTAAACCACGCGAAGGCCGATCCTGATAGGGATAGCGGGAACAACCGTACCTTCAGCGCTTCGTCAGTCGATACCTCCCCACACTGGGCCAGAAACCCGCTAATGCGCTCGATCATGGAGATCGAGTCTTGTCCTAAGAACTTGGTGAAATCAAGCACCTTTTACTGATTCGGCAGTGGTACTCGATCAAACCACTCGGGATCCGACCGCTGGTACATATAGGTCTGCTCTTTGGGCTTCAACCCGAATTGATCTTTGTTGAGCTCTGTGATTTGATTCACCCACTCATCTTCTTGCTGACTCGGTGACGGACACTGAGCAAGCATTGACGCCTATTGGTACTGGTCTCACCGAGCAGCGTCATATATGTATTGCCATGCATCATTGTAGGGCATTGCTCCATTGTGCGTCGTTCGGTGATATCCAGGAGGGACAACATTGGGTGCCCCCTTGGTGGCATGAGGTCTGTCGTGGGGTCTCTTGTGATGTCATACGTCACTTGCAGCATCCCCTGCCCTAGAATCTTGAGATCAGACGCCTAGAACAACGCTTATGCATTCTTATCGACCCCGCTTAGTGCGCCCTCGGGCGGACCATGTGAGAGGGCCGATGGCTGGGTCATCTTACCGTCTTTATAACTGAGCAAAGAGCTCAGCTGGTCTAGCCTCATAAGCTCTTGTGGTAGTGACGCCGACCGAGTATGTTGTAGTAGTCTCAACGGGTCATTGGGGAGGTACACCGAACCTTGCGGTGCGTCGCAAACCACTATGCCCCTGATGGCCTCCTTGATTAGCCCTTGAATCATCTTGGCTAGTGTCCCTAATTGGCTGACCAGCGACTGACGGATCACCTGATCAACGGTTTCCTGAAGACTGTCCTACAAGTTCTCCTTTGGTTGACCACCCTTTATGGTCAGCATTGGCATTGGGAGCAGGGCCCTCTGAACGAGACCTAGCCGATTCATGACGTAGAACTGTAGGTATGACTTCCAGAACTCCTCCACATGTTGCTGCACCTCCGTCCTCTGTTCTTTGGACAGAGCGTCCATGGTGATCATAATGATGTTTTCCTCACTGAGCTCGCCCGCCATGGCAAAGTTGTTGGAGGTGGTCCCACTGGGTGTGCCAAAAAGCGTGTTGGCGTGCTTTTTGGTCAGACACTGAAACCCGTACGTCCTGGGAGATTTACTTGACTCCAGTGTAGGTCCTACGTCTTAGAAAAAGGTTTAGGGTGTGCCAATCAATTTGACCCTGCAACTGATAAGGGATCAAAAAAATAGACGTTAGTAGCATAGCCGATCAGCTGGCAAGACGATGACTGAGGCATAAAGGATAAAACCGTGAACCAGCGCCGATCGGCCATACGACCGATAGCTTGAGTTTGCCCAATCGAGCGAGTGCGCCATTGGTCGATAGAGAAAACAGAATATGCATATAGGCCGATGGAGCACCCTTCGAAGGTGAACATAATACGGAGATGAATTAAAGATAACCTATCATATTGTACTCTGATAGAAATAAATAAAGCATGCTAGATAACATATCTATATCATGGAAATGATCAAAATAACTAGATCGGACCTAACCGAGATAGTAGGTAGTCACGATGATCTGAACAATATATCAACAAATCGGGCAAACTTTATTTAGATGAACAATATATGACATGGACGAGAGTTAAACTAATCCTAACATAAGGGATACATATTTATAGTCCGTAGACTTGCCGTCCAAGGAACTTATCTAGCTGATTCTAGATGAATCAGTAATGACCTGTTGCTCTTATCTCCATCAGCTCCCTTTCCGATCATGCAGCTATTGCGACAGACTCTTTTGATTTTCTTTGACCGGATCTTCCTTGACCTTCTGTTGACCGCGCGCCTTCCTTGCTGGGCCTTGGGCTTTACCAATTCTTGGCATCAATAGCTAGCCAATATTATAAATTGCAAACAACACATAATTCATTACAGAATACCATCATCACAAATTATATTACACAAATAAAACATACATAAAAAATGTATCGCAAACATCACATATTTCACCAAATGGTATAAGTGATATTACATTACAAGTTCACATTCATTAAGCATTAATTCTAGCCTTTATAGTGAAAAGCACCCGACAATGTGAAGACTTGGTCCATAAGGAATGCCACTAGCCATGCACGGATGGCCTGCAAGTCAGTTTTGATAAGACTACCTTCATCTATGTTGAATTCCTACAAATTGAGTTTTTTACATTAGTCGATGTATACCTAAGTAAAATGTAAATTCAAAACAGAAATAAAGTACATGATAATATCTTACGTCAGGTGAATTCAGATCCACTATCTTTAGGACCAACATCATATGGTATGAGATATAAAACCCGCATTGGTTTCCAGGAGATTGAATGTATCACTATTATGGAAATACATGATTAGTTTCGATGATACATTTAATTTTGAAAAGGTAAATATTTAGATTCTTACCACCATTGCGGTTTTATGCGGCAACTATCGGTGTTGCATTGTTTTTGATGTACTAAGACCGACACCGAAAGCTCTATAACGAGATACAACAAAATTAAGTTAAGCGAGAATAGGTTAAAGGTCTAACATGTAGTCATAAAATGAAGAAAACCTTACTCGTCGATTATACTTCTAATTACCGAGTAGTTTGTCTCGATGTGATCGCCATTCGATCCCAACAGTCTTGCTGAGTCAATGTACCATAAAATGTTCTACTTGGGGGTGAAGAATAGTAGGATATAATTTCCATTCAAGTGGTGTACGCCCATTAAAAATTATTCTCTTGTGGTGCAATCGATTAGTACCTTAAGTACGTAGTCAACACATGACTCCATATCATTCTCTATGGTTACAATTGCTAACATATGTGGGTCAAGAAATTTGATTGGCCGCTTCTTGTATTCTTGCCACATTAGCTTGCAAATATAAAAGTGTAATTAATACCACATAATTAGATGTCAACTTTAATTGAAAGGCCAGGTTAAGTGACTTACAATGTCCAACACCACAACAAGCTGATGTCGAAAGCGTCTAGGTTGAAAAGATCATATAGATCATCGAAGCAAAGCAAAAAATAGTTGTCACTGATTCAAAAAATTTGTTTCTTATACTCTAAAGTGACTAATAATTTATTGTTGTTGCAGTCATTCAGTTAGAATGAATGGAGGTCTATTAAGACTTGCCTAATCTTTCTTAGCTAATCTTGAGAGAGTAGAGCATTGCTAGGGTGTGCCTGAGTCTAAGATGGCACCACATTAGGTGTTGCAACTTTTTTGGATTTTCTGCTAGTGGTCTTCTTTATTTTGGTCTTTGTGACCGTTGGCTCCTTAGGTGGTGGCACAACTATATCACTTTTATCTTCCTCAACAGGTGCAAGATGTTGAGTAGCAATCACAACAAGAGGTTGAGAAGCAAGAGGTTGATCATGAGACTGGCTTGCAATACTCTTGGCATCGATGAAAATATCCACTTGGTTCCATTGTACCCCTGTTCCATGTGCATCGAGGAGAGTGATGATTTCATCATTCAAAGGAATATGCAGTGCGATGTTGTTGATGCCAAGATTTGGTAAAGTTTAGGGCCTACCATAGATGCCGCACGGTCAAGCATAAGTCAAAGAGATCTGGTCAAAGATGGTCAAAAAAGCATGTCCATGACGTGTAACATGACCGGATAAGAAGAGACGATGGAGATAAAAGTGAGAAGATAAAGATTACCCAGAATCAGTTAAGATAGAATACTTGGACGACAAGTCTCTAGACTATAAATCATAATTCATCTTTAGAGAATCTATGGTTTCTTAACACTCTACGTGACAACTTTGTTGAAACATTTTGAAATTATTATCACAACATCTATGTATCATATCAAAACACCATGACAAGTCTCATGTTTTTCATACTTTGATTGTTTTTTGAATTAAAAAACTGTTAAACTCCACATTGTTGATCGATTGAGTGTCGCAACATAACTTTTCAAAATTTATTTTAATTTAGTGGATAAGAACTAAAAATTGAGTCAAAAATATGAATATATTTTTTCTATAAAGTTTGATTCATTTTTTCAATGTAAATCCTAGAAACATAATTGATAAATTAAAAATAGAAAACAGATCTAAAAAATATAATATTTTACATAAAATAAGATTTATTCTATTTTGACTGTACAAATATTTTTAAACACAAACAAAGTTACAAATAGCACATAAGCTCATAATAATTTTTCACGCAAAAAGATGACTATCCTGGTTTGCTGACACATAATTTTTTTTCATGTCCAAACACGTCGTCGTGACCTCTATTTTTTTTTCGAATTTTGCTGAGTATAAAACTTCACCTGAGTGTGTTATTCATTTTTCATGGAGTGTAAAAAGTTCACGAGTGTATTTGACAGACACTCAGCAAACAACCCTCTTCATCGTGTATCAAAAAAATACGCTTGGCAAAGATCGGAGCACCCAGTGAAAGGCTGTTTTGTCATAGTGATATCTCCATCCCGCAAATTCAAAAATTCTTATTTGTATTGGTCGTTAATTAAAACTGGCCCCAATTCTTGATGTCGGTTTTTGTTTTATAAAAGGCATATTTGATATTCTTATAAAAATTTTAAACATACTGGCACATATAAGAATCTCATATATATGTAACGATTTTAATAAAAAAAGATACTCATAGTACTTGTGCCAATTTTTTTTAAAAATTGATATATATATATATATATATATAGAAAATTTCAAGATCACCAGACTAAGAAAGACTAATTATTTTTATAGATCAAATGACCATTATCAAAAGAACTCAACGTCTTACCTCGTAGGAGATAATAGTTCATTCAATTTAATGGCCACAATTAAAAGTAGTCGACGTATTACGTATTACTTCTGAGAGGTAATATATCATTTTTTAATAAATAAGGTTAATTCAATCTGGTAAAATTAAGAGATAAGAAATTAAGGTAAAAGATCATGTATGCGTACAGCGTGTGCGTATATATATGTGTGTGTTTTTCTTTATAACCCAGTTTAATGTTTTATTGTGCCGGTGCTATATGCTGTAAACCTTCGTGTTTGGTTTGACGGAACCTAGCTCGCCATGCAGGGGCGTAGCTACGTTTATATTAGGGGATGCACATGAACCCCCTAAAAAGTTGAAAAATAGAGGAATTGATCAAATTTTCACCATATATGCACCCTCTATGACACATGTTTATGCATCCATAAAAGAAGTGCACCCCCTCTAATTTTGCTCTAGCTTCGCCACTGTCGCCATGGCTACCTAAAAGCTATATATACCTTGCTAGCTACGTGCGGCAGCATATAAGCTAGCGATGCCTTCTTTTTCCGGGATTCCAGTGGAAAGCGGGTAGCCACCTTCTCATCTGTGTGGAGCTATAGTTAGCTACACGTACGCCAAACGATCATCAAATTATATTATATATGCTAGCTAGCTTGCGCCCATGATCGATCGAAAAGAACAACACGATCGACAAAGAGTACGTAGAATGCCCGCGCTGGACTACTACTAGAAGAAAGCTCCAAACTATAGCAGCTTCTTTATATCATCACTAGAACTGCGCGCTGCCAGTAGTGATATATATATCTGACCGTTTCGGTTCGTCATGTACTGGTTATTAATTTCGTTTAATCAAAAGTAAACTAGTACCAACGTATATGATCATTAACGAATTATAATACCAATCGACAGTAATCTTAACATATATATATATATATATATACCCCCTCCATTTTACATTGTAAGTTATTTGATTTTTTTCAAACCAAATTTCTTCATCTTTGATTTATTTTATGAAAAAATATACTAACAATTACAACATAAAATTAATTTTATTAAATTAACCATTAAATATGTTTAAATAGTGTATTTATTTTATGGGGAGATAAACAAAAACAATGACTAATTGGGGGAGAAAGAAAGCCAGCCTAAAGGCGGTACGCATGTATAGGATGAGCTAGTCCATACTTACCTAATTCGACAAAGTACGTGCTAACGGATCTACTTGATGTCTTGATCCATCTCCTATCCTTATTCATCAGCTTAAGACTAGTACCAAACGACACTATGACAAGTAAGTAACTAGTACGAGCAACTAAGTGGGTGGAGAAGTGAGCACAAGCCGTTACGTCGACTCGCTATATATGCTCGATTACCTTCGTTGCTCAATCTCTATCTCATCCACTTATGCACAACACAGGGGATAGACGCTTATAACGAGCACAAATAGATTGTTGTCTATTGTACCGATTTATCATTCCTATTGACTTATGTATGTATCTCGCCGTAAATTAAGTCGTATATTTTTATATTTGATTGTGTATGTATTATATTTGACCTGTGTAAAGATATATAACATATTTAGATTTGGATATTGATTTAGTCCACACTCCATTTTTATCCTTGATTCTTGATTCGTCACTGGTTAAGACTATATGTCTATTACGATAACGATGCTAATTATAAACTGATAAGGATGATGTTTTGTGTAGTTTACCCGGAATTAACATGCGTTCGTCATTGATAGATCGAGCGATCGAGCCCACAAATCGCGATCCAATTAAAGGTTTAGCTCTCGGGTCACGATCGATCATCACCTGAGGGGCCGCTCGATAGCTAGAGAGAGCTAGCTAGCCGACGCGTGCAATTTGCAGTTTATATATGTACTGTCCTCGATCTCTATCGAAAAATATAAGAGGTATAATTTGTTGACACAATTGTTAAGATATAACTTTAGCGATTAATTTATTTAACAATATATACATTACCAATAGCTATAAAATTAATATATTTGAAAGTATTTGTATACAAATTTACTTATATTGTATATATAACATATAGTTTAAGTATTAGTTCTAATATAAGATGAAAAATACGTACACGTACAATAGGAGAGAATATATAATACAAATAGATGGATTGACCATAAATATAAATATAAGGAAGATTTGAGGATTTGCCACTAAAAAATTTATGTACTTTAATCGTTTGTCACTAATGTGAATGATAAGTTGCTGAGTCTATGACAATTAGCAAAAGTGACAAATAATCGAAACTATTTTTTAGAAGTGGCAAATCATCCAATATTCCAGACCCCGTTTGGTTCCACCTTGCTAAATTTTAGGGACTAAAATTTAATCCATTTTAGTCTCTAAAATACCAAACATAATGACTAAAAGGGACTAAACTTTAATCCCTAAACTTTAGCCCTTTAGTCATCATGAGGTTGCTAAAAGGGACTAAAGAGTACTAATAACAGAGAATACTCCTCATGAATACCTCTCGGGATGGGATAAAATGCAATTGCAGTCATTTATTAAAGGCAATTTGGTCTTTATTCAACTCATTTAATAACTTTTAATCACTAGAACCAAACAGCTAGTGACTAAAATTTAGTCAAATAAATAAATGAAAACTAAAGTTTAGCTTAGTCACTAAATCAACCAAATATAACCTACCTGCAGTATTATTGTCCACCACCTGCGCGCGTTTGGCGTCATGTGGTGGCATGTACGCGAGCGCGCAACGACAACACTCGATATGATGAAAAGAAGATGAATGAATGAATCCTCGATCGATGTCGCCCTAATTTGAAACAAAGTTTGTTGTGACATCACATCGTCGAGTCGAAAATTCTGTGACACCAGCGTTAATGGCCTCGCTAGCTTAGCTGTCTGCTGCATGCATGCCATCCGATCCATCGACATGCGCTGCAGACCATTTTGAATTTTAGAACTTAAATATAAAGTTATTTTGATTTTTCATCATCTTATATTTATTGTTCAGCACTGTCCTTTGAACCACCGAAATATAAGAGCAAACGCTGCCTAAAAAAGAACCATTAGTGATGGGCAGTCATTAATAACAGACATTTGTACCTATCATTCTTATCACGTCACTAATGACCTATCAGTAGTGACGGGTATATAATTGTTACTAAATGTCATCTTTAGTGATGAACATACATATTTACCTATCATTAATGGTTATCTTTAGTGACACATATAGATGTTCACACGTCACTAAAGGTCGATTTTTTCATTTCAGAACTATTCTATATAGTATTTGGTGATAACAATTGAGGAGAGCAAGCAATAGTATTAGGTGAAGAAATGGTAATAACTATGTACCGTTTATTAAAGGAATTCAATACCAATGAGCTTATGGTTAGGTGGAGCATGAATTAACATCGGTCGCCATCGAGTATATCTTGTAGTGATGCTGACCATCATCGATAGAGCTCGAGATGAGAATAGTAAAGATTAAGTAGAGAGAGCAAGTGAGAGAAGTTATAGAATGGTTGAGAGTGAAGACTGAAGAGAGATAGCATGTGTATGTTTTTGGGCTAGTGTTCTCCTGCTCGCCCAAATTTTCAAAAATTTGCGTATGTGTCAGTCTTTAGTGACGGGTCTAGATATTCATACGTCACTAAAGGTAGATCTTCAGTGACGGGTCTAAATATTCACACGTCACTAAAGGTAGGTCTTTAGTGATGGGTCTCACGCGTGTTACTAAAGATAGGTCTTTAGTAACAGGTCTCAACGTTGCCCATAACTAAAAATCAGTTTAAAATTTGGCAACTCATTAGTGACAGACATCATTGAGACTTGTCACTAAAGGTAGGTATTTAGTGACAGTTCTAAATACACATGTCACTAAAGGTATATTAGTGATGTGTGTCTTTTATCCATCACGAAAGACCATTTATGTGGTAGTGAAAAGTTTTACCCTAGTTAGTTTTTGTTTGTTACTTTATATGTCTTTAGCTCATAAAGTATAACCATCTTCAGAAAGGGTTGTTTGTCGAGTGTCGCTCTAATAACACTCGGAGTGCTATTAGTGGTACTCGGCAAACCCCACTTTTTTGACTTCCCATCATCACGTCGTCAACGCCTATGACACTGCAATTTTTTTCAAATTGTTTGCCGAGTGTTACAAAAGTTTGCCGTGTGTGTGAGGACTGGGCACTTAGCAAACCCTAGTAGTCGCCGGGCATTATAGATTTACCGAGTGTTTTGTTAACAACACTCGACAAATTTGGTTTGCCGAGTGCTTGAGAGAATGCACTCGGCAAACTCTCAGGCACTCGAAAAACACTCTATTTATTTTCCTATAGTGAACAGACCAGGCAAACATCTAATTAGTAATTAGTAGTGGAAGATATAAAACATTTTAATTATCTTTAAAAATCATAGTACCGGGAAAAGAACCAAGGTACATTATAACCGTTTGTCATATTCACTTGTTAATAAATATGATCTAAAAGGAAGAAAAAGGCTCCTACCGCTAATAATCAATCTGACTAAGATTCATACTGCAATATGAGTTCTTTGTTCTTACTAGGGATGGCAACAGGTTTGCCCCCGTCAGGTTGAGATATTTGCAAACATGACACTCCCTTAAGTGGGCTTCGCAAAAACGACACTCCAAGATTGACAATTGCAAATTTGACATTATAATAGTATAGAGTTTGAACATTTGGCATTGCCATCCACTAAACAGATTTTTTCATGTGTAGTACCAATTTTGCCCTTCCAGCTCCCGCAAGACAGCTCCCTGCCATCCGCTGAAGGGAGAGAGAGCCAAAATCGAGCTTCCAGAGGAACCCTTCTGGTTCCCCCCGCCGCCGCCCGCTGCTGGGCTCCTCACCGCGCCTCCGCCGCCGCCCTCCGCCCACGCGCCCAAATCCCTCATCGTGCAAGCAAGACTTGAAACTGCGAGCACGAAACGAAGCAAATTGAATCCTTCGTCGGTAGTTGGCAGTTGGTACAACCGCCTGCAATGAAACCGGCCAGCTGCTGGCTACTGGCTTCTGGCTGCTGCGCCTGTGAACTGTAGACCTTTTGTACTGCGAGTGTGCACTGCTCACCTGACCTGGTTGGTTACTACTCTCGTAGTCGCAGCAAGGTGCAGCAGTCAAGGCCACCATGCATGCTTGCGCTCTCATGCATCGAGGACGCCGTCGCCATGAATGCCTGTGAGGTGAGCTAAACCGAGCTCATGTCACGGGCCACCTCTCGCCTCCCGGGAGAGCAGAGAACCTTGACGAGGTGGAGTAGGCTGGAAGAAGAACACGGGAGCTGTCTTGCGGGAGCTAGAAGGGCAAAACCGGTACTACACATGAAAAAAAATCTGTTTAGTGGATAGCAATGCCAAATATTCAAACTCTATACTATTATAATGTCAAATTTGCAATTGCCAATCTTGAGGTGTTGTTTTTGTAAAGGCCGCTGAAGGGAGTGTCATGTGTGCAAATCTCTCCGTCAGGTTTGGCCACCCCATCCCCATCCCCGTCGCAAAAAAAAGTATGTCTCTGTCCCCATCCCCATCCCCGTAAGGGTACAAGGAACTCGTCGGGTCCCCATAATCGAACGGCGGAGGGAACGGCAATGAGTGCTACTGTGCTAGGGGTGGACAGCGAAGGAAGCGGTGACGAGCGCTAATGCGCTTAGGGGCGGACGACGGAGGGAGGGGCAACAAGCACTGCTGGACTAAGGGATGGACGACGGAGGGAGCGGCGACGAGCGCCACTGCCCTAGGGGGTGGACGGTGGAGGGAGCGGTGATGAGCGCCACTACGCTAAGGGGCAGACAGCAAAGGGAGTGGCGACGAGCGCTACTATGCTAGGGGGTGGACAGCAGAGGTGATTGGTGACGAAGGTTGGCAAGCAGAGGTGGGTGCTAGCCACCAGGCAGCCATGGCGGTGGGTGTCTAGGGCATCGAGAAAATAGGACTACGGGAGGGGAGCTGCTAGGCGTTGGTATAGCTAGGGTTAGAAATGTGCTATTGGGTTGAGTTATGGCCCATACTGCTAAGTGATGGACCAGGCTAAATATCATATTGCTAAGTGCTAGTTTGGGCATTGGCCTATTTAAATTCGGGGCTACAAGGCCCACAGGGAAGTGGGGATGGGGGTCTGGGGAACGTCCCTGGCCCTAGTTCACCCAATGGGGATGAATTTTGGTTGAAATCATTCCCATGGGTACTAAAATCTCCTCATTTGTAGCTCCTAATGAAGTTTTTCTCTACCGGGTATCGGGTCCCCATTGCCATCCCTAGTTCTTACCTTGGGTATATATTGAGATCGAGCATAGGCTCCTTTAGAAAAGAGATCTTAGGCCATGTTTGTTTGAGTTTTCCAGTAGCTTTTCACCCTAGAAAGTCGAAAGCTCAAACAAACAATCAGCTTCTAGGCTGAGCTTTCCAAAAGCCAAAAGCACATATAAGCTATGATTACATGGAAAGCCAGAAACAGTAAAATGTGAGCTTTCTGCAGCTTTCCATCTCAATCTGCGTTGTTTCCCTCTCCTTCGGTCTTGTGGCGTTGCCGCACGGCCCCGCCACCACCCGACCTGACCCTATCCGGTGTCGCCTCGCCATTCCCCACCATCCCCGGCATTGCCCCATGGGGCATCACACCGCTCTTCCCTGCCCTTCCCCGCTGTCCGGCCCCACTGCCCCTTCCGGTGTCGCCACCGCCCGTCCGTCCCGCCCGGCACAGCCGCTCCATCGCGCTTGTCCGCGCTACGCCCTCGCTCGCGGTGACATTTTGTGAGCCCTACAGAATAGTCACTCCATCCCACAATTTCAAAAGCTAGGTTGTCAAACGGTATTAGCTTTCCAAAAGCTAACTTTCGGAAAACCACCTTTTTAAGTTGCAAAAGCCAAAAACAAGTTTTCTGGAAAGCTTAGAAAGCTAAAGCTCAAACAAACATGCGCTTAATCTCAACTTGATCTTAATAAATTTCTAAAAGAGAATTATATAGAGACCACACCGATCGAGCTCCTCTGCTCTCTCTCCAATCAACTAATTTAGTTTTATACACAACATTGTAATAGAACTAGACTCATTCATATATGTTACAATATAATATAGTAAAAATACCCCTAAACAAGATGCATGATACCTCATATTATATTGATGGTTTGAGCTTGTTCTCTGATCTTGTTAGCCACCCTCCACATATATTCAAATAGCTCTCAAATAAAGGCTAATATAATGTAATAAAATATCAGCTAGATAAAATACCGACACTTAGCGTTGTATATAATAGTCACCGCATACAAAATATTACTTTAATTTTGTGCATCACCAAATGGGTAGGGATAAAAACGAAGTGATAATACTTGCACATAATATTTATACCAATATCTATTTTTTTACAATTTTTAGCTCGATATATAAACAAATACAAATAAGTTGGATAAGAAATAAAATCAAATACAATCAAACTACCTATATTATTCATACAAGAAAACAACACCATTTATTACTAGTATTTGCATATTCAATACAGTAGGTAGTACATAGCTAAGAACAAGTGTTGGTCGTGGGCTGGGCCGCTGGGCTCTAATTAAAGAACTAAAGAAGTGGACTAGAGGCCTACAGTGTTTACTGATATCTGCCCAGATATTTGTATCCGTCGGAAACTACAACTCCATATATAATATTCGCGTTTGTATCTAAGAAATCTGTATTCATATTTGTTTCGGGACCATGCAAAGATTATTCGCTTCCAAGTGTATTACTGTTTCTTGTCGGGTGTGGAAAAGTTGTTGTGGGATGTCAGTTGTGAGAAAGTTGAAAATCATTTGGGTGAAATGACTGCGGAGAAACTGTTTTGAGTTATGAGTTATGTAAAAAATCAATTTATGAAATTTTGTATGATTGTATGAAATTTGAAATGTCAATTTATAAAATTTTGTATGGTTGTTTGAAATTTGAAATGTTAATTTATGAAGGCCCGTTGTATGAAATTTAAAATATCAATTTATGGAATTTTATATAGCTGTATGAAATTTGAAGTGTCAATTTATGAATTTTTGTACGGTTGCATGAAATTTAAAATGTCAATATGTGAATATTAGCATTATCAAAGATTCAAAGAGCAAGAACTAGGAGCCAAAAACAGGTCTAGAGGAGCTTCCACAGTCTCACTATGCCAAAAACTGATTTTACTAAAAATTATTGGCTTGGAATAGACCATTTGTTTGGCTTTTGACTTCCAAGAAGCAAAAGCCGCTCCCAAAAGCTAAACCTGAGTCCCTCTAGTTGAGCTTTTGGAAGTAACTTCTACTTCTTAAAAGCTAGAAGCTCAACCAAAAGGGTATGGTGGGTCAGGTCGTTTTTTTAAAAAGCAGATTTTGAGCTAGTGTAAATTTGAAAGTCCCTTCAACCCACCTTTTGACAGCTTCACCTCCAAACTCCCGTGCGCGTGTCCCCTTCAACCCACAGCTATCGTGTCCGGTAGTCATCCTGCTGCCACCGATGACCAACTGCCGCGACCGACGTGCGGACGCCTCCCTTCCCGCTGTCATGGCCGCCTCCTCTCCCGGCAACGCGGCCGTCTCCCGTCCTCGCGCCGCGGCTGCCTCTGGTCTGACCTCCACCCGTACCCACCTTCCATGCCTACCAGATTTGGTCTCGTCCCAGCCGCCGCCCGTATCCGCCTGCCAGATCTTCTCTAGGTTCTCCTGCATGTGCGTCCTGGTCTCGATCGCCTCCCACACCGGAACTTCCATCCAAATCTGTTGCTTGATTGTCGAGAGAAGAGCTCGTCCAAATAAAAAAACAAGGTTTTGCCTCATCTATTTTCCATCTATTATTTTTAGAAATGATATGTGCTAGTAGCTAATAGCAGAAATGATATTGTTGATGCATATGTGCTAGTAGCTAGTACAAGAAATGATATGTAATACCAAAAATACACTTTATAGAAATGATATGTGCCATTTGTTACAAAACTAGCTTTGAATGATATGTGCTAGTAGCTAGTACCAGAAATAATATTGGTGATGCATATGTGCTAGTAGCTAGTACCAGAAATGACATGTAATACTAGAAATGCACTTTGCAGAAATGATATGTGCCATTTGTTACAAAACTAGCTTTGATTCATGTCATTGTACTTTACATATTAACATGCTTGATGCTTCATATGGAACAATCAAAAGGGAGATAATTCATGTATGGATCTACTTATGTGAACCAAATGTTGATGGTGTATGCAAAACTAATGAAGATTAGTTTTTCTTTTCTAAAATTTCTATTTATATGTGATTTATCAATTGTTATAATATTTTATAACCATTTTATATATAATCAGCGTTTGAAATATACAGGGGTATTACAGACTTTTTACACAGCTCACAGCTCAAAGTAGCTTCTCCACAGTCGTTTCAGCCAAACGACTTTCAGCTTTCTCACAGCCCATAGCCAACAACAGCTTTTCCATTGCTCACAGTCCACAACAGTTTTTTCCACAGCCATAGCTCAACCAAATACACCCTTAGTAGCTTGGCGTCGGCCGGGGCTAGGGTGAAGAGCAGCATGCAGTGCAAGAAGGTCGATTGATTAAATAATATATTTTTTTATTTGAAATTGTATTTATAGTATATGGTTTTTAAAATTTACAAAAATAGTTTACTTTCGACATGCCATTTGTCAATACGACGAGCCTATAGATATCGATGCATGTGCTTCGTGTTATATTTATCTAGTCGACCCAGCTTCAATTCTTTTCAACATATCCCTTCACCGGCAGGCACAAACAAACAGCGTGCTAAGTGGGTCATCAGCACCGATTAATGAAAGTGAGACGGTAGATTAAATGTCTGTTTGGATACAAAATTAATTGTTAGATATAACTAATTGTTAGTTAGCTAATAATTATTTGGTTAAAAATTAGTTCATCCCTGTGCTCGTTTCACAATATAAATCATTTGTTTTTTTAAAGTCAAAATATATTAACATTGATGATATTAAATAAATATACTATCAAAACATATTTAATGAAACTAATTTGATGTTGTAATTGTTAGTATATATTTTCATAAAATTAGTCAAAATCAGTTCTTGAACATTAAAATTTCTCTTTCCGTCCCATTTTATAAGTCAACCTTCTCAAACTTTGATACCAATAACTACAACATCAAATTAGTTTTATTAAATCTGCCATAAAATATATTTTAATAGTATATTTATTTAATATTGTATAATTAACATCGTTTTTAAAAATTGGTCCAAGTTTGTTTAAAAAGTAAAAAACTTATAATATAAAATGGATAGAGTAAGTAAGCGGTCAAAATTTAAATGTTTCAGCTCGACAGTTTCCACGTACAATACTATATATATATATGTGTGTGTGTGTGTGGGTGACAATAATCTGAGAAGGTTCTTCGTTTATACTTTACGTAACAATACATAAACAAAGCTCGAAGTTAGAAATAGTAATAAAGTCAAAGCAAGACATTGTTTTGCATGCTTAAAATATCCAGTGATCAATCTGTACCAAATTTAATTGGCTTGCTTAGCGACTACAACTCTACAAGTGGGCTTTAAACAATGGGGAAGTATCCTGTGCACATCGGCTAGCCGTGCACATGGTGCACATGTGAGATCTTCACCTTCAATCTGTAATCCAACGGACAACAGTAGCTGGAGGTTATCGCAAAATGACAGAATGGGGGAGGTGGGAGGTGTTTTCTGCAAAATGATCTGGTGGAGCTGTTGTCCATTGGATTACAGATTAAAGGTGGAGATCTCACATGTGCACCATGTGCACGGCTAGCCGATGTGCACATGATATTTTCCCTTAAACAATATGGACTTGACATGGAGATCGAGCAATATATATATATATATATATATACAAATGATATTTTACACCACATATATAGAATAACTATTTTATTGAGAAATACTCAATTGTTATTCTATATATATATACACACAAATGATATTTTACGTCACGTATGTAGAATAACTATTCTATTGAGAAATACTCAATTGTTATTCTACTGAAAAAATGTATTGCTGAAAGTAGTACTCCCGTTGTCCGTATAAAATAACGCTCTCAATATATATATATATATATATATATATGACGCTGATTTCCCCGCCTACATGTGAGCTAGATGACAACAAAAGGACCGCATCTCTATCCTCCTGATATATATTTTATAGAAGTTAAATGACAAGGGGGGCTAAATTATGGTAAACGAAACAAGGGGCTAAAAATCATTGCAATCCACATTTGAAAATCGGCGAGTATAATTTATGACTTTCTTATTGATCGATGATTTGGTCAAAAGCTGGTTGTGGGCAAGCTGTGACCGTTTATTGTAGTGAGATAACCGAGTAACTTTATTGTATTTAGTGATCAATAAATTGACCCTTTTCTCTATGCAGCATGCATAGAGTATTTGTTATTATTTGTAGCACGAAGTAGTGATCAAAAGACTCACTACGGGCAACAATGATTCGCACACACTCGGTAAAACTCCTTTTATACTCAGCGAAGTATTTATCTAATTCTACATTTATATTAGCGAAGAACACTTGACAAATTCGTTGTCGGTGAATAGGAGTTCACTAAGTGTTTTTTATCGGGTACTCAGTGAACCCATCACCGAGTACTTTGTCAGTTTTATCAAGTGTCAGACGTGATATTCAGTAAATAAAAGTGAGTAATGGTCGGAGCGACATGACGATAGTGGCTTCACCAAATGCCCGACATGGTACTCAGCGAACTCGCAAATATTCACCGAGTGTCTTATGTGACACTCGGTGAAGCCACTAACCCAACAACACTCGGGGGTTTGCCACGTGTCCGCGCACTCGGCCCACATGTGGCATGCCTCTAGGTGTTGCTAGGTTCCTGACTTCATCGAGTGCCACGTAAGGCACTCGATGAACATATCTTTGGCACTTGGCGAAGTTTGCCATAATACACAAAATCATGCCACATGACATAATTTCGTGCGTTTGAAGGTGTTTGTCGAGTGTTTTACATTCAGCAAACCCAAAAAAAATATATTTTTTTACAAAATTCACATACACTTATACATTCACATACATATATACACAAATCCATATACACATTCACATATATATAGACATTTCATCTCAAATTCATATTTTGTCCCAAATTCATCACAAAGTAATCTCAAATTCATATTTTATCCAAAATTCATCACAAATTCACATACACAAATTCAATTCATAAGTTCACATCACCATTCATGTCAGATATGTTCATAAGTTCACAAAGTTGGCCAATAACAATTCACTCACAAGTGCAATACAAAATTATGGAACTAAAAAAATTACAACTTATGCATATCGCGGATCCTAAGGATTCCAAGGCACCGATGGTGTATTTGATCTCAATGCTGATGATTGGAACTACAAAAAGAAGTTAGTTAGCACAACTGTATATAACAAAAACAATGATTACAAGGTTAGAAACTCACATTACTGCTCTGTGTAGTATGCGATTAGACAGAGAAAAATGAAATGACACAAACTCTTAACATTACTAACATCTCACCAAATGATCCATGGCTGACTAGCTACACAAGACATCTGGCTGTGTAGGATCGCTTCATTTGTGACCAGAAGCATAGACAATTCCGGACCTACAGATCTCACACACATGACACGTGTGAGACATGTTGGTCTGAAACGGGTGACGCATAGGTTTCATTATACTATTTACGTTGGTGTCAAATAAAAAATTACATGCGTGTATGAAATCACCAACAAACAATAAATTAATACTCGAATATATTTAATAATATATATAATAGCACATCACATACCAAGCACTTGTAAAAGCATACAATTAATATAGGAACATTTCTAATAGCATAATAGTCAACATAATGAAATCATCACATAATACCGCATTAAACTGCATTTATGGACGTCTGAAGTTTAGTCATTGGACTAAAGACACCAAACATGGGCTAAGGAAGATATAATTAGTGTGTATATTTATCTATTTGTCTATATTAAATAAAGTGTATGACAATACTATTGGTTATCATGAGTACTACTTTAAGGGTAAAAACGTATTACATCTACTTTAGGAACTTTAGATACAGTCCTAAAACAACTTTTTTTGAAACTGGAGGGAGTACGTTAATTTGTCTATTGAATGTTACATAAATACTAATATTTAAACTTTTAAACATATCTAAAACTCATATACATCTATTTTCTAGTTTCATGTTCCAAATATATAGGAAAAAATACATTTCTAATTTTTCCTACGTTTTTAAATCCTCTATTTCCTACATACATTCTTATCATATTTCGATATTTTTCCTATGCATGCATGAGTAATTCAATGGTGGCAGTAGTGCTAAAAAAATTTAAAGCCGAAAAATATTTACTTGATCGTCGGACGATGACGTGCGGCGACGGCGTTCGGAGGCAAGCGGGCGGCGGTGGGCGGCCGGCTAGAGGGAGGTTGGCCGATGGCTGTCTGGCGGTGGGCGGCCGGGCGGTGGGCAGCAGTGCCGTCAGGAGGTGGGCGATGGGCTGGCGGTGGGCGGTGGGCGACAGCGACGGGAGGCAGCGGCCGGCGACGCTGGCAGGAGGCATGTAACGCCGTGATTTACATCAGGCGTTAGAAATAAAATAAAGTAATTAATAACTGGATTTCAAGAAAAGGATTCAGTATAAATCAATAAATAAGAAAGCTAAAATATGGACCAAAAATTTCATTTAAAAATAAATTGTAGCTGGAATATTTTCCTAAAATTCTCCTTGCTCTAAGTTGCATCACAAAATTTTTCTTGAATTTTTGGCGCGAAGAAATTAAATAAGATATAATCAGTACCATTTCATCGCAAAACTCTAACACTAATTAATAAAATATATTTCAACATCAATGTTGTATGAATAAAATGTATGATAAATCATTTCAATTAAAAAATATATAAAACCAAATAAAATTTGGGTAGAGAAATTTCTAGTAAATTTTGCCCACCTCAAATCAATTTAGGTTTTTATTAAGGATTTTGCAACTAGAATAGTAACCCATAATATTTCAATAAATAACTTTATATCGAAAAGATATTAAATTCTTATCTCATTTTGGTCAAATTTGAAATATTCGTCCTCAACCATCAGTCTCTCTTTTCCCGTTATAAATCCGAAGGAATCAATATTCTATTTTCGTTCGCGAAGTTAAAATACCATTTTTAACCGCGTGTTTAAATTCCGTGAAAAATACCTTCTAAAATTCTTTTTATATTTTAGATTCCCGAAAATAAATTCAAAACATTGGTTTTGTGTTCATGTTTGAAATTTCTAATTTTGATGCGAATACAAAATTTATTGATTTTCCAAACCACCGTTTATTCATTAAAATATCCGTGCGTTATTTCTTTAAAATCCAAGATTTCTAAATTTATTTTAAATTTCAAACTTTCCAAAAACTTTTCACTTTTTCTTAAAAATCCAAATTTGAATTTTCAGAAAAAAAAAATATTTTCATATTTTTTCTTCCTTTCCTTTTCTTTTCTTTCCTTTTTTCCCTTTTTCTCCTTCCTCCTTTTCACTTTCCCCTTCTCTCTTTCCTTCCCTTTTTCCATGGGCATGCAGCCAACTCCCCTACCATGCGCAGCCACCTTCCCTCCCTCCTCCTTCCATTTCTCCATTCTCCTTCCTTTTTCATGTTTACTTCTTCTCCCTCTATTTCCTTCCTTTCTCTTTCCATTTCTCCCTCCTCTTTCTATTTCTCCCTCCGCTTTCTATTTCTTCCTCCTTTTTCCATTTCTCCCCTAGCCCCTCCACCCCCTATAAAAGCCATGCCACCCTCTCCTCCTCCCCACACCACCACCTCCTCCTCCCCATGCCACACTCTCCTCCTCCCTGCTCCCTTCGTTGAGTGTCGCCGCCGCCTCATCACGTCGCTTCTCCGACAAGCTTCCACCATGCCTCCCCCTCATCAAACCACCGCGTCGTGCCACCTCTGCTCGCAGCACCCAGTCGCCGTCGTTGCCTTGATTCCACCCCGGAAAGCTGTCGCTAGCCCCCTGCCATGTCGGAATCCCTTCTCCTTTCCCATGGCGCTGCCTCCTCGCTGCGGCAAGGAGAAAATAGAGAAGATGCAGCTCCTGTTCTTACTCTTCTCGTGTCTTGGGTGAGAATACCCTCTCTCTTTATATTTATCAATTTACTACAACATGCGTAGCAGTTTAATCGGTTTAGTACTACCTTGATCTGTTATTTTGTTTATCATTAATCTCATTATGATCTAATTCATTTTATCATTATTTATGATCTAAATCTATCGTGAGTTGTCCTCATTTTTTCTAATCTATTCATTAATTTGTTTCCCTAGCACCACAGCCACATCGTGAGAATCATCTTCATCCCTGTTTTCTAATCACTTGATTAAAATTGTTATACATGTATATATTGTACTACTACATTCATTAATCTATTTTAGATCGTCTAGCGTATATCCTACTATTAGTTGTTTCCATGCATTCCAATCTAATTTATATTGTATCAACCCTTGATCCTTAATATACCTATTTAATCTAATATATTCATTATTTTCATTAGATTAGATCAATCATCATCAATTGAATAATTACTATCTCGATTTATCATACCCATGTATTTTTGATAATTAATTTTATTCCAATCTATAAATCTGGCGATCCCATTCCAATTTATTTAACCCGGTGGTTCCATTCTAATCTAATTTAACTCATCGTTATTCATGATCTAAATTCATGTCGAGCTATTTTCATTGATCTATCCTCCATCGATTTTAATTTGTATCGTACCGATGTTCCGCGTCCAATTAACCTTGAAAATAGTTCTCTTTATCTCTAAAGCATCTAGTGTTCTGCTTCGTTCCCATGTGTTCCATCCTGGAGGTCATATTTGTCATGAGGTGTAGTTCATCGTCATTCCATTTCTCATAACAGAGTTAATATCTATCGTCATTCATCATGGTTGAATACCACCTTGCCCTCCTTTATTTTAATCTAATCCATCGATTATGATTGGATTGATATGTGGTAGTCAGACCTGCGATGATCGTCGATTGTTCGTAGTCGTTCATTGCCATGCATCATCGAATTTCGTCGATTTAATTTAAACCCTTCGACATGGTCGCTGTTGGCGTAAAAGATTACGCCAACAGGTTCTCTTGATCAAGAACAGACAAACAGTGAGCTCGTGCTTAAGAACTTACTCGAGCCTCCGTGTTGGATAATAACTCAAGTAGTTCGAATATGTGTATTAAATGACCGGGGGTTCGATCCCCGTTACAGGGTAGAGAGGGGGGTATTTATAGGCAAAAATGTCTAACGAAAAGACCTAACTACCCCTAGATTACAACCGACATAGTGGAAACTATTCGGTACCCGGAGCAAGGTTAAAGAGGGTAAAACTCCCCAAGGCGGATGGATAAGCCAAACATCTTATCAATCTTGTCGCTCTGCTTCGGAGCCTTCATATCTTGCGGAGGGTTTCTCAGGACTTCATATCGAGGCATCCTTCGGCTCAACGCCTCCACCTTCGAACAGGAGCCTACCGGCTCCGAAGCTTAGGGAACCTTCGAGAATCTCTAAGTCTCCAAAGTGAAGCAATTTCCCCCAACAGTAGCCCCTCGAATACACCTCTCCATATTTAACCTATATAGAAGGAAGGCAGTATACGGAAGGAATATTTTCATATTCTGAGACTTAGAGAGAATTTGAACACATTACAGTTCTTCGGAGGATTTCAGATCCAAGGTGTTCGGACTCCTTCTCCACGCTCTCTACGCAGTGGGAACACATCGTAGGAAGGAACACCGCTCCGAAGCACAAACGTCGTGAGGAGCCGTTTGATTATAGCCGTTACGGCTCAAGTAGCCGTTACGCCCAGTAAAAGGTAACAGCCGGTTTTTACGGTAGTTGCTCACCATTCCACTTTCTGGACCCACCTGCCAGTGGCAGAAACCGAACCTGCGATGTGAATGCAATCGAAGCGTAGCAATCGGCGAATGGTTATAAAAGGAAAAACAGTAGTTACTCGAAACTTTTTACCGCACTTAGCACTCGTGATTCACTTCCCTCATCCTCCAATCTCTCAATCTTCCGAGCAAATGGCGAGAACCAGCCACACTGTCCCGGCGGCGGCGAGTACTCTAGCGCAGAGGCAAGCGTGGGCCGTCTCGGCTGTGGCGGCCATGGCGGGGACTCCGGGTGGCGCCTGGCCTAAGAACCCTCGGGCGCTCCGCCCGCCTTCCAAGAAGAAGATTTCCCAGAGCTTCCTCATCGGCCAACCCCGAGGCCTCGAAGCGGAGAAGTGGTAGTTTTTGAGGCGTTCTTCGAAGCGGGCTTGGGGCTTCCAACCATCGATTTTTTGACGGAGGTACTGGACCTGTTTCACATTACACTACCTCAGTTATCCCCCAATGTTGTCGTCCGCCTGGCTGTCTTCGAGTGGGCGCTCCGGGCCGAGGAATGCGAAGGATGCTCGGAGATCTTCGCCGCAACTCACGAGGCTATCTTCCAGCCAAAGCCGTAGGACGGGCCCGGGGATTCCAAGGTGATAACAGCCTTCGGCAGTGTCAACTTCCAGTTGCGGAGGGAGCACGCCTTACACTTCCCTATGAAGGCCATCAACGACCGATGGTACACCAACTGGATTCTTCGGTGGTTCTACGCCGAAGTCGGGGAGGATTCCCCCCTCGCAGGGCCTCTCCAGGAGATTTGGTTCCGGAAGGAGGCGAAGATTGCTCTGAACCCCATCCTGCTTTCCACGAGGTTAGGCTGTTGACTTCGGTGGCTCGCCGCATGAGCATGCGCGACTTGGCCGAAGAGTTCATCGCCCTTCGGATTCCACCTCTCGGGGCCAACTGCCCAATAGTGTTCCAACAGGCCTCGGAGGGTGATCTCCGAACCCTAGGTAAGACTTCAATTCCTGTAGTACTGCATTTAGATGATGAAAATAACATACTTATAATGCGTTACCTCTTTTCTTCAGCGGCTCCTTTGGCATTGGCTCCGGAGGACATAGCTCGGGCCACCGAACGGGTCCTCGGAGCTCCTACAGTGGCTGAAAAGCAAAAAAGGCTGGAGCTAGTGGGGAGCTGGGAACGCTCCAATAGAGTGTGGGGAGCTCTCGGGATGGAGCCCCCGTCTTCCAGACTTTGCCATGACTGGAGCAGCCGCCCGGAAATGGAAAGTCGTTGCTGAACCGCCCAAGAGGGCCAGCAAGCCACCGTCTAAGAAGAAGAAGGTGGCAAAGATCCCTTCGCAGCTGACCCCTGCTTCATCGGCCTTGTCCCTAGACGCCCGGAGCTCGGCCTCCGAGGAGCCCAAGGACTCCGACATACAGTTAGCGTCGAGCCTTGATAATTATCTCCTGGAGGACGATGAAGATATAGGGGAAGTCTCAGGCGGAACTTCTGCTCAGGAGGTTGCGGAGGTAGATCCAACACGCGCCTCTGTGCCCGTCGTCGTAAATCTGGATTCGGACTCCACCACCCCCAACTCCCCCGTAACTGGGGTGGTCACGGTGGGAGTCGTAGCTCCGACAGAAAACGTGGTGGAGAGGTCTTCAGGAGACGACTTCGCGGATATCCTCCAGTTGTACAAAGTTCTGGAGGATCCGATGATCCTGCCTCACGGGGCCTCCGAAGGTACGTCTTGAATCCCCTACTTTAGTTGATACCTACAACAATCTTTTCTTGTAAATACTTATCAAATTCCTTGACAAGATAGGTACCTTGAAGGGTGACGAAGCTCCGGCTGCACCCGAAGTCCCTACATCTTCAAGGGTCGTGGCCTAGGTGGACCCTCCTACTCCTTTGGATGCTCCATGGCTGGTAGCAGAAGTCGTGCCCACCAGAGCGGATTTGGTGACTGAGGTCACCCCCTCTGTGGCGGCTCCGGTGACCGAGGTCGCCCCTGTTGATGCGGCTCTGGTCGAAGGGGTAGCCATTGAAGAAAGGGCCACTTCAGCTTGAGCCGCCGTGCCTGCCTTCGTGCCGGGGAGGGGCAAAAGTATGTCTAGCCTTGGCCTTTCTCCCGGCCCCGCGACGACTTCGGTCAGTAACTCAGAGGAGGAGGCCACGGCAGATGACCGCCAAGCTTCATCTTGGCTTCCTTTGCTGGCTCCATTCCTAGAGCACGGGGTAGGTCTCCGAGCGCTCCTGGAGCCCCTGGTAGAGAAGAGCCAGGATATTGCCAATTCGGACCTGGTCTTCGCTCTGAGCGAAGCTAGGGCTCCGACGCTCAACATGGCCCTCGAAAGGGCTGCCCTTCAGGTATGAAAAACACCATAGCTAATTCGAACCAATGGCTATACACACTTTGGTACTTACTTGTTCTTTTTCCTTTGCAGCAATTTGTTCTTGCTAGAGTGGCAGCGACTTCCAATGAGGTCGAAACTAATCGACTCAAAAGGAAGGTTACCACCCTCCAAACCGCCCTCAACAACTCCAACGAAAGATCCCTTAGGTTGGAGGAGGAAGCCCTAGTGGAACGGAGGGCTAGGGCTGCAGCCGACGAAGCTCTCTGAACGGCGAGGGAAGACAACGACGCGCTCCGCACTTCGGCCCAAGAGGTTGAAGCCAAACGCGTAGTTCTTCGGGCGGAGGTTGAAAGGCTCTGTCAATCGGCGGCCAATTCGAGCATCCAGTTGGTGGAGCTCCAAGGAGCTCTTAACCAAGTGATGGCCCAGAAGAGTTCTTTAATGCTCTAGGTGGCCGAGGTGTCTGCTACTGCTGCGGGGCTGGAGGCAACAGAGAAGAAGAACGCTAGTGCGGCAGAACGTACCTTGGATGCCCTTTAGGGTACCTTGGAATACTTCGGCACTATGTGCCCTTCGTCTTCTGCGGCAACCGGCGAATCCCTCGATAGGAAGCTGAAGAGGATCCAAGTGGAAGCGTCGCTGATGATGAGCTCCGGCGTCCGGTACGGAGAGATCTCCGGGCAGTGCGCCGGCATCAGAGTTCTTAATCACCTCGAGTCCCTTTAGATCCCCCTCGATTCAGTCGGGGGTTCGATCCCTGGAAGCTTTGCCTCCGAAGACCTACTGCACCCTTCTTCGGACGTAGCCTCGGCCTGGGAAGCCTTCCAGTCAACTTGGAAGTCGGACCATAAGGCTGCGACCAAAGCTTGGATTGACGAAGCCCGACGGCAGAAGCAGGCACAAACAAGGCCACCACTTCCTACGTCGCCAGCTCCGGCGATCCCTGCTCCGCCAACCGACCCGCAGGTCTAGCTCTTAGGGTCATCATGTATGCAAACTGTTGTAAAGCCCCTTTAATCAATGAAAAAGTTATAATCGAGAAGCTTGTTTGGGTGTTCTGCTATCTTTTTTAGGTTTTGTCGTGCCCTTCGAACCCTGACCTCGAAATACTGGAGTTTACCGAAGGGCTCTGGAAGGAGTGGACAAGCCTCGAGAGCTTAAGGCCCTACCACCAATCTCGCTTCTCTGTTCCTCGTGGAGACAAAGGGGAAATACCCCCCAAAGTTTTTCACGAGGTCTTAGCGTATATCAAGGAAGAGGAGAAAGAGAAGGCATCCTCGTCTTCCGAACACATGAATTGGTCTGACTCGGAGTATCAGGCCGAAGACCCTACGGAGGTTAACTCTGAAAGGCTTCTGACCTAGGCCGAGCTCCAGGAGGAGCAAAAGAAACCGCGAGCCTCGAAGAAGAAGAGAGGTGCGCGGACGAAAAGGACTAAACCGGCAACTTCGAGCTCCGAAGGACAGAGTAGTCGGAGGGGTAGCCCTAGAGGCCGACAGGGTCTTCGATTTTTCCTAGTCTTGGACCAAAACTTCTCCTGATGTACAAGTATGATGGATTAATGTGAATTGTTCCGAAAGTATCTTGTTTGCTTTTTACCCTCCTACCCCTCCTTGTGGGTGGTGGATCCTTTGCTGTGCAAATGGGTTCGCCGGGCACAATGATGCGCCGGATAACCTGATGCTTCGTATTACACTTAATATTCGTACTTTACCTTTTTAGAGGGTTCTTGTAATATACTCCCATATTATTACCTCGTAAATTTCGAAGTTAGATCTGTCGCTTAGGACCTTTGATTTTTTGATTTTTTTAAGTGTCTCGTTAGCCCGGGCCTCGAAACTTTATTACTTGGTCACCTTTGACTCTTTTACAGATGCTTCGAACCCGTAGGTCAGAAATCTATTCTTTTAAAGTCCTTAGACCCTTCTACGGATCCTAACAAGCTGGAGCCTGGAATCCGTAGGCTGGCCACCTTCGGTTCTTTTACAGATACTTCGAACCCGGAGGCCGAAAATCTGTCCTTTTTAAAGTCCTTAGACTCTTCTACGGATCCTAACAAGCCGGAGCCTGGAATCCATAGGCTGGCCACCTTCGGCTCTTTTACAGATACTTCGAACCCGGAGGCCAGAAATCTGTCCTTTTTAAAGTCCTTAGACTCTTCTACGGATCCTAACAAGCCGGATCCTGGAATCCGTAGGCTGGCCACCTTCGGCTCTTTTACAGATACTTCGAACCCGGAGGCCGGAAATCTGTTCTTTCTAAAGTCCTTAGACTCTTCTACGGATCCTAACAAGTCGGAGCCTGGAATCCGTAGGCTTGTAGCGGAGCCCTCGAACCCATGGTTCGTAGACTGCTGTCCAGGTCTTGGGAAAGATTCTTAACTCTGCAAGCATCTCCGTCCTCCCGATGCGTCCATCCGGAGTAAGGGATACTCGAAGAGTAAACAAAATTCGACCCCCCGCTTTTATTTAGAAAAGGAAGTTTTACAAGTGATTACAAGGAGCCCCTAAGCGTAATAACGCTTAAGGTGCTCCGCATGCCATGCATGTTTCAATTCTTCTCCTTCTAAATTAGCTAATTTAAACGATCCAGGACGTCCTGAGCGTAGGATAATATATGGTCATTCCCATTTATTCCCTAGCTTCCCTGGTGCTGTTACACTTCGCAAAACTAGATGACCTGGTCTAAGCTCGCTCGGTTTTATCTTCGGGTCATACCATGTTTTTGTTTGTCCCTGGTACTTCATCAGGTTGGCAACAGCTCGAAGCCTTGTTTCTTCTGATAAGTCCAGCGAAGTGTTTCTGTCATCTTCGTCTCCGGGCTGCATCGCACGAAGGGATCCCCCCTTGAGCTCCGTAGGAGTCATGGCTTCATCTCCGAAGAGTAGCCTGAATGGGGTAAAGCCTGTGGATCTGGTTTGAGTGGTTCGAATGGACCACAAGATCTTGGGGAGCTCTTCGACCCACAACCCCCTGGCCAGCCCCACAATCCTTCGATTTAAACTGGATAGGATGTTCCCATTGGCTCTCTCGACAGCTCCGTTAGACTGTGGATGGTGTACTGCGACGAAACACAACTTAATGCCCAGCTCTTCACAAAATGCTTGGAATGTGTCAGCTTCGAACTGGGTTCCATTATCCACTGTCAACTCCCTTGGCACTCCGAACCTGCATATAATGTTCTGCCAGAAAAATTTTTTCACGTTCCTCGAGGTGATAGCAGTCAATGGCTCCGCTTCAACCGACTTCAAAAAATATTCGATTGCTACTACAACAAACTTCAAACCGCCTTTTGCCATTGGAAAAGGGCCTATGAGGTCCATGCCCCATCTAGCTATTGGCCATACCGGGGCAATAACTTGAAGTTGAACTGGCGGATGGTGTCTTCGTCTTCCCATCCATTGGCAGCCCTGGCATGTTCGAACCAGGTCCTCTACATCTCTCACTATTGTTGGCCAGTAAAGCCCCTACCGAAGTGTCTTGCTAGCTAGAGCACGAGGGGCCAGATGACTTCCGCACAAACCTTCGTGAATGTCCCGAAGAATGTCTTGACCTTTGGGTTGGGAGATGCATTGGAGTAGAGGGGAACACACGCCAGCTTTGTACAATACTCCGTTAACAAGCTTGTAATTTCGGGTTCTTGCTTGCAATCTTCGGGCATCCAAACCTTCTGAAGGATCTATGCCACCTTGCAATATGCTCATAATCGGAGCCCGCCAATCTGTAGCCGGAATGCACAGTATTTCTGCGGAGGGTAACTGGCTAGCTGCGGGCTACATTAGTTCTTCGTAGAAAGCACCCTCCGGGAGGTCCACCGCTCCAGCTGCAGCTTTTGCCAGAATATCTGCGAGCTGATTATCTACTCGAGGGATACTCCGAACAGTGAATCCTTTGAATGCTGCTTCAGCCTTTCGGATTTCTTCAAGGTATTGTGCTAGATGCTGGTTCTTTGCTTGAAATCTCTTATCAACATGCCCTGCGACGACTTGGGAATCTGTCTTAATCATTATCCTTGCAGCTCCAAGTGCCTTAGCCTTTCGGAGGCCTAGCAGAACCCCTTCGTATTCTGCGATGTTATTGGTGGTTTTAAAGTTGAGCCTCGCAGAATACATGGCCTTCTGCCCTGATGGTGATATGATGACTGCCCTCGCTCCGGCACCGGATGCCTGATAAGCTCCATCAGAAAATATCGTCCATAAACCTTCGGAGGGCTCCTCCGGGGCCCAAACTGCAGATGAAGTCCACTCTGCCATGAAGTCAGTTATGATTTGGGATTTGATAGTTGTTCTTGCCGTGAAGGAGATTCCGAAGGGGGCTAGCTCGACGGCCCACTTTCCAATCCTTCCTGTAGAGTCTTTGCTCCGAAGCATATCCCCAAGAGGATACGAGGTTGGAATGATTAGGTTATGCGCCAAAAAATAATGTCTCAGCTTTCGCGAGGCCATTACCAGGGCATAAGCAAATTTCTCGAGCTCGGAGTATCTTATCTTAGCTCCGGACAAAGCTTCTGACACAAAATAAACTGGGTTCTGCACCAGCTTTCCCTTAAGCTCAACTTCCCAGACCAACACTGCACTTACTGTGGAGCCTGTTGCTGCAAGATAAAGGAGAAGTGTTTCTTCTGGAAGGGGCATAGTAAGTGTTGACAAGCTTCCGAGGTACGCTTTTATGTCATCAAATCTTTTCTGGCATTCCGGTGTGCAACTGAAGCTCTCGGATCCCTTTAGGGATTTGAAAATTGGGAGGCTTCACTCTGCTGACCTGGCCAGGAATCTGCTAAGGGTTGCGAGCCTTCCTGCTAGCTCCTAGAGTTGCTTCAAATTTCCTGGCGAAGCCATTGTTTGTAGTGCACTTATTTGTGTTGGGCTAGCTTCGATTCCTCTGCTCGAAACTAAGTACCCTAGTAGCTTCCCTGCTTGGGCTCCGAATATACATTTTTCTGGGTTGAGGCGTACTCCACAAGCTCGGAGGCTCTCAAATGTTTCAGCTAGGTCTAGTCTATGCTGGTGCTTCTGAGCACTTTTTATTACAATATCATCCAAGTAGGCTTCGACATTCTGGCCTATTTGATGACCTAGAGCCTTAGCTATTAAACGTGAAAAGGTAGCTCCGGCATTCCGAAGGCCAAAAGGCATTCTTACATAGCAAAATACTCCGGAAGGAGTTATGAAGCTTGTCTTGGCTTCGTCTTCGCGTTTCAGCCAGACTTGATGATACCCGGAATAAGCGTCGAGGAAACTTAGCAATTCAGAGCCGACTGTGAAATCCACCAGTTGATCTATTCGGGGCATCGGGTAGGGGTCTCGCGGGCATGCTTTATTTAATGAAGTAAAAGTCAATACACATGCGCCATTTGTTCGAGTCCTTCTTCCTTACAAAAACAGGGTTAGCCAACCACTCGGTATGGGCTACCTCCCTAATGATGCCAGCCTTTAATAATTTCTCTACTTAAGCTTTGGCGAGGCTTGCTCTTTCTGCAGACAGCTTGCGGAGCCCCTGGCGCACTGGCCAGGCCTTCGGGTTGACAAGCAGGCTATGCTCGATGATGCTTCGATCAACCCCGGTGATGTCTCCGTCTGTCCAGGCAAAGACGTCTAGATTTTGCTTGATGACTTCTTCCAGTGAGGTGGCTATCTCCGGGGATAGCCCTTTGCCGAACTGCACAGGATATTCTTTGCCATTTTTTGAAATTATCCTTGTCTCGACCTCACCTTCCGGGCTTGGCTTAAGAGAGAGCCCCTTTGAAAGGTTCGAGACCTCCGGTGCCTCTCCAGCGACCTCCGCTACGTTGTGCACTTGTCGAGGATCAAACAGCTATCTGTGCCCATACTCCGTTCTTCGGGCTATAGCTTGGTCTCCTGCAATAGTAAGCACCCCACCTTGCGTGGGCATTTTTAGACAAAGATAATTGTGGTGTGCTATAGCCCCGAACTGGTTCAGCATCCCTCTGCCGAAGATGGCATTGTAAGCATAGGGGGCGTAGACGACATCGAAGATCACCTCTTCTACCCTGGCCAGAGGCCCCTCTCCGAAGGCAACCTCGAGGCCTATCTGGCCAAGGGCATCGAGAGGCGGTCCTGAGAACCCTTGAAGTGGTCGGGCCGCTGGAAGCAGATGCTTCCGGGAGATGCACATTTGATCGAAGGCCTGGACGAAAAGTATGTCTGCGGAGCTCCCTCCGTCCACCAGGATCCTTCGAACCTCCACCTCTGCTATGTCTACGGAAATGACCAAGGGGTCGGCATGAGGGAATTTTACCCCTGCGGCATCACTGGCAGTAAACGAGATGGGCACATGAGACCACTCTGGCATTCCTTCCGCGGAACTCGAAGTCCCAATGTGCCCAACCTCGCGGACGTACTCACGCCGCTGCCTTTTTGACATGCTCCCGAGGGTCCCCCCCCGGAGATGGGCAGGACCACTCTCTTGCCGCGGTCTTGTGGGTCTTCCTGCTTCGGTGGTGGCATAATATTGGCCACCGGAAGTCACATGGGGGTTTCTGGGACACCGGCTCGGGCCACGATCTGCATAGGCTCCGACCATGCCACTGGTGGGGCTCGATCCGAAGTACTCCGACCGGTACTTCGCCCAAGGTAGTCGCCCCAAAGGGCCAACACTACCTTGCAATCTTTCGTGTCATGGCTCCTATTGTCGCCATGCACTCAACAAAAAAAAACTCTAGCGCCTGCCCGGCGCCCTCTCTTGAGGCTTCGAGGCTCCAGCCTTGAAGTTCTGCACCTGCTGAAAATTGGCGGGTGTCTTCGGGGCAGAAGGTGCAATGCTTAGCACCTCTCAACGGAAATGCTTCTTCCCTCGTCTGTGCTCGTTGAAGCGGTTATCTTGAGGGGGTTGCAGAGGAGCCTAGGCTTCAGGCTCTGTCTTGACTTCTCGGAGGGTAGGTGCGGGTGCTCTGTCTCGCCGGAGACAGCCTTCCTCCATCTGGCATACTGTTCGAAGTATGCCATCAGCTGTGCCACAGACGTCACCGGCTTTTGATGGAGTTTGCTGATGAGGTCGGGGTTTAGCACCCCTTCGCGGGCGGTGTCGACTACCGAAGAGGTAGACATGCCCTTAATGTGTGACTTGGTGTGGGCGAAGCGCGTGATGTATTCTCGGAGTGTTTCTCCCACCCACTGCTTCACCTGGAACAAACTTCCTATGGACATCGGGGCCACAAAGGTACCCTGGAAGTTGCTCACAAACTTCTTCTTCAGCTGCTCCTAGGACCTGATCGATCCTGGCTTCAAGGACCAGAACCATCGGAGTGCCACACCTTCGAGAGCGAGGGGGAAACACTTTGCAATTGTGTTGCGCACCCCTCCGCTTGCTTCTATTGCAAGGGCATATGAGCGAGCGAACTCTCCGGGGTCTGACACACCGGAGTACTTGTGCAACTTTGAGGCCTTGAACCTGGGATCAAAGGGCACTCTTTGCAAGTCCGAATGTAGCGGAGACTCATCATCAAAAGATGCGTTTTCGGCCTCCTCCGGGACTTGGATATCTTTTGGGAGGTTGTGAGCACCACCGTCTTGAGGCCCTTCTGGAGTCTCGGTGGAGGCTTGAGTGCAGATGCGATCGGCAGCCTCTTGCCTCTATCTAGCTACTTCCTCCTGAAGCCTGGCTAGTTGAGTAGCCTCGGTTCCGGGAAGGTCTTCGTCTTCATCGGAGGGTAGCTCCGGGTCTTGGGAGCTGACATAATCATACCGAAGCACCGTAGGAGGGGCTCAGGGACCCCTGGGCACTCGACACCCAGTGGCATCTTTGGGAATCATCGGAGCGGTAGAGGGCCCAACTCCTGTAGTCTGAGGGGACCTTCGGAGGGGACCCGAGGCTTGGCTTCGCTTCGGAGGCATAGCTGGTCACAGAGAGGTCCAAAGACCGGGGACTTCGATTGATCTGGGAAGGCGAGCGGGGGCCTTCGAACCACACTAAGAAGCCCCTTACCGAAGGGTGCGCGAAATCTTGGGACTCCGAGGCTCCCTTCATAAGTGCTCTTCGAAGTGCGGTCAGCAGTAGAGAACAAGCTTTTAGAACTTGGTTCCCCACGGACGGCGCCAACTGTTGGCGTAAAAGATTACACCAACAGGTTCTCTTGATCAAGAACAGACAAACAGTGAGCTCGTGCTTAAGAACTTACTCGAGCCTCCGTGTTGGATAATAACTCAAGTAGTTCGAATATGTGTATTAAATGACCGGGGGTTCGATCCCCATTACAGGGTAGAGAGGGGGGTATTTATAGACAAAAATGTCTAAGGAAAAGACCTAACTACCCCTAGATTACAACCGACATAGTGGAAACTATTCGGTACCCGGAGCAAGGTTAAAGAGGGTAAAACTCCCCAAGGTGGATGGATAAGCCAAACATCTTATCAATCTTGTCGCTCTGCTTCGGAGCCTTCATATCTTGTGGAGGGTTTCTCAGGACTTCATATCGAGGCATCCTTCGGCTCAATGCCTCCACCTTCGAACAGGAGCCTACCGGCTCCGAAGCTTAGGGAACCTTCGAGTAATTAATCTCTAAGTCTCCAAAGTGAAGCAATTTCCCCCAACAGTCGCTAAGGCTCGATCGGTTAAGCCTTTACGCGTACCTTTAGTCGATCGTGTCTTTATCCTAAATCGAATGAACTAGGTTGTCCAATGGTCACAACCTATTCAAATCGTTTGACTAAATCCATTTGTACCCTTTTGTTTCTAACCAATCAACACATTCAATTCAACGCATCCTTGTTCTCAATCAAATCATAACACATCGATCTACCCTTGTCTCAACTCAAGTTTAATCTTTCTATTTCACCATATCTAAGTGAGCATGTTGATCTCGTATCGACCGCCTCATTTAATCCGAAGGAATAATCTCGCGATTATTTCCTTTCTTTTTAGGGTTCTATCATTTCATGTGAATGAGTATGAACTTCTAAAATTCATATTCTTTCCGTTTGAACTCCAAATCGATCCATTCAAATTCCAGAAATTCCCTCTTTTAATTCTCTACAACTTGAACTAATTTAATTGAAATGTTGCACTGCTTATTTTATTTTAATTGTTTATTGTTCTTATTTTGCGTGCCGAGAAGATTACGACGTCGTCGAAGAGTTGGAGTTTTACCCCGAAGTTCCACCTTTTCTATTTTCTGATCAAGGCAAGTCACAACCCCCATTTTGATCATAATTGAGCCCATGTTTTAATTAAATATCGCTATAACTCGTAGGATATAAATGGATTAGTCCAAATAAAAGCCCTACACTATAATTATTAGATTCCCGACCCTTATGTGCAAACCCAAGCCATGTTGTTGAGCCCGAACTCCTTGTCACCTTATTATTATCAATAATAGAGAGTGTCCAATGTATCAACACAACTGCTATAGGATAAAAGAACGAGTCGTAGATATTTGGGTTCTACTATATGTTTCCCCGATATTTCTCTCATCCCCGGAATTCTATTGGTTATGGAGTCTTGGTTAAGTATTTAAGCATGGTGGGTTCCTGGTGCAAGCTAGGGCATTGGTCGGTAGCACCCAGGGCACTATAAGGACTGGTCTGTGAGATTTGTTGCAAAGTATTTCGTACTAACCACAAGTCTAGTGGGTATGTCCTAACTGGAGGTATGGAGCGTTTCAACTTAAAGCACCATAGTGGAGGGGGCAAGTGATACCTACGGGTGGCTTGTACCGACGAGGCTCAAGGGGGGGGTACGTCGTTGGCCCAATGCGTTGGGGCGCCGTATGAAACCTATAAGAGGGTGTTATTGAATTTGTGCATTCCATGCTAAAGGTTTTGGCATGAGTTCCCGTGGTATGGGTCATCTCGATACACTTCGGTGTACGGGGATGAGTGCATGCCTTGTGGGTACAGTAGTACACCTCTGATCAGAGTATAATCTTTTTGAAAAGTCGTGCCCATGGTCAAGGGCGGGTTGATCAATGTTCACCGCAGTTAGTTTACTTTTACATAAATGATTGCATGATGGAATGACATGTAAGGACTGTTGAGCGAGGGTGGGCTGATTGTACCCCTCGAGGTAGAAGATGATGCATCTACTCATGATTTAATTTTTGTATTAATAACCTAATAACATTAACTACTTTACAAACATTCTTTTCCGCAAACATGAGCCACTACCTTCCTTTGTTATTACCTTGCATTATAATTGCATTTCGGTGGCTTTCTGAGTACGATTGTACTCACCCCCGTTGACTAAATATTTTAGATGCTAAGTCCTATGAATACGAAGGCTTGGAGTAGCTGTCCCAGTCAAGGAAGCAAGTCCTGAAGCAAGGTGTTCATCGCCAAAATTTTCTTTTATTTATTCAGTGTAATAAAATAACCTGTGAGCTATATTTTGTATGTCGTAAGACGATGTCGTGTGATGAACATTTTGTATTATTGATTTTCTTTAGGAAATTGTAACGCCCAGATTTAATAAATCCGGACCTTTATTGAAATTCCATAGAAATTCAATAAATCAAGATGTTCATCACATGACCGCGTACAATACGACAAGCATTCATGGTTCGTAGACCATAATAGTACAAAAGTGATAAAGTGAAGAGAAACTAATAAAATAAGGGTCCTAGATGAACGCCTCCTTCCAGTCTCGCCTTGACTGGGTCGCTACTCCAGACCTTCATCCTCCTCGTAGTAGACGGGCTCTAGTGGTGTAAGTCAACGGGGGTGAGTACAAACGTACTCAGCAAGCCACCGGATGCAAATATAATGCAGAGTAATAACAAGGAAGGTAGTGGCTAATTTTGCGAAAAAGCATTATTGTAAAGCAATTAAGTGTGATCAAGTTATTTATACAGAATGTAAACATGTGTATGCATCATCTTCTAACTCGAGGGGTACAGTCAGCCCACCCTCGCTCAGCAGTCCTTACATGCCATGAATAACTCAACCATTCAAACAATTGTAAACTAACTGCGAGAAGTCACACAACCCGCCCTTGACCGTGGGCTCGGCTTTTCGAAAAGATTTTAAACTCTGATCAGAGGTGTACCACTTTAACCACAAGGCACACACTCATCCCTTACACCAAAGTGTAACGAGATGACCCATACCACGGGAACTCGTGCCAAAACCTTCCATATGGACCGCCTCGACCCGATAGCACCCTCTTATGGGTTTCATATGGTGCCCCGACGCGTCGAGCCAACACCATAGCCCCTCTTGAGCCACGTGGGTACAAGTCACCCGCAGGTTGCCCCTTGCCCCCTCCACTATGGTGCATCGAGTCGGTTTGTTCCATACTTCCAGTTAGGACTTACCCATTAGACTTGTGGTTAGTACGGAAGTGCTTTGCAACAGATCCCACAGACCGGTCCTTATAGTACCTCGGGTGCGACCGACCAATGCCCTAGCTTGCACCCGGAACCCACCATACTTATAACATAGCCAACTCCAACAGAGTCCAGAGATGAGAATAACGGGGAAATTCATATATTAGAATCCAACTATCTACGACTCATTCTTTTATCCTATAGTAGTTGTGTCGGTACATTGGACACTAGCTAATATATTATAGTAGAGTGACAAGGAGTGTAGGCTCGATAAGCATGGCTTGGGTTTACACACAAGAACGGGGATCTAATAAATATAGTGTAAGGCTTGAGATTAGACTAATGCAATATTATCCTATGAGTTATAGCGATAATTTATTAAAACATGGGCTCAATGATGATCAAAATGGGGGTTGTGACTTGCCTTGCTCATCAAATGGTGATGGAGGAACCTCGGGGTAAAACTCCGGCTCCTCGACGATCTCGTAGTCTTCTCAATACGAAAAAATTACATAAAACATTTAATAAACAATCAAAATATCACAAAACATAAGCATACAAGTTTTATGATTTTAAATATGTGAAATTAAGCTTTATTATTCTGAAGTTATATTGAAAGATATTAAAGGTTAAATTTTGGGGTTTTCCTGATTTATTTTATGAAGTATCAATTTATCCCTAAGGGGTTTTTAATTATTTATTTAATAAGAATATTTTGGCTAAAGTGACATACTATTTTTATGGCATTAACATGAAGAGAATAAAGAGAGGAATTTAACAACATTTGAATGGTGAAATTTGGAGTTAAAATGAGCAAGTTATGAATTTTCAAAGTTTAAACAATTTTCTGGAATTTTATTTAAACAGAAAATGAGTTTTGGTCCACGGTGAGCCAGGCTCACGGTGAACCGCTGCACTATGCACGTGGACCGGATTAACCAGAACCGTCGGATCTGGATCCAGCGGCCAGGCGCGAGGCGGGAGTGTTCAAGTGATCACGGACGGCCCAGATGGCCCCGTAACATTTTGACCAGATCAAGGGCCAGGATTAAATCCCGAAGGGATTTAATCTTAGCCATTCTATCACGATCGTGCGGTCAGGGTGTCGTCCGGCACGGCACGGGCATAAGGGGTACTTTGCCCCCTTCGTCTCCGGCTCCGGCGGGCTCGGGTGTGGCCGCGACGGCCACGGTGAGGGCCTAGGGGCCTAGATCTTGGCGGAAATGGAAAGAGGGGAGTGAGAGGAGTGCGATGGTACCGGTGATGGCGGCAGCGGGCGACTGACGGCGACCGGCGGCGAGGGTAGACGGCGAGGGCGTCTCAGGTGGTTGGCGGCGAAGGCGATCCGGCGGTCCTTACGGTCAACCGAGGGGTGGCCGGTGACGGGCGGTTGACGGGGATCCCAACGGTGGTGATGGCGAGGACGGCGTGGGCCTGAGGCAGCGGTGAGCGGCGGTCGGAGGTGGAGCAGTAGTGAAACCCGAAAAAGGGGGTGGCGGCGCTCTGGGATGCACTGGCTATGGTTGTAGTGGCGTTGCGGAGGACGGTGGCTCGAAGGGGGTTAAATAGGGGCTCGCCGGCGTAAAACGGGAAGGGAACTGAGGGTTTCCCATGATCTCCGGTGAGGGTTTCCAAACTCTCGGCAAAGCTTCCATCTATGAGAAAACACGTCGTTTTTGGATGGCATGCGATCGCCGGTGGTCAGGGGGGAACGAATTCGGGGTCGGATCGGTGGATAAGGGCGGCCGACGGCGGGGAAACAGAAGGAGGTCGCCGGAAAGGAAAGGGGGAGATCCCCTTCCATCGGAGACGATGGATCTGCTAGGTGGGTCCCACCTGTCAGCGGGCGAGTGGGAAGGGAAAGGGCCGATAGACGGGCCCAGGCTGTCAGTGGCGGACGGAGGCGCTAGTGAGGATGACGGGTGGGCTAGGCAGAGGCGGGCGCGGGGAGGAGAGAGGGGGTGCGAGCGCCGACAGGTGGACCCCACATGTCAGCGACACACGGCTTGGACTGGGCTGGGCCAGAGCAGGTTGGGGTTTGTGGCCCAACAGGATTTAAAATGATTTCTTAATTAAAATAATTCCAATAATTCATTTATTTGATTAAAGGTTGAATCACTGTTGATAAAAATTTGTGAAAATTCCTAAAATTATACCTTGGCCTCTAGATTCCACCATAAATTTTCCAGGTTAAAATTTGAAGTATTTCTTCCTGTTTGGCTTTATTAGGTCTCTTTTAGTATTTTCTTTAATTTCATAAATCACTTATATTCCAGAAAATTTATTTTCTTTATTTTATTTATTTTTAAATCTTGGGATGTTACAATCCTATCCCCCTTACAGAGAATCTTGTCCTCGAGATTCGGATCAATCCTCGAATAGCTCTGGATGCTGCGCCTTTAGTTCTTCCTCTTTTTCCCATGTAGCTTCTTCTATGGGATGATTGCTCCACTGAACTTTACAGAAACAGATGACGCGACTCCTGGTGGTCCTCTCCTTGACTTCCATGATTCTGACGGGCTTCTCAACATAGGTCAGATCCTCTTGTATATTCAATTGCTGAAGGTCAACTTGCTCTGTTGGGACTCGAAGACACTTCTTTAGCTGTGACACGTGAAACACGTCATGTACCCCATCCAATGAGGGTGGTAGCTCTAACTGATAAGCGACCTCGCCTTGACGTCGAACAATGGGGAAAGGTCCAACGTACCGAGGTGCCAACTTTCCTCTCATGTTAAACCGTTGAGTGCCATGGAGAGGAGTAACTCGGAGGTAGACATGGTCTCCCTCTTCAAAGGCTAAATCTCGACGACGATTGTCCGCATAGCTCTTCTATCGAGATTGGGCTATCTTGAGTCGGTCTATGATAATCCGTACTTTATCTTCAGCTTCCCGAAGGATGTCTGTTCCAAATACTTGGGACTCACCAGTCTGATCCCAAAGTAAAGGCATTCTGCACTTGCGTCCATATAAAGCTTCGAACGGGGACATCTGAAGGCTGGCTTGATAACTGATTTACCTCCAAGTTCCTCCAAAGTCCAAGGCACATGCCCAGAGCATATCCTCTAATATCTGATTTACCCTTTCAGTTTGTCCATCTGTCTGAGGGTGGTATGTTGTGCTGAAGTTTAGTCTCGTTCCCATTTCCTCTTGAAGGTTTTTCCAGAATCGAGACGTAAACTGACTCTCTCTATCAGAGCTATCTTCTTGGGTACTCCATGAAGACATACTATGCGGTCCATATACAATTCTGCTAGTTTAGGACCACTAAAGGTCATCTTGACGGCTATGAAGTGAGCTACCTTCGTTAGCCGATCGATGATTACCCATATAGAATCATATCCATGTTGGGTCTTTGGGAGCCCGGTGATGAAGTCCATACCGATCTCTTCCCATTTTCATTCAGGCACTTTAAGTGGCTGTAACATTCCTGCGGGTCTCTGGTGCTCTGCCTTCACTCGTCGACAGGTGTCACATTCTACGACGAACTGAGCAATCTCCTTCTTCATGCTAACCCACCAATACCGTTCTTTCAAGTCCTAGTACATCTTGGTACTCCCGGGGTGGATGGAGTACAGAGTGTCATGGGCTTCCCTTAGAATAAGGGTCTTTATCTCCGGTTTATCGGGTACACAGATCCTGGTTCTGAACCATACGGTGCCATTCTCGTCCTCTGAAAACCCTCGGGCCTTGCCCTGCCTCATGTTCTTCTTAATTGCTGCTATGTCCGGGTCTTCTAACTGAGCTTCACGGATCTGCTCAAACAGGACTGATCGGTTTTCAAGGGTGGCTAGATAGGCTCCGGTGGTTATCCCGAGGTTTAACTTTTCCATCTCCTTATACAACAAAGGCGCGTGATCCTGAATCACGATGGCGGTGCAATATCCTTTCCGACAAAATGCATCAGCTACCACGTTTGCTTTGTCGGGATGGTAGTGAATGCCTAGGTCGTAGTCCTTTATCAATTCTAATCATCGCCTTTGCCTAAGGTTGAGATCCGGCTGAGTGAAGATATACTTCAAACTCTCATGGTCTGTAAAAACTTCGCAGTGGCTTCCGACCAAATAGTGCCTCCATATTTTCACGGCGTGCACAACGGCGGTCAATTCTAGGTCATGTGTAGGGTAGTTTTGCTCATGGGGTCTCAATTGCTGAGAGGCGTATGAGACAACCTTCCCGTCTTGCATAAGAACACATCCCAATCCCTGGCGAGATGCATCGCAATAGACATGGAAGTCCTTCCTTATATCAGGTAGGGTTAGTATGGGTGCTGACACCAGCCGTGTCTT
Source organism: Zizania palustris (assembly GCA_019279435.1). Classification (NCBI taxonomy): domain Eukaryota; kingdom Viridiplantae; phylum Streptophyta; class Magnoliopsida; order Poales; family Poaceae; genus Zizania; species Zizania palustris. The sequence goes on from JAAALK010000290.1 coordinate 19,695,409, forward strand.
GAGGGTCCGAAAACTTTTATCACATTCGGGGGTCCATTCAAACTTCTCTCCCTTCTGCAACAACTTGGTCATAGGCTTGGCTATCTTGGAGAAATTTTCGATAAAACGTCGGTAGTATCCTGCCAAACCAAGAAAGCTCTGTATCTCTGATACGTTGGTGGGTGGCAGCCAATCAGTGACTGCTTCCACGGTAGCAGGGTCTACCGTGATACCTTGTGCGGAGATGATGTGTCCTAGGAACTTCACTTCCGCCGTCCAAAATTTACACTTCCTGTACTTGGCATACAACTGATGTTCCCTTAGTTTTCCTAGGGTCAATCGGATGTGGGTCTCGTGCTCTTCTTTGTCCTTGGAATAGATGAGAATGTCATCTATAAATACCATGATAAACTTGTCCAAGTATTCCATAAACACCTTATTCATCATATTCATGAAGAAAGCTGGGGCGTTGGTCAAACCAAAGGACATGACGGTGCACTCATAAAGTCCATAGCGAGAGGTGAATGTCGTCTTGGGTATGTCTTCCTCTCGAATCCTCAGCTGATGATAACCGGACCGTAGGTTGATCTTGGAGAACACAGTGGCTCCTTTCAGTTGATCAAATAGATCATTGATCCTGGGTAATGGGTACTTGTTTTTGATGGTTACCTCATTCAAGGCTCGATAATCTATGCACATACGCTTAGCCTTGTCTTCCTTCTTCTCAATGAAGATGACGGGGGCTCCCCATGGGGATGTGCTGGGTCTGATGTATCCCTTCTTCTCAAGGTCTTCAAGCCGCTTCTTCATTTCTGCTAGCTCATTGGCGGCCATATGATATGGTCGCTTGTAGATGGGAGTGGTCTCGGGTACTAGATCAATCCGGATCTTGATGTCCCTCTTGGGTGGCATCCCTGGTAAATCCTCCGGGAACACGTCCAGGTACTCGCAGACTACCGGTATTTCTTCCAAGGTAATCTGTTGTAGACGATGTCTACCGGGCTTCTAACTCGACATCTGAAAGGTCACGACAGTCCCTTCTTCACTGGTCACGGTCACTTGCCTTCGGGCACATCTTATCACTCCTTAATGTTTGTTGAGCCAGTCCATTCCTAGAATCAGATCCAAACCTTGGCATTCTATTAGAATGGGGTTGGCCCAGAATATTGTACCTTAGATATGTACCCATACCCTTGGACTATAAGAGTGGGCTTGGGTTGTTTGCTTGGGATGGCTATCAGTACTGGCCTTGTTAATTCGCATTTGTTCAGATTGTATTTTTCCACAAAAGTTGTTGAAATGAAGGAGTGTGTAGCTCCAGTATCAAATAAGACCACTGCATGTGCTGAATGTATGGTGTACTTACCCATGACAATCTCTGGTGCAGCCTGGGCTTCCTCGGCGGAGACATGGTTGACGCGGGCGCGGACGGTAGTGTTGGCTACGAATCCTTACGGATGCTTGGGGTGGGGGAACTGGTGGGAGTAATGCCCTTCCTTGCGACAGTTGAAACAAAACATGGGCTTGCCGTGCTTGTCGCGCAGAACCTCTACTTTCTTGGCAGGGGCGGATGGAGCAGCTTGTGTGGTGGGAGCGGGGCGAGGATGTCTGGCTCCTGGATTGGTGGCGGGTGGTGCGGGACGGTACGCCGGGCGCGGGTGATATTGGGGCGCCGGTGGGGGAGGTGCAAAACGTGGCCTCTGCGCCATTCCTTGATTCTGGCGGAAGGCGATCATCCTCTTCTTTTTCAGGTCGAAGTTTTTCTACTCGGTCTCCTGAATAATTGCCTTGTTGACCAACTTCTGAAAGTTGGCGTAGTCTCCAGAGACCAGCTGAAGGGAAAGCTCGTCCTTCAGCCCCTGGAGAAACTTGGACTGCCGGGCCGTATCAGTACGGACTTCCTCCGGCGCATACCAGGCCAGCCGGTTAAACTCATGCAGATATTCCATCACGGACCTGCTTCCTTGTTGCAGGTCCCTAAATTCCTGTTGTTTTTGGGCAATGATGCCGTCGGGGACGTGGGCCACGCGGAAAGTGGCGGAGAACTCCACCCAGGTATGGACGTGTCCCTCCAGTAGAGTCTCACGCAGGTTATCCCACCATTCCGCGGCGGGTCCCTAGAGTTGGTGGGCAGCGAATGCTACCCTCTCCTGTTTAGTGCAGGTAAGGAGATCCAACTTTTTCCCAATCGTTCTTAGCCAGTCACCAGCCTCCATGGGGTTGGTGGTGCTAGAGAACGTGGGAGGGCGGACGCGGAGGAATTCTGACAGTTGCGAGGTAGGTGCCGGAGCGAGAGTGGCGGGACGTGGGAGCTCGGGCTGCTGTTGGTGCAGACAGAAAAGTTGAGCCTATTGCTCCTGCATCTGGTTTTGCTGTTGTTGCATCTGATTCAACAGCGTGGCTATCAGCTGGTTCTGATTGGCCATCATTTCGGCCAGGGTGGGGTGATTGGCGACTAGGGCCTGCCACTGCCCCGTTGCTCCCCATTGGGGCAGATTTCCATTGTCCCCTCTGTTTTGGGGAGCATCGGATCCCTGAGTGTTGGTCATCCTGTATTTTTCCAAAACAAGCATATAATTTAGGGTGAAATGTGGCTAAGTTTTATTTCCAAAAAGTGTTATACTTAGACTATTACATATAGATCCTTTATTTAATCTTCACCCATGCCTTATATTTGACATGAGTGGCAATACAATCAAAACAACGAAAACGAAACAAACAACCGTAAAACTACGTCTAAGACAGCTCGGGGGATGACTCGATCACGGGCTCGGCGGAGAGGGCCGGTGCAGGGGTGGTGGAGCTGGAGGGCCTGGCGGGAGGGGCACTGCAGGAGATCCTCTTGGGCCTAACTGTGGGGATCCGGAGTGACTTCTGCTTGCGGGGCGGAAGAGGAGCGACCTCCTCTAGGTCCTTTTGCAACTCTCGAATCTAGTGGTGAAGCTGGGTGGTGTTGGCGACACTCTGGCGTAGGAGCTCATTCTGGCGCCTCAACTCCTCCGCCTTGGAAACTAAACGGTGCCCCTGCTGGACACGGCTATGAAGCTCTCCGTTCTCATGGTTCAAGCTCTCTAATGAATGGTGGTAGAAGTCGATTGTGTCGCGCTGCCTGTTGGCATCAAGCAGAGCCTCTGAGTGGAGCTCGTCCATTGCCTCCAATAGGCGTATAGTGTGGCCGACGACGGAGTGGTGTTGGGAGAGTGTGCTGACGTAGACGCTGTGTGGGCTTCTCAGAGTGCGCATGGGCATGAAGTGATAATCCGTGTCGTAGAGCTGGCTGTCGTAGATCACCCGAAGCTCGGTGAGGGCCTGAAGTGCGGTGCGCTGACTGGCCACCAAAAAGGTGGGTCCTCCGACTCGGTAGGTGTGGGCTATCTGCGTGGAAGGGCAAATGACGATGGTGACCTCACAACAGCTCTCGTTCTCATCGGGGAAGACTCCGTGGAACATCGGCTCATGCTTGAACCCGAGGAAACTGACGAGCATGTGAAGCTCGCGAACGAATCCAGCCTCATCGCGGAGAGTCCCACTCATGGAATGGACCGGCATCTACAAAAGAGAGAAAATTTTTGTGAAAGCTCCAGAAGATGAGAGGGTAAGTAGTTTTGTAAGAAAATATGGTTAATATAGGTCCTAGGGTCAGGTCTGTTTGGCTTCCTAATGTCAAGTCGGCTCTGATACCATCTTGTAACACCCATATTTAATAAATCCGGACCTTTATTGAAATTCCATAGAAAATCAATAAATCAAGGCGTTCATCACACGACCGCGTACAATACGACAAGCATTCATGGTTTGTAGACCATAATAGTACAAAAGTGATAAAGTGAAGAGAAACTAATAAAATAAGGGTCCTAGATGAACGCCTCCTTCCAGTCTCGCCTTGACTGGGTCGCTACTCCAGACCTTCATCCTCCTCGTAGTAGACGAGCTCTAGTGGTGTAAGTCAACGGGGGTGAGTACAAACGTACTCAGCAAGCCACCAGATGCAAATATAATGCAGAGTAATAACAAGGAAGGTAGTGGCTAATTTTGCGAAAAAGCATTATTGTAAAGCAATTAAGTGTGATCAAGTTATTTATACAGAATGTAAACATGTGTATGCATCATCTTCTAACTCGAGGGGTACAGTCAGCCCACCCTCGCTCAGCAGTCCTTACATGCCATGAATAACTCAACCATTCAAACAATTGTAAACTAACTGCGAGAAGTCACACAACCCACCCTTGACCATGGGCTCGGCTTTTCGAAAAGATTTTAAACTCTGATCAGAGGTGTACCACTGTACCCACAAGGCACACACTCATCCCTTACACCAAAGTGCAACGAGATGACCCATACCACGGGAACTCGTGCCAAAACCTTCCATATGGACCGCCTCGACCCGACAACACCCTCTTATGGGTTTCATATGGTGCCCCGACGCGTCGAGCCAACACCATACCCCCCTTGAGCCACGTGGGTACAAGTCACCTGCAGGTTGCCCCTTGCCCCCTCCACTATGGTGCATCGAGTCGGTTTGTTCAATACTTCTAGTTAGGACTTACCCATTAGACTTGTGGTTAGTACGGAAGTGCTTTGCAACAGATCCCGCAGACCGGTCCTTATAGTGCCCCGGGTGCGACCAACCAATGCCCTAGCTTGCACCCGGAACCCACCATACTTATAACATAGCCAACTCCAACAGAGTCCAGAGACAAGAATAACGGGGAAATTCATATATTAGAATCCAACTATCTATGACTCATTCTTTTATCCTATAGCAGTTGTGTCGGTACATTGGACACTAGATAATATATTATAGTAGAGTGACAAAGAGTGTAGGCTTGATAAGCATGGCTTGATTTTACACACAAGGAAGGGATCTAATAAATATAGTGTAAGGCTTGAGATTAGACTAATGCAATATTATCCTATAAGTTATAGTGATAATTTATTAAAACATGGGCTCAATGATGATCAAAATGGGGGTTGTGACTTGCCTTGCTCAGCAAATGGTGATGGAGGAACCTCGAGGTAAAACTCCGGCTCCTCGACGATCTCGTAGTCTTCTCAATACGGAAAAATTACATAAAACATTTAATAAACAATCAAAATATCACAAAACATAAGCATACAAGTTTTATGATTTTAAATATGTGAAATTAAGCTTTATTATTCTGAAGTTATATTGAAAGATATTAAAGGTTAAATTTTGGGGTTTTCTGATTTATTTTATGAAGTATCAATTTATCCCTAAGGGGTTTTTAATTATTTATTTAATAAGAATATTTTGGGATAAAGTGACATACTATTTTTATGGCATTAACATGTAGAGAATAAAGAGAGGAATTTAACAAAATTTGAATGGTGAAATTTGGAGTTAAAATGAGCAAGTTATGAATTTTCAAAGTTTAAACATTTTTCTGGAATTTTATTTAAACAGAAAAAGAGTTTTGGTCCACGGTGAGCCAGGCTCATGGTGAACCGCTGCACTGTGCGCGTGGACCGGATTAACCAGAACCGTCGGATCTGGATCCAGCGGCCAGGCGCGAGGCGGGAGGGTTCAAGTGATCACGGACGGCCCAGATGGCCCCGTACTGTTTTGACCGGATCAAGGGCTAGGATTAAATCCCGAAGGGATTTAATCTTAGCCCTTCAATCACGATCGTGCGGTCAGGGTGCCGTCCGACACGGCATGGGCGTAAGGGGTATTTTGCCCCCTTCGTCTCCGGCTCCGGCGGGCTCGGGTGCGGCGGCGACGGCGACGGCGAGGGCCTAGGGGCCTAGATCTCGACAGAAATGGAAAGAGGGGAGTGAGACGAGTGCGATGGTACCGGTGATGGCCGCGGCGGGCGACTGACGGCGACCGGTGGTGAGGGTAGACGGCGAGGGCGTCTCAGGTGTTTGGCGGCGAAGGCGATCCGGCGGTCCTTATGGTCAACCAAGGGGTGGCCAGTGACGGGCGGTCGATGGGGATCCCAACGGTGGCGACAGCGAGGACGGTGGGGGCCTGAGGTGACGGCGAGCGGCAGTCGGAGGTGGAGCAGGGGTGAAACCCGAAAAAGGGGTGGCGGCGCTCTGGGATGCACTGGCTAGGGCTGTAGCGGCGTGGCGGAGGGTGGTGGCTTGAAAGGGGTTAAATAGGGGCTCGCCGGTGTAAAACGGGAAGGGAACCGAGGGCTTCCCATGATCTCCGGTGAGGGTTTCCAAACTCTCGGCCAAGCTTCCATCTATGAGAAAACGCATCGTATTTTGATGGCATGCGATCGCCGGTGGTCGGGGGGAACAAATCCGGGGTCGGATCGGCGCATAAGGGCGGCCAGCGGCGGGGAAACATAAGGAGGTCGCCGGAAAAGGAAAGGGGGAGATCCCCTTCTATTAGAGACAATGGATCTGACAGGTGGGTCCCACCTGTTAGCGGGCGAGTGGGAAAGGAAAGGGCTGACAGACGGGCCCGGGCTGTCAGTGGCGGAGGGAGGCGCTAGCGAGGCTGACGGGTGGGCCAGGCAGAGGGGGGTGCGGGGAGGAGAGAGGGGGTGCGAGCGCCGATAGGCGAACCCCACATGTCAGCAACACACTGCTTGGACTGGGCTGGGCCAGAGCAGATTGGGGGTTTGCGGCCCAACAGGATTTAAAATGCTTTTCTTAATTAAAATAATTCCAATAATTCATTTATTTGATTAAAGGTTGAATCATTGTTGTTAAAAATTTGTGAAAATTCCTAAAATTATACCTTGGCCTCTAGATTCCACCATAAATTTTCCAGGTTAAAATTTGAAGTATTTCTTCCTGTTTGGCTTTATTAGGTCTCTTTTAGTATTTTCTTTAATTTCATAAATCACTTATATTCCAGAAAATTCATTTTCTTTATTTTATTTATTTTTAAATCTTGGGATGTTACAGAAATACAATAAAGTCTCGATTTTGTTAAATCCGAGGCGTTACAAGGCGGGCAGCGGCACGGGTGGGAGGCGGCGAACGGCGGCACGTGGGACCAGGCGGTGGCCGGTGCCGGTGGGAGGCGGCGACACGGGCGGTCGGCGCAGGAGGTGGCGGCGTGGGTGGTTGGGGAATATAATCCCTAACTTGCACCAACTAGAATTAAAGCCGACAAAAGTTCTCAACATGATTCAAGGTATTTTTGCCCAAAACTTATCTCAACAGGGTTTTGGACGCATCTAACTCTATCTCTAGCCAGGGATGACCAGCCCACCCCCTACAAATACTAGGGGCAAGGCCGATTCAGCTCTCTCTCTCTCCAATACACAAATCCAAAGCCCTAGCTTTGAATCATATTTATTTTCTTTACTTTCCGCATCTTCATGGGTTTGCTTGAAAGCCCTCCGTCTGCCGCGTCCGTAATCATTGTAACCCATGCTGGTTCGCTTGTGAACCTCCCGTTAATCCACGTAATGGATTGCTATCCTTTTTATCGGTTTTTATCGCCCTACTCGGCAATTCGGCCCTCCGGCCGAATTGTGTTTGATCTCTTATTTTTTTTGCAGATCAATTGCCTTCCTAAACATCTCTGCAAAGTTTGGAGGTGATTGGAGATTATTTGCTAAGGTTACCGAGGTTTAGCAGATCAGATCTGTTACTTCGGTCCGACCGGTGTTGAGATACCGGTCTGACCAGAGCCCTTCGTCAGGCTGTTGTCGGCAACGGCTGATCAGACCAAAGGTGCCCCGCCGGTCCGACCGGGATACTTCGCACTGCGTCGAAGCCCTTTGCCGAAGTCCTTCACCAGAGCCCTATGCACCAGAGCCCGTGCACTTCGAAGCCTACCTCGTCGGTCTGACCGGGGAGGCTTCGTCGGTCCGACCGGAGCCCTCCGCACCGTGCCGGAGTTTGCTTCGCAGCCAACCTTCGGGACTTTGCCTGGAGCCACTTCGCAACCTCCGGTCCGACCGAGGTTATATGTCCAGTCTGACCAGGCTTGAGGACGAAGGTGTCCCAGGGACCCTTTGGACCAGACTCCGCTGTAACTCCGAATTGGCCGATTCCAGGTATTTTGGTCATTTTGCTACTGTTCACATTGTTACTAATACTTTTCGGTCAATTGGATTAAAATATTAATTATTTATCTGATTGCCTGGCGACTCCAAATCCCTTGGCACTATCCAGGGTAGTCAGAATGTGACGTCGGTATCGTTGTGATACTTTTGGACGTCGAACTGGCCCAAGTGCGGGGGCGCATTTCTGCGTCAACACACTTTCTAGCGACTCCGCTGGGGAAAACGCCAACCATGACTACTACCTCTACATCGGCAGCGGGTACCTCTACTACGTCTACTTCCACTACATTGCCGATGAACATTATGGGGAGCGTGGACATTGACGACCACAACATTATAATGCCCACCATGGCAGACATATCTGAGGAAGACTGAGCAAAGATTGAAACGAAAAAGAGAGAACTCGAGGAACTGATGCTCAGAGATTGCATAAATACACGCTCGGGCTTCATCATGCGTGACAACCTCAACTTGACCCAGGTACGCCCGTCATCACCCCCTTTATTTACCTCACAAGTCGACCGTAGAATAGTGCGTCTGTTGATCAGGTGGTTAGCGCCTCGCTAGCCAATAAACTAGAACCCACAGTTGTCTCGCAAGTGGCGGCAATGTTTAGAAGATTTGGTTTTACTGAGGCCGATTCACCGGCACCAATCACTAGTATTCCGCCAGCACAACATATTTATAGCAGAACCGACGGCAATACTGGAAAAACCATCATGTTTCTGGCTACTTCATCCATAGCTGAAACACATAACTACTCTTATGGCCACGCAAACCCAGCTTATCAAGTACCACCGCCGCCTGCACCCATACCTGCTCTGCCACCGCTCGCACTGCACACTCCCGCACCACAGCATAAGCCAGAGCATGTCGATATACCGCCACGCGTCCTGCCACCACATGAAAGATGCACGCAAGCATTAGATCACGACGATATCGCGGAACGTATTCGCATGCTATTTAGGGAATGCACCGGCTTTGCACCTCGGGATAGAGCGAGGGTTTATCGAAGACCATATCCTGACCACTTTGACACCATTCCGTACCCTCGCGGTTATAGAGTCCCAGATTTCACGAAATTTGATGCCGAGTAGGGCGATTCAAAGCTAGGGCTTTGGATTTGTGTATTGGAGAGAGAGAGCTGAATCGGCCTTGCCCCTAGTATTTATAGGGGGTGGGCTGGTCATCCCTAGCTAGAGATAGAGTAAGATGCGTCCAAAACCCTTTTGAGATAAGTTTTGGGCGAAAATACCTCGAATCCTACTCGGATCCATAATTTGGACCCTGGCTAGTCTGACCGAGCCCATGGGTCTGGTCTAACCGGACCTTGCCGGTTAGACCGGCCTACCATAGACGGTTAGACTGGCCTTTGCTAGGTTTGACATATTTTTGGTCAAAAAATACTATTTTTTAGTATTTGCCTAGTTTGACCATTAATGCCATTTTTTTGCTATAAACAGATACGAAGTCCTACATATAGACGGATGATAAAGTTAAGTAGTTCCAATGTAACTAGTATTGACAAATATAGTGTGGACAAAAGCTTATTACCTAGAGCTCAGCTTTCACTTGGTCGATTATGTGAGCAAACTACCTCCCTTACTGTCACGATCATCTCGCGCACTTTGTAGATCTTCCATGTGTACGCCGGCTCAACCCCCAATAATAGAAACCAAGCCAGGGAACATCTCCTTGAGCAGAAGCCTAAGGATGTCATTCACCTGGCATGAGTACTCTGCTTTTCCTATAGCGGCAAGCCATATCCAATTCCTGCACCGTTGTCTCCAAAAATTGTTAGTATATGTCAAAATACTAAACATGCAAAAGGGAGAAATTACAGATTAGATAGAGCAACTTACATTTTTCCGTCGGGTCAGATGAGTGGGCATTAATTTAGTGGCACCAGTCACCTCGGGCAACTCAAAGGACCACATAGCCACACTATTATACCAGAGTTGGAGGTACCCCTAAAGATTTTCCTCCAGTGTCCTCTTCCCTTGAGTCGTTGCTAGCTGCATGAATGGACTCATGGCCGTAGGTGCCTTCCCTCTACTAGCTACCTGCTTCGTTCTCCCTTGGATTCTACGATCCCTCACCTTTAGATTTAGATCTAGATCTGGACACACTAAGTGGACCTAGCATTTTCTTGAAACCCCTAGACCCCACCATTTTTCCAACACCTGCGATGAAAAAGAGTAAACCAATTTGGACAAATCGTGCAACGCAAAGTAAACAAATATAATATGCTAACAACATATACATATCATATCACCATGTCAAGCATCGTGTGTTTTAGTTGTCAATCATTTTTTTAGAATTAAAAATACATTAAGCTCCATGTTTCCGATCGAGTGTCGCAACCGAAAATTTTCAAAATTTCTTAACATTTAGTGGTAAATGACTAAAAATGGAATAAAAACATGAATATGATTTTTGTACAATTTTTGATCATTAATTCATGCACTGCAGTTCAAATTCGACCTATTTCGATGTAAAACCTAGAAACACACTGTTGGACCAGAAACGACGACCAGAGGGGGGTGAATGGGAGCTTTTAAAATTTCAGACTAAAAATAGCCTTCTGTTTTAATTCTGTCTTCTGCGGAACAGGCTTCGAACACACCCTTCGAAGTTCTGGTTCGGAGGTATTTCACAGCTCCGAATACAGGCTTCGCAAGGAGTAAAAGTTCGAAGACAAGAAGACTTCGCTCCACCCACAAACCCAAAAATTCAGCTTCTGCTAAGTCAGTGCAGCCTTCGCACACAGGGTGCCTTCGTGCAGGCTTCGCACTTGCAGGCTTCGCACTTGCAAGAGCGGACTTCCCTCTGAGAACTTCGATCAGCTTTTCTAAGTCAGTGTAGGCTCCGCACACTGGGTGCTCCGAGCAGGCTTCACACTTCACCCTTCGCAAGAGCGGACTTCCCTCTACGGGCTTCGACCAAATACTCAGCGACAGCAACTGGTGTTGGGCTTCGTACTTCGAAGGTCTAAACGCACACTAAATAGACTTCGCTGAGAACTTCGACAAGGGAAGAAAAACGGGCTTCGATCTAAGTCAAACAGTGCTTCGCTAGTAATCAGAGAGGTCTAGCCTCCAGCTTACACAGAGCGAACAAACACTGGAACACACACCTCGCTCGAACACACTTCGCTCGAACAGGCTTCTCACACACCTCTCGAGAAAAGCTCACAAGAAAATGGAGTACAGAGAAACTGAAGCATGTAGAGAAGTATGCATACAAGCTCAAGCAGTAAATGAACACAGAGTCAAAGCTTCAATGCTTGAACATGGAACACAAAATGAACTCACAGGATGAATACAGAGAGTGTGGTGGCTAGCACAGGAGTTCTACAATGAATGCTCAAAGTGTTGATGTGACCTAGCCAGCCTCCACTATTTATAGGCACTATTCAGCCCTGTGAATAGACTACTTTACCCCTAGGGTTTACACTGTTTTTGTCTCATCAGAACAGGGGGTACATCTGGTAGTCTACTTTATTTGGAGGCTTCTTCTGTCAGCTTCGCAGAGGGGACAGCACCAGCTTTTGCAGAGCAGACGCTGTCAGCCTTTGCAGTTTTGGACCCTTCTGAAGCCCACCTGCACACGCGAGGGGTGCGGTAGCTTCGGTGAGAAGCCTTGAGCCTGACGGTCTTCGCTTCACCGAAGTTAGCCTTTGATACAATGACGGTTTTGAGCTAAAGACGTCAAAGCCCTTGGGCCCTCGCATTAACACCTTTGGAGTGGACCACCACGGCTTCGCAACTTCTCCCAGCTCGAACTCCGTCAGTCCGCGTACTGAAGCCATGCATGGCCGAAGTACCTCAAGTCAACCTCACTCCAGAGCCAGCCTCACTCCGGAGCCAGCTTCGCTCCGAAGCCTGCTTCACTCCGGAGAAGCCAGCTTCGCTCCGAAGCCTGCTTTGCTCCGGAGAAGCCAGCTTCGCTCTGAAGCCTGCTTTGCTCCGAAGCCAGCTTCACTCCGGAGCCCCACCTTCGGAGTACCACCCTTCGAAATCCCTCCTTCGTCCAAGGCCTCCGCATGAAGCATTCCATGAGCACTTCGTCGTAGTGTCTCTCCCTGAGCACACTCCTCGACGATCCTCACCCGGACCATGCCTTCGATGCACCTCGACTTCTGAGACCTTCGTCGGGTATACCTTCGAGTGTCTCCCTCCGGAGCACACTTCGAACACCTTGCCTCATTGCTGGGGACTTGATCCACCATACTCCAAAGTCACTCCATTCGGAGTACCCTTCGAAGTGCCTCGCCTCCGAGGACTTCGTCTCGGGGTACCTTCACCCGGAGCCAGGCTCCGCACTTACTGCCTTCTCTTGGCGCACCTCGACCCGAGGTCCGACCTCGACCCCTTCGCAGCCTTCGTGAGGGAGCTCCCTACTTCCCTGGCATCAAGCCTCCCGCTTGACCCAGGTTCACCTGCTACGAACCGTCCGTCGCCTCCGAAGTCCCCTGCGCACCACAGAAAAACAGACAAGTGTATCCAGTACCCCGGAGACCTCTCCGGGTAAGAAACCTCCAATACACACTCCGGTGTACCGCCCAAAATACCGAACCCTTTGGTACGGCCAAGTCATTGTGTACTGTTGGACCCCTCCGACAGGCATACTCCGCTGCAACAGCTGTAGACAACAGACCCACTGAACCCTTCGATGAAACAGCCTCCGAACACCTTCGGAGAACCAGCCTCTGAACCCCTTCGAAGGGACCCCTTCGAATCAGAGGGTAAAATCTGTCAATCACTCATCACAGACTCCAAAACCAACCCTTGGTTTCTCAATCTCCCCCTTGATGAGTGCATTGACAACCAAATTCAATTTCAAGAAAATTTGAAAAATTTCAGCTCACAAGTGACCATAAAAACTCAGAAACGAGCCAAATCATGTCACTTGACAAAAGAATTTTCCTCCCCCTTTATCAATAGAGTAAAAGCCCCTTCGGCAAATCTTTCCTTTGCAAGATAAAAACTCCCCCTGAGTTAATTTTCCCCCTTTGTTGCAGAGAACTCAACAATTTCTCCCCCTTTGGCAATGCAAGCATCAAGGAGCATGTAAATGCATAGCTTCGAAATGGGCAGAATTGCAAAGACATATAAAGAAAAAATATGCCAATATTAATACCAATTATCATGTGCTCAGCTCAATTTAACATTCTCTAAAAACATGATGACAGCATGTGATTTTAGCATTTTGAAATAAAAGCATCACCACTCAATCAAGACAAGTAAAAGCAGGGACTACGCAAAGCTAGTCAATTTCTACTCTAGACAAACAAGTCCAGTTCAAATAGAGCATTGAAAGCAAACTTGATGATCAATGAATTTTGTTGTTCTTTTCATAATGCCAGGGGTTATTTGTTTGTCCACCTTATACTTTCCAATCAGACCAAGCCTAGGCATGAAGTCATCAGAAGCTTAAGGCGGTGATTTTGGCATACACTACACTATCCCAGTTCAGACCAATGTGCAATGGTAAGCAGTCTAGAATGGAGTAGTGCGACAAACAAACCCACCTGGATCTTTTTGCTTTGAAGCATGCAAATCATGGATTTTTGGAATTTTGATAAAGTGAACAAATTGTTTAGCACTTGATGAATATCCATGAGTATGTAGAACAATTTTTCAAGTTGCAATGTTTAGCATCCAGAGAAAAGGAAGCAGATAAAAGATAGCTAAAGCAGTCCTGCCTAAACATGCTAGATTCAAGACTAAGCAGTGAGCACGATTTGAATTTGGAAAGAAGAATCATGCACATAATGTTTCAGACATATTAAATAGAGCTGAGTTGACATGATTTCATGAATTAAAATCAGGCATATAAGTGCAAAAGATGTAAATGTAATTTTACACATGATGAGCATATGCAAGACAATTAAAATTTGCTTCCCCTCACAAAATGTCGTAAGGGTGACAAATACCAAGTTCCCCACGCAAGTAGGCAAAACGAGAAGCATCGAGGGGTTTTGTGAAAATATCGGCTAGCTGGTGTTGGGTATCAACATATTGAAGCTCAATATCACCCTTCTCATTATGATCTCTGAGAAAATGATATCGCACATCAATGTGTTTGGTTCTAGAATGCTGAACTGGGTTGTTTGCAATACAAATAGCACTAGTGTTATCACAGAAAAGTGGAACACTCTTATAATCTAACCCGAAATCCCGCAAAGTGGAAACCATCCACAAAATCTGAGAGCAACAGCTAGCTGCAGCAACATATTCGGCCTCAGCCGTCGATTGTGCAACACTAGACTGTTTGCGGGAAGACCAGCAAACCAGAGAAGTACCTAGAAAATGACACGTACCAGAGGTACTTTTCCTATCAATCCTACACCCAACAAAATCCGCATCGGAATAACCTCGAAGACACAAAGAGGAAGACGCTGAATACCAAATGCCGAATTCGAGGGTATGTTTGAGATACCTGAGTATGCGCTTTACCGCTTGGTGGTGCAAAGCTCATGGTGAAGCCTGAAAACGAGCGCACAGACACACTGTGAAGTGTAAGTCCGGCCTCGTAGCAGTCAAGTAGAGGAGGGAGCCGATCATGCTTCGGAACTCCTTCTGATCTACGACTTCTCCATCTTCGTCAAGATCCAATGCTACATATGTAGCCATTGGAGTGGTGAGTGGCTTCGCATCAGTCATGTGAAATTTCTTAAGCAGGTCCTTGGTGTACTTCATCTGGTGGACGAAAGTACCTTGTTTGCTTTGCTTGATTTGCAAACCAAGGAAAAATGTGAGTTCGTCCATCATGGACATCTCGAACTCCCTGCTCATGGCATCTGCAAACTCGGCAACCAAATCATGAGAAGAGCCACCAAAGATGATATCATCCACATAAATCTGAACTAGGAGGAAATCTTTGCCATGCTTAGAGTGAACAGGGTTTTATCAATAGATCCCATCAAATACCCCGCTCAAGCAGAAAAGACTTAAGTCTATCATACCAAGCCCGAGGGGCCTGCTTGAGTCCATAAAGAGCCTTATGAAGTTAAGGACTTTATGTGGGTGTTTGGGGTTTTCAAAACCAGGGGTTGTTTTACATAAACATATTCGCCTATGAAACCATTAAGAAAGCACTTTTGACATCCATTTGATAGAGTTTGAATCCCCAGGATGTCGCAATGGCAAGCAAAATCCTAATGGCCTCAAGACGAGCAACAGGTGCAAAAGTTTCAGTAAAATCAATCCCTTCTAATTGATAATAACCCTGAACTACAAGTCTAGCTTTGTTTCTAACTATAGTCCCATCCCCCCTTGTTTGTTTTTGAAAATCCATTTTGTTCCAATGAAATGAACATTTGGTGGAGGATCAACTAAAGTCCAGACTTGGTTTCTCTCAAAATTTTCAAGTTCCTCCTGCATGGCATTGATCCAACTAGAATCAGAAAGTGCATGACTAACATCTAAGGGCTCAAAAGAAGAAACAAAAGCGGAATCAATGAAATGAGCATGAGAACGTGTTACCCTTTGATCAAGCTCACCAATGATCTGCTCGGGAGGGTGCATCCTTTGAACATGATGTGGAGCCTCGCGGCGGGATGCGGTCTCCCCCTCAACTTGTGCGTTGGAGTGGTCCAAGATGACCGATGTCGAGGTAGTTGCTTCGGGACCTTGTGCCGAATTGGTCAAAGCGGGGTCGGCGTCGGGGGTTGATGTCGAGGGTAGTAGGGGTTCATCCTCGAAATCTCCGGGATCTTCTTCTTCGAAGATGGTCTGTTCCATGTCGTGTTCATTTGCTTGTTCAAAAGTGGAACTAACAGAGGGGGTTGATTCATCAAAAGTCACATCACATGACTCGATGACAGTGTTAGTCTCCAAATTATAAACACGATAATAATGACCCTGTGTAGTATAACCCAAAAAGATCCCATCAGAAGAACGCGACTCAAATTTGTCCAAATTTCCACGTTTTAGGATAAAGCAACGACAGCCAAAAACTCGAAGATGAGTAACCTTGGGCTGTCTCCCAAAACGTAGCTCATAAGATGTCAAATTCAAAATTGAGTGCAAGAAGATTCGGTTTGAGATGTAACAAGCAGTGTTCATGGCCTCAGCCCAGAATTTTCTAGGAGTCCTATGCTCATCGAGCATCGTCCTAGCCATCTCAACCAAAGTGCGGTTCTTCCTCTCAACAACACCGTTCTGTTGAGGAACCCGTGGAGCAAAGAATTGATGTTCTATGCCATGCTCCTTGCAAAAGTCAACAAAGAGACTGTTTTTGAACTCAGTGCCATTATCACTTCGAATGAATTTCAATGCACCAGGAAGTTCAGTGAAAAGTCTCAAAGCCAAGCTTCGAAAGTGTGAAAACACTTCATCCTTGCTGGCAAGAAAGAAGACCCAAGAGTAGAGAGAGAAATCGTCGACAATAACTAGCACATACCACTTGCCGCCTAAAGAACTAACCCGAGAAGGACCTACAGTGTCCATGTGGAGAAGTTCTCCGGGTTGTTCAGTCATCACTGTGGTGACTGGCGAGTGCAAAGCGGCAATCATTTTTCCATGTCAACAAGGAGCGCAAACTAAATTCTTTTCAAACTTGAGCTTGGGCAATCCTCGGATCAGACCTAGGGCACTCAGACGAGCGAGCAACTCAAAGCTCATATGCCCTAGTCTCCTATGCCACTTCCAAAGCTCAGAAGTAGAATGTGCAACAAGACAATGAGAAGAACCAGATGACTCAGAAAAATCAGCTCCAAAAACTCTCCCAACTCTAAAGATCTTACAAACCACAATGCCATTAGAATTGAGTACTTGCGAAGTATCGCGATGGAATCGCACTTCGAAGCCCTCATCAAGCAATTGAGATACAGAAAGCAAATTGTATCCCAAATTCTCAACCAAAGCAACATCTTTGAGAGTGAAATTTGAGTTAATTTTTACCACACCTTTACCTTTCACTCTACTCCTTCGATTGTTGCCGAAGGTGATATGTTCCCTTTGCTTGGTTGTGGTGAGGCTGGAGAACCATGCTGCATCTCCGGTCATGTGGCATGAACAACCGGAGTCCATGATCCATGTGCCCTCCAAGCCTTGGTCTGTCGCCTACACATGATAAGAAAATCTCGATCGCTCAGTGCTGGGGTGAGTGAAAATATGACGAGGCATCCAGCACTGAGTGATACGAGTAGTAGGCACAGTAAAAGTAGACTGTCTAAGCACAGGATAATCAGAATGATGCAAAGTGCGAGGTCTACCTACATGCTGTGATCTAACAACATGACGAGGTCTCCTACTTTGATAAGGTACAAAGCTACTCGTCCGGGGTCTACCACCATATGGAACATGGTGAACACCTCGAGGAGCAACACCTCTCTGAGAAGCACGAGGAGCCTCGAAAACAGGACGAGAGTAAAACTCAGACTCATGCATACCTAAAGATGGGTAATGCTTGTTCTGGAACCTCATCTCTTGAGAGCGTCTCTCATCCTTGATGCGATGAAAACAGAACCCAACCAGATGACCCACCCGCTGACAATAGGAACAATGAAAAATTCTCCTAGGGGCACTCTCATGGGTCATAGGAGCAACTCTCACAGGCTCCTTGGGCTTCTGCTGAGTGGTTTTCTTGGGAGGAATTCTTTTTGTGGCAGGAGTGGTTTTCTTTGGAGTTTGGGTAGGCTTTTTGGCTGATGGAGTGTCTAACAGAGCTTTCTCTTTCTCTAGGGTAGTGGGTGAGGTAAAAACAGTTTTGTTTTCACTATCTGAAGGAATCCTCTCAAAACCCAAACCTAGAGCTAACCCTGCTCTGTCAGCACACATCTTGGTCTTGGCCAAGAGCAAATCCATCCGACCCTTTCCCTCAGTGCATTTGTTAACCACAGAAAGAAGGTACTCATTCTCAGTCATAAGGTTTTCAGCTCGCTCTCTAACAGTTCCTAGCTGGTCCTTAAGGGTTATGCAAGTGTCACAAACAGGCTGCACATCCTTAGAACTACCGGCCCTCTCCAATCTAGCCTCTAAATCATGAACATGCTTAACACGTAAATCAATGCTCTCACGTAATAAAGGGTAGTTCATACATTCAGTTATATCATGACTAGAATCCACCATCAAAAGCTGCTTCTGTGCACTCTCAAGCTCAAAAAGAGTTTGAGCATGCACAGAACGCAACTGAGCAAGCTCACCCATAACAATAGTATAAGAATCACATTCAGCATCATTAACCCTAGACTTAAGCATGGCATAATCAGTAGAAACAGATTCTAGCCTAAGTCTAAGGTCTTTTCTATCTCTAGCGGCTTGCACAAGTAATCTATCCTGACCAAGAACTACTTCATTCAGTTCATCTAATTTAAGTGCAAGCTGGCCATAGGATAGAGGTACCTTAGATGAGTCAAGCTCATCGCCGCTGTGATCGCTGTCGGCCATGAAACAAAGGCCAGTGAAATCTCGTCCCTTCTTGTCCTTCTTCTCCTCCTTCCTTGGAGACTCCTTCTCCTCAGAGCTCGACTCCTCAGTTGAGGAAGTGTCGATGTCGCTGAGAGCAACAACAAATACTCTGGAAGCGGCTTTGGCTACTCTCTTAGCCACCTTGCCGCGCTTGCCCTTCACAAAGGGTCTCCTCTCCTTTTTGTGGTATTTGGGGCGCTCACTATCTTCTCTCTTCTTAGTTTTGGGCAATTGGCCTTGATGTGAGAAGTGTCGCCACAGTCAAAACAACCACTAAAACCTCTTCTCCTCTGATCCCGTCTCTCATGGTGAAAACGAGTAAACCTTCTGGCAATGAGAGCAAGCTCATCATCATCCAGAGTATCCACCTGCTCCTTAGTGACGGAGACCAGGGAGGACAAAGCAAAACCATCTGTAAGAACACAAGTGCCAGATGTGCTTGGTTCTACAGTGGTGCCACGGCTAGTGCTAGAAACAAATGCCAATGGTTGTGGCAAAGAGTTTCTGTGCACTGCAAGAGATGCCTTGGCAATCTCTATGGACTTCAGCTTGCTGAAGAGCTCATCACAGGTCAATGTGTCATAACCTGTGGACTCCTCAATGCTGGATATCTTCATTTCCCATATGCTACGATCAAGAGCATAGAGAAGCTTGATAGCCATATCATGATCATTGTAAGCAAATGTCCCGTTGGACCGCAAGTTACTCACTATCGCATCAAAGCGAGAAAACATGGCATCTATAGATTCACCAGGTGCCTGCACAAACAGCTGATATTGTTGATTGTATGTGCTTTGGTGCTTGGCCTTAATCTGTGTAGAGCCCTCATGAAAGATAGTGAGAGTGGTCCAAATTTCCCTAGCTGTCCTAAGGTGTTGCACCCTATCAAACTCACTCCGGCTCAAACCAATGAACAGTATATTTCTTGCCTTGCAGTTGGCATTATACTGATCCTTTTTTGTTTGAGAGGTGCGAGTTTCAGGGATGGAGTATTGTGAGTCCACAATCTCCCAAATTGCATTTCCTTGGCTTAGCAAGTAAGCCTCCATGCGCACCTTCCAGTATGCAAAATCAGTCCCATCGAACAGAGGAATTTTACTAACTCTGTCCATGTCGCCAACAGATCACAAAACCAGTTAAGGTCAACTGGTGATCTTAACCCGCTCTGATACCAATTGTTGGACCGGAAACGGCGACCAGAGGGGGGGTGAATGGGAGCTTTTAAAATTTCAGACTAAAAATAGCCTTCTGTTTTAATTCTGTCTTCTGCGGAACAGGCTTCGAACACACCCTTCGAAGTTCTGGTTCGGAGGTATTTCACAGCTCCGAATACACGCTTCACAAGGAGTAAAAGTTCGAAGCCAAGAAGACTTCGCTCCACCCACAAACCCAAAAATTCAGCTTCTGCTAAGTCAGCGCAGCCTTCGCACACAGGGTGCCTTCGTGTAGGCTTCGCACTTGCAAGAGCGGACTTCCCTCTGAGGACTTCGATCAGCTTTGCTAAGTCAGTGCAGGCTCCACACACTGGGTGCTCCGAGCAGGCTTCGCACTTCACCCTTCGCAAGAGCGGACTTACCTCTGCGGGCTTTGACCAAATACTCAGCGACAGCAACTGGTGCAGGGCTTCGTACTTCGAAGGTCTAAACGCACACTAAACAGGCTTCGCTGAGGACTTCGATAAGGGAAGAAAAACGGGCTTCGATCTAAGTCAAACAGTGCTTCGCTAGTAATCAGAGAGGTCTAGCCTACAGCTTACACAGAGCGAACAAACACTGGAACACACACCTCGCTCGAACACACTTCGCTCGAACAGGCTTCTCACACACCTCTCCAGAAAAGCTCACAAGAAAATGGAGTACAGAGAAACTGAATCATGCAGAGAGGTATGCATACAAGCTCAAGCTTTTGCAGAGCAGACGCTGTCAGCCTTTGCAGTTTTGGACCCTTCTGAAGCCCCCCTTCGCACGCGAGGGGTGCGGTAGCTTCGGTGAGAAGCCTTGAGCTTGACGGCCTTCGCTTCACCGAAGTCAGCCTTCGATACAATGATGGTTTTGAGCTGAAGCCGTTAAAGCCCTTGGGCCTTCGCATTAACACCTTTAGAGTGGACCACCACGGCTTCACAGCTTCTCCCAGCTCGAACTCCGTCAGTCCGTGTACCGAAGCCATGCATGGCCGAAGTACCTCAAGTCAACCTCACTCCGGAGCCAGCCTCACTCCGGAGCCAGCTTCGCTCCGAAGCCTGCTTCGCTCCGGAGAAGCCAGCTTCACTCTGGAGCCCCACCTTCGGAGTACCACCCTTCGAAATCCCTCCTTCGTCCAAGGCCTCCGCATGAAGCATTCCATGAGAACTTCGTCGTAGTGTCTCTCCCCGAGCACACTCCTCGACGATCCTCACCCGGACCATGCCTTCGATGCATCTCGACTTCTGAGACCTTCGTTGGGTATACCTTCGAGTGTCTCCCTCCGGAGCACACTTCGAACACCTTGCCTCATTGCTGAGGACTTGATCCACCATACTCCGAAGTCACTCCATTCGGAGTACCCTTCGAAGTGCCTCGCCTCCGAGGACTTCGTCTCGGGGTACCTTCACCCGGAGCCAGGCTCCACACTTACTGCCTTCTCTTGGCGCACCTTGACCCGAGGTCCGACCTCGACCCCTTCGCAGCCTTCGTGACGGAGCTCCCTACTCCCCTGGCATCAAGCCTCCCGCTTGACCCAGGTTCACCTGCTACAAACCGTCTGTCGCCTCCGAAGTCCCCTGCGCACCATAGACAAACAGACAAGTATATCCAGTACCCCAGAGACCTCTCCGGGTAAGCAACCTCCGATACACACTCCGGTGTACCGCCTAAAATACCGAACCCTTCGGTACAGCCAAGTCATTGTGTACTGTCGGACCCCTCCGACAGGCACACTCCGCTGCAACAGCTGCAGCCAACAGACCCACCGAACCCTTCGGTGAAACAGCCTCCGAACACCTTCAGAGAACCAGCCTCCGAACCCCTTCGGAGGGACCCCTTCGAATCAGTGGGTAAAATCTATCAATCACTCATCACAGACTCTGAAACCAACCCTTGGTTTCTCACACACTTAATGAATTAAAAATAACAAACTAACCTAGAAAAATGTGAAATTTTAACATGATTAATATATGTTGCATTTTTATTGTACAAACAATTTTAAGTTCAAACCAAGTTTAAAATATCACATGAGCATAAATCATGTTTTCACGTAAAATGATGGATACCTGAACTTTGCCTAGTGTTTTTGTAGAAAACACTCATCAAAGCCTATGGTTTATCGAGTGTTACAATTAGACACTTGGCAAACCATGCCACCGAGACACGTGGTGCAGTAGCTAGCTTAGTAGAAACAACAACTTTGTCAAGTGCCAAAAATGGCACTCGGTAAACGCTATGGTTTCCCGAGTGTTCGTTAGTAGCACCCTAGCAAACATATCCTGAGTGTTGAATGTTTTGCCGAGTGTTAAATGTTTTGCCGAGTGTATTTGCCAAGGGAACTTGGAAAAGATGCCATTCGTCGAGTGTAAATTGTTTGCCATGTATTTGTGACTAACACTCCCGACAAATAGTCATATTTGTCAATTACCCAATGGATTGCACCCGACAAAGAAATTGACACGTGGAGAACTCTCTATTTCTCGTAGTGATTATTTGTTTTCAAAATTATGAGGGGGTGCTTGTCTATCTTTTTCCAAGATTCAGCTAAATTTAAATTTTAGAACACAATGTTGAAGATTATATTATGGTTTTTTTATCCTTTTTGCAATCCTGGGCTTCATGGCTTTAGGACCATTATAAATAGAAATATAAGTCTTATTCATAAAATGGAAAAAACAAACACCTTATTTTTTTGTTGTTTCAAAAATATTTTTTGAATAAAACAAATAATCAAATGATGTGATAAAAATCAACGACGTCATTTTAAAAATGAGGGAGTATGTACGTACGTATATACATATCTATGTTTGTATGTACATATATGTATGTAAGTATGTATGTATGTATGTACATGTATGTATTTATGTACGTACATACTTATATATGTATGCGTGATGTGTGAAACTAACAATGTACATTTTGAATCACCATGATTTTACAGAGCTCGGGTTTCGATAGTTTTGTGGAGGCAAACGTGTGGGGGACCCATAGAATTGAAATTAAGGGCCTATTTGGGACTGCTCTGCTCCATGTTTTATAGCTTCGCTCCACAAACGTCTAGCCAAACAGGTTTAGATTTCAGTTTTTGGATCCCAAAAAATGCAGATCCACAATACCGCTCCACGTTTTTTGTGGAGCACCTCAGGGTGAGGTGCTCTGCGGATTCAGTTTTATGGATACCATGTGAAATTGAGGAGGCAAACTCATTATTTGAATTTGAGTTTAAAATGAAACCTTGGATAGAACCAAGTTTGCTTAGGCTTGCAGCTAGAGTATGTGTCTTATGAATTCTAGCACATCAATCCACTTACACTCAGAAAGTATTGGAGAGGTTTGGCATTGAAAATTCATTTCCTTCAAATCCTTGTGGACAAAAGGTCATTACAAGCAGACCTCAATCCATACAGATCTAGAGAAGAGGGGGAGAAATTTTGGAACTAGAATGATGAAATTGTGCTGAAGATAATTTTGGGGTAACCGGAAGTTCCAGTTGAACCGGAAGTTCTAGGCCAGTTCCATTTTTTGTGTTCTACAGTAACCGAAAATTCTGGGTATCACCTAAAAGTTCTAGGTTCTAGACGAACTAAAATATCTGGATGTGATCCACAAGTCCCGGGTCTAGAATTATTTTGATACAGAAGGTTATTTTTGGATGGTCTGGATGTGATCTAGATGTTCCGGGTCTAGAAGTTTTGTTTGGACCAAAAGTTCTAGATAAAAATAAATTCCGAACATAAGGGTCATATCAGAAGTTCCGGGCCTATGGGCCGAAAGTTCCAGTCCATATAAATAGATTAGATTTATTGGGCTTTAATAAAGATTAAAGGCCCAAGTGTGGGCACTATATAAAGAGAGGACAGGTTGGCACGAAAAGGCTATTGTTGCTCCTAGTTTTGAACCCTAGCCGCTATCTCTCCTCTCTTCTCCCCGTGATCGCAATTGTTGTGGTTTCTTCTCTCCCAGATCTCTCGAGTGGTGCTAGCACACTGGTGTGAGGTGATCCTGTCATGGACATCATATGGATATCGTGGAGGCGTTGCTCGAATAGCGGGGTCAACTTCTTCGTCGCGAGGAGATCATCAAAGTATGTTGTCATGATCATCGGAAAACAGGCAGAGTTGATTGGAACTGAGCGAAGACGTGCGTCCTGACATCTTCTTTTGTTGCACTAGCGTGTATCGCGTTAAAAGGTAACAATCCATGATCTAATTATGCGCATGGTTCTTGGGCTAAGAAGATTAAAATTTTAATTTACCGACTAGCGTAGCCTTCCCTATAACCCAACACAGAATTCTCATACTTAAGTAGGAACACTAATGTACTTGGCCTACTGTACTAGGCTAGACATTACATTTGCTATAAACCTGTTTGCATGTTAACACCCTCCACTATTTTTCATAAATATAATGTAACTTGCATTGCACAAATGCGGTTAGGATATGTGAAAAGCAATTTTAAGAAGCTCATAATCCCCAAGTTCTTCTATGCTAATGAATTACATAAGAATGAAATAAAGTTGATGCACAACATGTAATTTGAAAATCTCATAGATTATTCACTAAGTTTTTCTAGAAACATCAAGCTTTGAAAGATGTGTTCATTAGACTCAAAGACTTGTACATTCCAGGGGAGAAACTTCACATAACACTGACAAGAAGAATTGAATCTTAATCAAGTAGACTAAGTACCCGAATTGATCTTGAAGATCTTATGGAATATTTGGCTGAATTTTATTCTTTTTCCCTTTGTTGACACCAAGATTTGGTAAAGCTCGGAGCCCGCCAGGGATGTCGTACGGTCATTGGCCTATGTGGTAAAACTGCACATCTTATCGTCCGATGGCATGCTCTCTCGATTGCTTCACCCCTGGTTATCAACCCTATGGCCGATCGACATGATATTCCACAAATATCCCATCCTCATAGCGATCATCAGCTCGATAGCCGATAGGCTATGCTATTGATCATATTTTCCTATTTCCTTATCAGTTGTAGGGTCAAACTGATTAGCACGGCTTGAACCCCTTTTTTCTAAGAACATGGGATCTGCACTGGAGTTAAGCAGATCTCCTAGGCCATGCGTGTGTCAAAGTGTGACCAAAAAACGCACCAACATGCTTTTTGGCACACCCAGTGGGACCATACTTCAGCAATCCAGCCATGGCGGGTGAACTCAACGACAACAACATCATTCCGATCACCGTGGAGACTTTGATTGAGGAATAGAGGGTGGAGGTACAAAGACACGTTGACACTTTCTAGGAGCTGAGCCTACAAGCCTACATGATGACTCAGGCGGGTCCCATCTTAAGGGATCCGTTGTCAAGACCAGCAACGGTCGTGGAGACCAGTCAGCCGACAGAAAGCCCTTATGTCGATTTCTAGGAGATCGTCGACAACGCGCTTCACCACGTGCTCATAAACCAATCTGGAACACTGGTCAACACCCTCCATGGTGTAATCAAGAAGACTATATGGCATTGTAGTCCACGAATCGTCACAAGGTCTGGCGTATCTCCTCGATACTCAGACCAGACTGCTATAGAATTCATAGCACTCTCGGCCGGCTCCATAGCCGCAAGTGCCGACGAGGCTAGAGAAGTTGACCTTCTCGGTCGACCATGAAGGAAACAGGGTGACCCAACCACTGGCCCCCGCTCGGGGCTTGCCGTCGAGTTCATCGTATAACCTTGAAAGAGGTGTGTCGACGCCGTTTTTAGCGGACGGCCCCAGGCCGATGGGACAAGAGGCCCGCTCAAGTCACATATGGTGTCACGAGGAACGTGCTTCCAGACATCGTGCCGCCTAGGTTGCACCCGACGGTATCCCTCAAGGGTACCATAGGACCGTGAACTTTGGACCGCAAACTTATGGTGATGAGGGGCAACATAGATACAACGCTGCCTTGCCAGAGCAATATTAGAAGGCCCCAATGCCTGAATGGTACTCAACACCGGTACAATAAGAAGATGATTGGGTGAATTGGATCACGGAGGTTATCAAAGATCAATTTAGGTTGAATCCCAAAGAACAGACGTACATGTATTGGCGGCTGTATCTAGAATGGTTCGACTGAGTACCGCTACCCAGCCGATACAAGATACCTAACTTCACCAAGTTCTCAGGACAAGACTCGGTCTCCATGATCGAGCACATTAGCCATTTCCTCGCCTAGTGCGGGGAGGCATCGACTGATGAAGCGTTGAGGGTCCAATTTTTCCCGCTCTCACTATCAATATCCGCCTTCGCGTGGTTTGCTTCGCTGTTGGCTGATTTCATCAGAGGATGGGTGGATCTGGAGAAGAAGTTTCACCAATATTTCTTTGCCGGCATTCAAGAGATGAAACTCACCAACTTGACGATCGTAAAGCAAAGAATGGATGAGTCGGTGCAAGATTATATCCAAAGGTTATGAGACATACGGAGCAAATGCTATAGTCTGAGCCTCAGTGATACCCAGTTGGTGGAGTTGGCGTTTCAGGTACTCATGAACCTAAGTAAGGAGAGATTTTCATCACACGAGTTTGAGAGCCTCTCCCAACTGGTGCAAAGGGTATCAGCACATGAAAGCTGATTCCAAGAAGCCAAGAGAGACAAGTATTAGAAGAAGGTGGAATACACTCAGGTTTACCATTCGGACTCCGACGAGGACAGCGAATCAGATGCAGAAGTCAGTATGGCCGAATGGTCCAGAAACAAAAAGCAAGTTGCATAACCCTGGGTGAAACCGACCAAGAAAGAGAAAAAGTATGACTACGACATCAACAAGGTCGATAAAATATTTGATCTGTTGCTCAATGAGAAGCAGATCCACTGTCACTTGTTCACGTGATACCGCTTGTCGATGAAATAAAGAAGAGAAAATAGTGCAAATGTCACAATTCCCCATCGCATCATACTAATGAGTGCAAAGTGCTCAGGCAGCAGATGCAATCGGCCGTGGAGCAAGGCTAAATAAAGTTCGATGATGGAAAGAAGTCGATGAATATCGACGGTCCTCCATTCCCAGTGATGCACCAAAGAAGCCACAATTGTGCCCTAGTGGTATTTTCATGAGGAGTCAGAAGAGAAGGGTCCAACGTATGCGGCAAAGAGAATTGAAGACACAGAGGTGCGATCAGGAAGCTGATCGGCCATGCAAAATCAAGAGTGAATGGCGACAGAAAGATAAGGTCGATCACGAAGATAAGAATGTATTAGATAATGGCGTCAACCCGATCAATGAGGAGATTCCAAGATCATCCTATAAAGACGACGCCAAAGAACAAAAGGCAGGCTCGATCAAAACTTTACCACAACCGATGAACTACAGAAATACAATCATCAGACACTGGCAACAGACCAAGGCTAACCTTCATAAGTACCCAGATCCCTGATGAGATGAATGGATTAAAGGCAACTACATCGGGGATGAGAGAAAAGGCCAAACAAGAAATACTTAAGGAAATATTTGAGTGATCATTTGGACGAAGCATGAAGATCTACACACAGAAACAGCCGATACCGATGGTATCGCCTTCAGACGACCGATGTAGAAGCATCGCCCTTAGACACAAAATGCAAACAAGCTCAGTTTCAAGACGAAGGGATCATTGACGATATATTATAGGAGGGACAACAGTTTCATTACAAAGACCATTGATTTTACATCAGGTCAAAAGGAGGGCTTGGTGAATGGCTTCAATCGCCCGCAGCCAAATCACGTCGATGCTTTGAAGAATGGCCCGGTTCTCGGTGTCTGAACTAGGAACGTCTTGGATAAGGCGATGGCGATGTTGTGTGTGACAAACGACATTGGTAAGCCGACGCTTCTGTGTTTCAAAACAAGCTAGGAGGGAAGACAAAACATTCTCTTTCTTGACAATCTCCGATCGGACTCTATCCAGCTTCGACACCAAATCGGCCTCCACCGTCCGCAACCGGTCGAGTTCCCACGATGCGGCCGATGAATCGCCCTCAAGGCAATCCAAGAGGGAACCTTCGGCCTTCACTGTCGCTCTATCAGTCTTCATTGCCTCCAATAGCGATGGATGGCTAGGTCGATCGGCTATCTACTGCATGGTCTATTGCACCCTTGGCCGATGAAACTCCAGGAAGGCAGCGGGCGTAAGAGCATCGAAATGAGTCCTTATCGGGCTCAAGTCGTTGACCAATACCTCGATCGAATCTGCTAGCCGATGCAATAAATCCATTAAAATTTCCCTCACTTCCAAAGTTAGTGGAGCAGTAGCCGATGGAGCAATACTAGCAACCTCATCGGCATCTAGATACGGGCTAACATCGAAGGAGAACTGATGGACAAAAGACTAAGAAAACAAAAGAAGGTTAGATAAATAGAAAGAGAGGCATGCTAGTGTCAAAATCATAGGACTCACATATGGTGACCGGACTGGAACGGCTGACCGTGGAAAATCAACAGCAATGGGAGTCGAATAAACACCTTCTCTCATGACGATCCGAGGAGAAGGTGGGCACCCCTCGTCAGAATTATCCTACTCAAGCATCGATCACATTCAAAGGTTAGCATTAGACACGTCGACGATAGTAAAAGATAAACAAAAGATGAACAAGTAAAAATACCTAGCGAGCAACATCAACATCGGTAGTCGATGCCTCGGGAGCTATAACAGCACCATCCGGCACATTATTCCTAGCAGCATCAGCACCTTTAGAAGTGGCCCCAACGATGACCACAACGACATCAGCAACAGTCGATGCATCTGGACCAGTGGTGGCAACCCTCAGCATATCAGCAAACTCTGCAGCAACTTCGGCGGCCTTCGCCAATCGAGAATCAGCGGGATCATCCTGCATATGATCAAACGCCACATAGTAGGAGTCGACATCAATAGAGGATGGTGGAGGCTACAAATAAAAAACGATGTCCGACATCACTGTTACAAAAATAAGAAGTGATGGTACCAAAGACAAGGACAAACCTAGATAGAAGATGGTATTTCGGCCACCGACGGAGTATGAACGGTTGGGGCCCACACAGTCAAAGAGGCGTGCGGTGCCAAAGGAACCAAACTTGTCTAACTAGCGCGAGCCCTAGTAGATTAGCGTATGGTTGACGTTAGTGCTTGACGTTTGTGCGTTGAACCCTTGGATGTCTCCCATTTACCCAGGTCATGGGAGTAGGGGCACCGATTCCCGAATTCGTGACGGTCGATACTGGTCCATATCGTATCGGCCGACTGCTGGAACTCACTAAAGGCACGTCAAGATCATCATGATGTGCGAAGAAAAGTCAAGCATACGAGAGGGAGATAATGAAAGCTAATTAAGGAATTGAAATACCCACCTCGGGTGCTACATCAGCTTCACCTGGGTAAAGCCACTACCGATAGAGCATTGAAGGATGGTTAATTTCAACTCATCCCACCATCGACAAAAAGCATTGGAAGAAGTTTGGCAGGGAGTCCAAGAGGTGAAAACACTAGCAAGGATCTCATCGGTAATATGAAAGTGGCAATCCCACTCAAGGGTATTCTTGACCTCCTCACGAGTCTGGATCCGATCAACGAAAAACAAGTGGGGAGGAAGTTGACTGAAGCCCAGTTGTCTGGCAAAGGCCGACAGATGATAGAACTCATAAGAGCCTTGTTCAAAAAGGGTCATCGGTGAAATTGGTAGGCAAAAGACAAGGGAGGATCGTGGTCATAAAAATACGAAGGGACTCTTCGTCCCGAAACACCTCGGGGAGGATTAGACAATGAGGGTACTCATATTTGGAATAGTGTTCGAAGGGATACTAGAGGATCCAATCAAAAAACCTAAGGTAAAAACCTCTGAAGCAAGTGGCCACAGAAGGAGCGAAAGGAAAAATAGAACGGCATGTTGCCGCCTCACCTAAGGAAGAACATCGGCGATAGACGGGAGTAGCTGATTCTGGAACAATGGCATGAAAATGCATGCGAGTAAGAAGAGGTCCTCCCATGACATCGATCGTGTACACATTAAGCCAGAGCTGGATAAACCACCATGGACCATTAAGATGACCAATGGGGTCACCATCCAAGAGTTTGGCCGATGTGAGATGAAAAAGATGATAAGCGGATCCAAGGAGGTATCGGCCAAGCGGAACCCTTGCACGAGCAACAAGGCATTCGACCGTAAATTGAAACTAGAAAGTTGGGCCCAAGGCCGATACACAAAATACGAACCTTTCCAACCACAAGGTAAGAAAGGCTACATGTTCACGAACATCCACGGGGCCAGTCTTCTTGTTGTGCCTAGCGATATATTGGTCCCAACTATCAAGGGATTTGGTACCGAGACGATGGCTTGATTTGGAACGGAAAAAATAAGGGGTTGTCGATGATTATATGTCAAAGTAGGTTAGGAAAACAACGTCAAGCAGGGAAGGACTCATCGGACCATTACCAAAGACGAAAGCATTGAAGGCATTAGACCAAAAATAACAAGCGGTGGCTAGCATCAGTTCATTTTGGTATGGCTCGGCAAGGGAAAGACTAATACATTGGACGATGTCATTTTCCTCCCAATCAGTCCGGTAGGAGGCTAATACCCTAAAGTACAAATCACGTCAGCCGGGGAGAGAAGAAGGAAAGGGTTCAAAACGGGATTAAACGTTAATAAAATCCATAGGGTCAGGATTACCCATAAGGCCTAAAAAGAAACAAGACATATGAGTGACAATGAGGATCAGAACTTGGGTCTGCAGATTCTACAAAAGGGAAAAGAAGCAAAAGAAAAAGGAACAATAAGTAAAGGCAGCGGACGAACCAAGAAGAACCAAAGAAAGAGGATGCCAAAGGGTTTACCTCGGGGACTGCGCCGACGGTGGCCATCGCTGGTGATGCCGCAAGCACGGGACCATCAAAGAGGAAGGAAACGGCGAGCGGCAGCGGTCACAAGAAGACAGTGGCAAGCTTGGGGGGAAATGCAGAAGCAGTGAGCAGAAAGCATGAAGAAGAAGGGTGAAGTGATTGGGGGTACTTATAAAGCAAGAAGTAACTCCTCGGTAGCCGGGTCAAGTGTAACACCCTGAATTTTCTAAAATTAAATAAATTGAATAAATTACGTTTGGATAATAAAATGGTTGAATTAACTAGAAAATAATAAGGAAGAGTAAAGCAAAATAAAAACTTTACTTGATTAAAGTCAATTGATTAGGCTTGAACCAATAGAGGCAACTGAATAAAAATCTTGAGAAAAAATATTTTTCCACGAAGAGGATTATTTTTGATTTTTGAATAAGATGAAAATATCCAAATAAATAAAAGCATGAAGAAATAATTCAAATATTGAGCTGAGAAAATTATGTTAGGTCCATAAGACCAAAATATATTTTTGAGAATTTTTATAAATTTTTAGAACCTTCGGTGATAGCTCTTATTTTATAAATAAATATTTGCAATTATTTTAATCAGAAAAGAAATTTTAATCCTATTAGGCCGCCTCCCTCTTTTCTCCCTCTAGCCCGGCCCAACCCTCACCTATGCTCACCGACATATGGGACCCACCTGTCAGTGCCGAGCCCCGCCTGACGTCGGGCCCTCACCGTGCGTGCCTGCGCCCTTTCTCTCTCTTCCCTCACTGACGTCGGGCCCCACCTATCGGCGCCAAGCCCCGCGGCCGCGCCCAAGCTCACTCCCGCTGTCTGGTGGAGCCCACCTATCAGTGTCGTCTGCCTCACCCGCACCCACACTCGTGCTCACTGGCCGGTGGACCCCTCTCATCAGGCCCTTCTTCCCCGCCGGGATCGCCCCCAAATCTCTCCCCCCTTGCCGGCCGAAAACCCTAACCTCTAATCCTGTTGCCGCTGGTCACCTTCCTTCAAATTGCGCCCGCCATTTAATTCCCCTAACTCCAGTGATCATTTCCTCCTTGTTCCCATACTCGATTGCGTCTCGATTCAGAGTACCCGCACATTGAAGCCTCACCGATGTTAATGGGGAATTACTCCCAGTTCCCTCCGATTTTCCCTTCTTTGACCCCGCCGGCGACCCCTATAAAACCTAGTATTCCCACCGCGTTCGGCCCTCGCAGAAATCGTAGCAGAGAGCTCCGCAATGCAATTTAGCGCCGCCACCCGGTTTCACCTCCAGCCACCGCTGGCGACCCCCACCCGCCTCGTTGTCGGCCCCATCGTGATCACCAGCGCGCGCCCGTCCCCGGCAACCGCTCTACTCGTGTTGTCGACCATCGGAGGACCGCCGTCATCATCGACCCGAGAGTACCCCGTTGCCACCACTCCCCGACGGCCTCCGTCGTGCACCTCCAAGCCTCAATCCTGGTATAAAAATGATCAGCGCCTTATTCCCTTTCCACCGTGTGCTACCATCATCGGGGACGACAACCGGAGACCGCCCCTACGTGTCACATGGCGGACGCCACCTGTGCTAGCCGATCAGAGATGAGTGGCCAGGATTAGATCGCGTAACCGAGTGCCTAGATCCCTTTTGACCACCGCTGATCGGTATCGGTTGATCACAACCGTCCATTTTCACTTATTGCACCCGCCTCGCCCGCAGCCATCGGATGGCGATCCAATGGCCCTGGTTCACCCGGTTCACGCACACAGTTCTCAGGTTCACCGTGGACCGGAGTCTGTTTAAAGATTTAAAATAAATTCAGAAATTGTTTTAAACTTCAAAAATTCATATCTTCAAATTAACTCCAAATTTGACTATTCAAATTTTAGAAAGTTTATCTTTTTATTATCTTCATATTAATTCAATAAAATTTATATGTTTCTGATAAACTTTTATATTATTTTAATTAGGATTCAAATAAAATTTGATAAATCACTTCAAACTTCAAAAAATCATAACTCCTTGGAGTTGACTCTAAAATTTACCATTCAAATTTCAAAAAATTTATCTCTTTATCTTCTACATTCTTAACCAATTTAATTAATATGTGTGTACTCTTTATTATTCAAAATAAAACCAAGGAAATTATTCTTAAACTTTAAAATTTCTTATCTTCTCCATTTTTACTCCAAAATTCACCATTTCAATTCCATAAAATCCCTCTTTTATTCTCTACAACTTTAACCAATTTAATTAAAATGCTTGTACCGTTTGTTTTAATATTTCTCTCAATTGTTTATTATTCTTGTTTTGCATGCCTAGATGATTACGACATAGTCAAGGAGACAGAATATTTCCCGATGTTCCTCCATCTCCATTCACTAATCCAGACAAGTCATCACCCCCATTTTTGAGCATATTGAACCAAGTTTTATTAAAATATCGCTAAAATCCATAGGTTATAAATGCATTAGTCAAATTAAATACCTTACATTATAAATATTAGATCCCGACCTTGATAAGCAAACCCAAGCCATGCTATCGAGCCTAAACTCCTTGTCACCATTATTTCTAGAATTATTAGATAGTGTCCAATGTATCGACACAACTGTTATAGGCTAAAAGGAAAATGAGTCGTAGATACTTGGAATTATGTTATATGATCCCTGTTATTTCTCTCATCTCTGGTATTCTATTGGTCTTGGAGTTTTGGTTCCACAAGTCTAGTGGGTAAGTTCTAACTGGAGGTATGGGACGTTCCAACTCGAAGCATCAGTTGGTGAGGTCAAGTAGCACCTACGGATGACTTGTACCAAGGAGGCACAAAAGGGGCGCTACGTTGCTCTAGTGCGCTGGCACACTGGCGAAACCTAGAGTGGGTGTTATCGAATTAGAGCGTTTCATGCTAAAGGTTTTGGCATGAGTTCATGTGACTTGGGTCATCTAAACACACTATGGTGTGCAGGGATGAGTGCCTTGTGGGTACAGTAGTACACCTTTGATCAAAGTTTAAATATTTTCAAAAAGCCAAGCCCATGGTCAAGGGCGGGTTGCGTGACATCTCGTAGTTAGTTTACAATTATGAGTGTTGCATGATGTTATGGCATGTAAGGACTGTTGAGCGAGGAGGGATTTACTCCTCGAGTTAGAAGATAGTGCATTGTTCATGATTTACTATTCTGTACAAATAAACTTGACTACACTAATTGCTGCAACATAAAGATGTACTTTTTCGCACTTTAAGCCATTACCTTCCTTTGATATTACCCTGCATTATTATTGCATTCTGGGTGGCTTGTTGAGTATTTTTGTACTCACCCCCGTTGATTAAAACTTTTATATGATGAGTTCTATGAAGACGGAGGTCTGGAGTAGTTGTCCTAGCCAAGGATGCGAGTCCTAAAGTAAGATGTTCATCGCCAAGATTTTTCCTTTTTTAATTTGTGTAATAAAATAGCCTGCGAGCTATATTTTGTTTGTCGTAAGACGTGGTCATGTGATGAACATTTTGTAATTATTGTTTTTCCTCAAAAATTCAATAAAGTTCCGGTTTTATGTAAAATCGGGGCGTGAGATCAAGCCGATTCCGC
Organism: Zizania palustris; assembly: GCA_019279435.1. Taxonomy (NCBI): domain Eukaryota; kingdom Viridiplantae; phylum Streptophyta; class Magnoliopsida; order Poales; family Poaceae; genus Zizania; species Zizania palustris. The sequence continues at coordinate 19,729,354 of JAAALK010000290.1, forward strand.
CGGATTCGGTGGGGCCACCTATAACGTTCGGCCAAAGGTAATCATGAGTATGATTTTCAAAAGTGTCGAGATATTTACAGGCCCAAGATTATAGGAACCAAATCTTTGTCTTGAATAACACCAATACAACAACTGTGTGGGATGAAACCTGGTCCGAAGTCGCCATGAATGAAGGTAGATACGTCGGACCAGGCAACACCCAACGCAGTCATGAATGGCCGAAGATGAATAAGTGGAAAAGGAAAAGGAAATTATGAAGCCGGAACCCTGAGAAAAGTTACGAAGATGAAGGGTTTTAGCTGGCGATCAAGTAAAAGGACCATGCAAATGTACGTTTGAGAAGACGTGGCAGTAAGGATAATGACTGTTGTTAATTTTAAAGCATCACCATACACTTAATGCTCCGAAACTAGGCGGCATGTCTTGACGCCAAGATTTAGTAAAGCCCATAGCCCACCATGTATGTCGTATGGTCAACAAAAATCGAGAAGAGTCTGGTTAAAAATGATCAAGGAAGCCCGTCCATGCTGTTACAACATGACCAGATGCAAAGGAGCCGATGAAGATAAAGTTGAAAAGAAGATAAATCCAAAATAGGTTAGAATAGAGTGCTTCGACGACAAGTCTCCGGACTATAAATATGTACCCCTAGTTAGATTAGCACACGCATCTTTATCAAACAACTATTCGGCGCATCGCTACCCTTGGTTCCCAAGGTCTATCCCGACGGGGTTCGGCACTTAGAGCTAGGCTGCATCGTTTCGATCTCTAGCAAAGAGGTGAGTCCCGCCACCCTCGACGACCGTATCGACTAGGTCAGTATCCTCACGGCTACATCAATTTGATCTCTTGAGGTGAACGTCGAAATAGTACGGTCACTGGTTCTCGGTGTATTGGCTAGGTCTAAGGCTACATCAGATTGATCTCTTAGATTGATGTGATTTAGGTGTGGTAGTTTGAGGTTTCATCGGTTAAGTCTGACATCTCTTGCTATTGTATCTTTTTCATGTTGTATATCATTCATCTAAATAAAGCATGTGCGATACTTTGATATATTATTAAGATCATCGTGATTAGCTACTGTCTTGGTTATGTTTGATCTAGTTATTGTGATGATTTTCATGATATAGACATGTTATCTGGCACATTTTATTTATTTCTGTCAGAGTACAAGCCAATAGGTTATCTTCAATTCAACGCCAAATTTTATTCGCCATCAGAAAAGCACTCATCGGCCTATGTGGTAAAATTGCCCATCTTATCGGCCGATGGCATGCTCGCCCGATTGCTTCACCCCTAGTCATCAGCCCTATGGCCGATCGACATGATATTTCACGAATATCCCATCCTCATCGCGGTCATCGGCCCGATAGCCGCTAGGCTATGCTATTGATCATATTTTTCAGTTGCAGGGTCAAACTGATTGGCACGCCTTGAACCCCTTTTTTCTAAGAACATAGGACCTGCACTAGAGTTAAGTAGATCTTTCAGGCCACGCGTGTGTCAAAGTGTGACCAAAAAACACAACAACACCCTTGAATGAGTTTTTCTGAAGTTTCTCGTATTAAGGTTTTTAATGAGGCAATTCGTGGAACCAAGATGCACTATGTACTCTTTCTCCTAATTTTTACTACTAGGTTTTTGGGGAGTTTTGATGAGGCAAATGCATTTCACGAGAAGTGCCCAAGGGGGGTGTTAGGAAATCAAAATTCTGAAGATTACGGTAACCAAATTCAGTTGTAAGCACGTATATCTCTTAAGAGTTTTTGCTTATAAATAAAAGAGTCCTCTCTTTTTTGTATACAGTTTTATCTGAGCAATAAAGAAGTTTGGCTTTCCCCTACACAATGTGTCTCGTCTGTCGTATAACTTTGAACCATGTAGTTATATGTAGGTAGCAGAGCAGTTTTTCAACACATCCATCTAGTTAATTACTTAATTAACAACTGAGCAAGATTAATCAAGTGACGACATCTGAAAATTTGCTTTATTTAGCGAATCACAATTCTTCCTCAGCTCCAGGGACCTCATCGGTCACCTTTATGAAAACAAAACTAAGAAAAAACAAGATCAAAGGAAGCAGCATTTAGCAACTGCGGAGTAGTACTCATTTAGGGACTAGCACCGTAGAAAACAGGGGTTTGAAACAAAAAAACACGTGAAGTCTGCTGATGGCGAACCACACTCTAACGTCCGTTAGTACCATTTTTTTCAGTGTATTTTTCAGAGCACTCGATAAATAATTGGTTCGTTAAATGTTTATAATGTGTTGTGTGTTTTTTAAAAATACTCGACAAAATTCATATCCGAGTGTCTAAAATAATGTACTATGAAAAAAATTGAAATTCTATAAAGATGCAGTTTTCCAGTTTTCCGCAATGTACTGTTAGTTTTGGAAGGCGCAGCTAGCTGAATTAATTTAAGACGATGCCAATTAATGCAGTAGCATGATGGGCATCAACCACTGCACGCGTCGGCCATTGATACGGCGAACGTGGAAAGTGGGCTACAGATTAGATATGTTTATCTTGGCCGGGCGCATTAACAAATGACGACGAGGTAGACGAAAGCAATAAAAAGGTACCGTGTCTAGCCTTAATTGTACTTTTATAGCTATTATATACATGACCCTTTCTTGTCCTAGAATATATACTTCCTTAGGAAGAAGTACATCAAAGGCTACCTGCACCTGCAGCTAGCTAGCTAACCAGCCTCCACCAGAGAAGAAATACAGCTACCTGTAAAGAGAGATTAGGACAAGATTAGAGAGAGAGAGAGATTAGGATAAGATTAAGAGAGCTTCAAAGATAGGTAAGTCTCCGGCTGCTATTTTTCAGTAGATCTGTTGGAAGAAGCAGGAAGAAGTTCGATCGAGAGGTCGAGCTGAGGAGGGATGGGGAGGGGGAAGATAGAGATAAAGAGGATCGACAACTCGACGAGCCGGCAGGTGACGTTCTCGAAGCGGCGGAGCGGGCTGTTCAAGAAGGCCAGGGAGCTCTCCATCCTCTGCGACGCCGAGGTCGGCCTCGTCGTCTTCTCTAGCTCCGGCCGCCTCTATAACTTCGCCAGCACCAGGTATATATATATGTGCTTAATTTTCTCAGCTTGGTGCATTAATTTGGATCTAGTTCCTGATTAGATCCGCTAATCATGGGTGTTAAGCACGTCGTGGATTGTGTGCGGTACGTTTGACTTTAGCTAGGGCAGTGATGTGCAAGTAGCAAAGATACCTCGTACCAACTTGGTTATATATGCTGCGTTTTGCTTCCAGTATCTGTAAGATGATTGGACCACCTACGTACCGTACGTGTGTGTTCTTAGTTCGTTCTTACCGGCCTGAACTTCAATATAATTGCTAGTTTTGGATTAGGAAATTTGTGAATAAATCTACGATATATATATTATACAATCTTTCAAGAGGTAATTACCACATATCTTATATCTTATAAGAAAATTCCATTGAACTAAACAAATGAAAATTCAATCTCTCCACAGGAGGAGAATGTGGATCTAAGCGCTTGTTGTTTCTCTCTCCCCTATATACTGTGATACAGCATATAAAAGTACACAATTCTATCTTATTTATCATTGTCGTGACTACACAAGTACAATAATGTGAACCATGCATGTATACTTTTATTTTTTTAACCTTTCTCAAATAAAAATCCAAGATAGGACCTTATGTTAAAACATGCATTTTGGAAAACGTTGCCATATTTACCACTTATCAAGCAAATATTACGGTACGGTACACGCCAGAAATATTAGGAACCATTCATTTGTTTTGATCTAATTGTTAATATTAAAGATGGAAGGTAATATATCATCTTTGATTTTTTCGCAAACTTTCTAATGTTATGTGCTAACTTTTTAATTTTTTACGCATACTTTTTAATTTTTTGCACCTACTTTTCAATTATATGTTGATCTTCAAGTATTTTTAATTTTAGTTTATTTTTAATCCTAAATAAAATCAATGGTCTATATTAATTTAAGAGGTAAATATTATACCATAACATAGCCTTATTATTTCTGCTAGCACAACATCTTGAGTGTTGCCACGAGGTTTAATTGTAATGTTGGTTCTATAACCGTTTGTTTCCATGGAGCAATATCTAGAATGAGATGTGGCAATCTCACTTTTTAAGGTTGTTTAGATGGAAGACGAGAAATATTTCCTTTAGATTTGGAACGAGCTTCGTCCCACTCACACATAGCAAGGATGAGGCAATGAGAGGATGATGCGTGTGGCGCTAGCCCGGAAAGGAGAAGGGAGACGAGACGATGATACGTGAGGTCCACTTGTAATGGATCACATCCTATTTTCTTAGCACCTTCAATAAAAAATATAGGATAAATCTATCCCACTAACTAAATAAAAAACAGGATGATCCCAACAATAAAAAAAAAAGATCAGACCACCATTTCATCCTACTATGTCCACAATGCAAATATAGCCCAAAACATACCAGTCCCTCTAAAAACTAGTAATCACTGATTACTAGTTTTTACCAAATAAAAGTTTTGAATCTAGATTTTCTTTGATTCAAAGCCGGTAATATGTGGCAACTAGTTATGGTTGTTAACCAGTTTTATATTGAAAATTCAGAATCAAATTTCACATGACGTTGAAAGAAAATACATAATTCATATGATATCAAATTTGAATTTACTTTAAAATCTGTGAAAATTCCAAAAGAATCTATAAAAACTTTGTGATTTATGATATTGTTTTCAAAAACATTAAAATTTAAAATCGTTTGGAGCACAGCAGGATCAGTAAAAAACAATTTGGGCCAGTCCAAGAGGCAGCCATGGCAATTTTTTGGAATAATTAAATTTTTGATGTTGTATCATTTAATTCATCAAAAAGAACAAAATGCATGCCAGTTTTTTTATCGTTGTATAAAAGACACATTTTATTTATATACCTATATTTTCAAGAATTTTCTTACGTTTTTTTTAAATTTTATTTTTAAGAAAATATGCATTTATGTATTTTAAAAAATTTATCGATTTTTGATACAAACTAGTTAGTTAGTTAGTTAGTTACCTTGGCTAACTAATTAACTGGGTATTGATGATGTACATTATATTATAAATGATGCTTAGTGACAACGATGAGATAAACTGAGTTTACTATTTTAGCAAGCCCATGTGAAAGTGATACTATATGTTGATAGCTAGGTATGCAGCTATTAATTATGTTGACAACACGATTGGATCGACTTCTGAAGTAGTTCTGGTAATGAACAATATTTATTGAGGTCGATCTCCTAATTAAGTACGACATCCTTGATGTTAATATTGACTTGGGTCCTCTTAACGGTACGTTTAATTGGTTCTTCGAACTTAAGGCATGTCCAATAGGGAAGTCCAATTGTGCTCTGCCACCTGTTAGCATTCATGTCATAAAAAATCCTAACAAAGAAAGATTAGGGCACGTACAACCCATATACGGAGTTTGTAAGTTTTGTCATATCACATGTAGACAATAATTAAAAAGACAGTTTATACAATAGTTTATCTATTTGTCTGTAAATTATTTAATGCATGCATATAAACAATGATCAAGTATGATAACATATATGTATATCGTTTTATTGAATCTTTTATCTTATATATATATATATTATTTTTAATAAAAATTATACAAAAGACTTAAGATTGATATTAAAAAGAAATATAAAAGAAGACTGAAGATTGATTTTAAAATAATATAAAAAAGAAAAAGAAGAAACATGCTCCCCTAGAAAACCCGACCCATTTTTGTGTCCTCTGAGACCGAGAAAGGAAAAGTAGATAGAAAAAGTGACAAAAAACCTCCAACAATGGACGCTTGCCTTGGAGAACGAGTTGTAGCTAGCTACTCGTTCGTCGATGACATTATTCTCTTTCATGATTAATGCTTGTCCACGTCACATTTTTGATGCATTGGCATCTTATAGACAGTTAAACAATTCGTGTTGGTGTGTTTTTTTGTTATAGTTTGACATATGTGTGGCTTGGAAGATGTGTTTAACTCCAATACAGTTTCTACAATCTTAAAAAAATGTTTAAGGTGTGTCAATCAGTTTGATCCTATAACTGATAAGGAAACAGAGAAAATATCGTCAATAGCAACGCCGATCAGCTACCAAGCCGATGAATGTGCTGGGGATAGAACAATCGTGAGCGGATAACACATATCGATCACAAGGCCGGTGACTAAAGCAGAGCAATCGAGACGAATGCGCCATCGACCGATGAGATAGACAGCTCATGCATATGGGCCGATGAGTGTTCCCCGATAGCGAATGAGATATGACGTTGAATTGAAGATAACCTATCGACTTGTACTCCGATAGAAATAAATAAAACATGCCAGATAGCACGTATGTATAATCAAAATCATCACAATAACTAGATCATACCTAATCAAGACAGTAGCTAGTCACGATGAACTTAATAATACTTCAAAGTATCGGGCACGCTTTATTTTGATGAACGGTATACAACATGAAAAAATATAATAGAAAGAGATGTCGAACCTAACCGATGAAGCCTCAGACTACCACACATAAATCACATCAATCTAAGAAATCAACCTGATGTCGCCTTAGACCTAGCTAATACACCGAGATAAACTGGCGATCGTACTGTTTCGGCCAGCACCTCAAGAGGTCAAATTGATGCGGACGTGAGGATACTTACCTAGTCGATACGATCGTCGGGGGTGGCTGGACTCACCTCTTTGCCGAAGATCGGAACGATGCAGCCCAACTCCGAGTGTCGAATCCCATCGAGATTAACCTTGAGAAGCCAAGGGTGGTGATGCGCCGAGTAGTTGTTTGGCAGAGTTGTATTTTTTTGATCTAACTAATGATACATATTTATAGTCCAGAGACGTGTCGTCCAAGTAGTCTATCTTAACTGATTTTGAATCATCTTTATCTTATCTCACTTTTATCTCCATCGATTTCTTCATATCCGATCATGTTACACATCATGGACGGGTTTCGTTGACCATCTTTGACCGAACCTCTTTGATTTCTGTTTAACCGTGCGACATCTTTTGTGGGCCTAAGTTTTACCAAATCTTGGCGTCAACACAACGCCCATTGTACATGCCCTTATGCCATATACATAGAAGCCAACAAATAGGAAAGAATTGTCACCGGCACAAAACCAACACATATATGATGAGTGATGGAGCCAAACCTAAAACTTAGGATACGATCAATCGAATCTTCATAAAAAGGTGTATTGGTAAAGAATCGTTACTTCTGAAATAGAATAAACACAAAAAAGATATATACTAGTGTGAGAACGGCGTAGAGAAATTATTTGTAGCCTGTAGGAAATATGGAGATAACAACTAAAAATAGTTGGACAACCACTCTTTATATGGTTGTACCTTTAATACTGATTGAAGATATTAGCCGGTACTAGAGGGCAGATAATGCAAATAATCAGTCACATTTACTGAAACAATGCATGGGAAACTTTTCTTGTAGAATCATGGCTTTGGTATCGACCGAAGGTATTAGCCAGTACTAAAGGACACATCAACAATCAGGCATAGTTAACAAAACAACACATGCACAAAAAACTTTTATTGTGGAGTTATACATTTATTAAAAGTTGGACTTGTCAATTGATACTAAAGGATATATGAATAGTCAGGCGTATTTACCAAAACAACATGCAGGAAAATTTTAGTGTCGAGTCATACCTTTAGTATTGGTTGAACTTATCAGCTGCTACTAAAGGACATACAAACAATTAGACATAGTTATCAAAATGACATGTGGGAAACTTTTAGTATAGAGTCATACCTTTTGTACCGGTTGAACTTACTAATTCGTAATAGAATAACTACAAACAACTGGAAATTGTTGTTTCAACCTTCAACCTTTACATCTGAACGAACATTAGATTTCGTTGATCATGATCTCTTGAAATCCCCTTATACTGGCTTATTATGAAGATTGTGAGATATATAACCACATATATCTCGTAGGCTGCTTAATCTAGTAGAAGTTAATTTGCATATGAAGAGAAAAGAGGATGGTTGTGGCAGATTCAATGCATTAGTGACTTGTCAACTATTGATAATCACACTAGCTTATTATGAAGCATGTGGATTTAACCGCACACAACCATGAACCCATAGACTATTTATGATTGTACATGGTTATATTTGATGTGATACAAATTCCACATAAACTACTCATCATGATGTCTCAAACTCATTACAATGTTGGCTTATTAATTATGAAGTTTGTGAAATGTAACCACGCACGGACTTTTAGGGCTATTACATGGTTGCATTGCATAAGCTCATAATCTTCTGGGATGTGACACAAACTCCTCATCATCTCAAACCCTAGCTACATGCGGAGAAAGAAGGTGATGGATGTGGCTGATTATGTTAAGATATTGGTACCTTTTATAGCCTATCTTTTAGCATCGATTGAAACTATCGGCCGATACTAAAGGGTTAAATGAACAATTGGGCTTATAAACTAAACGATCATAGACGTATTAGTATCACATGGGGTCCCTATATATCTAGGACCAAAATCTTTTTTCTAGTGCCGGTTAGTGTCCTCACTTAGTACTAAATATATTAGTATCGATCGAGGTCACTACCGATACTAAAATTCTTCTCTCTGGTATTGGGCAGGGACACCACGTCACCACTCGGTACTAGACATATTAATATCAAGTGATGTCTAGTATTGAAGAGAATTTTACTACCGGTTATACCTCCCAACGAATTTTTGTGTCCTTTTTTATCATTTGCAAACCACTTTTAGTACTGATTTGAATTGAAATTAGTATTAAGGGTAGTTTCAACCCATATGTTTTTAGATGATATGTTATCTTGCTATGTCAACGAGACACTATCTCTAGAAATCATACATACTCTCAACCATGGTTTCTTAGTATGGACCTACAATAATTTTGTTATACTACTCTCTTTTCTCTCTCTCCCTCTCATCCAATCTCTTTTCATCACTGTCTTGAAAACTGTGATGATTGTTGGTGTCTTACTTAAGACACGGTGTCTACATTTTTATTATATATATTCATTAATTTAGTTGCTACCTCAGATTTTTGCTCATTAAATACTTAAGACACCAGCTAAGGTGGAGAGTTAGTACTGCATTGGATGGAAGACCCGTTCTCTAGTAGTGATTTCTCATGTCATCCTGTAGACTGATGTGGCCTGTCATAAAAAATAGGCTTACACCAATTATTTCATTACATCCATATTACCGTGAAATGTCTTCATATATTCTAATGGAATATTGAATTTTGTGAACCAGCATGAAATCTGTAATTGAGAGATACAATGAGGCAAATGAGGATCCCCATCTTACCATGAATGCAAGTTCGGAGGCAAAGGTAATACACGAACTTACTATTTGTTATCGCTGGTAGTTATTTTATTTAACATAGGGACTAGTGTAACATATGCACTAGGAGCTATCCACTTGTCCATCCAAATTCAAATTTTAAGTAAGAGAAATACACATGAAAATTTATTGCACAACAAATCCTAGCTAACTCCCACATGCCTAAGGGCAACCACAATATTGATAAAAATATAACTTTAAGCATTTAATGCTACTACAATAATTTATATTTACTATTGTGGAAATGAACATAAGAGTTATACACAAAAAGTTAGCCTTAGACTTAAGATACATCATAATAAAATAAATAATAAATAGCTTCTACTCATGTGTACTGAACACTAATGAAATTTATCCAAGTAGAACTGTCTCATCTCCTCAAGTATCTTTACTCATTGTAGAATTGAACATAATTATTGCCAACTATAGTGGGTCTCACTCTTATTTCCATCAAGACAAGCATTGTGGTTGCGCTAAGAGTCAATCGTCTGTGACTTTTGTACACCAGTATGTATATTATTTTTCAGTAGCTGAAAGTTAGATTGCCTCTTAATCAAAAAAAGATAAGTATATATATATGTGCTAGTTAGTTACTTAGAGGTCAGAATTCACATGAAACTACAGTTACATGTAGATGAGCATGCATAAAGCAGGTTTTGGCAGAAAACACGAGCCACAAATTGTGACTCACACTAATATATCTTAGGGTTGATGATATAGTTGTTTAGTTACACTTAATATAGATTACTTTCACCAATTTATTTAAGCATGCATGTTTTATACCTGATTAATTGAACTATCAATGGTAGCTATATGTGCACGTACCTTACGGTATAGTAGTCTAGGGTTCAGAACTGTAAATCGCTGCCTCCGAATTCTAGCTGTTCACAACTCAATATCTAATTATATAAATATAAAGGTTTCACGATGCCATCCGAACATATAGATCTAAGCTGAATATATAGTCCTTACAAGATTAGAGAACACAACCTCGCTCTAGGTTAGTTGACCCTGAGTGGCAATAACATTATTAGTTAAAGATGGGAAAGTCCAATTTAACTCAAGCTAAAAAATATATAAGACTAAATATAGTTTTGTAAAGTATATGCCCCGTCTAAATGTGCATATACCCTCGGTATTATGCTTTGGGCTCCAAAGCGGTTTTTAGGCCTGCGATATAGTATCGTTGAAGGCTTCTCTTTGGTCGTCAGGGGTCTTGACTTCGAGGATCTTCGTGGGCATTGAAGACTTTGAGGGGATGCAGATCGAAGCCTTTAGGACTTCAAAGGGTCTTCTAGGCCCATAACTAATCCCTGATAACTTCTTAAGTATGGTGGAAAGTAATTCCCCAACAATATATATAATGCATACACACATATTAATAGAATACAAAATAAAAGGTATCAAAAGAAAAACAACAAGCTATCCATATAAGAACCTAAATATATTAGACTAAGACACACACACCTTTGACCTCTCTCAAACTCATGATGGAAAATCAACCAAACTGAGGGAAGAAGGAGGAGAGAGAAAGGAAGAAGAAGAAAGAGGAAAATGGGGAAAACAAAGCAAGAGGGAAAAAAGAAAGACAAGGGCTATTCCACAAAATTCTTGGATTTGGATTTTTTTTTTTTGAAAATTAGGACTTTATCTAGAATTTAGAATTTAAGAATGAATTTTTAAAAATTGAAAAATCTATTAGTTTTATGAAAAATACCCATATCCAATAGACGTTAATATATTTTTAAATTTGTTAAAAGTTGTTAAAGTTTGGTAAAAAAATAATCAAAAGATAATTTTAAACACTTTTTTCCTTCAAGGGGTTATTCAAATATCATGCAAACTTAGAGGGTTTGGTTTAAATTTTTCCGTTGATATGACATGTCACTGGTGCCGCATCAGCTACACAGTCAACCAAAATCGGGTGCAGTTTCGCTACGTCAATAAAACTAGCTACTAATCAATGGTGAAAATTGAACTTTTTGTAATACCGTTGGGCCTTTTCAAATAGTTTGTCTTTAGGGGGTTATTTAAACATTGGATAAACTTAAAAGGTGTAATTTAGACTTTTTCTAATGAATAAATTAAATTACATAAAATCCCGCATTTATGGCCAAAGTTGCAGAAAACCCTCATTGTTTATTGCTAACTTATGGCACCTAAACCAACTTTATTGCCAAGACAAGACAAACACCATTCATTTAAATCCCCGAAAAGTAATATGTTTGATGTGCATTGTTATTTCCCTTTTTCATCCCATCAGTCAGCATAAGATATTTATGTAATGTTAAATTATTGATTAAGATGTGCGAAAAATCAAGCCATCTGTAATTTTGGACAATAGCGTGTCAAGAGCGAAACATCTAGCCTCAAACATAGGGCTACTTGAAACAAATAGCATAGCATGAAGTTTTTAGTTACTATTGTCCCAAAACATTGGGTTTTGTTAAATTTACTCTTGAAAATAAGATAGGATAGATATTAGATAGTACTTCAGCCGATGAATATTTTATTTCATTACACAAAGATAATGAAACTGATAGCATTATTAGTGTTGGGTCAAAATTACCACTAGTGGTTGGTTTTGAACCGCTATTGATTAGTTGAAACTAATAGACACTTTCAATGCCAGTTCGTAATATGAATAGTCATTGATACTCATTTTCAGTGTAGGTTCATAATATGAACTAGGATTGATAGTAACACTACCCGTGTCGGTTTGTAATAGAATTGGAATTAAAAGTGAGTAGAAGTATCGGTTCTATTATGAACCATCATTGATAGTGACAACATCCCAAGCAAATTGCATCAATCAATCAGTCGATTTTGAAATTAACCACTAACATGTACACACAAATATTATACAACAAATTCATATCACCACCACTTCACATGCACCCAACCATAAGATCAATTTGAGTATCTTATTTATCTTTGTATACATCAATACATGCACATCCATGCCTTTATGTCTCTGAACTTTTATCTTTTAGTCGCTACATCAACAAATTAAAGAAGATGAGATGAAAAAGGAAAGAGTCGTAAAAGCTTTTCTAAACAGAATATGTTTAAGAGATTGGATTTGATTGCTTGTTGATGTCAGCATGCTGATGGTTGTTCATGAATAGCTTCAGCTCATCATCTCTAGCGAACCTCTTATCTTCTCTTTCTTCATATTCTCTGTGCTCACCTCTTATCTCAATGATTTCCTTTTGTACAACAAGGAGTATGAAGTGTTAGATATTGAAAAACAGCCAATTAAAATGATTAAGAAGAAGAAAAGAGAGAAACCACCACTCATAGTATTAGTGCTGGTTCATAATAGAATTTGTACTAATATTATCATTGGTTGTTTGTATTACGAATTGGCACCGATCATTGTACCTATGAATCAACAGTAATAGTGAAATTTAAAAACTTAACGTATTAGTGTTTACGAACCGATAGTGATACACCTTCAGTGTCGGCTCGGATACAACCGACACTGATCACTACTTAATTATAACAGCTTTTGTGGTAGTGTAAAGATTCAAAAAGAAATACAAAATCCAAATACTTAATTTGACTAGTCTTAAATCTGTAATCAATTTCACACTAATGTAAACATAAAAAACCGAAGCAAGTTCCTAATTCTGCATGTCATATCGATAGTATTTGAATACCAGATATATCAATTTAATGTTTTCATTTTACTAGTTTTGGCAACAGGAGGCATCAAGCTTGAGGCAGCAACTTCATAACTTGCAACAATATCATCGGTATGATCTTCAACCAACCTACAATATTACTCCCTCCTTCCCATAATATAAGGCCTATAATTTTTTTTTACTGATACCAAGGTACTTACAATATGAGTTGTATGGTCTCGTAATATAAGATGTATGACTTTTTGCATGCATCAACCTCTCACAGGAAACTTTTCGAAAACTGGTCACCATTTATTACTGGTGTTTAATAGCTAAATACGCCTTATATTATGATAATTAGATCAAAAAATTATAGGCCTTATATAAGATGTGCTGAGTCATCGTATGAATGTGAATAACTGACGAAGTAAAAAAAACAATGTTGACTGCATCTTTAATTGTTTTCTTGTATGCTAATGCATAAGATCAATAGAAAGCGATTTATTGCATGCTAGATACCAGCAAATTAAATTAAATAGAACATTAGAACATTAGAAATGAATCCTTTGTTTCTTTTATAAGGCTTATTCCATTCAATTCTTGCTGCAAAATATAATTAATCAGATTCTGCATAGACAAAATGAGATTTTCAAGTCTAACTAAGTTGATCTAGCAGTACAATGTATAATAATGTATAAGGGCATGATGTGCCACTGCAGGCAATTGTTAGGACAACAGCTTTCTGGCCTTGCTGTAGAGGACTTGCAGAATTTAGACAATAAGCTGCAGATGAGCCTAAGAAATATCCGTCTGAAGAAGGTTAAATTACAATTTGCCATCCATTTTTAAATCTTTCTTGACATGAATATCAATGGCTACTTTGACTAACATACACTTTACAGGACAATGTTATGATTGATCAGATCCAAGAATTAAACAGGAAGGTCTGTTAGCACAATTTTACCTACCATTACTTGTGTATTTGGTCCAAATTATATTGGAGTGAGATAATTTGTTTGACATTGCACAAATGTATTGAATTGTAGGGAAGCCTCATGCATCAGGAAAACATGGGACTGCACCACAAACTCAGCCTTGTACATCAAGAACAAATCAATTTGCAGAAAAAGGTTAACATTTTGCCAAACAATGATGCAGCTTCTCAAGGCCATATAAGTGTTGTTCAATTTCACTTGTTTGATCAAAATGTCATGTGTTCTTTATTTATCAGGTATATGGGACACAAGGAGTAAATCTTTCTACAGAGAATGGAAATGGTCCAGTTAATCTTGAGCCAAGTCTGCCACATGATGGAGAAGAGGATGGAACACCAGTTCTGTGGTGAGCTATTATATGATTTCAATCACCATTGACACTCAATGAACACACATAAGTTAAAAACAGTTTACTCAAATTGCAGCACTCTTCAACTGTAGTGAGGATGGCAAACACTAAGGGGCTGTTTGGAGGCCTTCAATCCCAGCCCAATCCATCTGGATGAGCCGGGATTTTAGTTTCCTAGCCCATCCACGTGGATTGGATCGGGATCGAAAACATCCAAATAAGGCCTAAGAGACTAAGCCACCAACGATGTAGCTAAACTTGAAGGACTCCCGGTGCGATATATATGCTTTGCATGTACAAGAATGTCAAGTTCACTTCAGTTTTTAATATCATGTTGTTGGGAACCCATTCAACCACAACTGAGTTTATGTCATTTGAGCTGCTATTCTGAAGAATATGTAGTAGTGCTTGTGGTTTTCAAAAGATATGCCATATACTCAAATAGTGCTACTTATCATTCACATAAGTGACAAATGATCAAACTATACAAACTTTTTAGTGACAAACTCTCAAATCTTTTGATGTGTGAATATTTGATGACTTGTCAAACCTAAAAACGACTTTGATTAACTCGCCGGTGACTTGTCGCTTGGAAAGTCGCTTACATTTCACCTTCACCGCCAGCCACCCCAGAGCTTCAGAAATTCAATCTGAACCCCAAAGGTGAGTTCTAGGAACTTTAATTTGGTGAATTTGATCATCGTTAGTCACTGGAAAGTCATCTCTTCATCCAGATCCGAACCGTTGATCTGATTTGATTTAGTTCAGAGGAGATTCGGGTTAAAAATTGTGATCTACAGTGCTCATCTTGAAGACAACAACTACGGAAAACCTCAGTCGTTTACCGTCTTCTACCTTGGTCAGTTTCGTTTCAACCTGTTTAGAGCATTTTATTATTTTGATTTGTTATTTAGGATAATAACAAGTTATTTTGATATCTACTGCAATTTCCTTCTCAAATATAACTTGCTATCTATTCCTTTTTAAATTTATCTACATTTTATTAATATATTTTAACTATAAATAGCTATATTTTCAATTAGACTTAATACAAAATAACAAAGATGATATAGCTATTTTTTTAATCATACTTACTATAAAATAGAGTATCCTGTGAAATAAAAAACAAATGCTTTAAGCACTAACAAGTCGATTCCACAAGCCAGTCTCAATGTTTTCGGTAAAGTTTATTAACAGAGGTATTTTTTTATCTCTATTGGTAGATGATCTACCTATGATCCAGTCGATGCCCATTTGTGTAGTAGCAGCTAGCTCCTTCTGGCTTGGAAAAATGTCAAAATCCTAGGTGTAGTATCTTGCTAATTAGCTAGCTCTTCTACAGGCTTGTGATCTTGCTATTTTTCTTGCATCCATCTGCAGCCTGCCTATCGCCAAGCGTGTGACACCATTTGCCATGGAAAGGACTAAAGGAAGCTTATCTGATCCATGTGTTAATGTGTTTGAGTGGTCAGCTTGTTGGTCGTTGATCGCCATGTGAGCGTGTCGTGCCAATGTCGTGTGATCTTTTTTCTGATCCACCTCGCAACCTGAATTTCTTCAGGAATCAAGATCACATTCTTTTTTAGAAGTTAAAAACACATGCATGCTGCCAAGTTTGGGAATTGATCGAGGAGGTATAAATATCGGTAAAGTCTCGACAAAGATTCTCATCAGTTATCTCTTTGAAATTTTTCTCACCCGACGTATACTGGCTAGGCCGTTACTTTTTGTTTGGTTATTGGATCACCAGTTGACCATTTCTTTTTCCTTGGAAGGTTTTCTTATTAGAACCATTTGTACCCTAAATCGCTAGCCAAATGACATTTGTTTAAAAAGTTACACTTCTCATTCTTTGCTTGTAATAATCTAGTATACCATAAAAGTCTCTGTCAGACTATCATTTGTCGCCAGCAAATTATTTTTGTAATTTTTGAAAAATGCCTTGCAGAAATAAAATTCCGAATAAAAATATATTATTTAGAAAAAAATCGCTAGCTGCCCCGATGTGCTAGGCCTCACCAGGAACAGTATGTTTTTTTTTATTTTTTCCGCGAGAACTCCTAATCTCCTATTGATTTCTTGTTTGGGTCGAGCGACACATGAACAGTGCATCATATCTGTTCTTTTTCTTGTTTCATTTATCCAGCAGGCCGAAACCGAGAGCCCATGTGAACAGTCTCTTTCCTTTTATAACTGATTACATTGAGCCGACCTACTGAAACAGTACTGTTTCCCATTTTCCAGAAAAAGAAATCTCCAAATAATCCTGTAAATTTCATCTAGCTCCGATTAACTCAGTTATAAGTTTCTAAATTTATCTTAAAATTATAAATTATATTTTTGTGCTTTTATATTTAATTTTTTGACTTTATTGTCTACATTTGTATTTATTGTGTACTATTTCTTTTGACACTAGAATGAAGAATTTTTTTAATAATATATTTTTAAAAAAATTCAATTCTGGTAACCCGTTTTCAAATTTTACAAATCTAGACCCCATCGGTGGTATAACCACCAAACATGGCCACATGGCGCCACGTTCGGCAGTGGTTCGGCCGAACCTGTCACGTCAGCCACGTTAGGTCGTTGCAGCATCGAATGTGACCGCTGTAGGACCGAAAGTAGCGACCAGAGGGGGGGTGAATGGGCGCCTTAAAAATTCTTTCGAATCAATGGCCTGTTCCCAATACCCAACGCACCTCAAAAATACTACGCAGCAGAAAATAAACAGAAGGCCTAAGTCTAAAGGTTTCTAACCTAGAAGCATCAGATAATAAACAGTGTAAAACTAAAGAGGTGCAACTAGGCAGATAAACAAGTTGTAACAGGCCTATACTTCTCAATGAAATGATCTAAGTATGTATAAAGAGAAAAGAGAAGTTACCGTCCAAATTTGTCTCCTGTTCGGGACTTGGCAAAGCCCCCTTCGCACGCCGGTAATCCTTCAGGGCCTTCTTGAAGAACCGAGTCTTCGGCTTGCCCTTGTTGAAGGAGGGGCTCTCATGCTTGCCGGAGTCGTGGAAGCTGCTACCGGCGCCCTTCTTGTATCCACTGCGCTTGGGGCAGTCGGCGATGAAGTGTCCTGGATCACCACATTCATAGCATCCGGATTTTGTGCCGTGTCTTTTGAACATTCTTTTATCATAGACACGACGCACCCGGTTGTTAAAGAGACACAAATCATCATCTCCCAACAACTCAAGATGGTCCTCAGTGATAGACATCAAGGAGAACCCAGCACAGCTCACAGCAGAGGGATCCACTGAAGGTGTAGCAAGGGCCAGGGATTTTGATCCAGAGCCAGTGAGATTTGATCTCAACTGGATATCTACCTCAGTGGCCTTCAGCTTGCTAAACAGCTCAGAAATGGTCAAGGTATCGTAAGAAGTACTCTCAACGATAGATGATACCTTGATCTCCCAGATCTTTGGGTCCAAGGTATGAAGAACCTTGAGCGCCTGCTCGTGATCTGAGACTAACTGAGCACCCTCAGCCTTGTTGTCCCGAAGCTTGTTAATGATCGACTGAAAGCGACCAAACAAGGCTTCAACAGATTCACCCGGTTTCTGTGTGAAATTCTCATATTCACGCCGGTAGGTCTGATAGAGCCGAGCCTTGACCTGTGCTGTTCCCTCATGGTGTGCCTTGAGGGTAGCCCAGATCTCTCTCGCAGTGGAGAGATGACTCACTCGCTCAAATTCAGTGGGACCTAAACCAGAAAATAAAATGTTCACAGCCTTACTGTTGCTCAGATGCTGAGCAATGATACCAGCAGTACCTTGCTCAGTAACTGGCAGAATGACAAATGTGGTGTGAACGCAAATGTCCCATATGTCCGAACCCTGGCTCATGAGATAGGCTCGCATGCGAGTCTTCCAATAATTATAGCCATAGGCCTCCAAGGACGGGACCTTGCCAGGAGACGTCATAGTCACTACTGGGGTTTAGAACCGGTTAAGGTATGGAAAAACCCTAACCTTGCTCTGATACCACTTGTAGGACCAAAAGTAGCGACCAGAGGGGGGTGAATGGGCACCTTAAAAATTCTTTCGAATCAATGGCCTGTTCCCAATACCCAACGCACCTCAAAAATACTACGCAGCAGAAAATAAACAGAAGGCCTAAGTCTAAAGGTTTCTAACCTAGAAGCATCAGATAATAAACAGTGTAAAACTAAAGAGGTGCAACTAGGCAGATAAACAAGTTGTAACAGGCCTATACTTCTCAATGAAATGATCTAAGTATGTATAAAGAGAAAAGAGAAGTTACCGTCCAAATTTGTCTCCTGTTCGGGACTTGGCAAAGCCCCCTTCGCACGCCGAGGTCTGCTTCGGAGGTTGGTAACGGAGTCCGTCCGAAATGCCGAAGGTGTCACTGTCTAGCCTAGTTCGAAGCGGTAAGAAGCGAAGTGTACTTCGAAGCAAAGTAAAAACAGTGCCGGAGCTTGGTTCGAAGTAAGCACTTCGAAGACAAGACTTCGAACACAACTTCGAGTCACGAGCTTCGGAGCGAAGTAAAACAGTGCCGGAGCCTGCTTCGAAGTATGCACTTCGAAGACAAGACTTCGAACGTACTTCGAACCGAAGGTCTCGAAGCAAAACCTTCGAACACGAAACTTCGAACACAAAGCTTCGAACACACAAACAGACAACCTTCGAACGTAGGAGCAAAGTCTGTCACGTGACAGAAAATCAAGTCCGAAGCCTACACTCTACCTTCGAAAAGGGAAAACTTCGGGAAGAGAAATGAAGGCAGATACGCTTCAAAGAAATCCAAGCGAAGTCTATCAGAAAAGACAAGCTTCGAACCCAACTTCGAAACCTAACAAAGTGTGCACTTCGAACAGATAGATTCGGAGTATGCCAGTTCGAAGTATGCGATGATTTCGATACAGGGGAACTTCGAAGCTAGCAACTCAGACACAGAAACCGAAGTTCGAAAAACTGAGCGAAGCCTTTAAAGAGGTTCGATCGGAGCCTGCCTCACGAAGTTGAGGGGCTTTGCACGGGACCGAGCTTCGCCAGACACACCAGGAAAAGGCAAAAGAGACTGTCAGCTTCGATCAAAAAGCTGGGGGATAGAAGGTGAAAAGCTGCAGCCGAACACTGTAGCTACAGTAAAGCAGTACTACTTGCAACAGCAAGAACTAGTACTACCACCGTGAAGAACACCCCCAGCCGAAGAAGCTTCTCTTCAAGAATAAATTCAGCAGCCCGTAGGTAAGGCAATAACTCCCCAAACCAAACAAAAAGCAAGCAATAAATTCACCAGGGATCAAAGCATTAAAGCATCCAAGAGATTTGAGTGAAAATAATGCAAGAACAGGGAGGAGCCAGTCCTGGCGGCGCACACAGGAGAGAGAAGACAGGGGAAAAGAGTGACCCAAAGAGTGGTATTCAATTTCAGCAAAAGGGTAGTCCAAACCCTAGGGATTGGGGTGCTATTTATAGGCAGCCCAATACTAGGAATATTCTACCAGCCCCTTAGGGTTTTTACAGACTCAAAAAATACAGAAAAAGACTCTACTTGCCCTTAGGTATTTTTACAGACACAACTGACTGACTGTGGGCCTAGAGTAACAGATGACATATCCTGAAGCTATTCTTCTGGACAGTCGGATACAGAATCAACGGTTGTCAGTTTTACGCCGAAACTGACAAAGCCTCCACCAGCTTTGCACCAGGTACCCGGATTGGGCCGGCCCGACCCCGCAGCTCTCTCAGCCCGGCAATCGCTCACCGCCCGTGTACCTGAGTCAGTCCTGGTCAACAGCCCAGTGGGTCTTCTACTGCTTCTGGCCCATGTACCCGGATTGGGCCAGCCCGACTTCGCAGCCTCCTCTGCCCGACAGTCGCTCGCTGCCCGTGTACCTGAGTCACACGCGGCCCATGAAACAGCAGATCTCTTCTTCTCTTCAGTCCTCTTTGACTATCGTTGACAATGACTCATCACTTCTAGAGCCATGAGGCCCACGCTATTCAGCATGGCTCCTCAATCTCCCCCTTGATGAGTGCATTGTCAACACTCCTCAATTCTCAGCTCTTCAGCACCTGTGAACCAAATGTGGAAACACGAAAACAAAATACAAGAAAACAAAGAAGAAGAAAAATAAGGTAAAAGTTTAACCCTAATGACCAAAAGCCAACCAAAAGCAAGAAACGGTCATTATGGTTAACCAAAACGTAAAAGCTCAAAATGAGTGCGATTGCAGAATAACAAGGATATCAACAGAGTAAGAACTCCCCCTTAAACTCTGATCCCAAATTTTCTCCCCCTTGTTGACAAGTGAACTCATCAAGCACTCAAAAGAGACACAGACTCCCCCTGAAAAACAACTCCCCCTCAAAATATGCAGTGAATGCAATTGGGGTGCAGGTGGAGTGAAGAAAGCATGCTTCTCAGATATGATTGACTGCAAATACAGTGTCTAACAGGTATAGCAAGAGAAATACTGTCTAGGACACATGGCATGATCAGTGCAAAAGATGATATCTAAAGAAAGTCATTTAGCACGCATTTTTCAGTTTTTGCAAACAAAAGCATCACCACATTGTCTAGTAAATAAGCAAGGTAAAGCATGAGATGCAGAAGCTAACTGATGTCTACCAAGATAAGCATTGTTCAAACCAAGGTGCTTCAGCAAACTTGTTATCCTTTTAAAATTCAGGCTTTTTCATTTTCCTTTGTCATTTGTGCCAAGGGTTATTTGCATGTCAAGCCTTATGCTAACCGACCAAGTCAAGCCTAGGCCAGAACTGGACCATCAGAAGCTTAAGACATTGATCTCGGCATACACTATACTGTCCTAGTTCATACCAAAGTGCTATGGTAAGCAATCCAGAACAATATAATGCGACAAAGCAAACCCACTTGGATCTTTTCGATTTAAGCATAAAAAGGAATGGAATTTTGCATGCATTTTTGATTTTTATCATTTTATAGCACATTTTCCATGTTAAAGCATAAAGATGTCCAAGTTGCATATCTGCATCGATGTGATGAACTGGCTACAAGGCATGTAACAGATAGCAAAAGCACTCAGCCTACACATGCTAGTTACCAGAAGCAATGGTGATCATTTTTCAAGTTGAAAGCGTAAAAGCCATGCACATGACAGATATCAGGTATATCAAGTGAACTGAATCAAAGCATGATCATCGACATGTAATCAAAAGCATGTACCCGCTAGAATAAGTAAAGCAGTTCAATCATATAACAGAAGCATCTCAAGTGTGATACGTGAATATGCAAGATATGAACACACACAAAAAGACTCAAGAAAAGAGTAAAGAAGAAAGAAAACTGACGCAAAATATCCTAGAAAGGATACACAACACCCAAATCCCCTCGTAAACGCTCAAATGTAGACTGATCTAGGGGTTTGGTAAAAATGTCAGCCAACTGATGATGGGTATCAACATGAATAAGGTCAATGACACCTTTCTCATATTGATCCCGCAAGAAGTGAAAGCGCACATCGATATGTTTGGTTTTTGAATGGAGACATGGGTTTTTCCCTACACTAATAGCACTCGTGCTGTCGCAAAACAATGGAACCCTGGTAGGAAAGAATAACCCAAAGTCTCGTAGAGTGGAAATCATCCAAACCATCTGTGAGCAGCAGCTAGCAGCAGCTACATACTCAGCCTCTGTGGTCGAAAGAGCAACTCCAGATTGCTTTCGAGAAGACCAAGATACAAGGGAAGAACCAAGAAACTGGCAAGTACCGGAAGTCGACTTGCGATCCAACCGGCACCCACCAAAGTCAGCGTCCGAAAAGCCAGATAAATCAAGAGATGATGATGCTGAATAATAAAGACCAAGATCAGGCGCATAGGTGAGATACCTGAAAATGCGCTTGACAGCCTGCCGGTGAGACGCGCGTGGAGAAGACTGAAAACGCGCGCAAAGTCCCACGGCGAACTGTATGTCTGGTCTTGTTGCTGTTAAGTATAGCAGCGAACCTATCATCCCTCGAAACTCTCTCTCATTGACCTTGACACCGCTCTCGTCCTTGTCCAAACCCCCAGAAGTACCCATCGGGGTCATCTGCGGCTTCAATTCACCACCAAAGTCAAATTTCTTAAGCGTGTCACGAGTATACTTACCTTGGTGGATGAAGGTGCCGTCCTTGGTCTGCTTGATCTGGAGCCCTAAAAAGTACTTAAGCTCACCCATGAGGCTCATCTCAAACTCACTGTGCATCTGCTCAGAAAACTTGGACACAAGAGAATCAGTAGTACCGCCAAAGATAATATCGTCCACGTAAATCTGAGCAACTAAAAAATCTGAAGCATCTCTGAGCAAGAAAAGAGTTTTGTCCACAGAACCCATCACAAAGCCCTTCCCCAACAAAAATTGCTTCAACCGGTCATACCAAGCCCTGGGGGCTTGCTTCAACCCGTATAAAGCTTTATGCAACTTAAAAACATGTCGAGGAAACTTGGGGTTCTCAAAACCGGGGGGTTGCCTAACATATACCTCCTCCTCTATGAACCCGTTCAGAAAAGCACTCTTAACGTCCATTTGAAAAAGCTTAAAACCCTTCGAAACGGCAAAAGCTAGAAGAATACGAATGGACTCAAGACGGGCAACAGGAGCGAAGGTTTCTTCAAAGTCAATACCTTCCTTCTGGCAATAACCCTGGGCGACTAGTCGAGCCTTGTTGCGCACCACAACCCCATTTTCACCTTGTTTGTTCTTGAATACCCACTTGGTGCCTATGGGGTTGCATCCAGGTGGCGGCTCAACTAGTGTCCAAACCCGATTGCGGACAAAATTCTCAAGCTCTTCTTGCATAGCATTAATCCAATTAGGATCAGAAAGAGCATGAGAAATATCTCTGGGCTCAAAAGATGCGACAAATGCGGATTCAGCAAACACAGCGAGAGAGGCAGAAGAACGCAAAGTCCTCTCAGTCAAATCACCAATGATGAGCTCTGAGGGGTGGTCACGCTGAACTGCTCGGGTTCCCTGGTGATCTGAAGTCACCTCACCGGAGTCAGCAGCTGGCACCTCTGGACTCGACTGAAGGGGCTCGATCGAAGTGGAAGAAGTGATCAGAGGTCCGCCTTCATCATCAGTCGAAGTCACAGAGGGTGTGGGCTCTGCGGGGGATGCAGAAGGCCCGCCCTCAACAGCAGCTGGAGTATCCTCATCTTCCTCGAAGATGGACTCTCCGAGCTCATCATCACCAGAAAGCTCAAAAGAAGGAGTCAAAGAAGGCAAGGACTCATCAAAGAAACCTCACACGTCTCGACAAGCAGCTGGGATTCGAGGTTCCAAACACGGAAGCCTCGAGAATGCAATGCATAACCAAGAAAAATACCATCCCAGCAACGAGACTCAAACTTGTCCAAATGCCCTCCCTTCTTGAGCACAAAGCACTTGCAGCCAAACGCTCGCAAGTGGGTCACCTTGGGCTGTCTGCCAAACCGCAACTCATATGATGTCTTACCAATGTAAGCTCTAAGAAAAATGCGATTGGCCAGATAGCAAGCCGTGTTCATGGCTTCAGCCCAAAAACGCCTAGGAGTCCTGTGCTCATCGAGCATCGTCCTGGCCATCTCAACTAGCGTGCGGTTCTTTCGTTCCACAACGCCGTTCTGTGGGGGAGTGTAAGGAGAAGAAAACTGATGGTCCAGACCCTGATCACCACAGAAGCTGACGAACTGAGAGTTCTTGAACTCAGAGCCGTTGTCGGAGCGAATTGCTCGCATCCGGCCATTGTTCTCATTCTTCAGCTTCAAAATCAGGTCATGGACAAATTGAAAAGTTTCATCCTTAGACTCCAAAAAGAAAACCCACGAGAAACGAGAAAAGTCGTCAACAATCACAAGTGCATACCACTTCCCACCGACTGAGCGTACCCGAGCTGGACCTACAGTGTCCAAATGTAAAAGTTCGCCTGGATACGTAGTCATCACCTGAGTCACAGGTGAGTGAGAAGCGGCAACCATTTTCCCATGACGACAAGGATGACAAACTAGATCCTTCTCCATTTTAAGCTTGGGCAATCCTCGGATGAGGTCCATAGAGCTTAACCTGACTAGCAAATCAAAGCTCAAATGACCTAACCTCCTATGCCACTTCCAGAGCTCAGAAGAAGATCCAGCAATCAAACAGCGAGAAGGGCCAAAAGAACTAGAGAAGTCAATTCGAAAAACTTTACCGAAGGGTAAAATCTGACAAACCAAAGACCCTCTAGAATCAAACACAGAAGAATTGCCCTTCTTAAAACTCACTTCCAAACCATCCTCAAGAAGTTGCGAAACAGATATTAAATTAAAGTTCAGATTTTTAACCAAAGCAACATTCTTTAAAGAGAAATGGTCTGAGATGCTGATTGAGCTTATGCCACTTACTTTCCCTTGACCGCTGTTCCCGAACGTGATATTCTTTGGAGCTCGGGGGAGTGAGACTGGAGAACCATCTGCGATGTCCCGTCATGTGGCGAGAGCATCCTGAGTCCATGATCCAAACATCCTCCAGTCCCCGGTCCTGCACAATCAATGTCTGTAAGTGGGAGCAAATGGTCCGGCACCAGGTTTAGCAAAAGAGCTAAACCAGTGTCGAGCCATCTGCTCAAAAGATGGAAAGCGAAAACCATCAAAAGAGTTTGGACCAAAACGCGGCTCAAAGCGCGGTCCACGGTTCTTCCTAACCCTACGGACACGAGGTCCAGAACCGTAGCCAACACGGTCTGGAACTCTGCCAGAACGAACACCACCAACTGGAGCACGGGCAAGAAAGCCGTCTCCTCTACCACCACCTACACGACGCGGCCTGGCCTCCAGCCTCTCCCCGCGCCGAGGAACATGCAGTCTACCACCCTGCTGGTAGAACTGCACCTGATCACTACGAGCCCTCTCTGCTCTCTCAACCCGCTTCCTCCTGAAGCAAAACTCCGCAAGATGCCCGTCTCTCTGACAAAACTCACAATGATAGGTAGGCTTCTTGGGATGTGGTTGAGGCTTGGGATTCTTGGGCTTGGTAGTGTTTGGTGTGGTCTTCTTGGGCTGAGAGGGTCCAGGAAGAGAGTCAAGAGAAGTGTGGAGATTTTTGGGCTTTGGAACCCAGATAGGTTTCTTGGGTGGAGCTTTAGGTGGCTCATGAATCACTCCATCCTTGGGCTGACAAGCCTGGGAGGACTCAGTGGAGTGAGTCTTGGGATATCTCTGCTCTGGAGTCATTTTACTCCACTCCACTGCCCGGCTGAGGGCACTCTCAAAGTCAGCCTTGGTGTAGGTGTAACCTACTCCAAACCCATCCTTTCTCTTGAACTGCTGGATCATCATGCCAAGCTGTGGCTCTCTGGCACTGATCCAACTCAGGATAGACCGGAGGTAAAAGTTCTCATTCTGAGAATCAGCTAGCTCCTCTCTCAAGGAAGCTAGAACCTCCACCTGAGACAAGCAGGTCTCACACTCACTCTCTACTTGGACAGACTTTCCGGCTTTTAGCTTAATCAACTCCATTCTAAGAGACAGACAGTTCTCACAAACAGTGGGTGGAACTGACAGTGTCTCAAGCTCTAGCCTAGTCTGGGCAAGCTTAGCTCTCAACCTCTCTAAATCACCCAAATGCTCATTGCCCTTGGATTTCAGCTCAGCTAAGGCAGCTAGATGAGATGGGCAATCAACACAGGGTGCGACGACAGTGGCTTGAGCATCTTTCAGCTCCTGCTGAGCGCTTTCAAGCTCAGTGGCCAAAGCGTCCCTCTCATCAACCCTTTCTGTATACCTGGACTTCAAAGTCGACAGGTCACACAGAAGCACCTCACACTTCGGGCACTCACTGCTATCACCCAAGCAAGGGGAAGAGGATAGACTCTCTATTCTACCGTTGGCCACGGCAAGCTCACTCTCTAACTCGTCTATCCTTTTCTTAGCCCCCCTAAGCAGTTTTTCCCGATACTTCAACTCCTGACGATTGCTCTCAAGTAAATCTACAATTTCACGCTCATAAGATGATACCTTGCTATCGTCGTCGTCGGAGTCGTCGGAGGAGCTCTTTTCTTCTCTATCCCCAAGAGCCATGGAGCAGAAGCTCTTGCGGGATCTTCGGCGCTGGTGAGAGCGGCTCTTCGGCTTGTCTCCGAAGCCCATGAAGCAGAGGCCCGCCGGATCATCCTGGTCCTTCCCCTTCTTGATGGTGATCTCCTCATCACTTGAGCTCGATGAAGAGGAAGAAGACGTGGATCTCTTGGAGTAGCTCTTCTCCATCTCGGCGAAGAAGGCCTTGTC
Organism: Zizania palustris; assembly: GCA_019279435.1. Lineage (NCBI taxonomy): Eukaryota > Viridiplantae > Streptophyta > Magnoliopsida > Poales > Poaceae > Zizania > Zizania palustris. The sequence continues at coordinate 19,755,973 of JAAALK010000290.1, forward strand.
GCGCTTCTTGTTCTCTCGCCGGTAATCCTTCAGGGCCTTCTTGAAGAACCGAGTCTTCGGCTTGCCCTTGTTGAAGGAGGGGCTCTCATGCTTGCCGGAGTCGTGGAAGCTGCTACCGGCGCCCTTCTTGTATCCACTGCGCTTGGGGCAGTCGGCGATGAAGTGTCCTGGATCACCACATTCATAGCATCCGGATTTTGTGCCGTGTCTTTTGAACATTCTTTTATCATAGACACGACGCACCCGGTTGTTAAAGAGACACAAATCATCATCTCCCAACAACTCAAGATGGTCCTCAGTGATAGACATCAAGGAGAACCCAGCACAGCTCACAGCAGAGGGATCCACTGAAGGTGTAGCAAGGGCCAGGGATTTTGATCCAGAGCCAGTGAGATTTGATCTCAACTGGATATCTACCTCAGTGGCCTTCAGCTTGCTAAACAGCTCAGAAATGGTCAAGGTATCGTAAGAAGTACTCTCAACGATAGATGATACCTTGATCTCCCAGATCTTTGGGTCCAAGGTATGAAGAACCTTGAGCGCCTGCTCGTGATCTGAGACTAACTGAGCACCCTCAGCCTTGTTGTCCCGAAGCTTGTTAATGATCGACTGAAAGCGACCAAACAAGGCTTCAACAGATTCACCCGGTTTCTGTGTGAAATTCTCATATTCACGCCGGTAGGTCTGATAGAGCCGAGCCTTGACCTGTGCTGTTCCCTCATGGTGTGCCTTGAGGGTAGCCCAGATCTCTCTCGCAGTGGAGAGATGACTCACTCGCTCAAATTCAGTGGGACCTAAACCAGAAAATAAAATGTTCACAGCCTTACTGTTGCTCAGATGCTGAGCAATGATACCAGCAGTACCTTGCTCAGTAACTGGCAGAATGACAAATGTGGTGTGAACGCAAATGTCCCATATGTCCGAACCCTGGCTCATGAGATAGGCTCGCATGCGAGTCTTCCAATAATTATAGCCATAGGCCTCCAAGGACGGGACCTTGCCAGGAGACGTCATAGTCACTACTGGGGTTTAGAACCGGTTAAGGTATGGAAAAACCCTAACCTTGCTCTGATACCACTTGTAGGACCGAAAGTAGCGACCAGAGGGGGGGTGAATGGGCGCCTTAAAAATTCTTTCGAATCAATGGCCTGTTCCCAATACCCAACGCACCTCAAAAATACTACGCAGCAGAAAATAAACAGAAGGCCTAAGTCTAAAGGTTTCTAACCTAGAAGCATCAGATAATAAACAGTGTAAAACTAAAGAGGTGCAACTAGGCAGATAAACAAGTTGTAACAGGCCTATACTTCTCAATGAAATGATCTAAGTATGTATAAAGAGAAAAGAGAAGTTACCGTCCAAATTTGTCTCCTGTTCGGGACTTGGCAAAGCCCCCTTCGCACGCCGAGGTCTGCTTCGGAGGTTGGTAACGGAGTCCGTCCGAAATGCCGAAGGTGTCACTGTCTAGCCTAGTTCGAAGCGGTAAGAAGCGAAGTGTACTTCGAAGCAAAGTAAAAACAGTGCCGGAGCTTGGTTCGAAGTAAGCACTTCGAAGACAAGACTTCGAACACAACTTCGAGTCACGAGCTTCGGAGCGAAGTAAAACAGTGCCGGAGCCTGCTTCGAAGTATGCACTTCGAAGACAAGACTTCGAACGTACTTCGAACCGAAGGTCTCGAAGCAAAACCTTCGAACACGAAACTTCGAACACAAAGCTTCGAACACACAAACAGACAACCTTCGAACGTAGGAGCGAAGTCTGTCACGTGACAGAAAATCAAGTCCGAAGCCTACACTCTACCTTCGAAAAGGGAAAACTTCGGGAAGAGAAATGAAGGCAGATACGCTTCAAAGAAATCCAAGCGAAGTCTATCAGAAAAGACAAGCTTCGAACCCAACTTCGAAACCTAACAAAGTGTGCACTTCGAACAGATAGATTCGGAGTATGCCAGTTCGAAGTATGCGATGATTTCGATACAGGGGAACTTCGAAGCTAGCAACTCAGACACAGAAACCGAAGTTCGAAAAACTGAGCGAAGCCTTTAAAGAGGTTCGATCGGAGCCTGCCTCACGAAGTTGAGGGGCTTTGCACGGGACCGAGCTTCGCCAGACACACCAGGAAAAGGCAAAAGAGACTGTCAGCTTCGATCAAAAAGCTGGGGGATAGAAGGTGAAAAGCTGCAGCCGAACACTGTAGCTACAGTAAAGCAGTACTACTTGCAACAGCAAGAACTAGTACTACCACCGTGAAGAACACCCCCAGCCGAAGAAGCTTCTCTTCAAGAATAAATTCAGCAGCCCGTAGGTAAGGCAATAACTCCCCAAACCAAACAAAAAGCAAGCAATAAATTCACCAGGGATCAAAGCATTAAAGCATCCAAGAGATTTGAGTGAAAATAATGCAAGAACAGGGAGGAGCCAGTCCTGGCGGCGCACACAGGAGAGAGAAGACAGGGGAAAAGAGTGACCCAAAGAGTGGTATTCAATTTCAGCAAAAGGGTAGTCCAAACCCTAGGGATTGGGGTGCTATTTATAGGCAGCCCAATACTAGGAATATTCTACCAGCCCCTTAGGGTTTTTACAGACTCAAAAAATACAGAAAAAGACTCTACTGCCCTTAGGTATTTTTACAGACACAACTGACTGACTGTGGGCCTAGAGTAACAGATGACATATCCTGAAGCTATTCTTCTGGACAGTCGGATACAGAATCAACGGTTGTCAGTTTTACGCCGAAACTGACAAAGCCTCCACCAGCTTTGCACCAGGTACCCGGATTGGGCCGGCCCGACCCCGCAGCTCTCTCAGCCCGGCAATCGCTCACCGCCCGTGTACCTGAGTCAGTCCTGGTCAACAGCCCAGTGGGTCTTCTACTGCTTCTGGCCCATGTACCCGGATTGGGCCAGCCCGACTTCGCAGCCTCCTCTGCCCGACAGTCGCTCGCTGCCCGTGTACCTGAGTCACACGCGGCCCATGAAACAGCAGATCTCTTCTTCTCTTCAGTCCTCTTTGACTATCGTTGACAATGACTCATCACTTCTAGAGCCATGAGGCCCACGCTATTCAGCATGGCTCCTCAACCGCCACGTCGGCACGCAACGGCTAGCAACGCCGAACGTGGCCACATCACCCACGTTCGGTGGTACAAGGGCCGAACATAGGTGACATGGTTATGTTCGGCCTGGCTAGTCATTGCGCGCTGACATGGCGCTAGTCGTTGGCCACATTCGGCGCTGCAACGGCTGAACGTGGCTGACATTGTAGGTTCATCCCCCACACTACCGAACATGGGGGCAGTGTGGGCTATAAAAAGGGGCCGAAGGCCCCCTCTCCACCACACACCACATACACCCTATTCTTCTCAGTGCATTGTTCCGGGCTTCCTCAAGGTAAGTCGGTTATGCATTTTTTTGTTCTTTATTTAATTTCGTAATTAGGTAGTATAATCACTTCAAGATTTAATAAACATATTTATGTTAACATACATTCGTAGATGGTGAAGAAGGATATGTTTTGCCTCGAATGTTTTAAGGAAACAACGTAGGTCTATACAAATCGTCCAACACGGTTAGATAGTACAACTTTTGTCCTACTGATTTCTCCGTTCTCTCTCGCCTAGCATGTCTTCGTTGCTCCCTGTACCTAAGTTGTTTATACCTGTTGTATTCTCTCAATTGTCTATCATCTTCACTCCATCTCGCACTCCTCGCTCTATCATCAGCTTCAATCCTTCTCGTTTCATATTCGGAGTGACTTTCCACCTCTGTGATGAAATCATCCTCGTATGTAGGTTGTGTGACATCTATCCACCAACGGAATGAGCATCTTCTAACATTTTACTGGCACGATAAGTAGTAAGATCACTATTATGTTACAAAATCATATGAAATTAAACATGTACAAGTGTTGTCATCACTTACCACGACGTGTTCATGTAGGTTGGGGTACACAAATTCTCTCCTTCCCCTTGAGTCGCCTCCGCGTGATGTTCGTATAATACAACGACTCCCACATGCGCATGTAGGTCGTTGCTCCCACTCAGGAATTCTTAGAGGATTTATCATCCAATTTGAACTATCATGCTCGACCTTAAGTAGATGTTCTTCTTTCCTTCTTGTGTACTATGTCATAGTCTCGGCTTGCCCTACATTTCTTCTAGCGGATCCTTGGCTTGAATCATCAATCCATTGAGTGAAAGGAAACTTCCTTGGATTATCCTGCAATAACAAAATATGTAAAGTTAATTGATGGAGTTGTGGACTAGTATTAATGTTTATGTTCTTACCATGAAGTTATCATCGATGCCAGAACATATGAAATATCGTCTACCAGCATCTTGTCCTGACGTCGCAATCATTACTTGACATCGTTCCCTGTAGTGACACTTTGGACGTTGAAGCCATAGTGGTACTCCGATTGGATGTTCTGTCACCCTATGATGAGTTGAAATCGAGGAGGAAGCCATCTAGGAGAACATTTTATCACATAATCACAATTTCATAGTGTTAATTAAAATAGTAATACATCATAACGAGTCATGGTGAAATATAGAATGTCATAATGAATACGTGCATACAAGCAGAATCATAATAAAATGAAATGAGTCATGGTGAAATATTGAGATTTAGTACAAAATGTTTGATACAATGTAGTCCTATCTAGTGATCCACGCACCCTAGTCATGGTTACTCCTACCACGAGTCCGTCTCGGTGGCCTCGCCGACAATGTAAGCCTATCCAGTGCTCGACGCTGCCTAGTCGGCCTAGTGGGCAACTGCTCCTCAGCCTGAGTAGGCTGAGTAGGCTGTGGTGCTCCCTAAAGCTACGAAGACCCAAACACCCGAGTGTCGAAGCCACTATCCCAACCATCGAAACAAGGTGACTGCTATATGCCGTCAGGTGAGCTGAGAGGTCTAGACGGCCTGTGATACGGATATGACATTGTACAAAAAAATGTGATTAGTTAAAAGATAAATTATAACGAACTCATGTGTTGCAGAGCACAATACTCACGTGGTGTCGCATATGCACTGTAGTAGTAATGTGGGGCCGACTGGTATGCTCCATAACCCGATGGACCTTCTCCCGATGGACCTGCACCTGACAGACCTACGCTTGATGGACCTACGCCATAGTAGTACTGTGGGGCCAACGGATACCAACAAGGTGGAACCATCTGAGGGCCAGTAGCGGGAGGTAGTTGAGCTACAGCAAGAGGCAGCTGACGCATGCTGCTGGAGGTGGTGGTCCTGGTGATGTCAGGGCAAGAGTCTGATCGAGTGTGTCGATTCTGCGGCGTAATGTCGTGAAGTCAAGCGGGTCGTGCACGATTTTGGTGTCCGCCTCCCACTGTCCAACCATGTTGTTGAGATCATTTCGTACGCCCTAGGTACTATCGGCCTGCACACACGATGAACAATCATACCAAAAGTGCAACTACAAATGAACAAAGATGATTGACATGTACTAACAGCATAATGCCACGCAACGGCAATGTGAGTAGGATGTATTTGCTGGACAGTAGGAGCAGGTCGATCCTCATGGTCCGCTGGTGTGACGAGACGCACCCTAGTCTGAACGAAGTACCACCGTAGATAGTCGTGGTATGTCGTAGGATCGTACTCGTCCTCCTCATCGTGCACGTCATCAGCTGCATCGACCCACGCCTCCATCCATGGCTGTAGTAACGCAAACCATGAAGTGGCACGACATGTCCCACCATGCTTCATGCTGGATGAAACAATTGTGAGTAATTATAAATAACATCGCAAGATGAGTTTGTAGTACGGGGTCCACCTGTGTAAGTCTGCAGGCACAACGACCTTGAGAGGAAGTGGAAAGTGATATGCTTTCCTGGACTACTGGCACACACGATGTGCACAATATGGCTCGACCATGACATTCTGCACCAGACTCTTCTGTGTCCTCCACAACGCCGTGTCCCGCCAGCACAATGAAGAGAGGCCATGAGGCGCCCATCGCTGCGCGTCCTGTGCTGTGAACAGGGTCCACCGAAAGTCCTCTACATGAAGGTGGTCCATCTGCACGGTGTAGTCCGGGTACGATAGGTGGGTCTGCCTATGTGCCTAAGTGTACTACAGAAGAAGATATGTTAGTACATAAGTAATATAAAAAGTAATACATTGTGAAGGACAATGGAGACTCACCGGCCCACAACACCAAAGGGACCCCATAGTAGGACGATCAAGGTCATCATTGTGTCCGACCATCATGTGCGGTGAAAGGTCAACCTGAGGCCGACCAAAACATGTCCTCTCGTAGGACCAAATTTGTATCAATAATGGACATCCTATGACTGATCCGTGTGTAGTCCATCGTCGACACCCATCACACAAACCTCGATATGTGGCACAAAGCATAGCTGAGCCTCAGTAGTATTGCGGGACATCATCATCTGGCGCATCAGCAATGGCTCGAGCAAAGGCCACTAGGTGTCTGTCCACGGTGTCATGATGAGTGTTCGTGAACATGACCCAACCAAAAAGAAATAAAATGTAGGCCTCGAGATGACAGCTAACTGAATAGTCATCAGCATCAGCTGCAAGGTGCTCCGCCTACGAAAGTGGAAACATTAGCAATTGACATATACAAAAAAATAAAGTAGTTCTTACTTATTGTAACTTAGTGCAATAACGTACCTGGTATTGACGCAACCAACTCTGCGTCGACCTGTGTGCCGAATTGAAGTCCTGCAACATTTGTCCTTGAGGCAATATTGGGTGTACGCCCGTGAAGCGTGCGAGCATGTCTTCCCGCCATGTACTTTAGTGTTAAAAAACCAGACATCAAAACACAACATTATGCATAATTAATTGATCTACTAACCCATCGGGGATGAATGGTCCAGCAATGCATCGGTACTCGGATACGCAAAGGAGTAAGCTCATCATCGTCACCAGGGGATGTCAGTACTCGTGCCCTATGGTGGGCATCCACTGCGGGAGATATAAGCTCGTATGGCCAAGCATCGTTACCCGCCCTCTACAAAATCGGAAACTATGTGTTAGTAGGTTTAAAAACATATGATGACAGAACAATGTGACATTACAACTATACATACATGCTTTGTTATTATGCACAATTTGAGTCGTGTTGCAATACAAGCATCATGTTGGACTTGTTCTGCTTGTGCTGGCTTGTGTGCAATTCTTGTACGTATGCCCTATTGTATTGCAGAAAGTACACTTTTTCTTCTGTCGGTGCTTTTGATTCATCCATATCGTTTCAGATGTGTCGTGTCTTCCTTCGTACAACCTTAGAGTTCACACGCTCAAAATAAGGAACCCAACGACGTTCCTCGACTGGTGGAGGTGCCGTGAATGAGCTGACAACTCTATAACCACGTACTTCGCCGCTCCAAGTCTGAAGGACATTCTCTTTGCTGAAATAGGCAGACAAGTATGCTCCAGCATGCATATCAAATGTAGCGTATGCCACCATTACATGACTACATGGCCTATAGTACAATGATGGTTTGTTGTAGCTGCACCAACAAGTGTCCGTAATTGTGCACTCATGAATAATAATATCCTTGTTGTTCCTCGCCTCCCTTTGTCCTGACATGTTACCTCGAATCGGAGTTATCGAGAACTTGTTTTAATGGCGTGATGTTGCGTTGCCTTCTTACTTTTCTCGATTAGGTACTCTTCGATCTTTTTGCAATATAGAAGGCGCTCATCCCTATGAACCACCGACGCAGTAGTATGACGGTCAACGAAATACCGGGTGGTTCCACAGATTATGCGCTCCACAATACCAACCAAAGGCAAGCATCACATTCCCCTCATCACCCAATTGTAAACCTCTGCAAGGTTGGTTGTCATGATGCCAAACCTCGCGCCGTGAGTGTCATGTAGTAGGGACCACTTCCCTTTATCCTCAAATTTAATCCAATCTAAGAAGAAGCGAACTTTTATCCTCCTCTGTCGGTGTATCATCTGTTGATCATCCATGGGTAGTGCACATAGTGGGTCTGGCTCTGGTTCTGAGGCCTTCTCAAGCTTGTATTTGCCAGTCAACTCATCAAGTTTAGTCCACAATGTCTTGAACTTTCTCTCTTGGTTTTGGGCACAAAGTCTCTTGAACATATTAATCAATTCTTTGTTTTTGCCGAAGTGACAGTAGAAATTTGCACCTAAATGGTGCATACTGTAACATCCCAGAATTAAAAATAAAATAAAAATGAGGGAAATAAATTTTCTGAATTAAAAAGAATTACTTAATTAGAGAAAAGGTTAAAAGAACCCAATTAGAGCAAAACAAGGAGAAATACTACAAATTTGAGCCTAATAATTTTTTGATAGAATCTATAAGCCAAGAAATATTTTTGAGAATTTTTACAAAATTTTATCAACGGTGCTTCAAGCTCTAAAGGAATAAATGAATTTCTGGAATTATTTTAATTGAAAAAGCCATTTTAAATCCTATTGGGTCACCTCCCATGAATTAGCCCTCGGCCCAGCCCAGTCCTGTCGTGCGCTCGCTGACGGGTGGGACATGCCTATTGGCGCGTCCCTCCCTCTCTCTCCCGCGCACCCGCGCCCTGCTGGGCCCGCTTGTCAGCCTCACGCGCACGCCCTCAGCCTCTGACCGCCAGGGCCCGCCTGTCGGCGCTGTGGCTTTGCGCTCGACCAATGACAGGTGGGACCCACCCGTCGGATGCTTCGTATCTGATGGAAGGGGATCCCCCCTTCCATTCTCGGTGACCCCTTTCCATTTTCTCGCCGCCGGCCACCGTGTAGCACCGAATCGAGCCCGAGATCGGGTTTCCCTCTCGCCGACGATCACCTTCCCCCAATTCCCACACGTTTTTTCCATAATTGGCAGGTGATCGCATGTATGGCAAGCTCGCCGGAGACATCGGGATTTCTTCGGTTCCCTTGCCATAGCGACGCCGGTGAGCCCCTATAAAAGACCTAGACCCTCACCGCACTCCGGCCACTCAACGCTAGCCCTAGCTACGCTCTCCCGAGGCCGCCGCCCGTGTTCTTGCTCTTTTGCATTGCTTCAACTCTGGCAGCCCCTCGCCGGTGCCTCGAGCCACCGCTGCCCTTGCCGATGCCACCTTCGGGACCGTCGTCGCTTGCCCTTCCTCGGCCCCACCTCCGTTGGGCCAAATCGCCACCGAAACGCCTCGCCGCCATCGACCCCAAAGCTTTGTGTCGCCTCTCCTCGCCACTGGTCGCCCGTCGCCGTCGTCTCTGGTATGGTCGTGACCCTCTCCCTCTCCTCTTTCCATTTCTGCCTAGAACTAGGGCTTAGCCCCCTCGCCTTCGTCGTCGCCACTACGTCCGAGCCCCGCCATCGTCGGAGACAAAGGGTAAAATACCCCAGTGCCGCGTGCCGTGCCGGACGGATTCCTGGCCGCACGATTGCGATCGGAGGGCATAGATTTAATCTAGGCCCTTGATCCGTGCCGGAGGGGTACGGTGTGATCTGGGCCGTCCAGATCCACTTAATCCCTCCCGCCTCGTGCCTGGCCCGATCGGGATTGGACGATCAAGATTGGCCTGGTCCATGTGCACAGTGCGCGGGTCCGTGGTGAGCCTAGCTCACCGTGGACCAGAACCCATTTTCAGTTTAAATAAAAATTCAGAAAATAGTTTCAAACTTCAAAAATTCATAACTTGCTCAATTTAACTCCAAATTTCACCATTCAATTTTTTTAATCTATCTTTTTATTCTCTACACAATTATGCCATAAAAACAGTATGTTTATTTTGCACAATATATTCTTATTAAATAATAAAGTAAAAACCCCTTTAGGAATAAATTCATATTTCAAAATATAATTCAGAAAACCCTTAAAAATTAATCCTTAATATTTAGGTCATAACTTCAGAATATTTAAGACTTTATTCCCCTTGTTTAAAACAACAAATTTGTATGTTTATATTTTGTGACGTTTGGATTGTTTATTGATTGTCGTATTTATTTTCCGTATCCAGAAGACTACGACGCCGTCGAGGATCTGGAGTTTTACCCCTAGGTTCCACCTTCACCATTCGCGGATCAAGGAAAGTCACAAACCCCAATTTGATCATATTTGAGCCCAGTTTTTCATAATTATCGCTATAACCCATAGGAATTAAATATTGGGTCTGTCTTAAACTACTGCAATGTGCAACTATCGTAAGAACGACAACCAAATTTCGTAGTTCTCACTTTCAACAAAAGCAAAGGCAACTGGAACAACCTGGTTGTTGTCGTCGACACCAATTGCTGTCAGTATCTAACCCCTATACTTCCTAGTCAGAAATGTTCTATCAACACAAAGAATAGGACGACAATACTAGAACGCCCGGATGCAAGCACTAAGTGCAAATAATACTCGGTGAAGAATCTTCGCACCTTCTAGGAATGTTGCATCCTTCTCCTGATAGGTTTAGTACATGTCAGGGTTGTGTGTATGCACCGTATCCAAACAGAAAGCTAAGTTATGATATGAGTCCTCAAATGTACCAAACCTCATCTCCAATGCTTTCTGTTTAGCCCTCCATACTTTTGCATGGTTGATGGTATACTAAAATCTTCTCTCTATTGCAAGTATTAAGGCCCGAGGCTCATAACTCAGATTCTCAACGATCTCTGAGTACATAACCCCGGCAATGTAACTTGCACTTAAATTCCTATGCCTAGTCAAATTCCTATGCCTAGTCATAGCTGTATCAACTAAGCATTTATGTTGGACCACAATTGAGCATACCCAATGAATTCCCCACTTGGGTTTGTGTGCATGAACTCTCCATGGACAGTCCTGATTTTGGCACACTACGTCATAGGTAGTACTGTTTGACTTCATAACGTGAAATGACCATCGCAATGACAATGACCATGATTTCACGACATCTTACACTGCATCCTTAGTAGGGTACACAACACCCATGTGCACCTCATTTTGTGCATACTCCCAACGAGTCCGACGCTCATCACTAATAGAAAGACCATCAAAATCTTATGTTTGCCACTCATTGGGAATCGGAATGTTTGACTCTTCATCATCATTGTTCTCTTCATTGCCTTCTTCATCAGAGTTCATGTCTGCACCCTGCTCAATAGCTTCCTCCAAAGCTTCATCCTCGCTCTCAAGGACCTCAGCTACGTCTTCTATTAACTCTCCTTCATCAGCATTGCCTCCAGATACTACATCCGTCTTGGCGATATCCTCATGGTCTTGGCTGCTGCCACTGATCTCTAATTGTACGCCCGACTGAACAATGATCTGGTTCTAGCTCTACATTTAGAATGACACGAGGAGTGAAGTAGACTAGCAAAACCCATTCCCAACTTCTTTCTAACGCTCTTTTAATATAGACCCTACACATGTTACTCGAGGTAATGGGAGCCATCTCCCAAAATACCCCTTGGGCCACATGGCTGCACCAGGCATACAATGGCAAATCCCACTATTCCATATCTAACCGAAAAATTCCATACATCCACTTCTAAATGTTGGAAATTTCACGCTCATCCACACGACTTAGGCCATGTTTGTTTGAGCTTTAGCTTTCCAAGCTTTCCAAAAAGCTGGCTTTTGTCTTTTGAAATTTAGTAGTGTGGCTTTCCGAGAGCTAGCTTTGGGAAAGCTAATACCGTTTGGCAACCTAGCTTTTGGAATTGTGGGATGGAGTGACTGTTCTCTAGGGTCCACAGAATATCGCCGCGAGGGCGGGGCGTGACTGCGCCCCGTGTGGCGGGGAGGTCGGGCGGTGGCGACGCCGGAAGGGGCGGTGGGGCCAGGCGATGTCGGACAGGGCGGTGGGGCCGACTGAGGCGACGCCGGAAGGGGCGATGCTGGGGGATGGCAGGGAAGGATAGGGCGACACCGGACGACCGAAGGAGAGAGAAACAACGCAGATGGAGATGGAAAGCTCATATTTCACTGCTTCTGGGCTTTCCATGTAGCTTCTGTGGCTTTTGGCTTTCGGAAAGCTCAGCCTAGAAGCTAGTTGTTTGTTTGAGCTTTCGACTTTCCAAGGTGGAAAGATATTGGAAAGCCCAAACAAACCGACCCTTAAACTATTCTCAGTAAATTGAAAACTACTGAGATCAGCGCCGTCCAGACCCATAACTACTTGACCATCTCCATAGTACATCCTAAAAGATGTTCTATCCATAATGCTTGAAAACATTAAATTCACACCACAATATTGACCGAATTGTACACATCATCAAACTTTCCTTATTACAATACTAATTACGGCACAATATTCTTTAAAACATGTGATCCTTTACAACAACATTTTAACTCTAAATAATACTAAATTATCTAAAAAATAGCATACACTATCTAGAAAACATATGTAAATTTTAGGTACATTACTCATTACAGTGGTTTAAATAGTACAGGCATATGCACAAATTCTAATCAAATTGCAGCTAAACTATTACAAATATACTATTAAGTTCTAAAATACTACTAATGTACATCTAAAATACTACATAATTATTTATAAAATAGTACTGAACTAAGTATATGTACAAGAAAATACCTAGAACTGAATGGAGACTTAAGCGGATGCAATCAAATCTTGGCTCAGCACGCTTACTAAGCAAGCAGAACAATGCTACGAATAATAAAAAAAATTGTTTACTTAACATGTCAACTAAATTAGTACGTGCGTATATGTCAAACAAATGTAAACCTAAATTATATGCACAATAACCCTAAATTATATCTAAATTAACTCTAAAATAATCTTATGTTATCTCTAAATTAATCCTAAAATTTTTATATAACAACCATAAATTAATTTGAAAGCATATGTCAAATAACATTATAACTAAACTACTCCTAAACTACTCTTAAACTACTCCTAAAATACTCCTAAATTACCTCTAAATTACACCTGAACTACTCCTAAATTACCCCTAAATTATTCCTAAACTACTCCTAAATTACTCCTAAACTACATATTAAACTACTACTAAAATAAAAATTAAAACTGAACAAAAAAGAAAAAAACATACCTTTAGGGAGCACCGGCAGCAACCACCAAAGGAGTGAGGGGGTGGGTGGAGGTGTGGTGGAGAGAGGGCCTTCAGCCCTCTTTTATAGCCCCTACTGCTCCCCACGTTCAGTAGTTGGGGGCCGAACGTGCCACGTCGGCCACATTCGGCCGTTGCAGCGCCGAATGTGGCCAACAGCTAGCGCCACGTCGGCACACAACGGCTGAACGTGGCAGGTTCGGCCGAACCACTGCCAAACGTGGTGCCACGAGGCCACGTTCGGTGGTTACACCACCGACATGGGTCAAGATTTGTAAAATTTTAAAATGGGATACCATAATTGAATTTTTTAAAAAAATATTATTAAAATAATTCCTAGAATGAATTTGGTAACATATCGAAACTAGGGAAGCAATGAGCGTTGTTGCTTGATCAGCGCCGATTCGGTGAAAAAGTACCTTACAAAGTCTGACAATAATTCCATCAGGCACTGTGCATTATCAAAACTCACAAATGTAGGGGGTGTTTGGTTTCATGGACTAAAGTTTAGTTTGTGTCACATTATATGTTTAGACATAAATTTGAAGGACTAAACTTGAACTGATTATAAAAATAATTGTAGAATTTGAAGATTATTCACGAGACAAATTTTTTAATCCTAATTAATCCATGATTAGCAATATTTACGGTAGCATCACATTATCAAATCATGACGTAATTAGACTCAGTAGATTCATCCCACGAATAATTCATCGATTATGAATGAGTTTTGTAAATAGTCTATATTTAATACTCTAAAATAGTATCTAAACATTTGATGTGACAGGACTAAATTTTAGAGTAGAGGAAACAAGCAGGTACATAATATGTCCTATAATAGGTAGTAGAGATATTTTCTTATACGTATACTTATCTGTAGCAAGTAAATCCCAAGATTTATTTTGTTTCTATAAGACATTGTGGATTGGTATAAATTATTAGCATTATGCTCTATAGGAAATATGGATATGTTGTATGTGGCATACTATATTTAAACAGATATTATAATTATGGATCAACTATATAATATGCCATTTGTTCATGAGATTCATAATGTCACTATTTCAAAATGATCTCTGATCAGATGTAAGTCATATATATAACAGATATGACTGAGATCAACATGTTATTGATTGATGATTGTGTCTCATGGATCATGGGTATTGAGATATCAAACCAATAACATAAACGTATGCTAGAGAACATATGTTAGATAGACCTACTACGAGATATTGTTGAGATTTCATATATAATTAGTTTGTCTCGGTAGTATTTATGTAAAGTTGTTAGACATAAGATCACCATGGTTTCTAACATACGTAGTAGCTTACTTTAGAACTACTAAATTGGATAGTTATAAAACTAGTCATCGGGCTGCTATGAAACATGTTGTGTGATGTGAGTGATCAAGATAAAATTTACTATTTTTATAGGAGAGATATCTCTAGATCCCTCGGTGTAATGAATTGTAATAGTTCATGGACATGCTAACATGATTAAGGAGTTAATCATAGGTTATAATCTAGTATGGAGATCGCGAGAGAAAGAGAGATTAAGCTATTGATAGGACGGCACAAGTCTTAACTTGTGCTAGATCAATTAACTTGTGCTAGATCAATATTGTGAGGCAAAGGGATTTGTACATGAAAACATTATAAGTTGGTCCGATATGATCCTTATATACACTTGGGTTAATATGTTGTCCTAAATGTCGTTGTTATTCTATTAGCACCAACATGCTGACGGACCAAGGTAGGCCGCATGTGCATAAATAGGCTGGAGGCAGCTGCATAGATAGGCCACACAGATGGAAGCCCATGACATAGGCAGGCTGTTTCAGGGGTGTATAGGTAACTGGTTTTCTCGGTTGTTCAGTTTTCCGCCCATGAAAACTTAACCGAAAACCAAAAATCGAATACTATTAAAAAAATCAAATAGTGCTTTTTTCGGTTCGGTTCGTTTTCAGATAATTTGTGTCCACCCCTACTACGTATAGGTTGAGAATTATAATGATCTTAGGTCTAAGAACTTCACATAAACACTACTATGACCAACTAATGATACACGAAATCTCAACAATGTCGCATAGTGAGTTTATCTAACATATATTCTCTAACATATGTCATATTATTGATTTTGTAACTCCGTACCTATGATCCATAAGATATAATTATCAATCAATATATATGTTGCATACTAATTTGTTCCATATATATGACAACATGCTACTAACAATGTAGCCTTATAATAACAATGTATTGCATTCCCGCGTACTACAATAAAGAAAAACATGGCTGCCGAAGTTCTCTTATTATAGCTTGAATTGGGCTCTCAAACTATATATTCTTCCCGGTTTCGTGGTTTGGCAAACGGGAGCAGAAAGCTTGAGGCAGCAACTGCATAACTTGCGGTAAAATCATTGGCATGGACATCATCCAACCTGTAGCAAGAACAATAATATGTAATCCTTCATACCAATATAATCGTGAAATAAATGTGTTCCTCATCAATAATTCATTATACCTTTTGTGCTGCATGCATGACATTTCTAAAAATTATTACAGATACAGATTGTTTGCAATTTTAGACCTTAGAGTACCATTGCATATGGAAATAGATGAGCTTATGCGATGCTCAGGTGAAGAGTCAAATTGTGGAGACCTTGGAGACTCGGGAAGTTGTTTCAGTGCCTCAGTGGTATAATGGGACGTTCATGAAGGCTATTAATAAGCACTGGAAAAGTAATTTTATTCGATTTACACACTAATGCTACGTTACCTTCATTATTATCTTTGGAGTCATTTACCGATATTATTATCAAAGTTAATTAATTCGGCCTATACCAAGAAAATGTGTATCCAGGATTTGACTCTAATATGTCATATCATACCATAAACGAGTTCATCCTATCACATCTTATATGCATTGGATTTACACTAACGAACATTCCACATGATCACTTCATCCTATCACACCTCAAGGCTTGAAGAGAAAACGCTGATGCATGCTCCAGATTTTCAAATACCGACGTGTCTAAATGACTCAGAAATAAGCAAAATTTTAGAACATATATAATGAATCATGGATGACTCAGAATTTGTTTGTTCTTTAAACCTTTTCCTTCAAACAGTTCTTTTGGTTTGTAAGTTAACAAGAACACCGAAAAACTATTGAAGTAAATGAGCAAAGAAGGGCCGGATGATAATGTACGGATCATCATGATAATGTCATGATAATTGACACATTGTGTATCTTTTCCATCCACAGCCGGCCTGTGAAGAAATCTTACAAGTTTCTCGCAAGTTATGCAGTTGCTGCCTCTAGCTTACCGCCCCATATACAAAACCTACATACAAAAAGAAGAACGAGTGAATGTTATTAGCACGATCAGATATCAACTATTGCTAACAACATATTAACTATTTCTTATGTATTCTTAACGTCTGAAATTTCTTAGAATCATTTATAGATCAATGAATCTATATATATATACTGCGTCAATCATTTATCTATAAATGAATGCGTGAATCATTTATCTATAAATAAATCTATGAAATATAAAAATAACTTACATCCATAAATGAAAGAAAGTAGTATTAACCAACCCCAATAGAAAATATGCCGCACACACAATGAATGGTATCTCAACTCTGAAACACCTACCCCCATGTGAGGTGTTTCAATTATCCCACGTGTGTCAGTTCGATCCGCTGCATGGCAGTTCATTAGCATGAGATCGATTTAATCCCTCGTGTGTCAGATTGTCAGAACACATCAAACTGTTGTGTGTATATATATATATATATATATATATATATATATATATATAACAGATTGAGTACGCTGTTAGTTGTGTGATCTGCCATATAACAAGATCTATCTATGCTGACCCTTATATTCTATGTTCCACAGGTATCAATATTGTCGACGAACAGATCGAAAGAAAAAATAGTTCTGAACACATAACCAAAATGAGTTATGTACTTTTGCTGTGCCAACCATTAGAACTATGAGATCCAGACATCAAACTTACGAACAGCATAACTGAAAAAACTAGCAAGCAAGAAAGCATGCCAAGATCTATCACAAATGATTCACATGCGAACTTAATTAACTTACTCAATTAGTTTAATTAGTTACCTGGATATATAGATCAGATCTCTATTCCCACACCAAAACCAAAACGATTGAGCTCACTTATCCACAGCACAACGTAATAACTCGATCGATCTCTCATCACTTATAACCCTAGAAGGCTAGAAAAGCTAGAAGAGGGGATCAGGGGAGCATGCAGGAACTTAGACCTGTCTTTGGGCAAAGAGAGGGACGAGACAGGGTCTACTTTTATAGATCGATGTGCAGAGAAGAGATGAGGAGAGGAGGCAGTGTGTGGGCAAAGCAAGCCATGAAATTAATTAATTAAACAATTAGGATGCATGATGTGATTATTATTTCTTGGATTAGTGACAGGCAATGTGTGTTTGATTATTCATACAAAGAAAATACTCCCACTTGCGTGGAGTTGCTTCGCGCCGCTTGCGCACTGTCCAGTTTAAAATGAGTACAGTACAACATTTTTAATTACTTTTTAGTTCACAAACAGGTACGTACTGACAGACAGATCGATGCAAGGACGGCTCTTGTTAATATATTATGTATTTGTAGGTCACAGATCTTGAGTGTGTATATAATTACAGAAAAATCAAGGTTAAATATAGGATTGGATTTGTCGAATTAATGGCTCCTATTTTGTACGAGAATGATAGACGTATACTATGATACAGTTTAATAGCAAATTAACTAATCCCTCCGATCCATCACATAAAGAGTTATTTAACATAAAGTTAATAAGTTAGTACGTGATAGCAAAATATAAAGTGAACCCTTATTAATCAGAAAGTAATAAAATTATGAATAATGAAGCAATAGGTAAACAATATGTAATAATATTATGAATGAAGCAATAGGTAAACAATACGTAGACAGGGAGTTAAAATTGAAGTCATTTTAGGACAAAGTTGGAAAGTTAGAAGTAAATTCTTTTGATTGGAACAGATGATGTATTTGTTATTTGTATTTTTATTCTATATGAGTTGCTGGACTTAGCTTTTCTTACGCACATATAGTACGTGTGGATGATATGTGGTTCCTCAGTAAAAATATAAAAGTTAACCCAACATTACGTCAACGGATTAATTCATTCTTAACCCTAACTAGTACTAACAGCTAGCTGTTCAAACATTATATTTGTTTACTGCTTGTTGATTGGCCTGCGGCTTCGCCGAAGCTACGCGCCGTGGAAACCACGGCGTCGATCGAAGAATCTTTTCACCTATTAGATTCTGCTTGTCATGCTGCTCGATCTTACGGCACAGGCTAGGGCGCACCGTCCCATGCATGCCGGCCGAGAGCTTTTCATCACGAACATCTCGATCGATCCCTATTAGCTTCATTAGAAAAGAAAGAGTGATTACACAGTACACAAATGGCAATTTGACAGTAAAATCCAACGGGGCAGCTATAGCCAATTTATGTACTACCTAGTTCATTAATGCTGTTATGGTACACTACATCGATTTTTTATTAGGTCGATCTGTCCCGTTCATGATGCACGAGCCTCCGGGTGTCATGTCAAAGGAATTTTTTAATAATATATTTTTTTTATTCGAAAATGCATTCCTATTATCTCAAAATATAAAAATATCCACCGTAAAGTGCAGACAGAGACTTTATCGGTATTTCATCTACCAATAGAGGTTATGTCGGTACTTCAACATGGTTGAAAGAGAGCTCTGTCATAGTCAACACCTCAATCGGTAGTTCAATTGCCAATAGAATGGCCTCGGTTGTCTGCCCACACACCTACGGAGTATGTTGCACTTGCTTGTGCGCTCGTCCCTATGGCGCTTCAGTCCTTGTCCGTGCCATGTCAGCCTCCTCGTTAACTGCATGCCTTAGTCGCTGCATCAGTCAACACGCTCGCGCTTGCCCCCACAGTGCTTTGGTCCATTTAGTTCCTATCCACAAATTTAAAGGAATTTTGGAAAAAAATATAGATTGTGACACTCCATCGGCAATGTTAATGTGGAGCTTAATGATCTTTTAATTCTAAAAAACTCAAATAAAGTCTAAAAAATATACATGGTACTTATCATGGTGTTATGATATGATATATAGATGTTGTGATATAATCTGGTATACTCGACACTTTGGACTTTTGGAAAATTTATGAAATGATAAACATTTGAATATGAATTCATTTCAAGTTAAACTGAGTAAACATCCTAATGTGGATTCATATTCGAATTATCTGTTTTGTATTCATATCTGAGAACATACGAATTTGTATTCGTATTCAAAGTAAAATATGGTAAATAGTGCTATCCGAATTCGTTTATACGATCTGAATCCATCCCTACTCACGCGTGCCGCTGCCACCTCATGTCCGCCACCAATGCCTCGTCTTACACACATGGGCTGGTGTGGGGGTGGCATGGGGAGACAGGCAACCGACGTGTTCCTAAGGCGATGATGCGACGTCACACATGCGTGAGGTGCAGCGCTGGTGTGGGACACACTGTGGGTGACTGATACCCCTCTGTCGATGCGTTGAACTGCCAATGGAACCCCTATTGGTAGATAAAGTGCCAACAAAGTCTCTGTCGGTAGATGAAATGCTGATAGAGGGATATTTTGTGATTTTCTGAAATCACATAACAGGAATGTAATTTTGAATAAAAATATATTATTTAAAAAAAATCATTAAGAAGTTGAAATGGCAAATTTTCTACGATGATTTTAATTTCAGTATATCAAAACAATTGTTCAAACCAGGGCATGGGTGCCTTATATAATATATGCAAGTGGTTGCAAGATAAAATCATAATAAATGGTCAGATTCAAATAATATGCAAGCAGTATTTAGAAAAACAGTAGAATATAAACTCATCTTCACAAGATTAACTAAGTGTGATAATTCACCAAAGTAATTGTAACTACTATAGAAAGAGAACCAAACCTTATCATACATTGACTACTTTACCTACATACATGGATACACGATACAGCAATGGTTAGATATGACATCTTCTTAAAAAATGATACGGTGACAATATACATAGGGAAGCCACCCATACGAGCCGAAAATGCCAGCTCAACTCAGCTCACTAAGAAGGACACAACAATAATGATAGCTCAAAATCAGCACAAAATCAGCAGTGTTTCAGCAGCATTTAATTAATGAATCAGCAGAGCAGCGGGTGCTGGGGCAACGATGGTGGTGGCTGCTGCCAAGGCAGTGGAAGCCTAGAGAAGGGGTCGGCAGTGGCTGCACGCCACCATGGCGAAGGGGCCGATGGTGATGGCCGGATCTAGGGTACAGTGGCGTTGCATCGACAGGATCCCGGATCTAGGGCATGGCGTCGCGCGTGGCGACCGAATCTAGGGCAGCGGTGTTTGGTCCTGGGCGACGCTGGATAGAATGCTAGATCTGGGGAGGTGCTGACTGGTTATGAGATGGTGGCGATGGGATCTAAGGCAGCGATGGCTAGTTCTGAGATGGAGGTGGTGAGATCGAGGACATCGACAGTGGGATTGAGGGTGGTAACAGCTAATTCTAGGATAGCCATGGCTCAGCTCGTCTCGTTTGAGCTTGAGATGCATGGATCACGAGTCCGGAGCCAAACTACCACCCCTAGATATACATGATTTATATGCATGTAGAGAGCAATTAACCGATATTTATACATGAGATAATTAAGTAGAAAATCTAAAACAAAGTTCATGTGTTCAAAAATCAATATACCATGAAGTCATGAACTAGAAATGAATAACAACAATTTAAGTGTTTTCATGCATTAGGTTTGATGGCTTCACAACATCAACAGGTAAATTCAACACATAATTTCATCTATTACTCTCGCTAGATCTAGTTCAGCCAAACAAAGTTGAGCTTATTGAATAAAATTAGCACCTCCATTAAGATCAACATATCATAGATATCTCCCTGACATTCTATGTTGCTAAAGTATCAAGAAAGTATCTGATTTACTTTATTTTTTGAATATTTCACAAATGTCATATTCATATATGTGCGTATAGTATCTGATACATATCTATATCATATGTCAATCGTATTCGTGTTTCATATTACATGAATAACTATTACCATAATTATAGTATTGCATGAACTTCATATCTATGTACATTATATTAGCTTTAATATCATATTGGAATAGAACTTAGTAAAGGGACTATTTGGCTAGTGAGTAAGCTCCAACCCCAAAAGAATGCATGTTAGGAGGTGAATTGTCTATTGTACCTTGTTTCATCTAAGGTGCACCAATGCAATATATGTTTATATATTATAGGTTATATATTTCAGGTTTATAAATTAAAACTACATAACAACAAAAAAGTATTGTATATGTATCTTGTATATGCACCCTATCATTAAAAATAAAATAAAAATATATTTGTAGGCCCTATAGAGAAAATATAAAATGTGGCTTGATCATAACATAAATTGTTAGTTCCAATGAAGAGAAATAGCAGTTGTCAATTCATCACAAATACAACTATATATAGTTGCAATACTCAATGAAGAGTTTGACCTATCAGATGCTTATTAGTAAATTGCATGTTGGCTATATCATTCTATTATCATGGTGATATCATTCAGAGCATGATCACAGTTAAGTCCAAATATTCACTGTAATGTTCACAGTTAAGTCCAAATAGTAAGGAAAAAGTCTACTTTACCCCTCCCCTAAAGTATTATCTAGTAGACGAATGTTGCCCCAAACTAAAAAAACAGACTCTTAATCCCCAAAAATAATCTATGTCGGACAAATTACCCCCAAAGCGGTTTACCACGGTAGTTTTGCTGATGTGACAGTTCACGCTGGTGGTTTTGTTGATGTGACGGTCCACACCTGTGGTTTTGCTAACATAGTTGTCCATGTGGCTATGCGCGAGAACTTGATTGGTGGGACCCACTTGTCAGTGACATAGAAAAATTATTCTTTTTTCTTCTTTTCTTTCTTCTTATTTCCTTCTTCTCTTCTTTTCTTTCCTTTTTCTTTTTGTTCTTCATGATTCCTTCTTCCTCCTATTGAAACAACCCACGTCGCACAGGGTGATGACACGGGGTTGTGGCGGCACGGTACAGCGCAGGGTCATGGTGGTGTGGCGTGGGGTCGTGGTGTCATGGCGGTGCGGCGTGGGGTCACGGTGGTGTGGAGTGGGGTGGGGTCATAGGGCCACATCATGATGTGGCGTAGGGTCATAGTAGGGCACCAAGGGCACCATGGCGTGGGGCATAGGGGTGCCACAGTGCAGGGCATGGGGCATGAGGGTACGACGAAGAGGGAAGGCATCGTGAGGGCGCGGTGTGGAGGGAGTTGGCTGGCAGAAAAGAGAGGAAGGAGGAACAAGAAGAAGGAAGAAGGAAATAAAAGGTGAAAGACAAGAACAAAATCATGTTTCACTGACAAGTGGATCCCACCAAAATTTATTGTGTGTCACTACAACCAGATCCCATCGAAATTTTTTCTATCTCACTAACAAGTAGGTCCCACCATTCATATTCCAGGGCTAGTCCATGTGAACAACCATGTCAGCAAAATCACCTGCGTGGACCGACACATCAGCAAAACTATTGGTGTGCACTATCACGTTAGCAAAACCGCCTCGGAAAACCGCCTCACGTTATTTGTCTAGTATAGATTAGTTCAGGGAATTAGGAGTCAGGTTTTTTAGTTGGAGTAACATTCATCTACGGGTTAATACTTTGGGGGTAAAGTAGACTTTTTCCTAATAAATATATAGCCATAGTCTTTTATCAATGGAATAGTTGGGCATCTTATTTAGAATTTGTCATTTCAACTTCCAATCTTGAAATGCTCACTCAATAATATTATGAATGAATGAATGAGTGTGTTCTATTGGATTTTATTTATAGGTAGAAGTTGCATATTTACATTGTTAGTAATATGCCCTAGAGGAAACATGGAGATGTTGTACATGGCGTACTATATTTATGAAATGTTGTTTTGTTTCTTGAAATAGGTATTATCATTATGGATCAATGAGTATGGGACTCATTCATGAGACTTGTAATATTGCTATTTCTAAATGATCCCTGATAAAATATAAGTCATATGTGAAACAAGTATAACTGAGATCAGCATGTGTATTGATTGATAATCATGTCTCTTCGATCATGGGTATGGAGATACCAAATCAATAAAATGAATGTATATTGAAGAACATATGTTGGATAAATCCACTATAACACGTTGTTGAGATTTCACGTGTTGTTAGTTGGTCTCAATAGTGTTTATGTAAAATCCTTAGACCTGAGATCTCCATGGTTCCCAACA
The DNA here is from genome assembly GCA_019279435.1 of Zizania palustris. NCBI lineage: Eukaryota > Viridiplantae > Streptophyta > Magnoliopsida > Poales > Poaceae > Zizania > Zizania palustris. The sequence goes on from JAAALK010000290.1 coordinate 19,779,363, forward strand.
TACGTAGTAGCTTGCTTTGGGTCTACTAAATGTTACTCTATAATTAGGTAGTTATAAAAGTAGTCTTCGGATCTTCTATGAAACATAGATTGGGATGTGAGTAATCAAGATAGAATTTGCCACTGCTTACTAACAGATATATCTAGGCCCCTTGATGTAATGGATTATGAGAAACCAAGGGTTGGTTTCGGTGTTTTGTGATGAGTGATTGACAGGATTTTAACCTCTGTTCGAAGGGGTACCTCCGGAGGGGTTTCGGAGGTTGGACCTCCGAAGGGTGTTCGGAGGTGGTTTCACCGAAGAGTGTTCGGTGGTTTGGTTGATGCAGCTGTTGTAGCGGAGTGTGCCTGTCGGAGGGGTCCGACAGTACACGAGGACTGGGAGTGTACCGAAGGCTTCGGTATTTTGGGCGGTACACCGGAGTGTGTGCCGGAGGTTGCTAACCCGGAGAGGTCTCCGGAGTACTGGATACACTTGTCTGCTTATCTGTGGTGCGCAGGGACTTCGGAGGCGACGGACAGGTTCGCGGCAGGTGAACCTGGGTCAAGCGGGAGGCTTGATGCCAGGGGAGCAGGGAGCTCCGTCACGGTGGCTGCGAAGGGGGTCCGGGTCGGTCCTCGGGTCGAGGTGCGCCAGGAGAAGCAGAGAGTGCGGAGCGTGGCTCCGGCTGAAGGTGCTCCGAGACAAGTCCTCGGAGGTGAGGCACTTCGAAGGTACTCCGAATGGAGCAACTTCGGAGATGGATGGTTCAAGTCCTCTGCGGAGGCAAGGTGTTCGAAGTGTGCTCCGGAGGGAGACATTCGAAGATACCCGACGAAGGTCTCAGAAGTCAAGGTGCATCGAAGGAATGGTCCGGGTGAGGCTCGTCGAGGAGTGTGCTCGGGGAGAGACACTGAGACGGAGTGCTCATGGAATGCTTCGTGTGGAGGCCTTGGACGAAGGAGGGACTTCGAAGGGTGGTACTCCGAAGGTGGGGCTTCGGAGTGAGGAAGGCTTCGGAGCGAGGCTAGCTCCGGAGTGTGGTTGTCTTGTGGTACTTCGGCCTGCATGGCTTCGGTACACGGACTGACGGCATTCGAGCTGGGTAAAGCTGTGAAGTCGTGGTGGTCCACTCCGGAGGTGTTGGTGCGAAGGCACAAGGGCTTTGATGGCTTCGACTCAAAACCGTCATTGTATCGAAGGCTATCTTCGGCGAAGCGAAGGCCACCAGGCTCAAGACTTCTCGCCGAAGCCACCGCACCCCTCGCGTGCGAAGGGAGGCTCCAGAAGGTCAAAGACTGCAAAGGCTGACACTGTCTGCTCTGCAAAAAGCTGACGTTGTCCCCTCTGCAAAGCTGACAGAGAAGCCTCCAGAATAAAGTTGGACTACCTTTTGTACCCCTCTGTTCTGTAGAAACAAAATTGGTGAAAACCCTAGGGGTAAAGTAGTCATTTCCTTTGGGTGAACTGTGGGCTATAAATATGGGGGCTCGGTAGGTAACATTTAACACTTTGAGCATTTACTGTTGAGCTCCTGTAGCCACATACCTCGTTGTATTCATCCAGAGTTCAATTTTATTGTGTTCCTTGTTCAAGCAGCGAAGCCCTGCTTCTTTGTGCTTTTTGCTTGAGCTCGTGTTACATACCTCGCTAGTTATAGTGCACCGAAGCCTGTCTAGGCGAAGGTTGTTTCTGTGCGAAGTGTATTTTTCAGTGTGCTGTCGCTCTGTGTAACTTGAGGCTAGACCTCACAGCTTACTAGCGAAGCCCTGATCGAAGCCCGTTTTGCTTCTTGTGTCGAAGCCCTTAGCGAAGTCCGTTTGTGTGTGTGTAGACCTTCGTGTACGAAGCACAGCACCAGTTGCTGCTGCCAAGTTCTTGGTCGAAGTCCTCAGAGGGCTGCCCACTCTTGCGAAGGGTGAAGTGCGAAGCCTGCTCGAAGCACCCTGTGTGCGGAGCCTGCACTGACTTAGCAGAGTAGATTTTCGAGGGTTGTTAGTGGAGCGAAGTCTTCTTGGCTTCGAACTTTTGCTCATGCGAAGCCTGTGTTCGGAGCTGTCGAAGTACCTCCGAACCAGACCGTCGAAGGTAGTGTTCGAAGCCTGTTCCGCAGAAGACAGAACTGAAACCGAAGGCTAGTTTTTAGCCCGAAATTTTAAAAGCTCCCATTCACCCCCCCCCCCCCTCTGGTCGCCGTTTCCGGTCCAACAATTGGTATCAGAGCAGGTTAAGATCACCAGTTGACCTTAACCGGTTTTTTGATCTATTGGCGACATGGATAGAGGCAGTAAAATTCCTCTGTTCGATGGGACTGATTTTGCATACTGGAAGGTGCGCATGGAGGCTTACTTGTTAAGCCAAGGAAATGCAATTTGGGAGATTGAGAAACCAAGGGTTGGTTTCGGTGTTTTGTGATGAGTGATTGACAGGATTTTACCCTCTGTTCGAAGGGTACCTCCGAAGGGTGTTCGGAGGTTGGACCTCCGAAGTATGTTCGGAGGTGGTGTCACCGAAGTGTGTTCGGTGTTTGCTTGCTGCAGCTGTGCAGCGGAGTGTGCTCGTCGGAGGGGTCCGACAGTACGCAATGACTGGGTTCGTACCGAAGGGTTCGGTACTTTGTGCGGTACACCGGAGTGTGTACCGGAGGTTGCTAACCCGGAGAGGTCTCCGGAGTACTGGATACACTTGTCTGTTTGTCTGTGGTGCGCAGGATCTTCGGAGGCGACGGACAAGGTTCGCAGCAGGTGAACCTGGGTCAAGCGGGAGGCTTGATGCCAGGGGAGCGGGGAGCTCCTTCACGATGGCTACGAAGGTGGTCCGGGTCGGTCCTCGGGTCAAGGCGTGCCAGGTGAAGGCAGAAAGTGCGGAGCATGGCTCCGGCTGAAGGTACTCCCAGACAAGTCCTCGGAGGTGAGGCACTTCGAAGGTACTCCGAATGGAGTGACTTCGGAGTTGGTGGAACAAGTCCTCTGCGGAGGCATGGAATTCGAAGTGTACTCCGGAGGGAGACATTCGAAGGTTGCCCGACGAAGGTCTCAGAAGTCGAGGCGCATCGAAGGCATGGTCCGGGTGAGGCTCGTCGAGGAGTGTGCTCGGAGTGAGACACTGCGACGAAGTGCTCATGGAATGCTTCATGCGAAGGCCTTGGACGAAGGAGGGACTTCGAAGGGTGGTACTCCGAAGGTAGGGCTTCGGAGTGAGGATGACTTGAGGTGCTTCGGCCTGCATGGCTTTGGTACACGGACTGACGGAGTTCGAGCTGGGTGTAGCTGCGAAGCCGTGGTGGTCCACTCCGGAGGTGTTGGTGCGAAGGCTCAAGAGCTTTGACGGCTTTGGCTCAAAACCGTCAGTGTATCGGAGACTGACTTCGGTGAAGCGAAGGCCATCTGGCTTCAGGCTTCTCACCGAAGCTACCGCACCCTCGCGTGCGATGGGAGGCTGTAGAAAGTCAAAGACTGCAAAGGCTGACACTGTCTGTTCTATAAAAGGCTGACACTGTCCCCTCTGCAAAGCTGACAGAGAAGCCTCCAGAATAAAGGTGGACTACCTTTTGTACCCCTTAGTTCTGTAGAGTCAAATCTTGTGTAAACCCTAGGGGTAAAGTAGTCACTTCCTTTGGGTGAACTGTGGGCTATAAATATGGGGGCTCGGTAGGTAGCATTTAACACTTTGAGCATTTACTGTTGAGCTCCTGTAGCCACACTTCGATTGTAATACATCCAGAGAGTTCATATTTCTGTGTTCCTTGTTCAAGCGGCGAAGCCCTGTTTCCTGTGCTTTTGCTTGAGCTCGCTTTGCATACCTCGCCTGTAGTAGTGCACCGAAGCCAGTTGAGGCGAAGGTTGTTTTTCTAGCGAAGTGTGTTTTGTCAGTGTGCATTCGCTCTGTGTAACAGGAGGCGTGACCTCACTGCTTACTAGCGAAGCCCTGATTGTTGCCCGTTTTGCTTCTTGTGTCGAAGCCCCTAGTGTAGTCTGTTTGTGTGCGTGTAGACCTTCGTGTACGAAGCTCAGCACCAGTTGCTGCTGCCAAGTACTTGGTCGAAGTCCTCAGAGGGTTGTCCACCCTTGCGAAGGGTGAAGTGCGAAGCCTGCTCGAAGCACCCTGTGTGCGGAGCCTGCACTGACTAAGCAGAGTAGATTTTCGAGGGTTGTAAGTGGAGCGAAGTCTTCTTGGCTTCGAACTTTTGCTCCTCCGAAGCCTGTGTTCGAAGGTGTCGAAGTACCTCCGAACCAGACCTTCGAAGGTAGTGTTCGAAGCCTGTTCCGCAGAAGACAGAACTGAAACCGAAGGCTAGTTTTTAGCCAGAAATTTTAAAAGCTCCCATTCACCCCCCCCCCTCTGGTCGCCGTTTCCGGTCCAACAGAGATTGTGGACTCACAATACTCCATCCCTGAGACTCGCACCTCTCAAACCGAGAAGGATCAGTATAATGCCAACTCCAAGGCAAGAAATATACTGTTTATTGGTTTGAGTAGAAGTGAGTTTGATAGGGCGCATCACTTTAGGACTGCTAGGGAGATTTGGACAACACTCACTATTTTTCATGAGGGCTCTACTCAGATTAAGGCCAGGCGCCAAAGCACCTACAATCAACAGTATCAGCTGTTTGTGCAGGCACCTGGTGAATCTATAGATGCCATGTTTTCTCGCTTTGACGCGATAGTGAGTAACTTGCGATCCAACGGGACGCTTGCTTACAATGATCATGATAAGGCTATCAAGCTTCTCTGTGCTCTTGACCGTAGCATATGGGAAGTAAAGATATCCAGCATTGAGGAGTCCGCAGGTTATGACACATTGACCTGTGATGAACTCTTTAGCAAGCTGAAGTCCACAAAGATTGCCAAGGCATCTCTTGCGGTGCACAGAAGCTCTTTGCCACAACCATTGGCATTGGTTTCTAGCACTAGCTGTGGCACCACTGCAGAACCAAGCACATCTGGCACTTGTGTTCTTGCAGATGGTTTTGCTTTGTCCTCCCTGGTCTCCGTCACAAAGGAGCAGGTGGACACTCTAGATGATGATGAGCTTGCTCTCATTGCCCGGAGGTTCACCCGCTTTCATCATGAGAGACGGGATCAGAGGAGAAGTGGTTTTAGTGGTTGCTTTGAGTGTGGCGACACTTCTCACATCAAGGCTAATTGCCCCAAGCTCAAAAAGAGAGATGAGAGTGAGTGCCCCAAATACCACAAAAAGGAGAGGAAACCCTTTGTGAAGGGTAAGCGCGGCAAGGTGGCTAAGAAAGTAGCCAAAGCCGCTTCCATAGCATTTGTTGCTGCTCTCAGCGACATCGACATGTCCTCAACTGAGGAGTCGAGCTCTGAGGAGGAGGAGTCCCCATGGAAGGAGGACAAGAAGGACAAGAAGGGACGAGACTTCACCGGCCTTTGCTTCATGGCCGACAGCGATCACAGCGGCGATGAGCTTGACTCATCTGAGGTACTTCTATCATCTGACCAGCTATTGATTAAATTAGATGAGCTGAATGAAGTAGTTCTTGGTCAGGATAGATTACTTGTGCAAGCCGCTAGAGAAAGAAAAGACCTTAGACTTAGGCTAGAATCTGTATCTACTGAATATGCCATGCTTAAGTCTAAAGTTAATGATGCTGAATGTGATTCTTATACCACTGTCATGGGTGAGCTTGCTCAGTTGCGTTCTGTTCATGCTCAAACACTATCTGAGCTTGAGATTGCACAGAAGAAGCTTTTGGAGGTGGATTCTAGACCTCGTGATGTTATTGAATGCATGAACTGTTCTTTATTACGTGAGAGCATTAATTTACGTGATAAACATGTTCATGATTTGGAGGCTAGATTGGAGAGGGCCGGTAGTTCTAAGGATGTGCAACCTGTTTGTGACACTTGCATTACCCTTAAGGACTAGCTAGGCACTGTTAGAGAGCGGGCTGAGAACCTTATGACTGAAAATGAATACCTTCTTTCTGTGGTTAATAAATGCACTGAGAGAAAGGGTAGGATGGATTTGCTCTTGGCCAAGACCAAGATGTGTGCTGACAGAGCAGGGGTAGCTCTAGGTTTGGGTTTTGAGAGGATACCTTCAGACAGTAAGACCAAAACTGTTTTTACCTCTCCCACTACCTTAGAGAAAGAAAGAGCTCTGTTAGACACCCCACCAGCCAAGAAACCTACCCGAGCTCAAAAGAAAACCACTCCTCCTGCCAAGAAAAATCCTCCCAAGAAAACCACTCAGAGAAAACCCAAGGAGCCTGTGAGAGTTGCTCCTGTGACCCATGAGAGTGCCCCCAGGAGAGTGTTTCATTGTTCCTATTGTCAGCGGGCGGGTTATTTGGTTGGGTTCTGCTTTCGTCGCATCAAGGATGAGCGACGCTCTCAGGCGATGAGTTACCAGGACATGCATTACCCATCTTTAGGTATGCATGAGTCTGAGTTTTACTATCGTCCTGCTTTTGAGGCTCCTCATGCTTCTCGGAGAGGTTTTGCTACTCGAGGTGTTCACCATGTTCCATATGGTGGTAGACCCCGGGCGAGTAGATTTGTACCTCGTCAGATTAGGAGACCTCGACATGTTGTTCGTTCACAGCATGTAGGTAGACCTCGCACTTTGCATTATTCTGATTATCATGTGCGTAGACCGTCTACTTTTACTGCGCCTACTACTCGTGTCACTCAGTGCTGGATGCCTCGTCATTATTTCACTCACCCCAGCACTGAGCGATCGAGATATTCTTATCATGTGTAGGCGACAGATCGAGGCTTGGAGGGCACGTGGATCATGGACTCCGGTTGTTCGCGCCACATGACCGGAGATGCAGCATGGTTCTCCAGCCTCACCTCAACCAAGCAAAGGGAACATATCACCTTCGGAAACAATCGAAGGAGTAGAGTGAAAGGTAAAGGTGTGGTAAGAATTAACTCGAATTTCACTCTCAAAGATGTTGCTTTGGTTAAAAACCTGGGATACAATTTGCTGTTTGTATCTCAGTTGCTTGATGAGGGCTTCGAAGTGCGATTTCATCGCGATACTTCACAAGTGCTCAATTCTGATGGCGTTGTGGTATGTAAGATCTTTAGAGTTGGGAGAGTGTTTGGAGCTGATTTTTCAGAGTCGTCTGGTTCTTCTCATTGTCTTGTTGCACATTCGATTTCTGAGCTTTGGAAGTGGCATAGGAGACTAGGGCATATGAGCTTTGAGTTGCTCGCTCGTCTGAGCGCCCTAGGCCTGATCCGAGGATTGCCCAAGCTTAAGTTTGAGAAGAATTTAGTTTGCGCTCCGTGTCGACATGGAAAACTGATTGCTGCTTCGCATTCGCCAGTCACCACAGTGATGACTGAACAACCCGGAGAACTTCTCCATATGGACACTGTAGGTCCTTCTCGGGTTAGTTCTTTAGGCGGCAAGTGGTATGTATTAGTTATTGTTGACGATTTCTCTCGCTACTCTTGGGTCTTCTTTCTTGCCAGCAAGGATGAAGTGTTTTCACACTTTCGGAGCTTGGCTTTGAGACTTTTTACTGAACTCCCTGGTGCATTGAAATTCATTCGAAGTGATAATGGCACTGAGTTCAAAAATAGTCTCTTTGTTGACTTTTGCATGGAGCATGGCATAGAACATCAATTCTCTGCTCCGCGGGTTCCTCAACAGAACGGTGTTGTTGAGAGGAAGAACCGCACTTTGGTTGAGATGGCTAGGACGATGCTTGATGAGCATAGGACTCCTAGAAAATTCTGGGCTGAGGCCATGAACACTGCATGTTACATCTCAAATCGTATATTCTTGCGCTCAATTTTAAACTTGACATCTTATGAGCTGCGTTTTGGGAGACAGCCCAAGGTTACTCATCTTCGAGTTTTTGGCTGTCGCTACTTTATCCTAAAACGTGGTAATTTGGATAAATTTGAGTCGCGCTCTTCTGACGGGATCTTTTTGGGTTACACTACTCATGGTCATTCTTATCGTGTTTATAACTTGGAAACTAACACTGTCATCGAGTCATGTGATGTGACTTTTGATGAATCAACCCCCTCTGTGAGTTTTGCATTTGAACAGGCAAATGAACACGACATGGAACAGACCATCTTCGAAGAAGAAGATCCCGGAGAATTCGAGGATGAACCCCTACTACCCTCGACGTCAACCCCCGAAGCTGACCCCGCTTCAACTACTTCGGCACGAGGTCTCGAAGCGACTACCTCAACATCGGTCATCTTGGACCACTCCAACGCACAAGTTGAGGGGGAGACTGCATCCCGCCGCGAGGCTCCACATCATGTTCAAAGGATGCACCCTCCCGAGCAGATAATTGGTGAGCTTGATCAAAGGGTAACTCGTTCACATGCCCATTTCACTAATGCTGCTTTTGTTGCTTCTTTCGAGCCCTTAGATGTTAGTCATGAACTTTCTGATTCTAGTTGGATCAATGCCATGCATGAAGAGCTTGAAAATTTTGAGAGAAACCAAGTCTAGACTTTAGTTGATCCTCCACCTAATGTTCATTTCATTGGAACAAAATGGATTTTCAAAAATAAACAAGGGGAGGATGGGACAATAGTTAGAAACAAGGCTAGACTTGTAGCTCAGGGCTTTTCTCAACTAGAAGGGATTGATTTTACTGAAACTTTTGCACCTGTTGCTCGCCTTGAGGCCATTAGGATTTTGCTTGCCTTTGCAACATCCCGGGGATTCAAACTCTATCAAATGGATGTCAAAAGTGCTTTTCTTAATGGCTTCATAGGTGAAGATGTTTATGTAAAACAACCCCCTGGTTTTGAAAACCCCAAGTACCCACATAAAGTCCTTAAACTTCATAAGGCTCTTTATGGACTCAAGCAGGCCCCTCGGGCTTGGTATGATAGACTTAAGTCTTTTCTGCTTGAGCGAGGGTATTTGATGGGCTCTGTTGATAAAACTTTGTTTACTCTCAAGCATGGCAAAGATTTCCTTCTGGTTCAGATTTATGTGGATGATATCATCTTTGGTGGCTCTTCTCATGCTTTGGTTGCCGAGTTTGCAGATACCATGAGCAGGGAATTTGAAATGTCCATGATGGGCGAGCTTACATTTTTCCTTGGTTTGCAAATCAAGCAAAGCAAACAAGGTACTTTTGTCCACCAGACGAAGTACACCAAGGACCTGCTCAAGAAGTTCGACATGTCCGATGCGAAGCCCCTCGCCACTCCAATGGCTACATCTGTAGCATTGGATCCTGACGAAGATGGAGAAGCCGTAGATCAGAAGGAGTTCCGAAGCATGATCGGCTCCCTCCTCTACTTGACTGCCACGAGGCCGGACATACACTTCGCTGTGTGTCTGTGCGCTCGTTTTCAGGCTTCACCACGAGCTTCGCACCGCCAAGCGGTAAAGCGCATCTTAAGGTATCTCAAACACACCCTTGAATTTGGCATATGGTATTCAGCATCTTCATCTTTATGTCTTCGAGGATATTCTGATGCGGATTTTGCTGGGTGTAGAATTGATAGGAAGAGTACCTCTGGTACTTGTCATTTTCTGGGTACATCCTTGGTTTGCTGGTCTTCCCGCAAATAGTCTAGTGTTGCACAATCGACGGCTGAGGCCGAATATGTTGCTACAGCTAGCTGTTGCTCTCAGATTTTGTGGATGGTTTCCACTTTGCGGGATTTCGGGTTAGATTATAAGAGTGTTCCACTTTTCTGTGATAACACTAGCGCTATTTGTATTGCAAACAACCCGGTTCAGCATTCCAGAACCAAACACATTGATGTGCGGTATCATTTTCTCAGAGATCACAATGAGAAGGGTGATATTGAACTTCAATATGTTGATACCCAACACCAGCTTGCCGACATTTTTACAAAACCCCTCGATGCTTCTCGATTTGCCTACTTGCGTGGGGAACTTGGTATTTGTCACCCTTACGGCATTTTGTGAGGGGGAGCTGTTTTAGATGGATGTGCCTTTGCTAATTGTGTTGAAATTGCATTTACATCTTTTGCACTTATATGCCTGCTTATAATTCATGAAATCATGACAGCTCAGCTCTTTTTAATTTATCTGGAACATTCATGTGCATGATGTTTTCTTTTCAAAGTCAAATCGTGCTCACTGCTTAGTCTTGAATCTAGCATATTTAGGCAGGACTGCTTTAGCTATCTTTTATCTGCTTGACAGCGAGACACTATTCATTGGATGCTAAAAATTGCAACTTGAAATATTGTTCTACATCTTCATGGATATTCATAAAATGCCAAACAATTGGTTCACTTGGTTAAAATCAAAAATTCCATGATTTTCATGTTTCAAGTAAAAAGATCCAGGTGGGTTTGTTTGTCGCACTACCCTATTCTAGACTGCTTACCATTGCACATTGGTCTGAACTGGAATAGTGTAGTGTATGCCAAAATCATTGCCTTAAGCTTCTTATGGATTTCATACCTAGGCTTGGCCTGATTGGAAAGTATAAGGTGGACAAACAAATAACCCCTGGCACTAAGAAAAGAACAACAAAATTCATTGATCATCAAGTTTGCTTTTCATGCTCCATTTGAACTGGACTTGTCTGTCTAGAGTAGCAATTGACTAGCTGTCCGCAGTCCCTGCTTTTACGTGTCTAGTTTCCTTGACTAAGTGGTGATGCTTTTATTTCAAAAATGATCAAATCACATGCTTCATCATGTTTTTAGAGAACGTTAAATTGAGCTGAGCCCATGATCATTGGTGTTATTGTTGGCATATTTTTGCTTCATATGTCTTTGCAATTCTGCTCATTTCGAAGCTTTGCATCTTTTACATGCTCCTTGATGCTTGCATTGCCAAAGGGGGAGAAATTCCTCAAGAGAGAGAGACTTGCTTCGTTCTCTGCCGCAAGGGGTATAAATTCCATAAAGGGGGAGAAGATTCTTTGTTGCCAAAAAGGGGGAAACTTAACTCAGGGGGAGAGAGAGAGACTTGCTTCGTTCTCTGCCGCAAGGGGTATAAATTCCATAAAGGGGGAGAAGATTCTTTGTTGCCAAAAAGGGGGAAACTTAACTCAGGGGGAGTTTTTATCTTGAGATTTGCCAAAGGGGCTTTTACTCTTTTGAAAACGGGGGAGGAAAATTCTTTTATCAAGTGACATGATTTGGCTCTTTTCTGAGTTTTTATGGTCACTTGTGTGTTGAACGTTTTCATATTTTCTTGAACTTGGATTTGGTTGTCAATGCACTCATCAAGGGGGAGATTGAGAAACCAAGGGTTGGTTTCGGTGTTTTGTGATGAGTGATTGACAGGATTTTAACCTCTGTTCGAAGGGGTACCTCCGGAGGGGTTTCGGAGGTTGGACCTCCGAAGGGTGTTCGGAGGTGGTTTCACCGAAGAGTGTTCGGTGGTTTGGTTGCTGCAGCTGTTGCAGCGGAGTGTGCCTGTCGGAGGGGTCCGACAGTACACGAGGACTGGGAGTGTACCGAAGGCTTCGGTATTTTGGGCGGTACACCGGAGTGTGTGCCGGAGGTTGCTAACCCGGAGAGGTCTCCGGAGTACTGGATACACTTGTCTGCTTGTTTGTGGTGCGCAGGGACTTCGGAGGCGACGGACAGGTTCGCGGCAGGTGAACCTGGGTCAAGCGGGAGGCTTGATGCCAGGGGAGCAGGGAGCTCCGTCACGGTGGCTGCGAAGGGGGTCCGGGTCGGTCCTCGGGTCGAGGTGCGCCAGGAGAAGGCAGAGAGTGCGGAGCGTGGCTCCGGCTGAAGGTGCTCCGAGACAAGTCCTCGGAGGTGAGGCACTTCGAAGGTACTCCGAATGGAGCAACTTCGGAGATGGATGGTTCAAGTCCTCTGCGGAGGCAAGGTGTTCGAAGTGTGCTCCGGAGGGAGACATTCGAAGATACCTAACGAAGGTCTCAGAAGTCAAGGTGCATCGAAGGCATGGTCCGGGTGAGGCTCGTCGAGGAGTGTGCTTGGGGAGAGACACTGAGACGGAGTGCTCATGGAATGCTTCGTGTGGAGGCCTTGGACGAAGGAGGGACTTCGAAGGGTGGTACTCCGAAGGTGGGGCTTCGGAGTGAGGAAGGCTTCGGAGCGAGGCTAGCTCCGGAGTGTGGTTGTCTTGTGGTACTTCGGCCTGCATGGCTTCGGTACACGGACTGACGGCGTTCGAGCTGGGTAAAGCTGCGAAGCCATGGTGGTCCACTCCGGAGGTGTTGGTGCGAAGGCACAAGGGCTTTGACGGCTTCGGCTCAAAACCGTCATTGTATCGAAGGCTATCTTTGGCGAAGCGAAGGCCACCAGGCTCAAGACTTCTCGCCGAAGCCACCGCACCCCTCGCGTGCGAAGGGAGGCTCCAGAAGGTCAAAGACTGCAAAGGCTGACACTGTCTGCTCTGCAAAAAGTTGACACTGTCCCCTCTGCAAAGCTGACAGAGAAGCCTCCAGAATAAAGTTGGACTACCTTTTGTACCCCTCTGTTCTGTAGAGACAAAATTGGTGAAAACCCTAGGAGTAAAGTAGTCATTTCCTTTGGGTGAACTGTGGGCTATAAATATGGGGGCTCGGTAGGTAACATTTAACACTTTGAGCATTTACTGTTGAGCTCCTGTAGCCACATACCTCGTTGTATTCATCCAGAGTTCAATTTTATTGTGTTCCTTGTTCAAGCAGCGAAGCCCTGCTTCTTTGTGCTTTTTGCTTGAGCTCGTGTTACATACCTCGCTAGTTATAGTGCACCGAAGCCTGTCTAGGCGAAGGTTGTTTCTGTGCGAAGTGTGTTTTTCAGTGTGTTGTCGCTCTGTGTAACTTGAGGCTAGACCTCACAGCTTACTAGCGAAGCCCTGATCGAAGCCCGTTTTGCTTCTTGTGTCGAAGCCCTTAGCGAAGTCCGTTTGTGTGCGTGTAGACCTTCGTGTACGAAGCACAGCACCAGTTGCTGCTGCCAAGTTCTTGGTCGAAGTCCTCAGAGGGCTGCCCACTCTTGCGAAGGGTGAAGTGCGAAACCTGCTCGAAGCACCCTGTGTGCGGAGCCTGCACTGACTTAGCAGAGTAGATTTTCGAGGGTTGTTAGTGGAGCGAAGTCTTCTTGGCTTCGAACTTTTGCTCCTGCGAAGCCTGTGTTCGGAGCTGTCGAAGTACCTCCGAACCAGACCGTCGAAGGTAGTGTTCGAAGCCTGTTCCGCAGAAGACAGAACTGAAACCGAAGGCTAGTTTTTAGCCCGAAATTTTAAAAGCTGTCATTCATCCCCCCTCTGGTCGCCGTTTCCGGACCAACAGATTATGAAAGTGCATGACCAAGTCAATGTGATTAAGGAGTCAATCTTATGTTATAATCTAGTACGAAGATCGAGAGAGATTAAGGTATTGAAAGGATGACACAAGTTTTACCTTGTGCACAATCAATATCGTATGGAAATGGGATTTGTACATGAGAATATCACATGCTCATTTGATATGATCTTTATGTACATTTAGGTTAATATGATTTACTAGAGGTTACTATTAATAGTGTACCAGAAAGGGGGTTTTGTATATAACCAAGTATACATGGACCTACAGGGCCACACACTTAATGGGTTAAGACATCTAATTCAGATAGGATTCGAATCTGGCTCAGTTTGGATAGATATCCAGATGATTTGGATAGAGATCTAAATAGAGTCCTCATTGGGACCGAAAGGACCCAAGCTAGGATGTCTATATATATGAGTTGTGAGAGGATCTTGCAATAGGATTATGTTCTATTCATATGCTTCAATTGTGTCATGCGTGTAAATTTGCTAGTCGACCGACCGAGCCTGACCACTTTGTTGATCGCTTGAGTACTAGTATACTATCGGTCGATATTTCACTCCTAGATGTGTGGATGCCGGTAGAGGTAGTGCTACACTGCTTCGCTAATCAGATTGGCTTTTGTATTGGCATCGGCATCGTCATCAACTCGAAGGACGGGTGGTTGGACGTAGACTGGGCTATTAGATCAGCTTCTTTCCGACCAGTCTGATCAGGTGCTTCCCGACCACATCGGTGCACATGTGTTCGGTCATATCACTTCTCGAATACTTCTTCCATTGGTTTGCACGTCAAATTATAACGATCTATATATAGTCCCTCTCTATCATGATGTCCTTTTATGCGCGGTAGAAAAAAATTGTTTTCAAATATCGTAGCCTTTGTGTTCTTCCCCAACATATATAAGATATGTAAAACACATTATTCTTTGTGATTGAAGACATGTGTAACAAATTTGTTCGCCAATGCTCGATCAATACCATGCATGTTGCCTTGTGGAGGATGTGGGAAAAATTATACCAATTCCTATGGCATGGTAGGGCATCAACAATGTATATGGCAAAAGTAGTCCATATAGATGGGACCCACAATATTGGTCTATAATTATTTTTTATCCCACAATATTTATAGCAATAGTGGATATCAAAAGTAAGAGAGAAGATAGAAAGAGAAGGAAAGAAGAGAAGTGATAAATATTATTTTATTTCTTATGAGTAGTCCATAAACTTATGGGTACCTTTTACTAAAAACCGCTATAAAGACTACTTCTACAATGGTTTATCTCACTTATAGAAATATTTTAATGCTTATAGACTACTTTTTTCACATATTGTGGATGCCCTAAGACACTAGTGTCATGCATAGCACCGGATTAATCTATATACACATATGTAAAACACATATCATAAGTGTTGATATGTTTTGAAGGTTTCAAGGCATAAATACCAACGAACTTTCTGTGAAGATCCATAAAAATATTCCTGTTCATGTGAAGCTATGTATGACATTTACCTGTATCCTCAATATCTCCATTAGCTATATATTCCACTCACAATTTGTCCAAGTTTACACCACTTTCATAAATATTCAAAAACTTTTCATGCTCACAACTAGAATCATCAGTATTATCACTATCAGATATAACATAAAAATACAATGAAATATATAGAAAAAGTCTAAATCACCCCCAAGTTTGTCCGATGTTTAAATAACCCCATAAAGAAAAATCATTTTAAAAAGCCCAGTGGTATTGAAAAAATTCAGTTTTAACCTTTGATTAACGGTTTCGTTGACGTGAAGAAACCTGGCCTGATTTTGGCTGACTATTCAACTGATGTGGCGCGTGACCGATCGATGAAAAAAATCTAAATCACTCCTCCAAGTTTGACCAATGTTTGAATAACCCTGAGAAAAAAATATATATTAAAAAACATGTTTTATTTTTATTCTAAGATATTATATTTCCATATAATTCTTTCCGTTTCTGTTTTCTTAAAAACCGAGAAAAAAATTTCTCGGTTTTCATTCATAACAGACATATGGATTGGGGCATTTGCTTTACCTATAGCAAATAACCGGATGCTCTTTTTTCCTACAAGTTCCCAAGATCAAAACTTATGCAATTTACGCTAATTAACGCAACTTGGTTGGATTACATGAACAGCCACAAACATGGAATCTTGGAAAACAAACAGGCAAAATAACAGCCATTTGCCCATGCATTTCCTATGGCTTTTCAATCTGTGAGCTCCATAAAGTTGAATCGTATTCTTCATCAACTTGGTACCCTAGTTGATGAATGCATGATCATATCAAACGCAGTTGTTGTGACAAGTTGGTGATTAGCAATATGAACTGAGACAGCAACACAGCAGCAGGGCTAATTAATATAATTATGTACGTACAGACGCTGTCAGGTTCCTGATGCATTTGTATGACGCTGTCTCAATACATAGGCAACAATTAAATTGATGGTACGAATTCTTAACAGTGCATTATTGGTGATGTGAGAGTGTTACATTCCATGCCTTCATCACCTTTCTTTTAATTTAGCAAAGAAGGAAAGCTTTTTGACAATATGTTAATCAAAGGACATAACTTTAGAGAATATATATTATATATATTATTATGGCATACTTGTAGCAAGTAGTTGGTGCAGTGGTTACAAAGTGCTGAAAGATTTTTGTGATTTGAACAATGAATTGGGCTAGCCATGTTGATTCAGAATTTATTTTCTGACAGAAACACACTCCACTATATATGCAAAAGATATGCACATTGGGATTTAATTATCTTTGTGTGGCCCATTTTTTATGAAATAAAAAGGAAGTAATAACCAGACCACACACTTGTCTTTTCCAACCATAAATTACAAGATGTACAAAAGGCCGCGCATGAATTTTTGACAAAACTAGTGAACAAAAGCACACAACTTAACTTCCTAGTTACAGGTAATGAACTGTTATTATTGTTGGAAAGTTAGAAAATTAAAGAATTAATTCCTGAACAAAATAAATCATGACAAACGTAGGTACTAACATGTATAGATCTAACATACGAGTAAACAAGAACAACAAACGAGAACAACGTAATCATGATCTCATAAAACATGATTAAGAACCGTATAAAATCAAAACACATGTGATGTTCGCTTGCAAACCAGGAAGCCATGTGTTGGTGCGTTTTTTTGTCACACTTTAACACACGCGTGGCCTGGGAGATATGCTTAACTCTAGTGCAGATCCTACGTTCTCAGAAAAAAGATTTAAGGCGTGCTAATCAGTTTGACCCTGCAACTGATAAGGTTAAATAGGAAAATACGATCAGTAGTATGGCCTATCGGCTATAAAGTCGATGACCGCGGTAAGGATAGAAAAATCGTGAAGCATTATGTCGATCGGCCATAGGGCCGATGATTATGGCCGGAGCGATCAGGCGAACATGCCATCGGCTGATGAGATGGGCAGTGCACTCGTATGGGCCGATGGACGTTCTCCAATGGCAAATAAGATATGACTCTGAATTGAAGATAACCTACCGGCTTATACTCCTGTAGAAATAAATAAAACACACCAGATAACATGTCTATATCATAAAAATCACCACAATAACTAGATCGGACCTAACCAAGACAGTAGCTAATCACGATGATCTTAATAATATGTCAAAGTATTGGGCATGCTTTATTTAGATGAACAGTATACACCGAGAACAACCGACGACCATACTATTTCGATATTCTCCTCGAGAGATCAGAACTGATGCAGCCGTGAGGATACTGACCTAGTCGATACAGACATTGGGGGTGACGGGACTCACCTCTTCGCCGGAGATCGAAACGATGCAGCCTAGCTCCGAGTGTCGAATCCCATCGAGATAACCTTGGAAGCTAAGGGTGGCGATACGCTGAGTAGTTGTTTGACAGAGTTGTGTGTGTTAACCTAAACTAAAGGGTACATATTTATAGTTTGGAGACTTATCGTTCAAGCATCCTATCTTAACCGATCCCGAGTAATCCTCATGTTCTTTCCGATCTTATCTCCATCGGCTCTTCCTATACGATCATACATACGTCATGGACAGGATTCTTTGACTATCATTGACCAGACCTCTTTGACTTATGTTGACTGTGCGACATCCTTAGTAGGCCTGGCTTCTACCAAATCTTGGCGTCAACACATGCCCCCCAATTTCAAAGCATTAAGGGGTAACTGATTCTTCAAAATTATCGGTCATCATCACCCTCCGCCTCCACGCCTTTTCAAATGTCCTTCTACAATCATTGGTGGTCGAGACCCTCCACCTTCTAATACTTTCATATAATATGCGGGGTATTGACTCCAC
This sequence comes from Zizania palustris, assembly GCA_019279435.1. Classification (NCBI taxonomy): domain Eukaryota; kingdom Viridiplantae; phylum Streptophyta; class Magnoliopsida; order Poales; family Poaceae; genus Zizania; species Zizania palustris. Next base: position 19,796,902 of record JAAALK010000290.1, read on the forward strand.
TTCATCTTTTTCTTTACATTCTTCTTCTTTTATCATGAACGATTGTGACGGATGTCACCTAGTCTGACGCATTTACTTTTCTTTTGTGGCAGCATCGGACTAGGCTTCATTCCACACAGTTTCACATCAATGCTCTTCTAAGCCAAAGATTTGTTTCCTCTAATCTCGGACCTGCAAAGATTTCGGCCTTTCAAAAACCGTACTCATGATTATCTTTTGCCGAATGTTGGGAACGACCCCACCAAATCTGTCGGGATCAACTTGACTCAGTTGTCGAGGGGCTGCTTTTCACTCTATAAGAATCGCCGAGCACCCTCTCATCTCCTTTACGCCTTCCGCACAAGGCACTTTTTCACACCTCAGTCCACCGAACTCATCGTCGTCCTTCAAATACTCCTGCCATCACTGCTCCACACCTTCATCTCCTCCATAGGCCTTAAACTCCGGCAAACCTTTTTTATGGCAACTAATGACTCTGTTCCTAAGGTAAGTCTTCGGCCTTCTTCATTTTTTGTTTTCCGTTGGTTTTCTCGGTTCTTCCGCCTCTTTTCTTACCGTTTCTCTCCTACTTTATTTTCTACAAAACCTGAAAAACCAAATCCTAATCCCCATTGCTAACCATCTGTCCTGCTTCTTTTTGGGGTCAAATGGTAACCCTAATCCCACTGGCTTCATTAATGCCGAGATCCAGCACATTCCTTTCAAACATTCCAAAATTCTTTTTTCCGACTAGACTCAGATCTCTAAAGTACCTCTAAATTATCTCTAAAGTGTGTTTAAAAAATCATACATTATTGCTAAAGTGTGTTTATAGTACCCCTAAATTATTTATAAACTATTCCTAAATTAACCCTAAATTACTCCTAAATTACCCCTAATCTACTCTTAAATTACCCATAATCTACTCCTAAAATACCCCTAATCTAGTACTAACTACCTACTACCCAAAGAAGAAAAAAAAGAGGGAGAAAAAGACATACCTACGAGAAGAAGTCGTTGGCTGCAAGCTGGGAAGAGAAGCAAAGAGTGGCTAGGAGGGGGGGCTTCGCAGCGTCGCAGCGACAGCAAACCAAAGCTGCTGCCAAGAGGAAATGTGCTGCAAATACACAAAAACTAGGCACCATAGATGCACTGAAGAGCACACGCTGTCTTAACAAAAGTGTGCAAGCCACTCTGGTAGATGCTGCTGTTCCAGAGTTACATGCCACCACAAAAGTTTCATATCAACTTTACTGACAACACTAGCTTTCTGGTCTTTCTTTTTTTTTTTTGCTAATGGCAAAATTACTATTATCAATGGTGCAACAATTCACTACTCCGCAAATGTTGCCGCCTCCTGGGATTATGCAACAAAATTTCCAGGTTAACTCATAAAACGCACCAGCAACAGCATAGAGATGAACACCATTAGTCTTTTTCAGTGTACTGTACTGTGTACTCCACCTAAACTAAAGAACACGCTGAAAGGAACCAAAACTTGGAATTTGACTGGTGTGAAAACATGAGATAGTTGACGGAAGCCACTTCAGCAATCCAGAAAAAAGAAAGATGCACTGTAGGTAATTAAAAATTTGTGAAGCAACATGCACATCCATCAACCAACAGTTTAACAAATTCCTTTGTTCACACAAAAAAAATTTTCCATTCACCATAAAATCTGAAATTGTGGTGTTCTCTAGGTCACCTAATTATAAACAGCTATATGACTATATCAACTTACTTACAGTAACCAGATTATGTAGTCCCCAGAACCTAGGAAAGATACTCCAGTATATCGAAAGTAGGCATACAATACATCTAGATCCATTTACTATGTCACAATCCATAAGCATGACTGCATTTGATGGGGTTTCAAGAGTTTCAATAATAGGGCGGATAAGCTAACAGCAGCAGATAAGAGAATGCTGGCATATAAGGATCTGACATTAAATTTATTTTCTGATATCTCTGGCCTGGCCTATGTCGTTCATATAGATATATGATCTGGAATCTATTGCCTGATTTGCCTTAGAAGACATCTTCTCCTCAAATGCATGGTTAGATGCTCTCCCCACAAAAAGCAAACTGTACTAAACATTCTGAGGCATGCCAGTTCATTTGACAAACATAGTTTTGTGTCATCTTCATATGGTGATATGGACTTAACCCTGTACATGAGAATTCTTGTTACTTCATTGAGCTATGATTACTGATCCCACAGAGCCTACCCAAAGGTTCAGATTGGATTGCAAGTTAAAAGATTAAGTCCATATTTGCAAACTTTCTTTAACTATGTGCGATTTCCAGCACACAACCTTTCAGACAACAGTGACAAGAAAGAATTACAACAAACACACCATTTCCAAAACATAGCATTTGGATTGAAGTTCACGTCTAGTCGGTCTAGATATATAGGGTAGGTAGTCTTTTTTCCTAAAGGAATACTTAAAAGTGGTCAAACACAGGGGTAGCAAAATAGTATTTCACACTTTCAAATCAACATGTGTGGAATGTAATTGCAGTATTCTTTTACAATGCAGGACAGCTGGGCAAGTCAAATACTTAGACATATCATCATAGCTATTAAAGCAGTAAGGCGAGGCAGTTGATTACTGCCTTACTGCCCATAGAAAATATAGGATTTAAAAAATATCAATAGATAAGTAGAAAATTCCAACTAGCAATAGCACTATAGCATGATAAAAATAGCAATACAATACTCTGGATGCCTTACAAAATTAAAAAATATATAGTTAAAATTATAATAGTACATTTAAAAATTAAAATTCAATCTAACAATATCTTTAAAGTCCAGTTCAATAGCACATTCATACAAGTTTGATCCAATAACCCAATTAAGGCCCACAAGTTTCTTTTTCATCTCTGAACCCTAATAAAATTCTCTCCAACTCCTCTCCTATCAGCTGTTGCCTCTCCCCTCTTCCCATCTTCCCTCTTCTCTCTCCACTCTTCCACGCCTGGCCTCGACATGCACCGCTTACGCCAGACCCTACTGAGCCACACCCAGCCTCGCAGGGCAACGTGAGAGGCCAAGGTGCCCAGACACCTTGCCACCGGCGAGCGCCTTGTCGTTTAAGTGATGCCTTAACAACTATGCACATCACCAAATCTAGGACAACAATCAGATTGAAAAGCATTGGCTATAAATTCTATAATCACCAACTCATTTGTGGCAGGCTCAGAAGTAGGAGAAGCTATTATCTCTTCTCTCAACTAAAACATAGTATTATTAGTATGCATTCAGGCATCAATCAAGCACTGGTACAAATATGAAAAAAAACTGTCGCTAACACAAGGTATATGTCCTGATAACTAATATGCTACCTCTTGCTGACCTGCAGAAGAGAATGAATAAAACAAATATGCAAACATGGGAATTCCTAATCTCATACGGTGTCTTAAGCTAGTAGTCCAGTACAACCATGATAATTAGAATCACAAAATTTATCACATCAACCATACCTTCACCATTTCATATATAGCCCAAATTAGACCTTCTGCAACACTGTTTCGGCACTACTGTCCAGCACCAAGTGTTGCTTGTTTCAAATACAAATTTGCAACTCCCTCTGATGGATACTCAATGGGACTTTAGGACACTTATTTTGTTATTGGTTACAAATAAGCGTATAAATTATGTGGATAAGAATCAAGAAAATATACATCTCTATTGTCAATTCAAAATAAAGCAATCACACATGCACTAAACCAACTGCAAATTCAATACGAGACTAGACATGGCTCAGATAATCTGGTAAAGAAACTGGTGTACTGTTGGATTAGTAAGAACCAAAGAAACTTCTATTTAGTCTCGTAGTTTCTAACACAGAACAATAATCTATCTGCTCTTTGGCAACCTTTCCCCACATCTGTCCAGCATTAATTACCAGATCACCTCTACATGTAAACAAATTGAACTCCCAAGTCCTGACAAACCTTTTCATAGACACTTAGACACAAAATTCCCAATATTCACAGAACATTCAATCCCATAGATTCACCAAATAAGCAACCAAATTGCCACTAAATCACGACAAAAGGAGTCAAATTGTAACATGAATTCCTCACAAGTGCACAATTTGCAGCAGTGTACTCATTTATTAAGCCAAGGGCACACATTCCCCACATCAAGAAGTAAAGCTAACACGAGATTAGAGAAAAGATGTAACGCTTGAGATAGAGAGGCGCAGCGAAGATAAATCCTTGCTACAGCTTGTACTTGTAGCGCGCGACCTCGGCATCGTTGGGGAAGAAGCCCATGAGGCGGCCGGCGGAGTTCTGGTAGGCATACATGAACCCTCCCAAGACCCCGATGAGTCCCCCCGTTACCATGGACGGCCCGCGGATCCCAGGCTTGATCCCTGCAACGCACCGATCGAGGACGCGGGTGTTTGAGCCTCCAAGGGATTAAAGGTGTCGTTATGGAGGAAGGGATAGGACGACAAACCGGAGAGGTAGCCGACGGTGACAGAGACGGCGGAGATGGTGGAGAGGCGAAGGTAGTCGAGAGCGGAGAAGTTGCCGACGACCTTGGTGAAGGGAGGGTTCCGGTCCACCACCGGGTACTCCGGCTTCACCGACGCGGTGATGTCGGTGTTCATCGCGCGCAGTGAGGACTCCTCCTTCCGGGGCAGCTAGCTAGCTAGCGGCGGCGGCGGCGGCGGCGTGAGGAGACGGCGAGATTTGTTCGTGGGGAGGAGCAGCTGCGGCGGTCGTGGTGGCCTTGGATGCTCTCCTCAGTGGAAAGTAGGGGCAGCCCAAAATAGAAAGCAAATGGGTAGGCCCGAATTAGTAAAATGGCCCGGCCCATAGCGTCGGAGTTACCAAAGCTCGCCTCGCTTTCTCCGCCCTCGCCGCCGTTTTCCCACGCCACCAGGCCAGCGGCAGCCACCGTTCGTCCATTCCTCGCCTCGACGCCTCCGCCTCCTCCCCTCCTCGAGCTCTCCAATGACGACGGCGCCGGCGCCCTTCTCGCTCTCCGCCTCCACGCTGCCGGCGCGGCTACGCGCCGGGCGCGCCGTGGTGGCGTCCCCGAGGCGGCGGAGGATGGTGGTCCGTGCCAAGATCCGCGAGATCTTCATGCCGGCACTCAGCTCCACCATGACGGAGGGGAAGATCGTCTCATGGACTGCCGCCGAGGGCGACCGTGTAAGCAAGGGGGACGCCGTGGTGGTCGTCGAGTCCGACAAGGCGGACATGGACGTCGAGACGTTCCACGACGGCATCGTGGCGGCCGTGCTCGTCGCCGCCGGGGAGTCCGCCCCCGTTGGTGCCCCCATCGCGCTGCTCGCGGAGTCCGAGGAGGATGTCCAGGCCGCTCTCGCCAAGGCCCAGGAGCTCTCCAAGGGTCAGCCCCAGCAGGCCCCTCCGCCGTCCGACGCTGCCGCGCCGCCACATCCTCCTACGCCCGCGGCTGCTCCTGCGCCGGTGGCAGCCGGCACGAAGGGCATTGCCACGCCGCAGGCTAAGAAGCTGGCTAAGCAGCACAGGGTGGAGCTCGCTAAGGTGACTGGCACTGGGCCATTCGGGCGAATTACGCCGGCCGATGTTGAGTCTGCAGCTGGCATACAGCCGAAGCTGAAGGTTGCTCCTGCTCCTTCTGCTGCTGCGGTGCCTCTCTCTGCTCCAGCTGTTGGCTCTGTGCCACAGGCAGCAGTGCTTCCTCCAGTTCCCGGTGCGACAGTGGTTCCATTCACTAGCATGCAGGCTGCAGTGAGCAAGAACATGGTGGAGAGCCTGTCAGTTCCAGCATTCCGGGTTGGATACCCAATCTTAACCAATAAGCTCGATGAGTTATATGAGAAGGTGCGACCTTTGGAGACTTTGTGCTCAACCTCGTGTGATGCTACATTACTTTGGTTTGTTTGGTGATAATTGGGTTGATTTGGTTTGGTTAGGTCAAGTCAAAGGGGGTGACCATGACTGTTCTGCTGGCAAAGGCTGCCGCTATGGCACTTGCTCAACATCCCGTGGTGAACGCTAGCTGCAAGGATGGGAAAAGCTTCACTTACAACAGTAACATTAACATTGCGGTGGCTGTGGCAATCGATGGTGGACTGATAACACCTGTTCTTGAGGATGCTGATAAGGTACATGATATATCATATATGTGTGTTTAATGCTGTTTGATTTATGAATTGTAGGATTTGGGTTCACGAAATAGATTAAGCAATGTCATGTTGCAGCTGGATATATATTTGCTCTCACAAAAATGGAAGGAACTAGTCAAGAAGGCACGTGCAAAACAGCTCCAACCAAATGAGTACAGCTCTGGTATGGAACCTATACCATTGCATGATGTTTCTAGTCTTTTAGATCTTTGTCAAAACGTGTGGAAATTGTACTTAGATGAAGAATTGGTGATCTGCAGGTACATTTACATTGTCCAATTTGGGTATGTTTGGTGTAGATAGATTTGATGCAATTCTTCCACCTGGCCAGGTGGGGTTTTATTTCTCCTAAATTACTTGATGCCTTAGGTGTTGATATGTTTTCTCTACTGGTGTATGAGGTCTAAGAATTCGAATGTATGAATACAGGGAGGCATAATGGCTGTTGGAGCTTCAAAACCTACAGTGGTGGCTGATAAAGATGGTTTTTTTAGTGTCAAGAGCAAAATGCTGGTTAGTTCTTCACCTATGTAAATTTTGTGCACCAATGTTGCAAATAAGGGATTATTATATACTTATGTTAGTACATTATGTGTCCATTTGCCTTGTCATATTGCATCATTCACAGTTTCACACATTGAAGTTAAAATATTTATCTACCAAGTCGAATAACCATCTCGTGTTGGACATTAGTGTAGCATGAGTTTTGATTTTTACTGCTGAGTTCTCTCATTACCATGCAGGCCCAAACACCCCATGTATTACTGATAGCCTGTGGCAAATGAATTACCCCTTGTGTATTTTATTGGTGTTTTTTTGTGGGTGTGTGTGTTGGGTGGAGGGGGATGTTCCTCCAAACAGATGCATCTTAATATATCAACTGAACGTGTAGGTGGTTGCCTTCATATCGTCAATGTAAGATATTAAGATCATTCATATAATTAGTAGATAAGATTTACCTGTTCTTTTTTACCCACCAGACCACCACAAATCACAAATGCATATTATATATTAACTCTTAAGTTGTTAATGTTTATTGGAGTTTTGTTTGAACAACAAATTTTGTATCCAGAAATATTACTTGATGTGGCCAGCTTACATAGCTAAGTTTGTTTTACATTTTTTTAGGTTAATGTCACTGCTGATCACAGGATTGTATATGGTGCTGATCTGGCAGCATTCCTGCAAACTTTTGCAAAGATTATCGAGGATCCTGAGAGCCTAACTTTGTAAGATTTCCTTGGAAGTGCCGTCTATCTTCGCCAATCATTAGTTTGATTCCTCATTCCTATGGAGGTCTATTGTCAAATGCTGTTTTTTTATCTTTGATCACTCAATGGATAGTACTTTTGAGCTGTTTGTACTGTTCTCCTTTCTTAATGTTGGGTACTGTTGTTCAAACTGTTAAGTTTTGGGAAGCAATAAGCTATAATTGTAGAATAGATTGGTAATTATAATTTTTTCCTTTATTCAGTGTTTTGCGCCCCTTATTATGCTTTATAACTCTTCTGTTTGTTCGCTACACACCAAATTTGTTGAAAACCGACTTTATTGAGAAAGGTTCTTAAATTGTAGTGTGTTGGGGGGGGGGGGGGGGGGGGGCTCGGTACAATTAATACATTTGGGGGAATAACTCTCAAAAAATCCCAAATTAAGCTAGTATATAAGTCGATTCTGGACCATCATGAATTGTGTTTGCATACTGCCTTTCGAATTGTATTGTCAGATTGGTGATATATGTCTAATTTAAAATTTTCTGCATTTGATTACAAATATTTCAATCAAATGGAAAAACTGGAAAAAAAAAACATGCCATACCAATCTATCATGAACCCATGATACAAATTTCACTTTATACACAACCTGCTTGTAGTTAATGTTAACCAATCTAAATGCTAGCATTGCTATAGAAAAATAGAAATACTCTTATAGATAAACTGTAAATTTATCAAACACTCAAATCTAACATCATTATACAAGCATTATCATCCAAAAGTCAATTTGATAGTGTTCAACTGGTTAATCTGAACCTGTTTACCTCAGTGGAAGGACTAGACTGGGATTTTGGTTGTGCTTTGAGCCTCTCATTTCTCGGCACACCCGATCCAACAAACCAAGGAAATCTTTCATGATGACAAATATCTGGAGCAGGTTGGACTCATCCTTGCTGACCTCTCCGTGATAATACTCCGTTAGTTCCTTGACATTGAGTAGGACTTGAGCTTCACCAACTTTGAGTTCATGCATAGTATTCTCTGCGTAATTTAGGAAGGATCTCATGCATTGCAAGAAGTTCTTGTTCTCATCATCGCTGGCTAGATCTTTTTGAACAAGATTTCTCAATTGAACCAGTCCACATGATAAATTTGAGATTGAATTTTTCAAAGTATCCAGGTCTATGCTTGCTACCTTCTTGACATTGCCTAGCTCATTACTTAGCTCAGAGACAAAATGTGTACCCATTGTTGAATGCTCCTCTTGTTCGGTTGGTGTGTCATGACAAGAGCTGAATGTTTCTTTGAGTCTTTCTGAAGCCTTTAATCCTTTTGAACGAGCCATCTCTTGAACAACAAAATGAAGGAGGGTTGTTTTCCCATCGGCTCCACGTATATCTGCCAATTTAAGAAGTGCGTCCAGTTTGAAAGCACTTGCACCTCCTCTTAATGTTCCAACATTCATTCTGTTCCCTGTCTTGAGTACTGCTTCAAGTAATCTAAAGAATAGTTTGCTGGACTTTAGTTCAGTGCAGGCTCCCTAGTAGACAAACAATAGATATAAGCACAACGAAATAGATCCTAAACAAGTCATGCAAAGTGATTCCACTTACTTCAATCATTGCAAAAGACATTTTTATGTGAGCTACCTCATCATCAAAACTTTCCTTGTAGAGCATGACCTCCATTCTTGGGAATGCCATTCGTATTGATAGTAGCACCTTGACAAAGTTCTCTGCTGGATCTAGCATGTTAATATCACCATCATAATTCAGTAATTTTTCCTCTTCTTCCTTGGTTGGTTTCATCTTGACAAGCGCCTCAAGTTGTTGCACAGATAATCCATTACCTGAGGCAACCGAGAGTCCGAGACAGGAACGTAGGTTGATTCTCATCATCATTAGCTTGATAAATGTAAGTATGTAACTTGAAACAGCATGAAACCTACCTTGTGTTACCGAATCGCATACTTGGCTGGTGCTTGCATTTAAGGTCTTCAAAAGGATAGTAGTATTTTGAAGCCTGTGGTGCTCGATAACATGTTTGGTGTTAGATGCACTCTTGTTCATAGCCTCCTCATCTTTCGCTGGCCCTTGAAAGTTGTATGCAAACAAAGACTTGATCATCTGCTCATCAAATCTGCATAACATATTCTATTGTAAAGTATAGTAATAATAGGAAATGTGATGCAGTAATGAGGGGGGCTCATTCTGTTGCCTTACTCAAACTCAAATGAACTTGATCTTATATCATTCCACACCATAGAGCAGTTTGGAGCAGCCCGTATTTTATCCCAGTGCAACGGTTTCAGCCTTGGAAGGGGTGACCCATCTTTACCAACTTGTATCTGAAGTGGCAATAGAGGTGGTGGTGGAGGCTGGCCATTGCACTGCCGTTGCAGACTTAGAGGGGGGTTCTTTTGTGGTGGAGGTGGTGGCGAAGATTTTGGTATCCCCATTGAGTTGAAGGTCTCAATCATTGCTCCTTCTTCTGAACTCTTTGATGAATTCTTAGAACTTGAATTGACCGTTGAATTAGACATAGTAAATGCTATGTTGGTTTGGGATTGTGAGGTATAGGGAGGAAAACTGTGTTGTGATGATGGATTTCTGAAATTGGATATGATCTGCTCTTCCATGGGAACTTCATGATGTTCCATGGACCCAGAAATACCATTTGTTTTCACTCCATCATGGTGGTTTACTTCAGCATTTTCTCGGTCTGATTTTTCTGGACAGCATGGAGTGCTATACAAACTGAGGTGACTGGAAGCAGTGAAAGTTCTGTCTGTTGGAGACAAACGAGATGTACAATCCGGTGAAAGGGATTGAAACGATGGATCAGATGGTGAACCGTGTGTTTGTAGAAAAGACATAGATGGATTCATAATAGTTTTATCACAAATTTGCGGAGGTACCTCTGTAATAGAGCCAGCTGAAAGATCGGAGCAGGTTATGGAATGGAAATACTCAATCTCATCAAATTGAGAGCTGTTAATTTTCACAGAATGATCGCTTGCTATTAATTCTGTACCCATTGGAGTAGTGCTCAGAATAGATAGGCTTTTTGTTCCAGATGATTGTTTAACATTTGGACAGTTCTCTTGGTACTGTATTATGGAAGTTAGGGAGAGTGGATCTGGGCTAGGGTGGAAACTGACCTTCCTGGTAGCAGCAGGAGTCCTTTGATCTCTTGATCCATGGCAAAATGGTTTGAATGCTTCTTTACGCACCTTAAACTTCCTTGGACTTGTAACTGATAATGCTGCAATGGCTACTCCAAGAAAAACTAGGCATAATACAACCATCCCCAGAGTTACAATGGTGGATTTTGGCAGCCTGGTGTGGCTTCCGAAGCCGATTTTGTGTAAGGGGCTTCTAGCTGGAGCAATGTGACCGTGATGAGTAGATGGCATTCCTTTCTGAGGAACATGGACAAGAGGTGCAAGAGCTGCTGATCTTGCTTCATGGACTGGTGCTGGTGTTGGACATGGAGCTTCAGCTTCTGAACGGCCATGCCTTCTACCCTGTAACCGATGATGGTTCAACCTGAGCGTCATCCTAAACCTAGAGAAGAAACTGAATCTGGCACCATGGGTCACTGCAGTGACATCAAGCTCCCTGCTGTGGTTTGCTAGATGGAGAGCAACCTCCAGCATCTCAAAATTGAACAGAAGGAACACAGAGGAGACAGAGAAGAGGACCAGGACGCACCTCATTGCCATGCTTATGTTTGCTCAATCAACCAAAAGGAGCAGCACTTATTGAACTCTCACTGGATGTGGCAAAAGGAGGAGAGCAAGACAGGGGTTAAAGCTCATAAAAAGGATGCGTGTGGCCACATTTGCTGTCTTGGCCGTAAGCTAGCAACAGGTGAGCTTATCACCTCTCCATCCACCTCTGCAGGCTTTAATGGCACTCCAAGGAACACCTGGCCTTGGCTGGTGCCAAGAGCTAACAGTTCCTACTTTCACCTTGTCATTTATGGACACAATGCTTCTACTTTCTTTCTTTTTACATCTGTCTCGCCAGCAATCCTGACAACAGCTGGTGCCTGTAGGTAGAAAGAAGCTGCCTGGTTCTTGCCATGCTGCATCTACACTGCCGTGCAGCTCATTTTGCACACACCACACCAGCAATCTGTTTGGTTGGTACTCATTGTTACCAACCTGTATTAAACGTTATGACTGTTATCCAGGCGATTTGGCAGTCGCTTTCTGCTTCTTCAATAGTTCCTGTCATTTACGCAGTATCACCAGTCATGTGATTGTCATTGCGAAATGATCATCCACGGTACCGAATCTGTATGGAACTAGTTCAGTTTATGTTATGGGGAGTGTGTGCATGCTTGGAGCTGCACTCCAAGCAGACTGGCCATGTTATCTACGCTTGTAGAACTTACCTTCCTTTGCTTTGGGAGGATGGATGCTTCATCCGAAAGCTACCTATCTTCGACAACCTCGATGGCACTTCTTATCCATGACAAGTCCCAGCTCGTCTGATGCCGGCGGCGTGCCATCACTACCGGTGGTGGTCATGGCGTCGACCTCTTCTTGTTTGACACTCGTGATACTAAGAGCATCTCTAAGATAGGTAGTGATGGCAGACGCCCACACACTGCTGCTTCCGGTCAATGGGGTAGTTGTCCGGATCCTCTTGCACACGCACATGAGGGTTAAAAGGTGAGATCACTAAGCAAGTTTTCGTCGTGGGAAATTGTTGTTGAAATGCATGCGAAAGAACATTGTAGCCAATCAGCTAACAAATGTTGGAGTATATGGGTGTAGATAACTGCAGAGAAATTTACACCAGCTTGTGACCCCAAACAAAAACCACAATCCTCTTTACACACACCGATCACCGTAATAGTCACCTTGTCGCTCATGGACCGCCACTCCTCTCGTCAGTGGCGATGAGATCGCTTCTGGCTCGCCGGAGAAGAAAGTCACAAGGGTAGAATTTGCCGGAGAGTGGTGCTTAGGCTTGCTGGTCCGTAGCTGCCTGTCCTTACTCGTTGGTGCCGATAGGCTCCAGAGCGAAAAGTTGTCTGAAAAAACAGACATAGCGCAACTGATTTTATTTTTGGAAATAGCTCTTGTTTTGACCCAGCAAAACCAAAGTCGCCTCGAAGCTGTCCGACGATATCAATCAGACAGTACATGGAGCTATAGAGAAAATTTCACACCTGATTTTATTTTTGGAAATAGCTCTTGTTTTGACCCAGCAAAGCCAAACGGATCTCAATCCGATCTCAATAAATGGTACTTGAAGCCATCTCGATCAGACGCACAAGAGAGAGAGCCTTCGTGGTGTGCTAATAGCGATGAGTATTTCACACCGTACAGAGCCCAGGGAATCTCGATTCAAGGTAATTAGACAGGTCGGCCGTGAAACATGTCTAGATCGCAATGTCGCTAAACCTCGCCACAAACACTGCCTATGAATAAAAGTTCAGATGTAAATATTCTCATTTTAATAACAGAAGCATGACGCCTACAGCAGCTGATGAACAAGTTAACTTGGAAGTTGGACGGTTGAAAACAAACAAAAAACAAAAGTTACTCCATAAACTGCCAAAGTGAAATCAGAACCCAACCACGATTTTAACCCCTACTAAAAAAGACAGTCAGACTCCTACAAGCTCCTACAGCATCACAGAAATACAACAGTATATTCCTCCTTGCTTGCGTCCTGGACATCCGAGCAGATGAGCTTCCAGAGCTCTCAAGATGAACAGGATCCCAGTTGTGACTAATAACCTGGGGATGCATCAAACTCACATCTCGCCAAGGCCGTTGAAATCCAGAAAGAAAAGGCTAAAACATGTCAGTCGTCGAGGAGCATTTCATCTGGACATTACCAAGTTGGAAGCTGGCAAAGGCACACTCATGAAAATATGTTCTCCGCTGCTCTTGCATACTTCTTCATCAGGGGCTGGATTAAGCATCGCAAAACTTCCACAGGGGCTAGACTGCATCTCTTCCTGGCTGCTGTTGCCACTGCTAGTGTCTGACTGCCTTTTTGAGCCACATCTTCTACTCCGCTTTCTTGGCTTCCATTTCAGGTTATCACATTTCAGAGCATTTGTGAGATCAGCAAGAACACACTTCTGATGCTTCTGATTGAGTGAAGCCTTGTTGCCCAAACATTTGTCGTTGTAGCATTCTAGTTCTGGACAAAGATTACCTTCTTGCCAAACAAGTTTGCTAACCAAACCTCCCTCTTCATCCACTGAAGTTAAGGGCAACTGGTGCGTCCTAACTTTTTTTTCCCCCAAGGAATTCCATTTTCCACCGACCCACTCAAGTGAATGCCTCAAATCATCTTCACAAAAATCAGCCATCTGCTTTTCTCCTGTGAATTACAAAAGAAAGTAAGTTCATGAGTTCCAATGTTATTAGAACATCGTTTGTACAACATCACAAAAGGCACAGTGAAAAATGTTAATGATAATTAAGAATGTAATTACCTGGAAAGAAAACTTGAAGACGTCCATCATTTCCCTGCTGCCATACAATCCCCTCCCACCATCCACTATTCCACCATGCATCAACAACGGACCCAACATCAAAGGAGCATCGTCCCTTGCTATGTTGTACATGATGTGGCCGGACCATTGGTCTTCCAGAGATGCGTATGCCCAATTGGTCAGGTTTAGCAATCCTTGTTAGCAAAACCCACTCCTGCAAACAAAAGTTAGGTAACAGATTAGATTATTGATCCAATTTAGTGTAAAAAATTATTATATAGAAAGTAGAAACAATAATATAGAATTACACAAAAGCACACCTCAAGATTTCCTGTCTCATCAGCATCATGAAGATCTTCGTACCGCACCTTGATTTTATCCCCGTGCCTCTTTAATATAAAACATCTAAACCAACAGCCCCTTATACCACTATCCTGTGATAGGACTTCAACATGGCTACCTGGATATATTTGTTTTTGAGTTTTATGTTCTAAATCATTATCAAGAGTATCAGAATCAAAACCAGCAGAACGAAGACACTGCTGCAGATCAGCATCACCACCAAATGCATCCCGCTTCCTCTTTTGCCCGCCATCTGAACCAGATGCACCTCTACTGAGCTTGAAACGGACCTTAAGAGAAGAAGCAGCATTGAAAATGGTCTTAAGCACTTCTTGATTCCAATAACCTTGCAATTGGGTTACATCAAATGGCTTGACAACATCATCATCAATTTGTCGGCGGCAAATATAAGGCTGCCAAAAGCTATTTTGGGGGCCACTCTGAAACTTCTCAAAGTGTTGAGTACTCAGGACTGCAGCCAATCCATCAATGCATTCAACACTGAGGTCTTGAAGACCAATGGAAAAGAAAATTTCTCTGTCACCAACATCCAGGGGCAATTCAACACAAACCTCATCAACTTTGTCAAACCATCGTACCATGACCATGTTGATTGAGTTTGTATCTTCATACAGATCCTCCACATATGCGATGAGCCTCTTCTTCTCTTCACTCAGGATGTAGACAAAATTATGCACCTATGAAGATAACAAACAGAGACATGTGTCAAGATAACAACAAATGTTATCATTTAAACTTCTATTTGAATGGTTCAAAATAGTCACATATCACCTCACAATACAAACAAGAAATGCACTATATCAAAGAAAATAGTAGGCTAATAACATAATGTGATAGCTTTTTCCACTAAAACATCCAGATCAACCTAGTGCAATTTTCATAGCACATTATTTCTAGATTTCAGTTTAAGTCGGACCCCATATATTGATATATGCATAGTTAGTTGATCTGCAATGGATTTACATCAACCCAGCTTGCTGCCCTTATTTCTTGATATAAAGTTCAGTGCTACACATGCTGACAATAGAACACACGGAAATGATTGAATGACATACCGAAATAGTGATCCCCCTACGGCAGAAAGATCTGTAGTGCTTCCACCGTTTTTCACAAAACCGTGCAGGACCTAACCATGTTAAGTCTTTTGTATTCTTCCTTATTAATGAAGCAGGTGAAACATCCTGATCGCACACAAAGAACATCAATTAACAATATATTTTCTTGGCATACTAGGAGTGGAGGATAATAAGTAATCTTGAAGTGGCTCTGTACCTTTGAAGCACCAACATCAGCGAAGTCGACATCATTATCATCATTTGGATTTTCATGGAACCTACTAGACATTGAGGCAGGCCCATAATTACATCCTGTAAAAGAAGCATCCATGTCACATATAAGTCAGGGCAACAGAACTTGCATCAAAACATTGGTGTAAAAAATAGAAGCAAACTTGTGATCCAAATAAAAGCACCACAACAAGAAAACAACAAAACAAAGAAAAGGAAGATGAAGCACAAGTCACCAGATTAAACCAAGAGCAATTGGAAGCAAAACAAGCTCAGGGAACCTCTAATTTGAAGGAGGTTTCATATTTAAACAGATGTCTTGACAAGTTCATGCGTCAGCAGTTCATCACACCGTAAGACTTCCCACAAAAGCTAGTTCACAGACTTGGAAGAATTCCTAATAACTATTGGGCGAATTATATGGAAGCATTCAATTTTCACAGGTTGATTCCATGGGTGTCTCGTGGGAAGCCACAAGAAGGGAAGATCAAAATGGCACCTGATTGACTTTCAATTCATGCTGCCGCTTCATTTTTCCCTATATTTCAATTCATGCTGCAAGCTTACACAATCGACCCAAAAAGGAAACCATCAGCGGCTTCCACTGGGTCACACCTGTATTATCCATAATCCTATGTTAAAGGAGAAGGCATGAGATTTGCAGGTTACCAAAATATGACTGAATTATATCTGATAAAGAAATCATGTCAGCTTTCTAGAAGAAACCGCAAGGAAACCCAAACAAATTAGAAATTTTGACAGGAAAAAAACTCAAAAACCATACAGAGCATAAAAGTTCCAATGCTAGCGTAAAACATGCCCATCCGAATCAAACCAGGCGTGCAGGTTTCTGGGCCGTAAGAGGTATAACAAGCACCGTTGGAGGGAACCGAACCTTGTAGGGAAATCAGGCAAGAATGAGGAGAAAACTTGATAATCTTTCCCCTCTAAATAGAACTAGAACAGAATCATACCTATCATGCCAAGAGATGCAGCCAAACCAAAAGCGTTAAAAAGAAATAACTAAAGCTGGCCAACCATGTTCGTTGAAAACAGCAAATTTCTATTATAGAACAATCAGCATCCGTGGATGCGGAAATAGCAATCGTATATTATTCTTCAAAAACAAAAAGATAGATGTTTTATTCATTGAATCAGGCGAGGCACGCTGCGGCAGATAGAACTGACGAATCCCAAAATGAATTCCGTCCAGCAAATATAATTGACAGATCCAAAGTTGAATCCCTTGCCCTAACAGACCTGATTTTGAGTTGATTTACCGAACCCTCCGCCCGAATACGCTAAAAGCACAGAAGTCAGTAAGACTAAGAGAAGCCCGTCACACACAAAACTTCACAGATTCTGCTACAGATGAACGGAAATCAGAAGCCACGACCGCTTATATTCGCGAAATAGTCTAACATGGTAGAGGAATCCAAAACACGAATACGCGACCAGAAAAGGTCCACAAACGCATCCGCACGCGTAAACGAGAAGCAGAGAGAGGAAAATGGTGCCTTTGTATCTCAAATCAACCATGGCACACAAAAATCGAGAAAACTTCAGCACGAAGACTGCAGAGAGCCCTCTCCCGCCGTGCAAGTTCGGCAAAACAACGCAAAATCCCACAAAAGCTGCGGCCCTTGAAGAAGAACATCCGAATCGACCGCCCAAACATAAAAAAAGGAACGACGCAGGCACACGAATCTTACCGGAAACGAGCGAGGACAGCCAGTCCACGACCTCCCGCCTCGACCGCCATTTTCTAGGCGCGCCCTCCGCCGCCGCCGGAGACTGGGACGGCGACGGCGCGGCAGCCCCGGCTCCAGCGGCCTCCAGCGAGCGCAGGAACGGCCCCTGCACCACATACGACATGTGCCGCGGGCTCCGCTCCCGCCCCACCACCGCCAGCTCCCTCTCCTCCCCGCCGCTGCCCGCGCCGCGGAGGTAGTAGTGAACCAGCCGCCGGCCCCGGTCGTTCGATACAACGACCTCCTCCCACTGCACCCATCTCTTCCTCGCCGCCGCCGCCTCGTCCATGGCCGCGAAACCCTAACCCTAGATTGGGTCTCACGTTGCGGGTGGACCTCGCACGAGGGATCAGAAAGAAAAATGAGAGGTGAGCGACTGAGCGAGGGAGAAGAGGGAGCGGTTTGCTTTTATTCAGTGAAGTAAAGGTAAATAATAAATCTCGAGGGGTGGAATGGTTAATTTTTCTGGAGGGGAGTTGTTTTTGCAGAAAAGGACCTGTGTTTTCTGTATAACATATTTTGCTGTTTTATTCTTGCTAAAAATAGAGAAATGTTCTTTTGACCTGGTATAGAAAATATTGATATCTTTTATAATTATTAATAGAAACTTGGATGACGTCATTATTTTAATTGAGCATCCTTGAAAAATATTTCAAGAATATGAAGCGACTCATCCTAGATGGTTCGTGCAATACAATTAGGGATGGCAACTTGACCCGATTACCCGATTACCCGATTACCCGTGGATAAAAACCCTATTAAGATCGGATATGTTTCTATTATCATAACCGATAGATAAACAGGTACAGGTATAAAACTCAATCCCAAACCCTAACCATTTTCCCATTTCTCTCCTCACTCCACCCGACCACTCCTATCCTCAACTGCCACCTCTCCCTCTCCTTTCCCTCTCTCCCTCTCCCTCTCCGGTGTTCTCATGTGGTCGTGCCGCTCCTTGCCTATGGTCCCGCCCTCTCCTCGCCGATGGTCCCATGCGGTCGTGCCTCTCCTCACCGACGGTCCCACGCGGCCGCACCTCTCCTTGTCGTGGTCTCGCGTCTCTCTTCCCCTTGCCAACGCCAAACCTCACCAATGGTCCTGCGTGGCCGCCCCTCTCCTCATCGACGGTGTCGCACGACCACGCCTATCCTCGCAGTGGTACCGCGCCCACCTTGTCGGTGCCTCTCCATGCACTGCCTCGTGTGGTGGCGTGGTCACGCTTGTGCCACCCTATGTGCAGCCTCTCGTGCAGCCCCGCATGCCGCCTCTCGCATGGCCCTGCGCTTCACCGTCGCATGTTGTGCTCATGGCGTTGGCTCCGACGACCCTCTCCTTCCTCTCCCTTAAGATAGGCTCACGGGTAAACGACTATACCCACGGGTATACGACACCCACGGGTAATGAGTATGGGTATGCACTATCCGTACCCGTCATACCCGATTGCCATCTCTAAATACAACCAACCAAATGGGCTCATTTTTCGAAGATCATCCTAAATAACTTTGGTTCAAGCAACCAAATAGCTCTTTTAGTTTGAAATTATAATAATTCAACTTATAAAAAAATAGATTGGACTAGCTTATTAAATTGTTATAATATGTGCTCTAAATTATAATAATTTTGTTTATTTTAGCTTACAAAAATAACTTAGATTAATATAATTTAAGCCGAAATAAACATGTTATTATCTAGCTAACCGAATTAGCAGTCAATTTGGCTTTAAAAAGTTGAAATTTATGAATGAAAGACTAGAGCGCTGATACGAACAAAATACAAAGAATCACCAGCATTTGATACTCTCTAAACAAAATTTCATACATCCAAAATACGAATACGGTTCCCAAAAAAATCCTGATTTTTGTCTGGATTTAAAATCCAGAGCAAGCTCGCGGGAATTTCACGTCCCACGAGGAATGGGAATGGCATTATCCCTTTGCGTTTTTTTTCAAATATTCCAACGGAAACTTGGCTTCTCTTTTCTTGTGATACATTACGGAAGTTTCAGGGGTGTTATTGCAAAGTGTAGAAGACGGGATTCGTCATTTCGGACGGTGGCAACGGGAAACCGTACGTCTCGACTCTGGAAGCATCGAGAGCGTGCGAGGAGGGAGAAAGAAAACCCGGCGAAAATATATTCGCTTCATTTCAAAATGAGTTTTGTTTTGTTTTGTTTTTGCCGTCAATCAAATTATTATAAGTCTGACTAATTTCAGGAAAGTTTGACTAACGGGTATTAACATATATCTAATGATCCTTATTTGAAATCAAAATTGTTGTATTTTTTTTACGTGAATTTGATCGAAATTAATATAGTTTGACTTAACACCAAAGATATGATTTCCGTAAATTTGTTTAGTTTATGTAAATTTTCTCCGTTCCGAATGTGACCTCAATGATATGACGGTGATCTAGTTTGTTTAATTCAAACATATTAGGGGGGCGTTTGGTTCTATGGACTAAAATTTAATCCGTGTCACATCAGATATTTGAATATCAATTTGAAGGATTAAACTTAAACTAATTATAAAAATAATTACAAAATTGGAGGATTATTCACAAGACAATTTTTTAAGCCTAATTAATCCATAATTAGTAAATGTTTACTGTAGCATCACATTATCAAATCATGGCGCAATTAGGCTTATTAGATTCGTCTCGCAAATAATCCACCGATTATGAATGAATTTTATAAATAGTCTACATTTAATATTCCAAAATAACATCTGAACATCTGATATGGCGGAACTAAAATTCGGGACTAAAGATCTAAACATGGCCTTAAAACAAAACAAAAACTATATCTAGTCTAGCATAAATTATTCACAGCTTCCTTGTTTTGTCCCAAAAGCCATAAGATTTCGTCCATCGTGTTTATATCGCGGTTGCTATTCTGTTTTCTACTTTATTTTATAATAAGTATTGTTCAAAAAATAACTATATTATCTTTATTATTTAGCTTGCTATCTAGGTAGTTTCTCATCTTTTTTTCAAGACTTTCTTGTTCTAGCAAGTCATCGAGGCTTTTTATCCCCTTACTACTATATTTTACAATAATTAGTAAGTCTAGTCTAAACATATACTTATCGGTTGTTAAAATATATTGATAAATTATACAGATGAATTTAAATAGAAATAGATAGCAAGTTATATCTGAAAAGTACATTAAAGTGAATAACAAAATAAAAATCCAATTTGAATAGGGAAGCTTGCTATTACCCTAAATACTCGCCATGACACTTATCTATTTTGAAAAAGAGAACTTCTATGTTGATAATATGTGTGTGGAACAAATAAGGAAAATTGGGTTTGGCTTAGATCTAGAGTTAATGAGTATGTGCAATAGAAAAATAAAGTGAACATGTTTGAAATGAAAGTTATTCAGATTTGAGTATGTATTGCACATGTGTTGGTTTAACATCATTGAGTAATTTTGCACATATGTAT